>CM070551.1:42635051-43235051 GCA_036346405.1 Phyllostachys edulis | reverse complement strand
GCATGATACCCTTCTGTCCCTCCCCTCTCCTCACGTTCAAAGGCCTCATGAGAGCGCCCTCGTACGTGCAGCGCCAACACGTGGACCCCGGCGCGTCGCCGGCGGCCCGCGTGTCAGCGAGAGAGCCCAAGCGTTTGTTTGAAGCTCGGAAGAAAAAGGGAGGGAGGAGCACATGTATGAACTATGAATGAGGCCTTGTGTGCCTATAAATAAGCCCCACCACCACCCACCACAACGAGCAAGCACAAGCACAGGCAGAAACACACCGCATCGCGCACACAAGAAGACTTCTTTCTCCCCTTTTGCCTCTCCCTGCCCCACAGCAATCTCATAGCCTCATCACACTCTGCCTCTGCTACTTGAGCTCTGCTTTAGTCTCCATCTCCCCAGCAGCAGCAGGCACTCAAGCGGCGTCTGGCTTCCAACAAGGTGATGCTCTCGGTCTCACCACTTTCTTTTCGGTGGTGGTGATGCGCTCTTGCATGCATGCACAATCATGTGTGCCAATGGGGCCTCCCCTTTCTTGGTGTAGCACTAGGTGGTGCTTGCATCCCTTTTTGTTTGTTTCTACTTTATATCTTGCATAGTTGCATGCAATCTGCCGCCTCCAAATGCCTTTGGTTTGTTTATGTCTTGACATCTTTGCAGGTTGCTACTATATTCTATTTGCAGCTGCAATAGCATGTTAACATGGGTGTAACTGTAATGATATGTTTAGAATGGGTAACCCTCCCCTTTCTTTATTATATAGAAGCTTCAGTGGTGACATATGCTGCAGTCTACTGCTAGTATTCTGTTTGTCTTACAGTGTGCATGAGCATAACATAGCTTCTTACCTCTGAGGATGTTGCCACAGCAGGGACACCCTCCTGGCTGGGTATCCTGGATAATTTATTGGATCTCGAGCACGATACACTTCACTGTTTCAGCTTCCATGTCTTCTTTCCCTGCAGTCATAGGAGCATACATATAACATGAGTTACATGACTCAAGCATGCAACAAAACAAAAACAAAAACAAAAACGAGTACTGTAACTGAAAGTCTGAAACAGGGGCCCACGTAGGGGTGCCATGGCTGCTAATTTCGTTGTCCTGTTGGTAGCAGGCAAGATGGACAGGCTGAACGCGAAGCTGTACCTGCAGAACTGCTACATCTTGAAGGAGAACGACCGGCTGCGCAAGAAGGCGCAGCTGCTGAACCAGGAGAACCAGGCCCTGCTCTCCGAGCTCAAGCAGCGGTTCGCCAAGACGGCGGCGAACAAGGCCAACGGCAATGGCAATGCAGCGGCCGGCGTCCATGCACCCCTCCCTGACCTCAATGCTGCTCCACCGGCGAACGCCGGCCATGACAAGGCGGCACCCAAGTCCAAGAAGGCGGTGGCGAACTAATGCAGCTTGGTACTGTCATGGACTTGAGTTTGTAGCCATTAAGGGTTTAGCTCTGAATGTTAGGGATGTTTGTTTAGTTTTAGCTATGGAACTGCACGCCTACTGATATGTAGCAGGGCCCGATGGACGGATAGCTAGATCAGCTAGGAGTATATACATAGTTGGGTCATTGTGTGCTACATGGCAGTGGTGTTTGAGCAGCTCTTGCTTTCCTGTCCTGGCTTCTTTAGCACGACTTGAGCTAGAATGTGCCAATCTAATACATGATGCTACCTTTGGATTCTGCCTTCTCTTTATCTTTAAAAGTTCATTATGCTAAGTTGTTTAAGTGAAGTTGAACAATTTCAAATCAAGCAACGGCAAGTTGTGAAATAGGACAGATCATTATTAGGCATGAAAAAAACAAAAACAAAAGGGTATAAATCGCATGGTCTTTATTTGAGATAGCCTACTAAACTGTACAAGTAACGAATTGCCAGTGTCATTCAGTACAAAAGGAACTGGGGGCTGATGCCCTTTTGTCTAAAAAAATATACAAGTAATATTTATGTAGCAATGCAAATGCAGTAGTTCACACAGAAAATATACTAACTTCCAGCATAACAGTTTACTCTGCTTTCATATGGAGCAATCAAAATCAAGGTCGAAGCGAACAGTCGCCAGCACTTCTGCCATCATCTACATTAATCTGCCAGCGAGCAAAAGAGAGGTAATCTCCAATAACCTGCCAATGAGCAAAAGGGCATCTCAGCATGTGAGAAACACAATGATTTCAAGTGTATCTTAATTACGTTAGCCGTCAACCAATAATAGGCTGACCATTTGAACTCCATTATTAAGCAATTCGACAACACTAAAAAAATTACATCTTGTTCTTTCAGAAAGGGGCCAAGTTACACCTTGGTGATAGATGTATCATTTGGTAATACCGTAATATCAGTAGAATACTGGGTGATGCAAAAGCTAAAACCTTTTCCTTCTCTACATTACAATCAGTGAATTTTACACAATAGAGCATTGCACTGTCAAATTTGCTCACTAGCCACCAAGTTCTATTAGAACCAAAATAACAAAAAACATAGTGTAAATTGCCCACAGTCGCTAGATCAACATTCCTGTGCTGCACATGCAAGAACCATCATGCATTGCTCATCATGCTTTGTTTTGTCCCACATATCCAAGAATCCAGGAGCTATTTGACAGAACATACATTTCCACCCTTCCTCGATCACATCAACATACCATCCTGCTCAGCTGTTCCCTTGTACAGTTGTAGCACCAAACATACACACGCACCTAAAGAGGCGAAGAGTAGAAAGATAAGGAGTTTTGCCACAGAGACGTTCAACTGGGATCCCACCTTGAAGAGCAGAAGAATGCTGAATATTAATCAGGAAAATGGCAGTAGAAACAGCCTTAGCCTAGAAGTGTGGTGGAACAGTAGTGTCAGGGGATGAGCACTGGGAGCGGAGGCGGACGGGGAGAATCAACTCAGGGGGATGAGGATCGCGTCGAGACGCTGTGGCGGCGGCGTGGATGAACAAAGGCGCCACGATGAACAAAGTGCTTTCATGAGCAGGGTATGGCGCAAGGAGATTGGGTAACTCCCAATCCTTTGCTGATTTTCTATTAACCTCTTATCTCCTATATATAGGAGTACAATCTGATTACAAATAGAATGTATTATCCCTTCCTTAACTAGGACTCTTTCCTAAAAGATACTTCCTTAATTTAAACCTTCCTAAAGAGATAAAACAGTAATTAAACTTCCTAAAGAGATAAAGGAAATCACAATCACCTAATGGTGATTGTTTTAAGACCTAGGGCCACCGCCCTTTTCCTTTGGTGCCTAGGGGGCTGCCCCTTGCCTTGGGTCGAAATCGGAGACGCGACCCCACATGACATCTCTCCCTCCGTTGACAAACAGCTCGTCCTCGAGCTGAAAAGAAGGATAAGATTCTTTGAACGTCACCACATCCTCCCAAGACGCATCGGCCGCGGAAAGTCAGCTAGGCGTGCACGTATCACAGTGACTAGCGTGGGAATAACCCGACCATGTAGAAGAGGCGGCAATGGTGGCTGAGCTGCAGGAGGAATGCCTTCATACTTTTTGAGGAGATTCACATGAAATATGTCATGTAAGCAAGCTGACTTGGGCAAATCACTGATAGGCAACCTCATTGATCTTCGAGATAACGCGATACGGCCCATAGTACTTAGGCCCCAGCTTCCCACGACGCGCGCCAGGCAAGGTGGCGGCCGCGCGATGGTGAAGGCGAAGCCATACGAACTCTCCCACGGCGAAGTCAATGCTGCGATGTTTGCGGTCATAGAATTTTTTGTAACACTCTTGAGCATGTTGTAGGCGACCGCGTACATCAGACAGAAAAAGGTCGCGATCCTGAAGCTCCTGATCAACGGCCGACGTGCGTGCTCCGCCGGGCTCATAATCCTAAAAGGATGGTGGATCCCGCCCATACACGACCCGGAACGGGGTCGTATGCAGAGTGGAATGGTAGGAAGTGTTGTAGATGAACTCGGCCCAAGGTAACCAACGGGGCCACTGCCGAGGACGATCGCCTGTCATACAACGGAGATACATAGTGATGACCTTATTAACCACCTCGGATTGCCCATCAGATTGGGGATGAAATGCCGTGCTCATATTCAAGGTGGTGCCACATTGGGCAAACAGATCCTTCCAAAAATTTGATGTGAAGACTGGATCCCTGTCGGACACAATCGAGACCGGGAGGCCATGCAGTCGAACAATCTCCGCAAAGAACACACGGGCAACGGACGACGCTGAATAAGGGTGTGCCAAAGGAAGGAAGTGAGCATACTTCGAGAATCGATCCACCACAGTCAAGATGACCGATTTCCCGCCCACCTTCGGCAAGCCTTCAATGAAATCCATAGATATGTCGGACCAAATGCGGCATGGGACCTCCAAAGGGCGCAACAACCCAGCCGGCTGAAGCTGCTCCATTTTCTTCTTGCCGACACACGCAGCGCAGCCCGAACGAATGCTGAACTATCGCCCAATCTCAAGGAGATGGAAATTCTGACGTAGGCGGTGCAGCGTCTTCTGAATACCCTCATGTGGACCCTCATGGACGGCAGCTATAACTTTCGAGTGAAGGGGTGATGTGGCCGGGACGTGGGCGCGTCGATGAAAGCATACGATGCCGTCCACCATGGACCATGGCTTGGCGAGTTCGCCTGTCTCAATGCGGCTGCGGATCGCTGAGAGCTCGGGCTCCGTGAGAGCGGCTTGTCGAAGTTCGGTGAATAAGGCGAACCAGGGGCCGGTGATGGCGAAGGCGAGCCCCAGTTCTGCGTCTTTCCGTGAGAGCGCGTCGGCCACGATGTTGAGGCGACCTGGTTTAAACTCAACAGCAAAATCAAAGCCAAACAGTTTGCTCACCCATTGATGCTGCGGTATAGTAGAAAGCCGCTGATCAAGCAGGAATTTGAGGGCGTAATGATCCGTGCAGACTTTGAACGGACGCCCCCACAGGTATGGACGCCAATGGCGCACGGCTTGGACAAGGCCAATCAGCTCGCGCTCATACGCCGCTAGCTTGGCGTGGCGTGCGGCAATCGGGCGACTGAAGAAGGCGATGGCACCCGTGCCCTGATGCAGCGCTCATACGCCGCTAGCTTGGCGTGGCGTGCGGCAATCGGGCGACTGAAGAAGGCGATGGCACCCGTGCCCTGATGCAGCACGGCACCGAACCCCGTGCCCGAAGCGTCGCACTCGACCACGAACTGAGCTGCAAAGTCCGGCAGCTGGAGGACCGGTGCTGTGGTAAGCGCCCCCTTGAGTGCGGTGAACGCCGAGTCGGCCTCTGCAGACCAAACGAAGCCCTCCTTGCGAAGGAGGCGTGTCAGAGGCGCCGCAATGGTGTCAAAGTCCTTGATGAAGCGTCGATAGTACTCGGCCAGTCCTAAGAAACCGCGGAGGGTGCGCACCGAATGGGGGCGCGGCCAGTCCATGACGCCTGTCACCTTGGACGGATCCATGGCGACGCCCTCGGCACGGATGACATGGCCGAGGTATGCCACTGAGGTATCCCCAAAAAGGCACTTGGACCTTTTGAGAAAAAGCTGCTGTTGTTGAAGACATTAGAGCACTGCCCGCACGTGCCGAAGATGATCCGCCCATGATGAACTATAAATCAAGATATTGTCAAAGAACACAAGTACAAAACGACGTAGGTACGGCCGAAGAACCTCGTTCATGAGAGCTTGAAAGGTTGCCGGGGCGTTGGTTAGCCCGAAAGCCATGACCAGAAATTCAAATAAGCCCTCATGGGCACGAAAAGCGGTCTTCTCCACATCTTCCGGAGCCATCCGGACTTGGTGATAGCCGGAGCAAAGGTCCAGCTTGGTGAAGAACCGTGCTCCCTTGAGCTCATCCAGGAGCTCCTCGACCACCGGGATGGGGAATTTGTCCTTGACGGTTTTATCATTCAAGGCGCGGTAGTCGACGCAGAAACGCCAAGATGTGTCCTTCTTGACGAGGAGCACGGCGCCGAAAAAGCTGAGTTGCTGCGCCGGATGATGCCCTGCTCCAGCATGGCGGTGCATTGGCGCTCTAGCTCATACTTTTGAGTAGCCGAGTATCGGTATGGCCGAACCACCACCGCGCTGGTGCCGGGGAGGAGGTGGATCCAGTGGTCGCGGCCGCGTGGAGGTGGCAGGCCACGAGGCGCGTCGAAGATCGGCGCGAATTCTGAGAGTAGCTCCGCCATGAGATCTCCTGTGGTCGAGGTGGAGTGGAGGTGCGGTGATGGACGGAATGGAGCCACACCGCGCCAGATGATCTCCCGGTCCTGGCGGTGGAAACGCATCGTGTCGAAATCCCAGACAATCGGTCCCAAGGAGCGGAGCCACTGGACCCCGAGGACAATGTCGAAGCCGCCAAGTGGTATGGTGAGCAAGTCGAGGATGAAGTGTTCCTGGTCGATGGAGAGGGGTGTCACGTAGCACGCCCCGCCGCTTGCCACGTTGTCGCCGTTGGCCACGGCCACAGAGAGGCCTGTACGTGTCGCCAAGGTCAACCCAACCTTAGTGACGAGCTCCGCAGCGATGAAGTTATGGGTGGAGCCCGAGTCGATCAGGACCATCAATTGGACGCCGTGGATCATCACCAGGAGCTGCATCGTTTGGGACTTGCGAATCCCGGTGAGGGCGAGGAGGGAGATGGTGGCGTCCGCGTCGTCCTCCTCAAGATCGTCATCGTCCATCTCAACCTGCAACATAAAGATGCGTTTACAGAAACACTGGTTGCCGGTCACGAACTTCTCGTCGCAGTTGTAGCAAAGGCCTTTGCTACGGTGTTCCTCCATCTCGGTTGGTGTGGGGCGCCTGAACGGCTTGGCCGAGCCTGATGCCCCTGTGGTCAGCGCCGAAGGTGCCGATGAGCCGACCCCAGACTCCCCTGAGGCAGCCGGCCGTGGTTGGAGGGTTTGGGTGCTCGCCGGCCTGGTGAATGACGAGGGTGCTGTGGGTGCCTGGGGTAGCAAGGCGAGACGTTCGTAGGCTCTGGCGAGGTCCATGGCGACCTCCAGGTTGGTCGGCCTTTGGAGCTCGACATTCGTTTGCAGGGGCTCGCCAAGTCCCTCCGTGAAAAGCATCACCTGCTGCTCCTCGTCCAAGTGGCCGCAACGAGCAAGGAGGGTCAGAAAATTTTCGGTGAAGTCGGCCACCGATGCTGTACGCTGGAGGGTCGTCAGGGCGCCTAGTGGATTGTGGCGTGTGAGCATGCCGAACCGACGATGGACGAGGTCGGTGAAGTGCCGCCAGTTAGGCATACCATCCATGTGCTCCACGCGCATGTACCACAGATGCGCCACGCCTATCATGTGGTACGTAGCGAGCCACACCCGATCTTCCATGGGCGTTTGTTGGGCGTGAAAAAATTGTTCGCAGCGGTTGATCCATGGTATTGGATCTTCCCTGCCGTCGAAGGACGAGAAGTTGAGCTTGATGTAGCGCGGCAGGTTCCGAGGTTGCCTGGCGCCCGAGGCAGTGGGGTAGGGTGGCGGGGGGACGAGGAGGCAACGCCGCGGGGCCGTCCGAGCCTGCACTAGCGCGGTGCTGGCTCGGCAGCGGCTCCCCCTCGGTTCCTGTCCGCGTGGCAGTGTCTTCGCCGTCATCCTCGCTGGAGGGCCGCCTTTCCATGCGTGCCAGTCGTTGATCATGCCGAGTCAGTCGATTGATGTTGGTCTCAATCAATCCGCCATGCCGAGCGAACAGGTCGTTGATACTTGCAAAGGACTTCGCCATGTCCTCGGCGAATTGGCGCATCATCTGTTAGAAATCATCGTTACCACCGTTGCTTGACATGGTGGATGAAGCAACGGGTGGCTCTGATACCAAGATGTCAGGGGATGAGCGCTGGGAGCGGAGGCGGACGAGGAGAATCAACTCAGGGGGATGAGGATTGCGTCGAGACGCCGTGGTGGGCGGGCGGATGAACGAAAGGCGCCATGAACAGGGTATGGCGCAAGGAGATTGGGTAACTCCCAATCCTTTGCTGATTTTCTATTAACCTCTTATCTCCTATATATAGGAGTACAATCTAATTACAAATAGAAGGTATTATCCCTTCCTTAACTAGGACTCTTTCCTAAAAGATACTTCCTTAATTCAAACCTTCCTAAAGAGATAAAACAAAATTAAACTTCCTAAAGAGATAAAAGGAAATCACAATCAGCCTAATGGCTGATTGTTTCGGCACCTAGGGCCGGCTGCCCCCTTGCCTTGGGTCGTCGGCTATAGATGCGACCCCACATGACAGTAGACGTAAGCATAAGAGCACGAGTTTGCTCATACTCAGCCCAAAGACGTGTCAAGAAGTCGTAGATGCGACGAAACTTCAAGTGAGACTACTAACGCTGACAGAACTGACAAGTGTGGCAAACATCCGGTCCCAAAGAGTCAATCTGATGTCATACTGCGGACAACTGAACATAGAACTCGTCCACAGTGGCATCTCCCTGTTGCAACAACTGCTCCTGACGCACAATAGCAAGATACAAAGAATCACCAGACGGCTCGTAGCGATTGCGCAGATGCGCCCACATCAACTGTGCTGAAGCCAAGCCAACTATATCCCTAGTGAGATGCACTTCCATGCTAGCAACCAGAATAGCAGAGGCATGGATATCCTCATCAACCCATGTCTTGTGGATAACATACTGAGCCTGAAAAGTCTTCATGACATCCTCAAAAACATCAGATGCCTCTTTACGAGTGTCTTCGGATGCATCCTTCGGGAGTACAGGCTCAACAGGTGGAACAGGGCGAGGCAAACAAGGTAGCTCGCCAGTGAGAAAATCCCAAAGACGCTGACCACGCATGTAGAGGCGCATGTGGTGAAACCAATCCCGATAATTAAGACCATCGAAGATCACCAGGAAGTGAGAAACAGAAATAGTGCCCGAAGAGGACGACATCCTCTTTTTCTTTTTCTTTCCTTTTTTCTTTCTTTTGCTTGGACCAAAGTACTTACTCGATACGGTTTCTATTCAAACCAGTATTCAAGTCCCGACGCAGAGAGGAGGCTCACTGGCGGCGGCAGCAATGTTCCTCAAAGCAGATTGACGCGTAACGAGCGAAGGCGGCAACAGATCGAGGCGGCGGCCCGGAGCGATGACGACGGCCGGGTTGGGGACAAGCGAAGGAGGCGGCGGCGTTCGAGCGACGACGGCGCCGGCGGCGGCGACGCAAAGGAGGTGGCGGCAGATCGAGGCATTGCTGACTACCTCACGGGCGAAGACGACTTCGACGGCGGCGCGAAGCGACGACAACAGCCGGGCGGGCGACGGAACCGGGCGCCCCAAGACGATGGCAGCCCAGATGAAGGACGGCGACGGAAGAGCCAGCGGCGACCCGGCTAGTGAGAAAAACCAGGTGGCGGTGGCGCAGCAAAATCAGGCGGCGGCTGGTGAAAACTCCCCAGCGGCGGCGTGATAAAACCCTAGGTATTGCTCTGATACCATGTTATGAATAGCGCTTGTATTCATCATGAGGCCAATAGATCAATATATATACAAGTACAGATATAGCATATATGCAAATAACCCCTTATACAACAGGAAAAATACACAAGTAATAATACACATCTAACACTGACTACCCGAGTCCTCCACCCAACCGTCACTGTGATACTAGCACAGGAAAGACACGGGACTTACAAGAACTTGTTATGATCCATAGACCAGTACAGACTATCTGCAAGTGAGTCATGCCAGTGTGCAGAAATAAGAAGGATCTATATGACACAATGACGTTTACACAAGTTGGATGTTGGTATCGGTCTCAGCCTGGTTGCACTTTCGCCCCTTGGTTGAGAAGACATGAAAATAATTCCGGATTATAGAAGAGCTATCCAAATGGAGTGAAAACTATTCTTTGCTTCCACAAAAGATGACATGCATGAGTGCATGACTAGTATGCGGGACCTCTTGCTTTCATGGGCCATGATTTTAGCCTACATTCCCAAAAAATACCGCATGAGCATATTTAAGAGTTCAGTTAGGGACCATCTGGTCTGGGCATCCTATACAAGAAGCCAAACAAAAATCTGTATGCAACCTGGCACCTGCAAATTCTGTAAAATACTTGCTCTTCACTATGAAAATGATTGTTTTGGATGTCAACAGATGCACATTATGAACAAGGACAAGTAGAAATGAGTACAATTGCACAAGATCATTGTGAAACAGTGTCAGTTACGAATCATGTATCCCTTACATCAAATGCATCGCAACAGATAACATGTAGGTAGTAAATTAGCTCTCCTGTAGTTATGTTACAGTAAAAAATAGTCTTGCGTCACTATCCACAAAATACAAGTTAGCAACAATTGAGAGTAACATATTGCAGGTCATTGTCTTGTCTGTAACATGACCGTATTCCAATTTCTTCTGGCAGATTATATCTGAACCACGATCTTATCGTGCATACTAATATTTTACGTTTACACATGGCAGTCATGTAAATTTATTGTCATGTAATAACCACTTACTCACGAGGAGATGTAGGCCAACCAGAGGAACTACATATTCAGACTTGTCACATCCATGATTTAGGATACAAATACAAGTGTGGTCATTGTTGTTTACTATAATACTATCACCTGATCAACCAGATTTACAGCAGGAGTAGTGATGCAACAACTGCTTTGCATAATCAGTTGTCATCAAACTATCTTCAGTCAGTTGGTTTTCATTGTTCAAGAATTAAAATGCGACACCACTCTTAACATGAGAAATGCTAGTTTCTTGCAAGGGGAATGCACTAGTACACCTAAACCAGCATCTCGTTAAAACTATCAATGTCACGCAAAAACCCTCACGCTAAAAAGAGTAAAGAGGAATCGTAACTTAGCAGGTCAAAAGTAACATTTATCCAACTGTTTTCATTGGCTTTGCCCATAGGATGTTAACCAAAAGAGAATCAAATCATCAATGTTCTACCAGAACGAGAACTTCAGCCCAGATGAGCAAAGCAAATCTTGTTAGATTTAATGACCAGATAACATGAGATCTCTAGTACAGCAGGCCCTAGCATCCACCATGTGGCCACAATCCTAACTCGACGCAAGCCTACCGAGCGCGAAGTCAGCACATGTAAGGCTCAACTCGCTCGCCCCGGGACCAGCCACAAGCGGCCAGGTAGACAGAGAAATCTGTATTGATGGCAACACCACGAGAACACCTGATTAACTGTTCGAACGATTCCGTTTACTGCCTCCCCCCACACCACAAACATAATGATCACTTGGATACAGGCAGGACGCACAACTTGAGCAATGCAACAAGCGGCGGAATGAGCATAGTTTCCTATAATTTCTCCACAGAATTCGGCACGGCGGCATCCAAGAACCCTCACGGGCGTTTTCTACTTCCTACGACTGATCGCTTCTGGTAATTGACTAAAAAGGAGTCGGCGCCGCGTAAGCAAGAGTCACATTAGCGAGGGGAATTCGTCGCAGGGAGCTTACCAGGTCGGTCGGTGTGGCTCGCCGCCGGATACCGCCGGCCGGCGAGGAGGGGTCGTCGATTCGTCGTCTCCGAGACCAGGCTCCAGCGTCTCCGGTTTGTTAGTTCTGGTGCGCCCAAATCGCCAGCCCGAGCGGAGCAGACATCTAGATGGGCATGCAGTAAAATGGGTAACGCAATTTATGGGCTTTATTCGGGCCAGCGTGGCCATGCAGCCGGGCTAAACACGTAAGCCCACGGTTTCTTCTCTCCTTTTTTTTAGCCCCGCCGACCGCGATGCCAGCCCCGGCTTGAATTTTTATTATTAATTAACCCTTTTTTAATTTTTATTTTAAAGTTAATCCCGGCACACTTTATTTCCAATTCTGATCCCTTTAGTCACGCCACCACCCGTGACGTGACAAAACAACGTTGTCACGCTGCCCGTATCTCTTGTCACGCTACCACATGTGGCGTGACAGTGTTGTTTGGTCACGCCACGATCAGTAGCGTGACAAAAAAATGCTATTTAGCGGACTTATTCTACCACGTGACAATGTTGTTTTGTTACGCCACGGATGGTGGCGTGACTAAAAAGGTCAGAATTGGAAATAAAGTGCGCTGGGGTTAACTTTAAAATAAAAATTTAAAAAGATTTAATTAATAAAAAAAGTTCCTCTGGCTTTATCCCGCGGCAGCGATGGCCGTTGCGGCGCACCAGACCCCTCGCTCTCCATCCGCCACCACTGCCTCCGCCCGCCGGAGCCACCGGTTGGTCGCCTCCCACAAACTCAAAACCCGCGACGTTTCGAATTCTCTGCTCCACCAACCCGCGACGTCCCAAACTTTCCAACCTTGCCGACGATCGGTTGCTCCGCCGCCGCAGGTTGGTGGAGGCGGTGGTGGCGCTGCCTCACGGCGGATTCTACCGCACTGGCACGGGGAGCAGCTACGTGCCACTTGGTGATCGACCGGTTCCCTACTACTTCTCTAATTTCTGTTCGATTAAGGTGGTAAGGGTTTGGTAGCAATCGAAGTGAGTAGATTGGAAATGCAATTTATGAGAAGGAAACCGCCATTACTATTTTTTTGGGTAAAAAGTTGCAGTTGCAGTAGGCTTTAGAAATCATTTCAATAATATGTTCGATCTGAACTACATGTAGTTGGGCGTGCATTTGATCATTTGACCAGTTATATGCTTGCAAGTATTGTAACAAACTCTTTCTTGTGAGTACTCCCAAAATGGAGATGCATCTACAAAGGGGATGACGCGTTCTTGACTGAGAAGTAAAAGGAATAGATACTTACTGCAATTGCGACGGACGAAAACAAATCAGGTTCTTCCCATGGCTTTCGCATTCGTTGAAAGCGAGAACACAGACAATTGGTTGTGGTTTATGAGGGACGTGAAGATTTTTGTTGTACATGGCCGTTTTAACGTATACGTCATACATGATCGGCATATGGCCCTGTTGAGTGCAGTAACTCACACTACTACAGAAATGATCATCACAAATGGTTCTAAATTGTCATCACAGACGATTTCTGAACTATCTGAATTTATGTGTTTGTGATAACAGATGGTTATCACAGAAAGTTTGTAAGCTGTCTGTGATAAGTCACAACACAGACGGTTTTGTGGTATAAACCATCTGTGAAGGACTACTATCACAGACAACTTATACAACAAACCGTCTGTGATACGTAGATCATCACAGACCGTTATATATACCAACCGTTTGTGATTGGAGACATATCACAGATGGTTAGTAAAAATAACCATCTGTGATACGTAGGTCATCACAGACCGTTATATATGTACCAACCGTCTGTGATTGGAAACATATCACAGACGATTAGTAAAAATACCTGTCTGTGATATCATAAATATCACAGACGGTTGTAGGTGGTAGCCGTCTATGATTGGATACATATCGCAGACGGTTAGTAAAAAATAACCGTCCATGATATCCGACATATCATAGACGGTTGTTGGTGGTAGTCGCTTGTGATAGTATGCATTCACAGACGATTTATACTACAAAACTGTTTGTGATAGTTCGTTCTATACCTTTTTTTTTTGTTTTTCGGCTAGCCTCAGGAAATGCTAGCTATGCCCTCTGAAAACAAGCCAGCATAAAACAGATAAATCACAATTCATTTGATATAGAACAACTCAAAGTTATTTAAAACTCAATATCAATTACAAAAGAATGTTCATGTATTGTCGCTAGAGTTACAATTAAATTACAAATCAAAGTGAATTACAATTGAACATGTATTAATCGGTGTCGCCGGAGGAGTGAAACTCTCCTTGCGAGTTAATGATCTCCGCCTTATTGAAGGGGCAGAGCCGTCCTTAAACCTCTGAGAGTTCGTCCATATCGAATGTACTTGATTCGATTGTCATGCCCTATCGCTGGGAGTAAAGTAGTAAGCATATATATTTAAATTGATAATTAGGAAATAATTATTGCGAGATCGACAAACCTCTGAATCCTTCTTCTTAGCACTCATGATTTTCTGCATATGACGGCAAACTAGAATGCACATACGTTGCCTTGTAGTTGTTGGTGGCACTGCAAAAATAGAATCACATATATAGTTATAGTCAGTTGGAGAGACCAGATTACGAAGCGTGATATATGATTATTGTGTTGTAGCGGGTATCGAAAATCGTATCCTGTGTTGTAGTGTGGGCTCGGTGCCTTCTGTGTCCCTCTCCCGGCAATATAGGCGCTGAACTACCTACGTGATTTCAAAAAGTTATCCTCGGCCATTTCAAACGAAGGAAGACTACAATAGAGTTACGTATGGAGGAAATGAGTATACCTGTCGAGTACTTTTTGCACAAGGGTGAAGTCATGGTTCTTGTTGACTAGGGAATCAAGGTATATTACCTTGTTTCACTTTGGTACAATGACTAAAAGGATCCAATGCCACCTACTCATGTATATCGCTATAGTCATTAAACCTAAGTTCGTGTTGCGCATAAAGTACAAATAAAATTTGTATAGCAAGTAGTGAAGCACTTACCCCTAGTTGTAGGGCACCAGTATGTAGTCCTTGTCGCGGTGAGCACACAATCCCCTCGTTATGTACTTCTCGACGTAGGATGCGTCTAGGGTGATGAATTGCTCAGAGATCAAGTGTGGGTCGAGAAAACCCACCGGTTCTCGTGATCGCCGGGCTTGTTGCATCATGTATCTATACGTAAGCATTGCGTTATGACATTTATCGGTATTACGTGAATGTAGAACTTGATTGTACGCACTTATAGTATCCAACATCGCAGAAGTGAGGCGTCGAGGGTGTCGATGTTGAATAGTTCAAATAAGTCATCGAAGCCCATGACAAAGTGACCTGGCTTGTGGACGAAATGGTTCTCCGTGTAACTAGCGGTGATTCCAATAGGCTGATTTTTCCTCTACTCATTGATCGTCTCCATGTACCAGGCATGCAAAGTTATGCAAGCCATTCCAAGGCAGGGTAATAGTGTGTCGGGGACCAACGATATTTCGAGGGAGAACGTACCAGGCTTGTGAGGCGCCTTAATCTTCTTCGATTTGGCCTTAGTGCCTCGCGTGCTATTTGTCTTCCTGATGGGAGATGACTCATCACACTTTTCTTGTTTCTTCGCCGCCGTCTCCATAGGAGCTGATACAGAGGCCTTCTGAAGCGGGGGTTGAGGTGGAGTCATCGAGGGATCTGTTGGAGAGGCATGGTCGTGTTCCAATCGCGACACTGCAGGGTCCAAGGCAATGTCCCTCTTAGGCCACTGGACAAAAGTGTGCATGACATCCCCTAGTGTTATGATGTCTTCATTCGGGGCCTTCTCTAGCAGGAAGGCCATGGAATTATCATGTACAATGTCCACTTGGACCTTGGCATAACCCTGCGCTAGCTGGGCACCGTGCAACACTGTCCCTTCCTGGCATGGAAATGCTATCCCCGCCTAGCCTCAATAGAAATGGACCCAACCAGCCTCACTTGGAGCTTGTAGGGCGTGGGCTCCTACAAAACGATACACAATTTGCTAAGACGTCTTACAGGTCTATCTTTGGAGCATTCCAGAGATGTACATGACCTGGATGTCGTCGATAGGTAATTGGACATCGCTATGTTCAAAAAGTGGCGTGGACGCACAGCTACTCCGACGTTGAGGGGGACTGGCTCCCAAAATAATGGGGCGGTACGCGACTGGCTAAGGACATTCATTTGTTCCTGCAATATTGTTATCTATCCTTGAAATTCTACACGAATCTCCTCTTTCCATCATTCCTCGCGCTCAGCCTTGGATCTCTTCTGACTCTAGTACGCCTTAGAGTCGTGTGGGAATCCTTGCCTCCATGGTACGTAAACCCCAATGCCTCACATGCGACCCATGTGCTCCTTGTTTCCTAGGGCTATGGATAGTATATCCTTCTCCTTAACTGCTTCGAAGGAGCCTTGGTAAAATTCGGTAATCAATGTTTGCTGCAAGAGGCCATCATGTTACACTACTACAGAAAAGGTCTTCACAGACGGTTCAAAAACGTCATTACAGATGGTTTTGTGAGCCGTCTGAGTTTATGGGTCAGTGATGACATGAGGCCATTACAGACGGTTTTCAAACTGTCTGTGATGCATACTATCACAGAAGGTTATTAACTGAGAACTGTCTGTGATATGCAACTATCACAGACAGTTTTTAGCTGAAATCGTCTATGATGACTTACATATCACAGACGGTTTCAGTCACAAACTGTTTGTGATGACTGATATATCACAGACGGTTTGTGGCTGAAACCGTCTGTGATGACTTTTCTCTATAAAGCCACCAAACAGTGACTGTTTGTGCCTTTAAAACCGACATCGTATATATATTATATATATATTGTTCTTAGTCCCTCAGCCTTTTCGCATTAATATTATAGACGGATGCATCAACAAGATTTAAAATAAACAATCCATTCAAAACAGGTGCATAGCCATAAAACACTTCATTCAAAAAATATAGAACAACCATTGTTCTCTATAATGAATTTATAACCCTCTGCCATCAAACATGAGGCATAGATAATGTTTTTACTAATGGCTGGAACGTAATAACAATTATTCAATTCCATAATAAATCCTGAAGGCAAAAGTAATGGCAAAGTCCCGATGGCTAATGCAGCAACTCTTGCTTTATTCCCGACGCGAAGATCTATCTAGTCCTTTGTAATTCTCCTACTCCTTGTTAGACTCGCATTGAATTGCAGATATGAGCAACCGATCCCAGATCAAATACCCATGAGTTAACGGAAGAGTTGAAGAAAAACATCTATAACATTAATACTGTAGTGGAAGTTTTAGTCCCACCATTCCTTTTCTCGATCGGCCGGTATTTCTTGCGCCTTTTCCAATGACTTAGCTCTTTGCAAGAAAAGCATTCATTCTCTTGAGTCGGGCGGACTTAGTCTTGGGCTTAGGTTTGTTATTTTGGATCTCATCTGAAACTTTAGCCTTGCCCTTTTTCTTGACCCAAGTTTTGGCCTTCTTCTTGAAGATTGTACTCTTTTGCACCATCATCACATGATTGTTGCTTTTCTTAATGCTGCCCTCTGCTGTCTTAAGCATCATATGCAGTTCGGTGAGATTCTTGTCTAAGCCGTTCATGTGGAAGTTCAAAATGAACTGCCCATAGCTTTCAAGAAGCGAAGCAAGAATCAAATCTGTAGCCAACTCTTGGCTAAGTGGAAAACCAAGTTTTTCCAAGCTCTGTGTGTAACCAACCATTTTGATCACATGAGGGCTCACCGGACCACCCTCGGCTAGCCTACATCCACTACAACAAAATAGTCTACTAGGGACGTTTTTATTTAGACGTTTTTTTATTACGTCTCTATACCCAAAATCAGATAACACATAAAAACGTTTCTTAAGACGTTTTAGAATACGTCCCAATATTTAGAGCAAACCCATTTAGCAGATCCTAACCCCACTAACTCACCCGTTAGAGTTAGCCTCACGCCTCACCCTCCACTCTCCGCCCGAGACCGAGGATCGACGATCTTGCAAAAATTCGCCGCCCTCCACATCTCCCAAATCCCCAAACCCTAGCAGCCGCCACCGCCGCCGCCGTGTTCCTCCTCCCTCGCCGCCGTCGCTGCCTCCGCCTCCTCCTCATGATCCCTCCTCAACACGTCATCTACACGACCTCCCCCCCGTGGCCTCCACCTCCGCCTCCGTCCTCCTCGCCGCCATGCCCACCGCCTCCATCCTCCCTAGCAGCCCACCGCCGCCTCCCTCCTCCTTCACCCTCAGAGTCTGCACCGCAACCGGAGGACGGCATGGACAAGATGCGGGGGGCTCTGGAGTGGGTCAAAATGTTGGTCGGCATGGAGGTTGACGAGGAGTTGCCACCGCCCGAGGAGCAGTCCTTCTTCGATGACATCAACCGCCACTGCACCCTCACCGCAACCCAGGCAAGCCGCCTACTCTCTCCCCTCCCTTCCTCCTCTACATGTTAACTCTCGGATTCGAGACGAGGAGACGTTTCTAGACCCAGATCTGCCGGCAAATCTCGTGGCCCCTCGCGATTTCTTCGCTAGAGGCCAACTGGTGTTGAGTTCTTGCCTTCTTGAGGACCAGCGAGAAATTGAGGAACATGTCGCGATAGAATCTTTACAAGCAATGCGATTGCGCTAGATACTAGATCGCGTTTAGTTCTTACTATGCATCGATATAACATTGTCTATGATCAGTTCTTACTACAGCTGACATGTTTCACCAAATTGGCAAGAACAATCTTATAAATGATAATAGGTCAGGGTGAATAATTAAACTTGTAATATTGTTCCCTAAGCTCTTTTTCCCCATGCCTTTCCATATGATGATATTTTTCCTTAGAGAAGCGTGAATAAAATCACTCAATTATTGAAGCGATGTAACATCCTTGCAACATACAAGTATACAACACTACAGTCCTCATTCTTGCATCACATGATATATCCATCATGACAATCTAGCAGAGGCGTAACAAGAAGAAAATGAAAAAGAACAATGTAATATTTGTTCATGTCGTGATTGCACTTGACATTATTTATGTCTACCTAGTTTGTTGCAATTGCTCTCTCTCTCTCTCTCTCTCTCTCTCAAGTCGTTATGGGTGATTTAATATTTTCATCACCGTCATTGCGCTCAATGCTTGTGTTCTTCAATCCAAATGAAATTGAGGTAACATTCACCGTGGCAATTTGATGGCACTTGGAAGGTCTACTTTGCCATATGTCAAGGTTCTGTTTAATATATTTCTGCGCCCCTTTTTTTCCCTGAGAATTTATTTTTTTTCTTGTTTAGTTATTGATGGCACTTGGAAGGTCTAGTTTGCCGCTTCTTAAATTATACGGTTATGAAAGTGTCCTCGCTAACTAAATTTGGCATAGTAGAGCAATTACCTTTATAAGATGCTATATTTATATGCTCTGTAATGTTCAAGCGAGTTTTCCGACTAGGTATTTATCCTTATAAGCATCTCAAGTTTTTCCTCATGTCAACTAATTGGGATCATTTGTTTGGCGAGACAAGATTCTTATAGGTCCCAAAAGGCAATGCGATATGATGCTTGATTCCGTGCGAATATATGCCACTGCTATATACATTGCAAGCATCATAATTGCTCTATTCTACACTATCTATGTGAGTAAAATGAATTTTGAATTCTAGTAGGCATAGGATATGAATTTTGTGCCATGCTTCTATGTAAATACAAATCAACTAAATCTGTCTTCTTTTTCTGAACAGGTTCACAGCAAGCTACTAACTCTACTTGCCATCATTATGGAATTTGGGGCCCTTGTTTGGTAAGCTGAATATCTTTCAATGATTGGATTTTCGACATGTTTATCTTGATCCTTGAATAATGTTTAACCAACCACACACTCATAACCTATCCAAGCCACGAAATCTCACCGTAGGCATATCTCCACCTCCCCACTTCTTTAACCTCCCCACATAAATCCAATATGGCCGGTGCTGTGCCCTCGCGCCCTCCGTCTGCACCCTCTGTCCACGCCGTCCGTCCGCACCCTCCCTCCACGCCCTCCGTCCGCTAGCATCCATGGCCACCACTGTCCCTCCACGCCCTCCTCCGATCAGGTTGAAGCTGTTGACTATACATGTGAAAATAGATGAATTGGTTGGATCAAAATATTTAACTTGCCTTAGCTGATTGTGTGAGGGTGTAACTTGTTCTCATGCCCTTGCATGTCAATGGTATGCACCTTTAGGGACAAATCGGGGGCATAGCCTACCGCCTCCGCCGCTGCAGAAATAGGGGCAATTGCGCGATGCCCCTCCGCTTCTTTGACGCGACCTTCCCTGGTCCAGAAGGCAACTAACATTTCGAATTCCTTGATTTTCTTGATTCTGTAATGTTTGTCTTTAAGGTGATGATACCACTCCAGCAGGTATATACATTTTTGCATTTTGGCATTCATTAATTGAAGCTTACAATGAAACACTAATAGACCTGTTATCTAATTTAATCTAGTTTTGAGTTGACGCAATATTTCATTTAGCTCCATATTTTCTACATTGATATTGGTACCATAATCTGAAATGTTATTCAAGAACTCAGAGTGAAGACAGTTTCTGAATTCATATTATTATTACCTCACGTGTATATGAATCATAGTCTCCACATCTCACATTTATCAGCATGCAGAGATATGTAGCTACATCTGAATTTAGTTTCATATGAATTATTTTCTTGGAACTTCAGGTACTTTTGAATTGCTGAAAGCTCTGTGTGTTTTTTTTTTGTATTTTGTGGAGGTTGCAGATCTTCCTTAGCAACAGAAGGATGCACAATGGCCAGCACACAAACTCTTGGCCAGGTACCTTGCTATTTCTTATCTTCTCTTTAGTATATGTTTTAAGCTATTAACTCAATGAACATATAGTGGGTTTATTCATAAGAAGATAAATATAAAAGATAGTTGTCTTCTCGTGTAAGTTAGCACTTTCTTTTTCTTTTTGCGTATCTCTCTTTTTTGATATTAACGGTATGAATGCTGCAGCAGGGACAGTAAACATGGTTGGGAAAAAAAACAGGAGATGTTAGAAGCCGCCACAATAAGGAGCTTTTGTATATAGCTATAAAGACAAAAATTGACGAGATGTTTCAGATGACTGATACAGTTGTTGGCTTCATGCACTTTCTTCG
Organism: Phyllostachys edulis; assembly: GCA_036346405.1. NCBI lineage: Eukaryota > Viridiplantae > Streptophyta > Magnoliopsida > Poales > Poaceae > Phyllostachys > Phyllostachys edulis. The sequence goes on along the minus strand of CM070551.1, from coordinate 43,214,477 downwards.
ACTTGAGTGTTAAGAGAAGTGAAACAGAGTACTGTTACTATAGTATCAGATGGGTTAAAGAATAAAAGAGTTTGGATGGGTATTGTTAAATCTGTTGTATAAAATGTGCAAAAGCATGCATAAACTAGTATGTGGTGCAAATTACCAGTTTCATGTTTTTGTTCGGTTCTCATTAATCAAGCTCTGAAAATCATATTGTACTTCTGAATTTTAGTGAATGAAGTATTGCAATTTATTTACTAGATATCATTGAATTGTGATTGGTCTATTTTTTTTTATATACTTTCGTGTTAATTCTCCCTAATTGAATGAAATGGGTATGCTTACATAAAAAAATGACTAGAAGGACATTTATAAAAGAACAAGCAGAAAACGATTTGTATTTGCAAATAGCAATGCGTGGAAGTATTGCTAGAACATAGCTACATCTAAATACTGGCACGCAATAAAGCGTCACTAGGGAGAGTAGAGACGATATGGAAATGCATATATGAAAGCGTCTCCAAGCTTGTAGAGACGCAATCTAAACGACTCATATCAGCGTAGACACGTTTAAAATATGTCTCTACGATCTTTGACACGGTACGTGGGGAGGCGCTCCAGAGACGCTTTACAAAAACGACTCTACGACACTATAGAGATGATTGAAAATGTCTTTAACCTATAAAATAGGCGTCTCTATAGGGCTTTTGTGTTGTAGTGATCCAAACAAGTTCTTTGAGATCTCATATCTCTCAGTTCTTGCTTGTGTCTCAAACATGCCTTTGAGCGCCACGATCATATCGTAGGCCTCAATGTTCTCAAACTGCTTCTGAAGGTCTGAGTTCATTGCAGCAAGTATGAGGCAACTAACATCAAGGGATTCATCACATGCCTTTTTGTAGGCGGTTTTAAGAGCAGCAGCAGCATTATCTGTAGGCACATCTGGAATTGGTTCCTCTAGAACATGTTCCTTTTTATCTTGTCTAAGAACAATTCTTAGGTTGCGGGACCAATCCGCGAAATTCGTTCCATTCAATTTTTCCCTTTCAAGTATCGAACGTAAAGAAAAACTGGATGTAGGTACAACAGTTGGTACCATGATCTACAACATAAATATGCAAAACTAAGACATATGTTCAATCAAAGTAACTTCTAATAAACAATTTAACAAAGATACTCCCGCTAAATACCATATCCCTCTTATGACATTTAATGATTCAAGATCCATAATCATTTAATCTACTAGTGAGCTTTGGCATCACTGCTAGAAGACTAGTGAAAATGGTAAGCAACCTTTGCTAATCATATCTCTATATGACTCTTGTTGTTGGGCAACATCTTTATGCTTCGGCACCCAACCCTTATGCCCCAAGGTTCACAACTGTTATGATAACCTTGTTAAGTTAAACCAATGCCAGCTTGTAAGTGTCTGACACAAACCCATCTAGTCAAGTAGAGTTAATGGTACTCTGCTTTGGCAAGACCTACCATTAAAATACATGACTTTGGATGGTGCAACATATTTGGGAGGGCATCAATTTAACTTAATATTATGTGAGGGAATTTTATTTCTACCATATCAAAAGCATTTAAAGCAAAAAACATGTATAGAAATAAATGAACAGGAATATAAAGGCATTTACAGACAATCAAATTGTATTGTGATATAGTATGACCCTTCTCCATGGTGATCCCCATCGCCATGCATCCTGTTCGTCGTGTCTCCGAGTGGTCGACTCCTCCAAGTACTCCCACTAAGCCATTACTCCTAATAGCGCTAGTAATGAATTACAAGGAGTAAAGAAGCATCACAAGTCGACACGCAGGCTGTTATACAAATATGGACAGCCTTGGGCTACGATAAGCATGACATGCAGGTCATGAAAATTACATACATACATGTATCTCATACACGAACCATTATGGGTCATACTATTCACATCAATCCCTGCAAAAACAAGTTATGCACAGAATCCAATTCTATCGGACGACATGAGCACACAATACCTATTAGCGTGCGGTACGAATACCCAGCACGGCGGTCCCGCTAGCCGATTAGCGGGCGGGGTTCGAAGGGGTAGCGCCCCTCACTGGTCGAGGGCAGCGCTCTCGGAAATTTTTTCCAGAACATGAATCTTATTCACGTATCCGAGCCTTGGAAATCATCAGATTAATTGCATTAACCCTATTCCAAACCACTCTGATCATTGCCTTTGATATGACCATACACTGCGGCAAACTTCGATGGCGGAATTCCGACCGGTAGGAGTGTTATGCAGAGTGGTCGTGAACAAGCGCAATAAACCATCTGGTCCTTATAGCTCATACCTCCTCGTAAACCCATCTACTACCACTGAGAACTGATCGATCTTATTGACTAGGGTCTAGATCGTTCCATCTATATGAACCGATCTAGGTTATCAGACCCGACCAGTAATAGATCCAATCTACTACTACCACATATCAAGTATATGCGATCGATCTAGATCAAAAACTACGCAGGATGGCTCTGATACCACTGTAGGGTCGCGGGGTAGGCTACGATAGCTACAAACAAAAATTTCTACCACGCAAACCAGGAAGCCAAGCAAGTAGATGATCACAGATCGTTACCACCAGACGCGTAGAGTAGTGGAAGAAGGGTTGGAGTAGTCTGGTCCAACGTAGAGCGCGTCGATGTAGTGGTCGTAGTCGATCGTCCAGCGTCGAGCAAGTCGATCGTCTCCTCCAGCAACGTCTGCAGTTCCTTGTGAAGATCGCGGATCGCCCTCAAGCGCCTTGATCGCGAGAGCGCCTCTACGGTATCCACACGCCCAGGAAGGAACAACCGCTCGCGGTGTACTAGCACCAAGTCGCACGGCAGAGCTCTCGGGAAGATGGCGGCTAGTGTTTGGTGGTGATTCACGCGTACCTCCCAAATGACCTCATGCATCTCCTTATATAGTGCTCGTGATGATCCTATCGAACACGTTTGTCGAATCGTATTCGATCTTGGTTTATTCCAACCCATTAAGTGTGTGACCCAGAGGTTCATGCGAATCGGTTGTGACTCGAAAACCCTTTTCGATCACGAGTCGAAGCGGCTCCCTAACGTAACATAGCGATTCACGAATACACACAAATTATATCGGACGAACCTTAATGCAATATGATCTACGACCAGGTCCTCATCACTTACGACTAGGTCCTATCTCTATACGACCAGTTCATATTTGGTCACGACCAGTTCGTAAGTCCTTACGACCAGGTTTCGACTACTCTGTGATTTCGTTCGACCAGTCTACGACCAGCTCGGAACTCCATACGACCAGTCCCTAATTGTTCGAACTAAGTGACCTACTCGTGTATACTCCCTTTGCCTCACGATGTCTGGTTGAACTCCAGGTGAGATGTTGTGTCATCCATGGACTATACAATACTTTCTCGATCGAGTGTCGGATTACTTCACGTGGTCGAACACTTCGACTATTAGTGGCATGGCCATGCACTTTCTTTATCCGACCACAACGAGGGGCCCAGAGACATCTCTCCTGTTATGTTAGGAGGGGAAAATCCCATATCCGACCAGTCACATTTCTCTGCATGTTTCATAGCATACCCAAAAGCTACCTTTATAACTACCTAGTTACGGAGTAGCGTTTGGCCCCTAAGGGTGCTATTACACATGTAGAAAACCATGCTGATCTCAGGTCTAAGGATTATACATCATCATTGCTTGAGACAACTAACGACACATAGAATCATAACAATCTCAATAGTGTCTCAAGGTGGGTCTAATCCAACATTATGTTCTCTAACATGTGTCCATATTATTGGTTTGATATCTCTATATCCATGACCTGTGAAACATAGTCATCAACTAATACACATGCTAGTCTATTCATATATGTCCTCATATGTTTCCGACCAAGGAACGTATAAGAATAATTATCGAAGAAATATAGAGTTTCACAATCAAGTCACATACTTGATAATCAATATTAACAATATTATTCTAGGAACAAGATAACATATTATCCAATATAATGAATATAATGAAATATAATCATCTCTATGATTGCCTCTAGGGCATATTTCTAACAGCTGATACATGATGCAACTTCCCGATCGAGATACCTCACGCGCCCACGCCACTTTCTTAACGTGCGTGTGCTCGATCGAAGTGGCATCATGTATTAGCAACCAAGTAATTGGATGTCCTGACGCTCTCCTGGCAGCCGTGCTTATTAAACTTGCACAGGCTCGATGAAATTGCCCGTGGCTGCTGTCTCATCCTCCTCATGCTGCGTGGACGACCCCCCGAAAGTGGCTGAGGGACTTAGAACAATATATGTATAATATATATATGATGCCGGTTTTAAAGGCACAAGCAGCCACTGCTTGGAGACTTTATAGAGAAGAGATTAGGAATGGAATGGTAGGATGTAACGGATGGCATCTTGACAAAATGATAAATCAACAATAAGTCATAACATACATATCACACATTTTATACATCTATTTTTGCAAATCATCAATCATACATATCAACAGCCTATGGTTCACCAAGCAAGTTTCCACTATCAATAGCAGACAACACTTGACACTTCTGAATAAGTCATAACTCATAACAATATAACATATCAACAGACCATACATATCAACAACCCAATAGATCATAACATATCAACAACCCATACATATCAATAGAAGAGACAACACTTGACACTTCTGAATACTTCAATAGCAGACAACACTTACACTTCTGAATTCACTCATTCAAAGAATCAAAGAATCAAGACAAGTGCACAATCATTGCATTCATTTCTCTACTTCTCTCTACATGTATGTATTACACATTTACACTTCTCTGCAATGATGCATGCACTTCTCTTCATGTATGTATGTATTACACATTTAGCATATGGGCTCTAGCCAATGGCCATCACCATCAGCATGAACCAACAACCAGACAACATCAAGAAGACAAGAAGGTGACTTACGCGTTAGTGGGAGAGTCGGAGAGGTTGGAGGTGCGAGGGAGGTCCGAGGTAGCGCAACGAGCCGGTGGCGAGAGGGAGGAGGAGCTGGAGCTGCGGCGTAGGGAGGAGGAGCAGGGGCAAGGCAGCAATGAGGAGGATCAGGAGCTTGATCCGACGGCGTAGGGAGGAGGGAGCTTGATCCGGAGGTGCGGGAGCTGGCGGCGAGAGGGAGGAGGAGCTCGGTTCACATGAATACCAGCAGCTCAAACCAATAGGTGATAGATCTGTCTTACCTCGATATCGCCGGTGGAGAGGTAGCCGGGGTCGCGCACGCCGGGGGGAGGAGGAAGAGGGGAAGGTGCGCAGCGTCACCTTAGTTGTGGCACAACGGTGACACTGTAAAAGACACTCTTATCGTTGGTGACGGGAAGAATAGCGGCGTTGGGGAGGGGAACGGACGAGAGTAAGGCCGCTGGGGAGTGACGAGTTAGCGCAAACCCTAGCGGGCTCCTACTAATAAAGAGACTTATCACAGTCGGTTCTATTATGGAACCGTTAGTGATACTTATCACAGACGTTTCCACAATAGAACCGTCCGTGATATGGTCTCATATCACAGACGGCTCATTATTAAACCGTCTGTGAAGTATCAAAGACGGTTGTTTTTGAAAACCGTTTATGATACTAAGTAATATCACGCATTCTTATTCGTAACCGCTCGTGATACTTCCTGAATGGTTTTAACATGAACCGTCTGTGATATTACCTCTTCACAGACGGTTTTTAGCGCAACCAATAACACAGACGGTCGTAAAACCAAAACCGTCTGTGAATGCATGTAATACAGACGGGTTTGGGCAACCGTCTATGATGAGGCGTCCAGTATTAGGCTTTTTGTAGTAGTGTTATTTTAGACCCTATGAAGTTATGAACTTATTAACAACTAAGTAGTTTGATATATCTTACCAAACTTTGGGACACTTCCTCATCTGTTGGGTTTATGAAAGAGATGGTGCCTGAAGACGTGGTTGATGACCTCGCTCTTAAACAGTTTCGGGTGAGCTCGTCTGTGATCCCAGCAAATGGCGGGGAGGCTTCCCACCGGACTGCGTTGTCGTCCTCTGCCGTCCATTGCAGGATTTTACCCGTGTACCCAGCGGTGCCGAGTTTGTGGGGGGTGAATGTTTCGTGTTTGGATAGTCTTGTGCACCGCACTTTGCTCCTGGAATTTGACCGTTGTCTTCATCCGCACAAAGGTGTCCCATATATCCGCCGATACGAAATGATACTTCGTGAAGGGCGTCCAATCCTTGTTCATGTACTCCGTGACAAGCGTGCTCTTGAAGGTCTTCCATGCTTTTCCCATCGCGAGCAACACTTGCCATCGCACGAGTCCCTGGACTTCTGCTGGGATCTCGAACGAGCTTGAAATTTTAGCCCACAGCTGGTCTCTCTCTATGTCCGTCAGAGATTTCCAGTTTGGTGTGGTGATGGGGACTCGTTCCCTTCCAAGTATGCCGCAAATGGTCCAGAATGCTGTTGCTTCTTTCTTGGGAAGCAGAGGGACCCTAGCGGTACTGACCTCCGTGATGGTCATTCGGCCCTCAGGACTTTTCGATATTCCTATGCCATCTCGCTTAGTGACCCCTTTCTTTGTAGCATCGGACGCATTCGACGACGGCGGTGCACAGTCCATCGGAGCCCCAGACGCATTCGACGACGGTGGCGACGACTGTGCGGACGCCATCTCTGAAGATACACACCCAAAGAACTAAATTTGCAGGATTCTAATGACTAAAATTTTAGTTTGTATTTTCATGGAGAATTTCTCCTTGGTGAGATATTAAATATAGAAACATATATAAGTTACATACGCATATATTTTCTGAATTGTTGTAAATAAAGCGGTTTTAGCAAATATTCAGAATTAATTCCAGCATAATTAATAATAATTAAAGCATATAATTGACAAAAAAACATACAAACATGTAATTTCTGCATGTCAATTAAACATGAGAATATGCTTGAAAGATAGGACGTGAAAACATACAAAATCAGCATATTGCTCAGATTTAGAATGTTTTAAGTTTGTTCTCAGATGTAGAGTGGCACAAAGATACAATCTAGGCGTTTCTCAATACTTTTGTCAAGATTCTTCACTAATCAAAAATGATAACAATGGATCAGACTATGAGCCCATAATTTAATGCTCTACTGGTTATGTCAAGAATTATCTCAAATAGCAAAGTTACTTTTAGTCAACAGAAGGTTATACAATTAACAGTGTACAAGAATCACTTGATTAAAACATAAACCAATCAGCAGATTGAGGATTAATCACTTGATAGAATAAACATATCACTAAATTCAGCAACGCAAGCCACTCGGCTAACAGGAGAAAGCCAATTGACTAACAGAGGAACACCAGGATCAGAATAACATGATCAGATCAATCGCAGTCGAAAACAGAAAGCAATAGAGCCAAGCTATTAGATATAATTTGACAGCAGTAAGCAATCCTAGCAGCTCAAGTCTGATTTGTTATCAATTTAATTTCACAATATGACAAAAATCATCACTGAGCGTTGTTGCTAGCTATAGTCAGATCATTAGTGACATGTTTCTCTAAAAAAAATACATGCATGGCTCGTAGGCTGCAGAGGTTAGCCATGGGCTGAGGAGAGCTCGCGGCCATGAGGCCGACGACATTGTGAGGAAGAGCGATGGTGATTGCCGACCTCCTCGCCTTGGTCCTCGCCGTCATGCTCCGTGTGCTCACCATGGCGCGCGACGGATCTGCTGGTTGTTGATGGAGGGTGCGAAAGCGAGCTATGTGGGGATTCATCTTCGGTGGCGGATGATCATTCTTTTAAAACAAGGAGTAACGTTAGCGCGTGGGACGAAGAGACGCATCATAACGTGAGACGCATCACACGCGAGCCGAAGCGGCATTGAACATATCATAGATACTTTCAACCACAAACCGTCCGTGATATAAAATTATCACAGACGGTTCTTGTTAAGGAGTGTCTACGAAGTATCATAGACGGTTCTAATTAAACACCATCTGTGATGTTTGCAATACCATAGACGGTTCCTAAATATCACAGACGGTTCATGTTCAACATCATCTGTGATACTTCACAAACGGTTTTAAACATAAACCGTTTGTGATATTACCTCTTCACAGATGGTTTTTAGCACAGCTAGTAACACAAACGGTTTCCAAACCAAAACCATCTATAGTTGTATTTAATACTGATGGTTTCTATAAATCGTCTGTGATGAGGCGTCCAGTATAGCCTGTTTTGTTGTAGTGTCAGCTACAACAAGGGAAAAACGAGCCACTTTCATGGCTAGATCTACAGAGCACGTGGTGCATGAGGCACTTGGGTGTAAACTTTTACAAGGAGTTTCACAGCAAGCCCTTGATGAACCTTTTCAAGCGGTAGTGCAACCAGAATCAGCCGAGAAAGTTCGATGCACTTTGAAAAACTCTAGATGAACAGACGAGGACACACAGAAGAGAGGCAACAAAAAAAGCCCGCTACAAGCTTTGACAATCTTCTCAAGGCATTGCTTGAGTTACCCACAAATGGTCCTGGTGTGATGAGGTGGACAGAGGGGTGATATGCTTATCAGACTGGATTGAGTACATGCCTAAGGTGAAGTTGTTGTTGCTACATGACTAGGATGGTGCTCGGTATGATGTCATGACAACAAATCTAACTGGGGTGTACAATTAGGTCATGCGTGGCGTGATGTGCCTCCCTTTGGTTAGTATTGTGGAGGCAATTCTGCGCGGTACTATAAAGTACTTTGTTAACCGAAGCAACAACATGTCGCTCTCCATAGCAAATGACAGAGCAATGTACCCTGCCATAATCATGTAACAGCCCAAATTTTCAAAATTCAGAGAAATTTAAAAACCTATTTATTTTTGTGGATTTTCTAAAATTTACTAAAGCTCTTATTAATAACCCTAAAGCTAAAACAAATTTAAGTACAAAAACTGTTACAAAGTTTAAGTTGAAATTATTTTATTTAAGTCCAAAATCATTCTAGGAATTTCTGTGAATTTTTCTAGAATTTTTGGAATTTATTTGCTATTTTCTAAAGCCTCTTTTAATTATCAGAATTAAAACAATTGGAAAACAAATAGAAAATACCTCAGCAGTGAATGGGCCGAATATGGTCGCCCATTTCTTCACGCCAAGACGCCAAGACGCCCGAGCCGCCCACCTAGCCTCATTGAATCGTGGCCCTTGAATTGGAATCCAACGCCAGACATCACTCTCTCCTTTCCTTTTCCATCGCCACCGACGCGTGGCCCGCCCGTCGTCTCCTACCTTGCCTTCCCTTCCTCGCGTGAGGGTCGCACGCAGACGCCATTAGCGCCCGCTCAAGCTTTCCAAATTTGCCCAAACCGCCAGATCCTTCCCGATTCCGTGCGCATTGATTTCACCACGCCAAATCGCGTCCATCACGGCCGCCCCTTCCATCTCCGGCAGAATCGCGTTGATTTCGCCTCGACCCGCGGAGATCTTCGTGCCCTCCACGCCACCTTAAGCTCGCCGCGCCCTATAAATAGGTGCTCGGGACCGCCTCTCTCGTCTCATCTCGGCGCCACCACCCATGACCCTCTTCCTCTTTCCTAGCGGCCGAATTTGAAGTTCTCCCGCGCCACGTTTGAATCTTCTCCGATTCGGCGCCACCGTCGACTCTCGACCCGCTCTCCACCACCGACGCATCACCGCTTCCACCGCGACCTCGTGGCGCACTCCCCACCTCGTCAAAGGACCACGGAGCTCCTTCGTCGAAGACCAGTAGCGCCGCCGCTCAACCTCGCCACGACAACCTTTCCGCGCATCTTCGCAATTTCGGTGAGCATCATGTTCAGCATCATCTACTCTTCCTTTTAGTACCACTCATGCACCTCGTCGGGGCGTAAATCGCCGGTGAGCTCGTCGCCGGCTTTTGCCTCACTGTCGGGCTGACGTGGCACAGCCACGTCATGGTCGTGTCAGCGCCACGTCGACGCTAAAGCCTATGTGGCAGCCCACGTGGCGGCCACCTCAGCCTCTGTGCCTGCCCCGCAACCCCGTGCACTGTTTCGAGAACCAGGTCCATGATGGACCGTTGACCGTGCCCGTGGACTTGGTCTTTGACCAAGGGGCCCACCTGTCATAGACTCTAAGATTTTTAGTTTAAAAATAATTCGCTGGAAATTCAATTTCGAAGGCTGACGTCATAATCCCAATTTTCCTTTAGGAAAATAATTAAGAAATTCATTTAAATTGCAGATTTAGGTTTAAAATTTGTAGAATTCATAACTTTTGCATCCAATCTCCAAATTGGGTGTTTCAAATTTCTAAATTCATGTAAAATCATTATCTAGCTAACAAAACCAAAATTATTTAATTTGAAGCTATTTTGAATCTGTATTTAATTTTAGAAATTCTTTTAAATATCAAATTTAGACTAAAACTTGTAAAATTCATATCTTTTGAACCACAACTTCAAATTGAGTGATTCAAATTGCTAAAATCTTAGAAAATTATTATCTATCTAAATAAAATAAAATTATTTCATTTGGAGTTAGTTTGATTTGTATTTTTGGATTTATTTGAATTTTATTTGAATTTGTCGTACTCTCGCCAGATAGAGTTTGACGATTAGGAGAGGTAGATCTTTCAGAGGGTTTAGAATCTCAAGACTTCAACGAAGGCAAGTTATACTCTTGACCATTTTGATCCCAGTATTTCAAAGTAATTAATTCTGTTTTTAAAGTTATTATTGCATGCATATTTTTATTCAAGTTATTTTAATCCTGTTTTAATTCTTAGTTATGCCAATTCCTTTGTATAGCCAATCTTGATGCTTGGAATGCCATGCCCTTGCCATCTTAGTAAAATAATTAAGATATTTATGCTTAGTCATTGCTTAGACCAAAAGATGATTTGGGAATTTCGCCAAAATATAAAGTTGTTCTGAAAATGAATCTATGGTATTGTTTTTACCATAGATGATTGGAAAATGTCTTGACCAAAGAAAAATAAATGAAATTGGTTTAGACTTGGGTGAATTGGGATTGTTGGTGGGTGCAAGTTCATGCACGGGCTCAATACAAATAATGTTTGAGACCTGTGGTTTGTTTTGAAGTCACCCACCATGTAAGGACCGGTCTCATGTCATGGATGTTAAGCCAAACTCGTACCACCACAAGTCCGAATGGGACAGACTTGGCCAAATAAGCTATATCATTTCACCATGTTTATGTCTGGGAAAGATGTGGGAGTCGTGAAGACTTATTGATGATACCCACATGGCGCAAGAGGGTAGTCGTTTGGTGCGAAGCCTTCGATTCTAAACCTTAGCGCATAATTATGTTGAAATAATGTAGGGTAAAGGCCTCGTGATAGTCGCTTAGTCGCACGCCTACTAAGCGTGTATTGGCCGACATAATAAGCAAACTATCTCTTGTGGGTAAAGCTGCACCAACTCGCAGAGTATTAATCTATTCGAATAGCCGTGTCCGCGGTCATGGACATGCTTAACAAAAGCCACTCGAAGTTAGTCTCTGGTTTTGTTTGAAAAGACTTTGTCACCTGGTTTATGAAAATGGGTTTGGGCAGAAGCCTGGTGTAAGGGGGTAATCCTTCACCATTTGTGTATGGAGGTTCATCCTACACTTGACATTGAGAAATCAAAATATGATTTTGATCTTATTCTAAAAATGGCCTTGGAAATTACTAAGAGTATTTAAACTGAAAATCTTTGTCTTATGCAAATAAACCCCGCCATTACCCTTTGCTCACTTTATGCATGCATTCAATCACATTTACTTTACGGGTGTAGCTTGCAAGCAGTGGTAGTGCTTACTCTTCTTGAATAATCTTTATTCAGAGAAGACTTCTATCAAGACGGTGAGGACATCGATGCTTAGGCCACGCTCCCCGCATTTATTGCTCGTGGTGAATCGTTGGGTCTACTACTACTATTTTATTTCATTGTGTTTTACTTTATTTGGCCTCAGCCCGTTTGTAATAAACTCAATAATTATTAATAAAATGCGTGATATGTTTTGATTATCACTTTTGTTTAACTGTGTACACTAGAAATCCCGGACTAGTGTATGAACACGAGAATTCGGGATCCTTCGCTCTCGGGTTCGACAAAAGTGGTATCGAGCCATATCGATCAGAGGTCGTGGCCTTAGAAAATGCCTTAAGGACTTATTTTCAAAAACTAAAAGTATTTTGGGTCTATCCAAGAGTCTTCTCAACCTTTCTCTTTAAAACAATTACTAACTCATCTCCTTCTCTAAAATTGTAGATGGTCAAAAACCAACCCGGATCTCCCACGGAATTTTCGCAGACATTGGGCTGCACTTCTTTGGAAGATGATGCAACACCGGACTACAACGCAAGACCAACATATCAAGGGTACCAAGATAAAGTGGGAAGCCAATATCATTTGGAGAGTTGAAGTGATCCTCTCGCCAACCATAACCCAAACACGGATTTCCACATCATCGACGCTCCAATAAGACGTGGCACCTTCGCCAAGGCATTCAAGACGCAGCCGGAGAAGCCACAAGACGCCGCTACACTTACAACAATCGATTCCATGGCTCGAAGTTTCACTACCATCCAATGCACGTTCACCAGCCGATAAAGACCTTTTGCCCCCGAGGAAGAGGACTCTCTGAGCTTACGATCGTGAACTTGTGCAAGGCGATGGACTATGCCTATGGAAACGCTCTAGACGACTGCGCATCGCCAAGACAACCTACAAGAGGTGGAAGAAAGGTCAAGGTCGTGGAAGAAGAGCTAGCTTGCTACAAGGTCAAGCGAGGTAGCTCTAGTGAGCGTGATTATACCCCAATCACCCCTTAGTTGTTTCCCATATTGTAACAGTTAGATGCGAATTATGAGCTATCGTTACCATTGTGATAGCCATAACTAAAGAATAAAATAAAATAATAAGAGAATTATTTTAGAAAATTTTGGCTCTTTGTCTTGTGATTGTTCTTGGGCTAATTAGATTTACCCCTTTAGAGCTTTCGTTCTATCTCTCTCCTAAAATCCTTAGAAACATCTAGCAGATGGTGACCACCCGTCTGCAAGCGGCAAAGGTGCTCAAGGTCAGGAAACGAGAACGCGGATTATCAAGAAAATCCCGCCCCGCAGCCCACCACCTCCACCAACCGAAGAGCCTAGTCAAGGCCAATTAATGGCTCACCAGACGATATGATGAGTTTGTGGCTCAATCACTCGGCCAGCTGCTCGTAACGCAAGCCGCAACCCACGCTCCACCTCCACCCCGCCCGCAAAAGTTGTCAATGTCGAGTTCATGAGGATGCGTCCTCCGACGTTCTCCAAGAAGATCAACCTATGGACGCCGACGATTGGCTTCGTGCCATAGGGAAGAAGTTGATATTACCCGGTGCTCGGATCGCGAGAGGGTACTTTTCGCGCCACCAACTCGGTGGTCCCGCCGAGTGGTGGGACAACCTCTGATCACCCATGCCAACGCTCAAGCTATCACTTGGGAAGAGTTTGTGCGAGCCTTCCATCATGCTCACATTTCGCAGGTCGATGGCATTGAAAAAGAAGGAATTGGCGCGCCGCTAAGGCAACCGCTTCGGTGAGCGAGTACCGCATAAGTTCAACCAAGCTTGCTCGCTATGCCCCGCATGAAGTAGCCAGAGATGAAGACAGCAGAAAAGTTTATGGAAGGATGAATGATGAGATATCTGTCCAGCGATTTCTCAGACTTCACCGACTTCCAACAGCCAGGACAAGGCAATTCGCCAGAAGGCAAACATATAGAGATGGAGAACTGCAGCGGAGGATGGCCGCCAGAGGTTCAACTCGAGGGCAACCCAAACCTCGCCTCGCTCAACCGCAATTTCGCAGCTGTGGAAGATTTCGATCTACCACACCCGAGCTTCAAAGACCAAGACAACGCGCCAACACTTCCTAATCCACAACTCGTCTGCAGGAGGCCCAAATCAAGAACTCTTGGAGATTACTTGCTATCATCTGTCGGGAGAAGGGACACTTCGCCAATAGGTGTCCTAAGAAGTCATTTCCACCGCCCTAAACTCGAGTCCAAGCTATCGCAAAACCTCCGCCGCCACAAAGACAAATCAGTTTGCAAAGGGCGAGTTAACCACATCACCGCCGAGGAAGCTCAAGCAAAGACCGGATGTCGTTTTGGTACGTTTCTTGTTAATTCAAGACCAAAGATCGGTCCTATTTGATTCCTGAGCATCTCATTCCTTTGTTTCCAATAAATTTGTGGGAAAATATGGGTTACCTATCTCCTCTTTAGTTAACCCCATGATAGTCCACTCCCGGGCTCGTAAATGAGAACCATTCTCTATGCCCAAACCTTACCCTTGAAATATCCGAGTACCTTTTCTAGCGGACTTGATAGTCCTGCAATCTCAAGGTCTTGATGTGATTCTTGGAATGGGTAGCTAGCCAAGAATCGTGATGATAGATTGTGCCAATAGATCTATCACCCTTACCAATGCACAAGGAGAATCAAGAGAATTCGCACCCAAGTCTTCAACCGAGGAAGTTCCATCCGACCGGCTTGGAGGAAATAAAGCTTGAAGACATACCGGTTGTGCAAGAATACCCAGATGTCTTTCCCGATGAGTTACTCCTAAGATGCCACCAGATAGGGACGTAATGTTCTTAATTGACTTAGTCCCAGGGACCGCCCCGATCTCGAAGCGACCCTGCTGAATGCCTACCAATGAGCTAGCGAATCAAGAAACAAATTGAAGAACTAAGAAGCAAGGGTTATATTCGACCAAGCTCATCACCTTGGGGAGCACCCGCATTATTTGTCAAGAAGAAGGACAATAGTATGAGAATGTGTGTGGATTATAGATCGCTCAATGAGGTGACGATCAAAAACAAGTATCCGCTACTCAGATTGATGATCTGCTCGATCAATTGAAGGAGCAAGCATCTTTCAAAGATCGATCTACGATCCGGCTATCATCAACTAAAGATCCGCCGGAAGATATCCCAAAAGCGCCTTCACGACCAGATATGGGTTGTATGAATTCTGATCATGTCTTTCGGTTTGACAACGCGCCTCGCCATTTATGAATATGATGAACAAAGTGTTCATGGAATTCTTGGATAAGTTTGTGGTTGTTTTCATCGATGACATTCTCATTTATTCAAAGGATGAAGAAGAACACGAGAAGCACCTAAGGATGATTTTGGAGAAACTCAGAGAACACCGACTTTTACGCCAAATTCAAGAAGAGCGATTCGGCTAAAGCAAGTGGCCTTCCTTGGTCATATCAGTCGTTAGGAGGAGTTGTCAGAGACCCAGCCAAGGTCGGCCGTTATGGATTGGAAGCAACCAAAGTCATCATGTAGTAAGGAGTTTCCTTGGACTAGCGGTTATTACCGCAGTTCATTGAAGGATTCTCCAAGACAAGAAGGCCTATGACACAACTTCAAGAAGGAAAAGAAGTTTGAATGGACAGATGCTGCGAGAAGAGTTTCCAGAGTCAAGAAGAGTTTAGTTTCGCTTTTGTGCTAGTATTACCCGATATTCATAAGGACTTTGAAATCTTCGCGACGATCTCGACAAGGCCTTGATGTGTCCCGATGCAGAAGGCAAAGTCGTGGCTTATGCATCACGCCGCTTGAGGCCACACGAAGGAAATTACCCAACTCATGATCTCGAGTTAGCAAAGAATTGTGCATGCTTTGAAGATCTGGCGGCATTACCTCATTGGTAACCGCTAGAGATTTTCACGGATCATAAGAGTCTCAAATACATCTTTACCCATCTCAACTCAACCTTCGACAGAGAAGATGGTTAGAGTTGATAAAAGATTACGACCTTGGAATTCATTATCATCAGGCAAAGCAAATGTTGTTGCAGATGCTCGAAAGTAAAGGCGATTGCAACACCATTTTGGTTCGTAATAATCGGCGAATTATATAAAGAATCAAGCACTGAACTTGGAGATTGTCAAGCAAGGCCATGTGAATGCTTTGGAAGTTCAACCCACTCTTGAGAGACGGATCGGGAAAAACAGGTTGGAAGACGCATTTATATCAAGGAAATCAAGAAGAATATGAGAAAAGGCAAAGCCCCAGGATTTTCTGAGGATGAACAAGGAACAGTGTGGTTTGGAGATCGCATATGTGTGCCCAACCATCAGGAGATAAAACAGTCGATTCTAAAGGAAGCTCACGAATCGCCATACTCCATTCATCCCGGAAGCACGAAAATGTACCAGGATCTGAAGGAGAAATATTGGTGGGTCAGCATGAAGCGAGAAATCGCTGAGTTCATCGCTCGTTGTGATGTTTGTCAACGAGTCAAGGCAGAACACCAAAGACCCACTGGTCTGTTGCAACCATTACCAATTCCCGAATGGAAGTGGGAGGAAGTTGGTATGGATTTCATCACCGGACTCCCTAGGACCCAAACAGGATGTGATTCCATCTGGGTGATAATTGACCGGTTAACTAAAGTGGCTCACTTTATTCCGACCAAGACCACTTACGTAGCGACCAACTAGCGGAATTGTATATGGCCAAGATTGTCTGTCTACACGGAGTACCCAAGAAGATCGTGTCCGATAGAGGCTCTCAGTTCACCTCAAGATTCTGGCAGAGTTTGCACGAAGCTTTGGGAACAAGACTCAACTTCAGTACTGCCTATCACCCGCAGACAGACGGCCAGACTGAACGTGTCAACCAAGTTCTGGAAGACATGCTTCGAGCCTGTGCCTTAGAATATGGAAAAAGCTGGGACAAGAATCTGCCCTATGCAGAATTCTCGTACAACAATAGTTACCAAGCCAGCCTACAGATGTCTCCATTTGAAGCTTTGTATGGTAGAAAATGCAGAACTCCGCTTCTTTGGGATGAAGTAGGAGAGCATCAATTCTTCGGACCAGAATTGATAAAAGAAGCTGAAAGCAAGGTTAAAGCGATAAGGGAACGTTTGAAGGTGGCTCAATCTCGATGTAAAAGTTCTACCGATAACCGTCGAAGGAATTAACCTTTGAAATAGGGGACTTTGTTTATCTCAGAGTTACTCCACTCAGAGGAGTAAGAAGATTTCGGACAAAGGGTAAACTTGCACCCAGATTTGTGGGACCTTACAAGGTTTTGGCCAAGAGAGGTGAAGTTGCATATAAGCTTGAACTTCCAACATCCTTGTCGCGATCCACGACGCCTTCCACGTCTCTCAACTTAAGAAGTGTCTCCGAAAGTGCCAACAGAAGAAACACCCTTGAGGACATTGACCTTCAGAAGACCTCACGACGAGAAACGACCAATCAAGATTCTCGATGTGGCAGAACGAATCACCAGAAGCAAAGTCATCCGCTCATGCAAGGTCCAGTGGAGCAATCATTCGGAAGAAGAAGCCACCTGGGAGCGAGAAGAAGATTTGAAAGCCGAGTATCCCCACCTTTTTGCTAGCCAAGTCTGAATCTCGGGGTCGAGATTCCCTTTAAGGGGGGTAGGTTTGTAACAGCCCAAATTTTCAAAATTCAGAGAAATTTAAAAACCTATTTATTTTTGTGGATTTTCTAAAATTTACTAAAGCTCTTATTAATAACCCTAAAGCTAAAACAAATTTAAGTACAAAAACTGTTACAAAGTTTAAGTTGAAATTATTTTATTTAAGTCCAAAATCATTCTAGGAATTTCTGTGAATTTTTCTAGAATTTTTGGAATTTATTTGCTATTTTCTAAAGCCTCTTTTAATTATCAGAATTAAAACAATTGGAAAACAAATAGAAAATACCTCAGCAGTGAATGGGCCGAATATGGCCGGCCCATTTCTTCACGCGCACGCGCACGGCCTGAGCCGGCCCACGCCGCACAGCCGCCTCGCTGAATCGTGGCCCTTGAATTGGAATCCAACGCCCAGACATCACTCTCTCCCTTTCCTTTTTCCACTGCCACCGACGCGTGGGCCCGCCCGTGCGTCTCCTACCTTGCCTTCCCCTTCCTCGCGTAGGGTCGCACGCAGACGCCATTAGCGCCCTTCAAGCTTTCCAAATTTGCCCAAATCCGCCAGATCCTTCCCGATTAAATGCGCATTGATTTCACCACGCCAAATCGCGCCCATCACGGCCGCCCTTCCATCTCCGGCCGAATCGCGTTGATTTCGCTCGACCCGCTGGAGATCTTCGTGTCTCCACGCCACCTTAAGCTCGCCGCGCCCTATAAATAGGTGCTCGGGACCGCCCTCTCGTCTCATCTCGGCGCCACCACCCGCACCCTCTTCCTCTTTCCTAGCGACCGAATTTGAAGTTCTCCCCATGCCACGTTTGAATCTTCTCCGATTCGGCGCCACTGCCGACTCTCCGACTTCGTCTCCACCACCGACGGCATCACCGCTTCCACCGCGACCTCGTGGCGCACCACCTCGTCAAAGGACCACCGGAGCTCCTTCGCCGAAGACCCAGTAGCCGCCGCCGCTCAACCTCGCCACGACAACCTTCCGCGCGCATCTTCGCAATTTCGTGAGCATCATGTTCAAGATCATCTACTCTTCCTTTTAGTACCACTCATGCACCTCGTCGGGCGAATCGCCGGTGAGCTCGTCGCCGCTTTTGCCTCATCAGTCGGGCCGACGTGGCACGCCCACGCCATGGTCGTGTCACGCCACGCCGACGCTAAAGCCTATGTGGCGCCCACGTGGCGCCACCTCACCTCAGGCTCGCCCCGCAACCCGGTGCAATTGTTTGAGAACCAGTCCATGATGGACTGCTGACTGTGTTCGTGGACTTGGTCTTTGACCAAGGGCCCACCTGTCATAGACTCTAAGATTTTTAGTTTAAAAATAATTCGCTGGAAATTCAATTTTCGAAGCGCTGACGTCATAATCCCAATTTTCCTTTAGGAAAATAATTCGAAATTCATTTAAATTGCAGATTTAGGTTTAAAATTTGTAGAATTCATAACTTTTGCATCCAATCTCCAAATTGGGTGTTTCAAATTTCTAAATTCATGTAAAATCATTATCTAGCTAACAAAACCAAAATTATTTAATTTGAAGCTATTTTGAATCTGTATTTAATTTTAGAAATTCTTTTAAATATCAAATTTAGACTAAAACTTGTAAAATTCATATCTTTTGAACCACAACTTCAAATTGAGTGATTCAAATTGCTAAAATCTTAGAAAATTATTATCTATCTAAATAAAATAAAATTATTTCATTTGGAGTTAGTTTGATTTGTATTTTTGGATTTATTTGAATTTTATTTGAATTTGTCGTACTCTCGCCAGATAGAGTTTGACGATTAGGAGAGGTAGATCTTTCAGAGGGTTTAGAATCTCAAGACTTCAACGAAGGCAAGTTATACTCTTGACCATTTTGATCCCAGTATTTCAAAGTAATTAATTCTGTTTTTAAAGTTATTATTGCATGCATATTTTTATTCAAGTTATTTTAATCCTGTTTTAATTCTTAGTTATGCCAATTCCTTTGTATAGCCAATCTTGATGCTTGGAATGCCATGCCCTTGCCATCTTAGTAAAATAATTAAGATATTTATGCTTAGTCATTGCTTAGACCAAAAGATGATTTGGGAATTTCGCCAAAATATAAAGTTGTTCTGAAAATGAATCTATGGTATTGTTTTTACCATAGATGATTGGAAAATGTCTTGACCAAAGAAAAATAAATGAAATTGGTTTAGACTTGGGTGAATTGGGATTGTTGGTGGGTGCAAGTTCATGCACGGGCTCAATCAAATAATGTTTGAGACCTGTGGTTTGTTTTGGAAGTCACCCACCATGTAAGGACCGGTCTCATGTCGCGGATGTTAAGCCAAACTCGTACCACCACAAGTCCGAATGGGACAGACTTGGCCAAATAAGCTATATCATTTCACCATGTTTATGTCTGGGAAAGATGTGGGAGTCGTGAAGACTTATTGATGATACCCACATGGCGCAAGAGGGGTAGTCGTTTGGCGCGAAGCCTTCGATTCGTAAACCTTAGCGCATAATTATGTTGAAATAATGTAGGGTAAAGGCCTCGTGATAGTCGCTTAGTCGCACGCCTACTAAGCGTGTATTGGCCGACATAATAAGCAAACTATCTCTTGTGGGTAAGCTGCACCAACTCGCAGAGTATTAATCTATTCAATAGCCGTGTCCGCGGTCATGGACATGCTTAACAAAAGCCACTCGAAGTTAGTCTCGGTTTTGTTTGAAAAGACTTTGTCACCGGTTTATGAAAATGGGTTTGGGCGAAGCGTGTAAGGGGGTAATCCTTCACCATTTGTGTATGGAGGTTCATCCTACACTTGACATTGAGAAATCAAAATATGATTTTGATCTTATTCTAAAAATGGCCTTGGAAATTACTAAGAGTATTTAAACTGAAAATCTTTGTCTTATGCAAATAAACCCCGCCATTACCCTTTGCTCACTTTATGCATGCATTCAATCATTACTTTACGGGTGTAGCTTGCAAGCACAAGTGGTAGTGCTTACTCTTCTTTGAATAATCTTTATTCAGAGAAGACTTCTATCAAGACGGTGAGGACATCGATGCTTAGGCCACGCTCCCCGCATTTATTGCTGTGGTGAATCGTTGGGCCTACTACTACTATTTTATTTCCGCTGTGTTTTACTTTATTTGGCCTCAGGCCCGTTTGTAATAAACTCTGAATAATTATTAATAAAATGCGTGATATGTTTTGATTATCACTTTTGTTTAACTGTGTACACTAGAAATCCTGGACTAGTGTATGAACACAGAGAATTCGGGATCCTTCGCTCTCGGGTTCGACAAATCACCAAGTACATGGAGGAGAAGAGCAAGAAGAGTGAGATGCATAAGGCATTCAAGATGGGCATAAGGGACCTTTTCTTCGAGGTACTTTGCAGGGAGAAAGGATGTAGTGGGATGAACCGTAAGAGGATCATCCACGAGTGTACGCTACACCACACTAGTTGCATATACACTTGTAACAAGTCACTTCTTCGGCATAGGCCATGCTCACATGTGATGCCCGTATGTTCGACGGTGACGCAGCATCCCAGCCAATAACTTTATGAATATTTCACCAAGGAAGATGTGATGCAAACCTAGAATGCAGAGCTGTATGGTTACAACATGGTTGACCATTTCATCAGCCAACCTACCTGGGAGCAACTGATCTGGGCCGCAGACATTGCTAGGCTGAAGGGAAAGGTTGGTTGGCGGTAGAGACGGCGTATCAGGAACAACATAGACAAAGCAGAAGTCGAGCGTCGTACAAAAAAGTACTCTATTTGCAGGGAGTTCGAGCATATATATCTTCAAGAATTGCCATGCGAGAAATGCATAAGATGAAGGAGAGGTCGACAGCACAAACAACGACATGAGGACCTCATCTGACCGCCCCACTCAAGGCGGGCACCGTGGAGGTCGACATGGCGGACATTGAGGTCGCGGCCACAAGGATGGTTTATCTTATTGAAATATATTGTGCTGAATATTTTGCTCAGTATCATTGTGATTTGTCGAGAAACTATACAATGACGTCTATCCTATTTAATTGTGTTGTCCGATGTACTGATGTGTAGCCTATGTATTACCGATAATATTATTTCTTATTTCTTTCTGTTTCTTATTATGTCGTGCATCCAATTATAATGTGTAACTTATGTTTGCCTTTACTTTTAGTTTTCTTTTGAAAAAAGTCCCTGATCTAGTTGGTGACAAGACCTAAGTCGTCAGTTCAATTGGCGACATGATCTTGTTGCCAATTCAATCGACGACTTAGGTCTTTGCCGCCATTCAGAGACATTTGCACACTGTTCTATTGCCGACAGGGCTCCTCTTGCCATTCCAAATGGCGGAAGGGACTGATGAGGATATAATAATCCTCATTTAACTATTCATTTGTAATTCATATTATAGATAGCAATGTATTTATATTACTCGCAAGTATACCCCTTATCGTTTATAAGGGAGAATCTTAATCGAGTAGTCGTAAGTCTTACTACGACCACCCCCTAGTCATAAACCTTTTCTACGACTAGGCTCTAGTCGTAAGCCTTCTTACGACTAGGTTTAGTCGCAAGCCTTCTTATGACTTGGTTTAGGCTGTGGGCCTCCTCTACGAGCACCTTGTGGTCGTAAGTTTCTCCATAACCTGCTCAGCTATGACCACCCTGTAATCGATAAAGCCTACAAACACGTGGGCCCAGTTGATTAAGGAGTCTTATGCGCCACGTACGGGGCAGTTAACATATGCTGTTATTCTTTGGGAATAACTGCACGTTTTATACCTCTGTCTCTGACAATAACTACCTGGCGACGTGGGGAATTATCTCTCTGACAGCAACCTCTATCAACGGTTAATCATTTGGAACGTTGGGACGTCTCTTGGCTTGGAGGAACTGCCACCTCTTCATATGCTATATAAAGGTTGAAGTCAGTAGGCAGAAGGGCAGAGCAATCTGGAGCATAAGACATTAGGCTTTAGTCTTTGTCTTGATTGTAATCAGCACACTCAATATAACCACACATGAGTAGGGTTGTTATTCTCCCCGGAGAAGGCTTGAACTTGTATAAAATTCTTATGTCATTCTCTGTGTGGTTCTTTATCTAGGAGACCACCCGAAACAAACAATCATACGTAAGATCGGTACTAGATCACCGACAGTTGGCGCCGACCATGGGGACTTTTCAGTGATTCCTTGTAGACAAGTTCACTTTTTTCTCTCAACTCTAATGCTTCCATGGCAGGAGAATGGAACAAGGAGAATTGGTTCGACCTGCCCGACTACGCAGAACTCAACATGGATGCTTGCTACGACTATGAACAGAGTATTATTTCATCTGATTGCTACGACTATGAGCAGAGCGCAGTATTGGTTGCCGAATGTGAAAATGTTCAACGACTAGTTTACTACGTAAGTGAAGTTTTATATGGGCCTAAGGAGCGATACCCTCAGGTCCAAAAACTTTTATATGCACTCCTCATGTCTTCGAGGAAACTGAGGCATTATTTTCAAGCGCACAAGATAATTATGCTGTCAGAGTTTTCCTTAGGAGAGGTCCTCTAGAATAGGGAAGCAGCGGGACACATGGAAAAATGGTCAGTTGAACTTGGAGAGTTCGACCTCCACTTCGTATCCCGAACGACCATTAAATCCCAGATCTTGGCATACTTTGTCGCCGAATAGATAAATCCTGAATCTGTTTAGGATCCCTAGTACGATTCCCACGACCAGTGGACGATGTACTTTGATGGGTCACTTACGCTAAGTGGCTCGGGGGCTGGGGTGGTCCTGGAATCTCATATAAGAGAGACCTTAAAGTATGCTATTCAATTACACTTTCTTGCCATTAACAACGTGGTAGAATACTAAGGTTTGTTAGCTAGCATACGAACAACGAAAGTGCTCGGAATTCGACTACTGATCGTGAGAGGAGACTCTCAAGTAGCCGTAAATTTGGTCAGAAAAGAGTACAAGTGCTCTAATCCGACCATGTCTCGGTACTTATCGGAAGTCAGAAAGCTTGAAAATCATTTTTTGGTTTCAAGTTACAATATATCTGTGGCGCCTGTGTCATTACCCTAGAGGGTAATCACACTTAAGCATACGGATTACTATTCGTCTGCTTGGTAGGACATCGCTCCAATGAATAGTAAGCCTTACCAAAGTCTACGCGTCAGAACAATAAGATAGAAACTGCAATTTATTACATAGTTAGCCACGTAAGGCTATGGTCTTTAATACAATTAGTAATTTACAACTGATAAACGGGACTAAGTCCTCTCGCTTGCCTTCCTTGCTCCACTGGTCTTCTACTTGTCCCACGCCTCAAATATAGCACCCATCTTGCCCTGGTCCTCGTAGTCAGTGCCCTCGCTTTCTGCAGTTGCATCGGTACCTGCGTGTCCTTCGTCCCACTCGGGATAGCTCCCGACCAGACTAGGATCTAACAAAGGAGAATAATAGCAAGGTTGAGTACTAGTGTACTAAGCAAGCATTAATAGCAAAGATGCACTGGATGACTCATCTCTGTTCGTTATCACATTTTCTATTTCATCTCTTCTCTGGAAAATAATTTGCTAAGATTTAAGTTGCAGTTTTAATTTTGAAAAGACTGCTAGTCATTCGGAGAGAAGATAGATCCCTGGTGGTTCCCGTAGACTCCAATCTAGGAGACGTGCATGAATTCATGATTTTGTATATCACTATGTAGGCTTGTACCACTTTACCCATAGCTACTCTGAGCTCTCTATGAACCAGGTCCCCTGCATTTCCTTTGATGTGGGTTCGAGTTCAAAATACAGAATGTTCTCCAGATTACGTGATTAATTCCTCCACCCATTACTATCCGTCGGTGCTGACCTCGTCATCCACTGAGTTCCAGTAATGTTGGTTGGGCCGGTCTTACCTTCACTCAACACTCCACTTAGCGCTATAGCGCCATCTTGATCCTACATAATTATATACCCGATGTGGAGGGCATAATTACGTAACAAGGTGGCATTTTCTGCCCGTCGAAACGGGAAAATGGTTAGCACTAAATTTACGGCATCTGATCCGGGTGAGAGTTTTGTTGGTCCTTATATACTAACCATATGTAAAGGGTCCCACCTCTTGCCTCATCATCATCATCATCTTTTTCTCATCTCTTTCTCCTGCCCCAGGCCCCCTTTACCAGCCATCATATTAATTCTTTTCTCATTCATCATCTCTTTTATCTTCTTCTTCTTTCATTAATCCGATTTGATTCTTTTGAAAATAGTTTTCATGAAATAAATATATGATACAATAATATACAGTTTACATTTAATATAACTATATTTATGTTCAAGAGATAAGCTTGCCTTCTGAATTGTAGAAAAGATGGTCGTCGACGGATATGAAATCAGACAAGCCTGCCTGAATCGGTTCGCCTTCTGCAATTATATGTCAGATGCAAATAATACATAGACAAATACTTAGTGACATTTGGGGTTAATATGCATGCATAAATTAGTTGATTCTATTTTGTTAGCCGATTTTATTTTAATAACATTTTTTGGATCCCCCGTTAATTAGCACTCCCCAACTGCGGTCATTCTACAGTCTATTCACTCTAGGGTTGAGGTTTCCGAAACTCGCGGTTTAACGTATGAAAAATAACTTACTACCCGTACTCGCATTTTACTAAGTTTATTCAATTTTATTCGTGCAAATATGCCTAATTTATTTTATTTAGTTGCACACGACTTTATTTAATTCTCTAAATAGGCTCTGGGTTGATTTATTTAATTATTTTAACTTGATTAAATTATTTCTAACACATCAGACTATTTTTTTTAATTTAATGCGGCGGTAAACTTGCTTATACAAACTTAGATAAATTCTACGCGCTTCGCTCGCTTTTATTTTCGACTAGACGGTCAACTACTATTTGTTCGTACACGGTTCGTAAGATTTATTCGGGCTAACAAATACCTGACGCCGATACTTACTATTTAGAATGCTCATCTACAATTATTACTACTAATCTTCACTCAAATTTACCTTTTTAATAATTTTTTTTAAAATTTTCTTCCCTACTTTCTTAATCCCTAATCTTACTTTACCCCTAATCCCTTTACTCTCTCTCCCCTACTATTCAGCCGACATATCCATGGTCACCCATTCTTTTTCCCATTTGCGTTTCCCCTTCCTTCTTGCTTCCTCTCCTCCAGTCGAATGCTGCATGGTACTCATCTTCTTCCTCATGCCTCCCCCCAAAGCTTCTTCTCTTGGTGGCTCCTTGCTCCGACCAGAGCTCTTCTCGGTGCCATCTCCACCGGCTCCATGCGTCGTCGCCGCTGGGCCTGCCTCTCCCGCGCACCCTCCTCTTTTCTCCCCTCGGCTCGTGCTAGTGCCTCCTCGGCTCCATGGCGCTCCTCCTCTGGTTCCCATGGTGCTCCTTCGGCCGACCTCTCCCTCCGGCGCCTTCTCCCTCCTGCCGCCGCCACCGGCGCCTCCTGCGTCGCGCCACGCGCCACATGCCTCTGGCGCCCGCACGCGCTCGGTGCCACCCCTCCGGCTCCCCTGTGCCTCGACGCCGTCATTCGGCTCCTCCCTGCAGCACCACCCGCGCCCCTCGACTCGCGCGCTCACCCTACGCTCGCCTCTCCTACCTCCGGCTCGGTCTCGATGGCCCGGCTCACAGGCTTGGCCTCCGCCACGGCTCGCTCCTTGCTCGCCCCACGCTTTGGTGCCTCCTCGAGCTCGGCCTGCTCCGGCCACTTGGCGCGCACAAGATGCTCCCTTTCACACCGCTCATGGCCCGGCTTATCCAACGTTGCCCTCGGCCCGGTTCTCCCATGGCCGGCTTGGCCAAAAGCCGCCCGAGACTCCCTTACTCCCCTTGTTTCCTCTTTTTTTTTGCTTGCTTACTTTGATTTGGTTATCAATATATGTGCTCAGTCTGCTTGCTGATGTCGATTCATTTTTTTGACTTGTGTTGATTTGCTTACTGATGTGTGTTGCTTCTTGTTCATGCATGAGGAATGGGGGTGGGGTGAGCTGCTGTGGTCGATTTTTCGCCACTACACTGAGGTAAAACTACTCCCCTTAATCCCTCTCTCTACTCCCTCCCCCCTATTGCTCTGTGATGAAACGATTGGATGTTGATATGGGTGGGTTCCCTGTGATGTATACTGAGGGCTATTGCGATGATGCTACTGTGGGTTGGTTTGCCTTGGGTAGAAATAGAAATGGGGGAGTAATGGTGGGTATGTGACGGTGCTATTTCTCTCTGTGATGGAGTTGTGATGGACGATATTACTACTGTTAATGTAACATCCCAAATATGGGTGTGTGTTTTAAATGTAAGAAAATGAGTAGAAATTAAGACTTTTCTTGCATCTTGAAGTTTTTGAACTTTCCTATAATTCTTGTAAAGGAATTATGGAAATCAAAAACCAAAATCTCCAATTGACCAAAGGCATAACCTCCCTGTTGAAAATCTTGTGTGCAACTCTTGGAAATAATTTTCCTTGGGTCTAGGGATGTGGTGTGACCCCTCTGAAAAATTTTATAATTTTTAAAAATTATTTGATAATTTTTGGAGGCAAGTCAAACCAGTTTGACCTTTGGTCAAACCCTAGAACAAACCTTGAGGAATTTCTTAAGAAAAATACAGTGCATAAAAATCTCTGAAAATTTTGTGTAAGGTTAATCCTTGAGTAAGGAACCTCCAGTCAAAATTTCGGAATTTTTTGAGTTAGTTTGCTACCTCTAAAAATTCTTCCAAACTCACTTTTCAAATTTAAACCCTAACATGGTTTCACTATTCCTCGGGCACGGACCGGAGCCTGGCTCGAGCCACCGGTCTTGGTTGGACCGCCTAGCGCTCAGCCAGCCTTTCCAATCGCGTGTGAGTTTTGAGCTGTCCGATCTTGATCGTATCGCGCCAGGTCACTTGCGACCCGACGGACTTCCCGATCCCGCCAAATTTCTATCCGCCATTAGATCTTAATCCAGTGGCCACGACCTCCCATCTCTTTTCAGCACCATCGGATCGAAATCTAGCGGTTGCGACCTGCCCTTTCCTTGTCGAACCCGTCCGATGCAAATCTAATGGTTGTGACCTTCCTTTTTCTCTACGACCACCCCGATCAAGATCCAATGGTCTACGACCACCCCGATCTTTATCTAACCGTCGAAATCATTCCGCTCCTGTTGGCTCGACTCAACCCACTCGCGCGATGTTGGACTCGCACCAGCTTCTGTCAGCCGTTGGATTTTAATCGAACCATCGCTGTCGCACCGCATCTGTTCGTCCCCTTCCTCTCGCCGCATGAGTGCTGGGTCGCCTTGGCGTCGCAGGCGTAAGGCAGCAGCTTTGTCGCCTCCCAACTGCTTCTTTCTGCCGCTAATTAATGCTTGCTGCTTTTCGGCCCCAAAGTCGTGTTCAGAGCTGCCCCCATCCCCTCCGCGTCCTTGGCCGGGCTGTGAACCGAGCGTGGACCGCAGCTCGCCTTTGAGCATGCGCCTGCTCCCTCCTTCGCTCTCTCTGCTATTTAAGCCCCTCCAGCTCTCCCTTGCCTTCCTTTCTACACCCTTGAGCTTTGCCGAGCACCCTTGTGGCTTGGTTGAGCTCAATTCACTATATCCCCAAATCACCATTGTCGGCCGTGGAGCTCCCTCTTCATCGCCGGCGCTCTAGTGGTTCCCTTTCCTTTCCATTCGCGTCACTTCGCGCCCCTCTCCACCTTGAACCTTTCCCCTAACCTAATTTTGGTTTGTATTATCAGGAATCGACTAATTTGGGGTTTGTTCAAATTCGGCTGAGGTTCATCGTTTTCACCCTCGACGCCGATAAGCTCCTCCTCTCTTCAATTCTTTGCTCACGGACCATCCTTGAGCCCTATTGAAGCTAATTTGATGACCCGGTCTTGCTCATTTTGCTCAGGCCGTCGTCTCCTCGTCGTCATCTCCAGCGCTGGTGCGACTCAACGTCGCCGGAGCTGCTCCAACCTTCCCGGTTCCTCCGCGTCCTTCAGTAGCCGCCAGAGTCCCTAGACGCCAGCACCGCCATTTGAACCGCCGCGAGCTCCTTGTCGTTGTCGTCGTCACCATGCATGGCACCGCCGCTCCTCGCCGGCTCGCCGCCATTCTAGGCCGGCTCAGCCACAGCGAGTGGTACCATTAGGTGCGCACGGCTATTGCGGACCTCAGACCACCGTTGGTTCGTGCCGCCGTGGTTTGAATCGCCGGCGATTCGCCGGGGAATGTCGTCGTTGTCAGATGCGACCGACAACTGTAGCAGCGTCGTTAGGACCGTCCATCCCTTGATCTGTGGTTGAGATGTCGCGTGGTCAGTGCGCTCACACTGTGTTGCGGTAGTCGGCGCCGCCCATCTCCGAATCCGCGGCCGCGATTCGCGGCGCGTTCGCGAGGTCCAAACGCGGCCGTGGTCAAGTCAATCTGGACCGTTGGATTTGATCTCAACGGTCTACGACCGGTAATTCGCACGCGCGAGGTCCAAACGCGGCCGTGGTCAAGTCAATCTAGACCGTTGGATTTGATCTCAACGGTCTACGACCGGTAATTCACGCGCGCGAGACCCAAACGCGTCTGTTTGCCCGTTCAAGTTGGACCGTTGGATTTGATCTCAACGGTCTACGACCAGGGTTTCGCCCACGTTGTCGTCACGTTGTCGCATCGACCAATCATTGAGCCGTCCGATTCAAGATCAACGGCCCAGGTTTTTCCACGCCGATTTGATTTTAGAGAATTCCCGAGAGGTTTATTTGTGAACTGAAAAAGGTAATAAACTTCAAAATTTCATAGCTAATTCGTTTTAGCTCCATTTGAGTTGATTCAAATTTTGTTGGCTCTGGTTTGAACTCAGCTTTAATCTAAATATTGTTGTAAGCTTAGTTCGGCTCCAGAAAATGATTGGGTAAATTGGTTTAGAAATAAACTTTAATTGTTGTTCTAAAAATTACATTTAACTTGTAAGTTGCATAAGTAATTCTCTGTAGATCATTTTTGAGTGAATCTAATTTTGTTGGCTTCCTCTATTAGTGTAATAAATGGTGGAATAGGTTTTAGACATGCCACTATTTTTAAAATCTTTGTGGGTGCATTTTATTTGTGCTCTTGTGCATGTCTTTGAAAAATTAATCATAGAAAACGCATTCTAGCTCCAAATGAGGTGAATTCAATTGTGTTGTTCATCTCATGAGATGCTATGTTTACCATAAAAATATCAGGTGCAACACCTCTTTGGAAATTTGTGCTAAAGAATTTAATTCGGATGAACAGTAACCGATTTGAATTTTCCAGCATTTTTCCAAGCTGAGCAGAATTGTTTTGCCCATAACTTTTGCATTGAGAATCCAAATCAATTGGTTCTTATTGCTAAATTCCTTAAAAATCATGCTCTTGCTGCTGTAAAAATTTCAGTGCATTTGGAGAAAGTTGGCTATTGAGTCTTTTCAGTTTTCTTTATTCTTTCGGTTCTTTTTTGCTTTTTCGTTAGGTGCCGACGAGTGCGTTGATCCTATGAGTGGCCCTCTGCAGCTTAGTGAGAAAATCCAACAAGGCAAACAATTTGATCATGTTTAATCCCATTACTTTCAAAGTCTAATATATTGTTTGCAAAGTATATGTATGCATGCTCTATTTTGTTGTTAAATTATTGTCGATTAGTTGATCCTATAGATGCATACTCTGTAGGTAAATGTTCAATCTCTACTACTAAGCCTAGGAATATCTTGCTGTGATTTAGAGTTCGTTGGATGAGCTCTTGTCACTTAGTAGATTACGTGTTGTTGTTGCTTAGAAATGCTTAGATTACGGTATAATTGGGCGGTTATCGACTTAGTCGATAACTTTGATCACACAAATCTATTTATTACCATATGTCCAGCACGTTGTGTGTTGTTACTTTGTAAATCTAAAACTGAAAATAAAATGTTTTAGACTTAGGCATATTGGTATGTTGGTGTGATTGATTCTGTGATTGTTTTGGGGGACTGGAAATGATGCCCGAGTCAACAAGGACCGAATTACTTGCACCATTGATCCAAGAACTTTTGCGTGCTAACCACATGAGGGGGATATGGAACCTCTCTTGACTTAGTACTTTGGTGTGTGTTAATTCCGGGTCGCATGGTGGATGTGTGTGTTGTGTTGAAAACTAAACTTTGTGTTGTGTGTGTTTTTGGGCGAATAGTGGTGGAGCGTCATCCACTGCAAGGAGCATCATCCTTTTCTAAGGGTGATGAGCATTGGTCCTTTGTCTAAAGGGTCAATGACTCCGTATCAACGTATGTGTGTCTATCCATATGGGCGACTCGTAGTTAATGCATTCCATTGGAAAATATCATGTAAGACTAATCGTGCCGGCATACCAAAGGAAGTGTGCTAAATAGCTTGGCGAAAAGGTGGTCTCACGTGTGGGTACATTGGTACACCCCTGCAGGGTTAAATCTATTCGAATAGCCTCGTCCTAGGTTATGGACAAGCTTGGTTATTTCCCGCAAGAATTAGACTACAACCTTTAATTAAAACTTGATGTGGGTGGTATGAATGGGTAATTCATGCTATTGTTGTGGTGACTATTGGGTTAGTCACTTCCAGGATTGTTATTGTCATCTATCTATTGTTATTATGTTGTAGTCTCGCTGTTATTTGCAAATTAAAAATGAATTGTAAAACTGCTTTGAATCTATTTAATTATTGAAAATGAAAACTTGCTTTATGCTGAAAACAACCTACAACCTCCACTTAAATGAGCTTGCATGTAGCATATGTATAGGTCTGTTACACTACACGTAAGTCTTGCGAGTACATTTTTGTACTCATTTGCTTTGCTTAATTATTTTGTTGCAGAGGAGGTTGATCCCCCTGGGATTCACTTTTGTGAGATGTGCGGTGGATTTGACGACTAGGTTGGCGGCCCGGTTGGTTGCCTTGTGGGTTAAAGGCAAACCGTATGGCTTTTGTTTATCGCCATCTTATGGCTTTTGCTTCCGCTGTTTATTTATCTCTCTCTTAGTTGTTTTTTGGCCGGTCGGCCCCTTTTGTAATAACTCTCTATTATGTATGTCTTTTGTTTAATCTAGTTCGTGCTTTGGTTCTATGTCTTGTATGGAATTGATGCATGATTTTGTAAGGGGGTGTGTATACTGCATTTTTGGGAAGTATACATATCTCGAAGACACGTGTTATTTTGTTTGTGATGCTAGGGTCAATGGATGACTAAGCATTACAAGCCAAATAAGCCGGGGTCCTCACAGTTATTGTTCTTGTGAAATGTTTAGTTCATATTTGGTGGTTTCTTTTTGGGTAAACTGACAGTGGGGGGTTGAATGGTGGGCTACCTTGGGTAGTATTGGTTGGTTTTGGGGATAGTAGTGCTTGGTGATGCTGGCTGTAGTGATGGTGATGGAGCTCTCTTGTGCCCTTCTGATCCTGGTAGCCTTGTCATCTTGGTGTCAGTGGTCGTTGATGGTTCGAAGCCGTTGCCGGCGTCGTTCTTGCTTCCTGGGCTTCCCCTTCTCCTTTTCTCCTCTCCACCTTCACTCTCTCTCTGAGGCTGGTTTGGGGGTGGTGACAATGGTGTAGTGGCTTGGCCTTACTTGTGCTTGCTGGTGGAACTTGGGAATGGGAGGGCTTGTTTTGCTTGCTTGTTCTTGTGGATGGCAGTGGAGCTCCTGGTTGTGGCTGTTCTTGGTTCTTGGTTGAGGCAGTGGGGGTTGATATGCTTGGCCTTTGGCTTGCTCTCTGGTGGTGCTTTGCGTTGTTGTTCTTGGTTGTGGTGGTTTGCTCCTTTGGTGGAAGTAGGAGGCTCTTGGCTTGTGCTTGCTTGCCTTGTGCTGGGTGCTTGTGGCTGAGGAAGGAAATGAGGGCTTGTGAATGGCTTTGGAGAGAAAAGAAGGGTTTTATGGGGAGGGAGCTTTGGCTAGCTCTCTCTCTCTTGGCCATGTGCAATCCCATTTTTGCCCCTTGCCCTTATCCATTGTGCCTTCACATGATACTATTTGCTCATGGCTCTTTTGGTCTTAAGGGTGTTTTGGCTACTAAACTCATAAACGTGGGTGCTGGATTTAATAAACGCGGGGTGATGCAACCTACGGAAGTGAAGGGTGCTGATTGACTTAGGTTGGTTTGGGTAACTTGATAATCAAGGTGCCGACTAACTTAGGTTGGTCTGGTATCCTTTGTGGACTTCGTGGAATCTGACGACAATATTCTTTATTCTAATTCTATTCTAATGCGTTTGGTTCTCTACTTGTGTATTGGTCGATGGCAAGTGATGGAATGGTGGGTCGGGTTTTCGGATTGGTCGAAGGATGGGTTCGATGGCTGGCGATATATGGTCAAGGAAAGGCTCCGCGACATGCATGAAGACTTTTATTGTATTCTTTTTGTAATTTACCCTCAGTTGTAATTTATTTCTTGATTCGTTATAAATTAATTCTTGTAATTGATTCAGGGACTACATTATTGTTTTATTTCAGCTTGAAGTAAATTCTTGTAAATAATTTCGAGGTTGCATTAATATTTCATTTTCGCTGCAAAGGATTTTTGTAAAGACTCTGAAGTTATATTGATGATTTAGTATTACGACAATAATTTATATTGTACTTTCTGTTGTTGAATTCTGATTATATTATTTTATATGAAATTTCTTAGCGATGTGTTCAAGATAAATTTGAGATTTATGTTTTGTTCTTGATTAGAAAGTTTTAATTTACTGCTAAAAACCGATTAGCGCTATTTAGATTAGTTTTAATATCTCGGATTCTCACAATATCCCTCGAAAGGATAATTTTCTTGCTAACCAGTTAGCTCGAATGGCTTCTTCCCGGTCTCAAGTACCAACAGGAGTTTTCTTGGAGTAGCTCCAAAAGCCGTCTCTGGATAAAACACCTGAGACATCTCCTATTGAGACAACCTCTCTAGAATACGAGGATACCTGGATGAGTCCCATCTACGAGTATCTTCAGAAGGGTACAATACCCGATGATGATCTCAAGGCAGATCGTTTATCCCGTAAGACCAAAATGTATACTTTGGTCGAACGGATCCTTTGCAAAAGAGGAGCTCAAGGGGTTCTCAAGCGATGCATATCACAGAGAGCAGGATTAACCTCCTTCACGACATACATAGGGGCATCTGTGGAACTCATGCTTCTTACAGAATGCTGGTCGGTAAAGCCTTTCGACAAGGTTTTTACTGGCCAACAGCCCTTCATGATGCCAAAGAATTGGTTAAAAAGTGTGTACAATGCCAGTTTCATAGCAGACAAATACACCAACAGGCTCAGGCATTGCAAACTATACCTCTATCTTGGCCTTTTGCGATTTGGGGTCTCGATATCCTAGGACCATTCTCAAAAGCACCAGGAGGCTTCGAGTTCCTTTTTGTGGCTATTAATACGTTCACAAAATCGATCGAAGCCGAACCATTGACTGGGATAACAACGAAAGCCGCTAAAAGGTTCATAATGAGAAGCATGATTACTCGATTTGGTGTTCCAAGTCGGATTATTACAGATAATGGTAAACAATTTCCGAGCGCAAAATTTCAAGAATTTTGCAATGAATTGGGTACCAAGTTGTGTTATGCTTCTGTTGCCCATCCACAAAGCAATGGGGTAGTCGAACGAGCGAATGACCAAATAATGTAGGGAATCAAAACTCGAATCTTTGAGCAGCTTGTAAAGCGCTCGGGGGCTTGGGTACAAGAGTCACCCTCAGTGTTATGGGCAGTTCGCACAATTGCTAGTCGGGCGACAGGTGAAACACCTTTTTTCCTAGTTTTTGGAGCCGAAGCCATACTTCCACTAGAACTAAAGATTGGGTCGACAAGGGTCGAAAACTTCAACACCTCTAACTAGGAACAACTTCGAGCGGATGACATCAACCTACTCGAAGAGAAAATGAACCAAACCTTAATCCATTCAGTAGTCTATCGATAAGCCCTGCGCAAATACTACGATCGTAAGATCCAACCTTGTAGCCTTGCTGTAGGTGGCTTGGTATTGAAAAAGATTCAATCCCATTCTAATCGAAATAAACTTTTCCCCAAGTGAGAAGTTCCTTACATAGTAGTCGAAGTTACGCGACCAGGTTTGGTACGACTAGCTATGGAAGTTGGCCGAGTCCTCTATAATTCTTAGAACATCGACCAATTATGCAAATTTTATGTGTAACTTCTTACTCTCTCAATAAAGTTTTAGTTTTCTTCAACCTTTATTGTCTTACATTGAGTAGCGCTTTGATGATTTTTCGATCATTTTTAAACACTCAGTTTTTCTTTACACTGGTCGAAGGAAGGTAACATCACTTAGTCAAAGCCTTTCCTTTCTGTACGTGGTTCTACTCACTAGAAGGAATTTCCTAGTGTCGACTCATTCCTAACTTTTGCTGCCAACACAAAGAGACCGAGTTCCACAAAATCTAGTCAAAATCTTTTCTAGCCAACTCTTTTCAACTTAGATTATTTCTTTATTAATTTTGGCAAATTTTCTAAGTGGAGTATACTTTTATAGTTTGTTCGACTGCTTTTAGTACACTTAATGCATTCAAACTAGTCGGAGAAAGACACAACACTTAGTCGAAGTCTTTCCTCTCTGCATGTGGTCCTGCCCACTAGAAGAAACTTCCGAGCGTCGTACTATTTCTAACTCTTACTATCAGTACAAACCTATTGAGTCCACTGGAAATGGTCAAATGAATTTTTAAGGCACTCTGAAAGTTTATCCCACTTATGCTGATGCTCTTGATTCGACTACTATGGTCGGAGAGCATAGCTTCACTAGTTGAAGTCTTTCCTTTTTGCACATGGTTCTGCCTACTAGAAGGAACTTCCTAGTATCCATCTGTTACTTACTCTTGCGACCAGAACATGACAATTGAGATTGACAACACAAGTTGGACAAACCGCTTTTTAAGCAAACCCTTATATACACTATTTACTTAGTTTATATAAATAAACTAAGCAAATAGTCGAGGGCTAGGATAAAGTTATTAATACGACTTCAATTCATAGTCTTAAATTCAATTTCCTTTTTCTATTTTATCTTATGAGTTACTCATAAACAAAAAGATTATTTGGTTACAGAAAGCAAGTTGTACCTTAGCTTATCCACAAGAGCGACGTCCTTCAGGATGAATTTATTGTTCACCCTGATTGATCCCGTTCCTTCAATCTGCCCTTGTGTATCATCTCCAAAGGTGATAAAGTCATCACCCGTCGACTGCGTGAAGGAGGTGAACCATCTTGACTCTTCGGTCATGTGGCATGAACACCCGGAGTCGACGAACCACGTGTTCTTTCCCATTCCGCGGTGATACTGAAAATCAAGGCACAAAAGATCGATGTGTCTCAATACTGGGGTTAGTTAAACATGACTTGAGAACCCAGTACTGAGACACATGTCTGCGAGAAGTATGTAAAGCAGAATTACTAGCCTTGATTCTACTTGAGGTTCTATCATGAGCAATGGTTATAAGAACATGAGATGCATCCTGTCTAGAAACATGATGATGATGTGCATTTGAAATAAATCCTAGTCCAGGTTTCTTCTTTTCTAGATGACCATGTATCATGAAGGCTTTAGGTTGATGAGATGAAATTTTAGCAAGATTTTTCCTAGCATTTTTCAACCTGCGCCAACAGAACTCAAACAAATTCCCATCCTTCTTGCAATAGGTGCAATGGTACTTGGTACCACTGTGAGAAGTATCTTTTGACTCAACAGATGGTTGGGCAAAACTTGCAGATTTGAAAATGGTTTTTGTAGGTTAGGTTTTGAACTCAACTAAGCCATTTTCTAAGACTTAAATAACATTTGGCTTGGACTTATCTTGAGCAAAGTTGTATCTTAACCCTTGCTTCTTATAAGGAGTTTTGGACTTGTCAAGAATCATGTTTTACTGTTTCTTACCTTTAGGGAATTTTTCTAATGTATCCTTAAGATAAGCATTCTCTTTTCCAAGGTTAAGACATGATTCACAAGTTTTAGGCTTAATGACTCTAGCATGCTTCTCCTTATAAACAACAACTTCAAGCTTAAGGGCTTCACATGAAGCACAAGGAGCAGAATTAATTTTGTCCTTAAGCTTGATATACTTAGCTCTAATTGCTTCTAATATGTCTTTTACTTCATGTTCACGTTCTAAGCAGAAAGAGCAAGTGCTAGACTCAGCCATATCAGAAGCAACCAACTTGCTAGATTCTAAGCATTTTTCACATTGAGCAGATTTAACTTCAATTAACTCAGTCCTAACATTTTCTAGTTGGTGCAAGGCAACATCATGAGTATTTTGCAATTTAGCAAGTTCAGAGTGTAAAGCATGGCAGGATGAACATTCATTAGTATCAAGATCCTTAGCATTCACAAGTTCTAGTGTGAGATTATCAACTTGTGACTCTAAGTTTTTATTCCTAGCCATGGTGAACTCTAACGCCTTATCCTGGCTAAACAGTTGCTCAAATATGGTATCACATCTAGCAGAGAGAACTTCATAGGATGGAGGTACCTCATCGATGTCATCAACATTGACGGAGTCGACCATGAAGCACATGCCGGTGAAGTTTTTTTCTTCCCTTTCTTCTTGTCTTGAGGGAGCTCCTCCTCCTTGTCCTCTAGCTCCCAGAGTCCACATCGCTCATGGATTTATCTCCAAAAGCAGCAAGGACCTGGTGAGCGGCCTTCATGAGCTTGGCAGCATCAAACTTAGGCTTGTTCCCTTGAGGCTTCCTCCAAGCTGTCTTCTCCTCCTTGTGGTTGCCCTTTCCTTTTAGCTTGGGGTAGTTCGCCCGGATATGTTAGAGCTCTCCACACTCATAGCATGTCACAGGACCGCCTCCCTTCTTGTTTCTCACATTGTTATAGGCCTGTGTGAATTTTTTTTGTCTAGGAGGGCTAACTCGGGCTTAGCGATACTCTCAAGTTCCACTTCATGGATTGCAGATAAATAGACAAGTAAAAATCCAGAGGAAGGTTCAGAAGAGCCATCAGAAGTTTTCTTGAGAGGGTCTGTTACCAAAGCCATGTTTCCTTCTTTCGATGATCAACTCTCTTGACCTTATGAGTCTTTAGCTTGCTATATGGCAACTCCAAAGTGAGATTAGAGAGAATAACATTCTCCTCAATGGCAGTAGCCTTCATCTCCCGCTCCTTGGTGTTGATTGCAGCCAAGAGATGTGTAGCATTCTCAGACTGAGAATACTCAATGTCGATCGCTCTCAACTGATTAAGCACCTTATTGAAGCGAGTGAATACGTCATCGATGCTATCTCCAGGACGTATCTCGAACTTGTTGTATTCTCGCTTGAAGACCGTTTGACGCACTTGCTTGATTTGGGACGAACCCTCATGGTAGGTTCGAGGGTGTGCCAAATCTCGTGCGCAGTCTCAAGGTGACAGATCCTATCATACTCCTATCTACCAAGCTCAGCATATAGGAGGTTCTTTGCCTTGTGGTTGTTAGCCAAGAGGGCTGCTGAAGCCGGCGTAGCAACCTTGGGCAAAACGAGCGGGGCTCAGACAACCTCCCATATGGCTTGACCTTCGCTCTGAAGGTAGACACGCACGCGATTCTTCCAATAGGCATAGTCGAGCCCATCGAAGACATGTAGCTTGGTGGAGTACTTCTCCATTGCCAAGTTCAGTGACCGGTTAAGATCAAGAATGAACTAACCGGGCTCCGATACCACTTGTTGGACCGAAACGGTGACTAGAGAGGGGGGGGGTTGAATAGAAGCGTTGTCTCTTTTTCACCTTGATCGGATTCAATTCAATTTTCACTCCGATAGTTATAAAAACTATGAAGATCAATCGACAAGCATAGCGGAAGACTTGTGTTGAATTGAATCCAATCAAATCCTCAAAGTAAATCAACCAAAAAACTCAAATTAAAATCAGTCGGGCGGTAGTAGCAGTAAAAACAACCCTATGAATAGTAAAAACAACTCGAACCAAAACCAAAATTGGCACAACTTTTAATCCGGTGATCCAAACTTCATGAAACTTGAAGCAAGCCTTCTCTAGGATGTCAGAAATCTATTCCAATCAAAGATTATGAAGATCATGGCCAAAGTTCCAACCTTTTTTCATTTGAATGAAGGTTGCTTCAAAACCGAGCCAAAAACAAACTTTGATCCTAGAACTTGCTCGTGGGTAAGAGATGATCAAGATGATCTTAGATACGTTCCCACATATCACAGCAAGTAAGATCTCAACAAGAGACCAAAGGAAAACCAAACGATTATCAAAAACCCAAAATCACCAAAGAGAGATCAAGAACAAGAGGAGACTCATCTTGAAGAATATTGCTTGGATTGATTTGAGATTGATGTTGATTTACAACCACTCCATCAAGGAGGACAAAAACTCAACACTTGAGTACATAATCAATCCAACTATCTAGAACCCTAACCTCTCCACTTTCGTCTCTTATCCCTAAACACAAACCAAGGTTTCTTGAATGCAAGGGTTGGGAGGTGTGCAACACCCTTTTATAGTAGAGCCTAGCTTCTAGAGAGATACCCTAATGGGCACCTGTTAAGCCCACACACAAACAGGTCTAACTCATGCACGCTTCTCAAAGTGCCATATTTACCTTCTCTTGACATAAACCGTCTCTCCTCATGTCATCATGCGCCGTAGTTTAGCCAAGGGTCATCATGGCGGTATTTTGGTGAAGTTACCAAAATACCCCTTGTCCACTACTACAGGAAGCCTCATCAAAGATGGTTCAGAACCATCATCACAGACGGTTTCCGAACCGTCTGTATTTATATGTCTGTGATAACACGCGATTATCACAGACGGTTCAAAAACCGTCTGCGAAGGTACGTATCACAGACGGTTTCCATTAAAAACCATCTGTGATACGTAGAATATCACAGACGGTTCTATTTACAAACCGTCTATCAATAATTGATTAGCAAAAAACCGTCTGTGATAGTTCATTACCCTAACCACTTTTTTTTAATTTTTGGCTAGCGTCAAGAATTGCTAGCCATGCCCTCTGAAAACAAGCATGCAGAAAACAGATACATCACAGATAATCAATTGTTGACAACTCAATGATCATTACTCAAAATAAATTACAAAAGAATTTGTTCAAGTATTCTTGCTATAGTTACAAATGGATTACAATTGAATCATTTGTTTGCACGTGGTTGAGAGGTGCCGACGGGGTGAAACTCTGCGTCGGCGACGGAGTGAAAGTCTTCGTTGGGGTTAATGATATATGTCTTGATGAAGTCGCAGAGCTTCCCTTGAACGTCCATGATCTCGCTCGCAACGAGTGTATCTGATTCTACCATCAAGCCCTGTCGCTAGCAAGAGTAAAGTGGTAAGTATATATATTTAAATTTATAATTCGGAAGTAATTATTTCGAGATTGACAAACCTGGGGATCCTTCGTCTTAGCATTAATGAGTTGCGATATGATGGCAAACGAGAATGCACATAGCTCATCGGTTTTGTCTTTGGTGAAGATCGCAAAAATAGAATTACATATATAGGTATAGTCGGTTAGAAGCATTATTACAGTATGATATAGCATTATTGTGTTGTAGCGCATACCAGAAATTGCGTCCTATGTGTCGATTGTGTCGTTCGATCCCCTTGTATAGTCCTCCGTCATAACATAGGCTTTGAACAACCTACATGATTCCAAAAGTTATCCTCGGCCATTTCAAGCGAAGGAAGACTACAATAGGGTTATGTATGGAGGAAATGAGCATACGTTGAGTATTCTGTCGAGAATCTTTCAAGTCGTGCGTTCGTTCGATTAGGGAATCAAGGTATATTACATTGTTCCTCTTTGGTATAATGACTAAAAGGATCCAGTGGTTCCTACTCATGTACATCGCTATAGTCATTAAACCTAAGTTCGTGCTGCGTATAAAGTACAAATGAAATTTATATAGCAAGTAGTGAAGCACTTACCCTTGGTTGTAGGGCACCACTATGTAGTCTTTGTTGTCCTGACGAAGCAATCCCGCCGTTATTTATTTCTCGACGAAGGATGTGTCTGCTTCGATGGTTTGCATAGAGACCACGTGTGGGTCGAGGAAACCCACCGGTTCGGAACATTTTCAGGCTTTTTCCATCATGTATCTATACATAAGCAATGAGTTGTCATATTTATCGGCATTACGTGAATGCAGAACTTGATTGTACACACATTGACAGTGTCCAACATCGTAGAAGCAGGGCATCAAGGGCAACGAGGTTGAATAGGTCGTACAAGTCGTTGAATCCCATGGCGAAGTGGCCCAGCCCGTTGAAGAAATGCTCATTCTTGTACCTGACGGTGATTCCAGTATCGCACCCCTTCTCTTTGGTCTTCCGCATGTACCAGGCATGCAAAGCTTGACAAGCTAGTCCACTGCGGAGTAATTCTGCGTTGGAGCACAACGATTTTCCGATGGAGTACTTCCCAGAGTTGGGAGGTGCCTTAATGTTCATCGATTTCGATTTCGCCTTAACGATTGCAGCGTCTTCCTGCGAGACGACTCAGGAATCGATACGACGGCACACTTTTCTTGTTCCTTCGGCGTCTTCTCTATGGGAACCGATACGGCGGTACATTTTTCTTGTTCCTTCGGCGTCTTCTCTATGGGAACCGATACGGCAGTACGCTTTTTTTTGTTCCTTCGGTGTCTTCTCTACGAGAACCGATGAGGTGGCCTTCTGGGGCGAAGGATGATGAGGTGGAGTCATTGAGGGTCCCATTGGAGAGGAATGGTCGTGTTAAGATCGCGGCACTGTTGGGTCCAGGGTGATGCCCTTCTTGGGCCACTGGATAAAAGTGTGCATGGCATCCCCTAGTGTTTTGATGTCTTCGTTCGGGCGAATCTCCAGTGGGACGGCCATGAAATTGTTATGTACCATGTCCATCTGCATACCTGGCGTAACCTGCGCGCGCCGGTGGCACCGTCTTTGTCCTTGTCCCTTCTGGCATGGATACGCCAAATTTCCTTGACCTCAATAGAAATAGACCCAACCATCCTCACTTGGAGCTTGCGAGGCGTCGGCTCCTACAAAGCGATACACAATTAGCTAAGGCGTCCTATAGGTCTATCTTTGGAGTATTCGAGAGATGTACATTACCTTGATGTAATCAGCGGTAATTGGGCGTCATCATGTTCAGAATTATGCATGGACGCGACGCCACGGCTTCCAAAATAACGAGGCTTACTTCGGTGGTTCAGAGTTGATTCGATTAATCC
This sequence comes from Phyllostachys edulis, assembly GCA_036346405.1. Taxonomy (NCBI): domain Eukaryota; kingdom Viridiplantae; phylum Streptophyta; class Magnoliopsida; order Poales; family Poaceae; genus Phyllostachys; species Phyllostachys edulis. The sequence continues at coordinate 43,172,800 of CM070551.1, read as the reverse complement.
TGCGGTTGTGTTATCATCCTTCAAATTTTGCGAGAAGCATTCTGTACCAACCGGTCCTCGTGCTCGGCCCTGGATCTCTTCCTACTCCTATACGTGTCGTAGTCGCCTTGGAATCCATAACTCCAAGGTACGGTAACCCCAAGGCCTCTCGTGTGACCCGAGTGCTCCTTGTTTCCCAGGGCCATAGATAGCACATCCTTCTCCCTGTTTGCTTGGAAGGAGCCTTGTGAAGTTTGGGCAGTCAATTCATGCTGCAAGAGGTCATCATGTTATTATAGACACTATGAAGTTATGGACTTATTAACAACTAGGTAATTCAATATATTTACCACACGTTGGGACACTTCTTGGTTTGCTGGGTTTGTGAAAGAGATGCTGCCTGAAAACGAGACTTTTGCCCTCGCTTTTAACCAGCTTAGGGAACGCGGGTCTGTGATCTCAGGAAATGGCCCGGTTGCATTCTCCTTCTCCGCCGCCCATTGCATGGATTTAGCCGCGTACGCAGCGGTGCCGAGTCTGTGGGGGTGAGTGTTTCGTGTCTGGAGAGCTTTGTGCGCCGCACTTTGCTCCTTAATTTTGGTCGTCGTCTTTATAGCCATAAAAGCGTCCCATGTTTCCCGCGTCAAGAATCCATACTTCGTGAAGGGCGTCTCACTCGTGTTCACGTACTTCATGACAAGAATGCTCTTGAAGGTCCTCCACGCGTTATCCATCGAGAGCAACGCCTGCTATTCCATGTGTGCCATGTCTGCTTCTGGGATAGTGAACTTGCTTGAACCACATCACGTCTCTCTATTCTTTCGTCAGAGACTTCCAGCTTGGTGTGATGATGGGGACCCGTTCCCTTGCAAGTATCCCGCAGATAGTCCGGAATCTCGCCGCTGATCTCTGGGGACTCAGAAGGATCCCAACGTCACTAACCTCCGTGATGATCAGTCGGCCCGCAGGCAATTTTAATTTTCCTCTGCCATCTCGCTTACGTATCATTATCATCGACAGAAATCCAGACGCATTAGGCGGCGTCGGTGGCGACGGCGAAGACGGCGCCTCTGCCATCTCAATCAGTCTATACTCTTCACTAATTGACTTTGACAAAACAATATAAGCATTTAAATGACCAAATCAACATAGGATTGTTGCAAGCATTTAAATGACCAAATCAACATATACATATGAAGTATCTCCATGTCATATAAAAAGCTCAGAGTATTGATGTTAAAGAGTGCTCTCAGTATGCTGGATACAAAGGTTTAACCTTTCCAATCTCTACATCAGTTAATATATCTTCACTAATCAAATTTAACAATTATTAAACAGATCTTGAGCTGAACCTAAAACTTTCCCGTTGAATGTCAAATTTATCTCACGGTAGCAAAATAAACTTTCAGTTCACAGATTATCAAAGACTATCAGAGTCAATATATCCACCGAGACAACAAAAGGCAATCTGTTATGAAAAACAGAACAGAGCAATGATATCAAAATAATCACAATATCATTTCAGCAGTAAGCCTTATCCACATATTGAGGATAACGTATGAACAAGGATAATCTAACAACAGAAAGCAATAGTTTTAGCTCAAGATTGTTTCCAATTATCAAATTGATTTCAGATTTGACATTCATCACAGAGCTGATCAACCGAGCCCACATAACCACTTTGCTATCTCTCAGTGCACAATCTAATATAGAATTTGAAGCCAATCCAGCACATAAGTATATAGCCAAAGTGATGCACAAACGTAATATAGGAATACTCACAGAGAGGATGCCGCACAAGAACTCACGGTGCAAGGAGGAGGCCGGTGCAGGGGAGGAGGCCAACGCGGGGAGGAGGGAGGCGCGGGGGAGGAGGCCGGTGCATGGGAGGGGCTCACAGGAGGAGGTCGGTGCAGAAAGGAGGCCGACACGGGGAGAGGGGGACGGGCAGGAGGAGGAGGCAGGAGGAGGACGCCGACACGGGGAGGAGGCCGCGCGTCGAGGTGACGCAGCGTCGCCAATGTCGGGGGTGGCAACGTCGAGGTCGGAGGCGGCGGTGTCAGAGCTTAAGGGTCGGTGAACGGGCGAGCCCTAGAGGAGGCGAAACGAGCGCACAAGAGCTTAAGGGCTAAGTGCACTGGGGAGAAGAACAGGCGAGCCCTAGTGGTTCTTATAAAGGCATATCACAGACGGTTCTGTTATGCAACCTTCTGTGATACGTTTCATATCACAGACAGTTTATAACTGGAACCATCTGTGATAAATCATAGACGGTTTCTATTACGAACCGTCTGTGATAGTCTAGCATATCACACACGATTCGTAATAAGAACCATGTGTGACTTATCACAGATGGTTCTAGTGATAAACCGTCTGTGATAGTATAGCATATCACACATGGTTCGTAATAAGAACTGACGAGGATATAATAATCCTCATTTTACCTTTTATCTATAATTTTTATTATAGGTAAATATGACGTCATGTGAACCCTGAGTGTACCCCTTAATGTTATGAAGGAAGAACCAAATGGATGGTCGTAAGTTCTTCTACGACCACCCCCATAGTCGTAAGTTATGCTACGACTATCCCATAGTCGTAAGTCTTGCTACGACTACCTCATAGTCGTAGATTCCTCTACGACTAGGTCAGCTCATGACCACCTTATAATCAAATGAACCTGCGAGACAAGTGGGTCTTATTGATTAAGGATTCAAACGATCATCATCGCTATTATTCTACGAATAATGGCACGTAATACCCCATTATCTACGGTATATAGTCATTGAGCGACGTGGAGGAATTAATACACCGGTAATTACTACCAACATGCGCCCGTTACAGGAGGTGATGAGGCGCCGCTTTACCTGGAGTAACTACCGCTCCTTCACGTACTATAAAAGGCGGCAACTAGAGAAAGGGAGAGGATCAATCGAGCCATCAGGAATACAAGCACTATCTGTAATAGTCTTAGTTTTTCCCCTGATTGTTCAAGTATACACTCAATACCATACACACACAGGAGTAGGGTTGTTATTCTCTCCGGAGAAGGCCCGAACCTGTATAAAAATTCCCGTGTCAATCTCTCTGCATGATTCTATTCTAGGAGACCCCCCGAATCAAACAATCTTTACGTAAGTTCGGTTCTAAAACACCGGCGGTTGGCGCCAAACCGTGGGGATCTTCGGTAATTTCTTGTCAAACATTCTCTCTGCTTTTCCAAATCTCATGCACTCATGGCGGGAGAATGGAGCGAGGAGAACTGGTTCGACTTGGCGGTCACGTGACGTCGACATGGATGCCGGATTGATTCTTAACCGAGTGATGACTCATCCTATGGCATTCTTGCCTCGGGATCTTCCCACAGATCCAGGAGACAATGTCGCCGGTGGAGTTGAGGAGGGATCCTTATCCCCCACAACAGTACGTCCAAGAGAGGAATCTACCCTCTCAAGGGGCAAGGGTCAATCTGACCAGGACCACACCCAGGTGGACTCACGACACGACGAGAGTTTTTCCTCGAAGTGTCCAAGTTCCCCTAAGGCGGTCCGACTTGGTGAGGCAAGCTCTAGAAGCCTGCTGGGACTTCACCGGCATCTGGTGATTCTCTCTCTCTGGATAACGCCAGAGAGAGCGGGATCAAGCATGCTTTTCCTGCAAATTCGACCATCTCTCCGCAGGTCACACCTGCCGACGGAGACGGTTATAACCCGGACTTCCCCTACTTGGAGGGGATTACTCCAAGTCGCCAGATGGTGTCTCTCGACGACTCCTCAAGCGGAGAGGCCTCGAGCGCAAGTGAGAATCATCAACGGGAGGTCTTCGTCCTTCCCTCAGATCAAGATCACTCTTCTAGAGACCGAGATGGAGACCCTTCCCGAAGGTCACACACTGCGCCCCCTCGTGGCAATGGCCAGGACACCACCACTGGCGGACACGACCAACGCCTTCATGAACGCCAGGGAAATCCTCGACATTCTCGCGCTTCATTGAGGCAATCTCAAGAGTCTAACATGGAAAATCTTGAGGCAATTCGAAGGAAGAAGATTGAAGCTTAGAAGAATTTGCTCGGGCGTATTCAATATCAATCGAGGAAGCTCGAGAGCTCCAAAGACATCAATGATTTGCTCGAGAATCCAACTCAAGAGCTAGCCCGAACGCCAGCTATGACCTCTTTCACAAGAGATCGCACAAAGGCTTCGAGTACAATGAAAAAGCCGAAGCTCCTCGTCGACATCATTCAAGTAGTCGTACCCATACGACTTCTTGACTACCGATCAATCCAACATATCACCGCGTAGAAATCGGGCGCAATAAAGAAGTCGTGTCGATCTCCTACTCGAAGAAATGTCTTCCAAATGACTGATGATCAACAAGCTCCTCGGAAAGGTGATCGTTCACCACTCCGACATGGAAATCTGCAACAGCAGATAAACTACGAGGAGTATTCCCCTCGTAGGACCGAGACCTATTACATGTGTCGGGTCAACTTCATTCGGGTATCGTCGAGTACGACCACCGATGATATCAACCCTTCTTTTACGCAAAGGAGGCGTCAAGAAGTCATTCTTGGATGTCGGGCATTCTCGCTTTGATCTCCGAGCCGTCATTAGCCACCTCGTTTTCGACCGGTGAACATGGAGAAGTTTGATGGTTCCCAAAATCCCATCGAATTCCTTCAAATTTACTACAAAATTGCTCGAGCGGCAGGAGGAGGAGAGCATGTGATGGCAAATTACCTTCCAACTGTGCTCGAAGGATCTGCTCGATCGTGGTTACTAAACCAACCACTCGAGTCGATCTATTCTTGGCAACATCTCTGCGATCTTCTACTGGCAAATTTCCAAGGCACATACAATCATACAGAAAGGAGGGCGACTTGCACCGGATGAGACAGAACGACAACGAGACATTGCGCCAGTTCATCAAGCGCTTCAGTCAGGTTCGTAACTCAATTCAGGAAGTTTCTGATTCATCTGTCATCAGGGCTTTCAAGCAGGGAGTCCGTAGTAGAAGGATAACGAGAGGATATTGCTTTAAATCCTCCTACTTGTCGCGAACTCTTGAAATGGCCGATCGATATACTATCGCCTCGAGGCGGTCGAGTGGAACAACACAATCGATCGTGAAGACAATCCATCTCGAGAGCCAAAGAAGTTGGTAAGAAGAAGGATAAGAAAGCAAAAAGTCCAAGAATAAGATGAAGGGTCAAAACCCAGCGGTTCCAAGGAGGTATTGGTTGTGAATGATAAAGAGCCACGCACATCAAGCCACACTCAAGCAGAGGCAAAGGTAAGCATACCGATCGGAAAAATGATAAGCCTAGGTGGTGTCCTTTCCATAAAAAGGAAGGGCATGACCTTCATAGAATCGCCGGTCTTCCAACGAAAGCTTGAAGACTACTACAGCAACAAGGACCACTTCCCACCCTCGGCGGTAGGTCAAACAAGTGGTCATAAATCTTGAGATGACGAAGAGGAGATGCTGTTCGGGATCCGCAACACACCATTGAACACATCTACGGGATCATCGGCATATGAATCAAAGCGATACTCAAGGTCTGCTGAACGCGAGGTAAACTCCATAGATCCTCCTCTCGTCAATAAATTATCAAGTGGTGGAAGTCACCATTTCTTTCGAGAAGAGTGATCGCCGATCCTTCGACTCGACAGTCGATACCTAATCGTGGTCGAACCCACCATCAACAATTGTCGGGTCAATCGAGTTTTGGTTGATGGTGGAAGCTCGTTAAATATTTTATTTACGAGTGCCTGGATGACATGCAAGTACCGGGACCAAAGTAAGACCGATGCGATACTCTTTCCATGGGATTGTCTGGGATCTTCGCCAAACCAATTGGTCAAGTTTCTCTTCCTTTAACATTTGGTTCACCAAGTAATTTCGTGACGAGAAAATCTCCTTTGATGTGGTCGATTTCGATCTGACATATAACGCCATACTCGGACGACCAACTTTGGCAAAATTCCTAATGGCTACTCATTATGGATATCAATGTATTAAGATGCCAGTCCCAAAGGAGTAATTACAATCCATTGTGACAAGAAGATGGCGCATACTGCGATCGTCGATCCCTTGAGATGGTAGGACAAATACCAACTCGAGAAGAAAGTCGACCTTTGACTAGCAAGTGAAGCCTCAAAGCTGCACCAAAGCCGAACGACAAAGTCAAAGAGGTTCCTCCGGGCAGGGAGCCCTCAAGATCGCTCATCGGGATACTTCCGACCCCAAATAGGAAGACGCCCTCATCACCTTCCTCCGAGCTAACGCAGATGTATTCGCGTGGCACGCATCCGACATGCCCGGAGTCCCCAGGGAGGTGATCGAGCACAAGCTAGCCTTACAACCTGACAAAGTACTTGTAAAACAAAAATTGCGGAGATTTGCCCCTGATCGACGAGATGCTATTAAATCGAATTGGATAAGCTACTTAAAGCGGGCTTTATAAGAGGTCAACCATCGAGAATGGTTGGCTAACCTGTAATGGTTAGAAAGTCAAGCGGCAAATGGCGTATGTGCGTGAGACTTTCTTGATCTTAATAAAGCTTGTCCAAAAGACGATTTTCCTTTACCTCAGTCGATCGGTTGGTTGACTCTCTGCGGGTTGTGAAATGTTAAGTTTTTAGATGCATATTCGGATATCACAGATTAATATGTGTCTAGACGATGAAGAAAAGACCGCATTTATTACACCATTTGGTATATTTTGCTATGTCAAAATGCCATTTGGTCTAAAAATGCGGCGCTTCTTTTCAACGCTTGATGCAGCAACTTTTTCATCTCAATTAGGCGAAATCTAGAAGCCTATGTTGATGACTTAGTTGTCAAAAGCATCAAGAAACTTAATCATATTACCGACCTACAAGAAACATTCGACAATCTCGTAAAACATCGCTTAAAACTTAATCACGAGAAGTGTGTGTTTGGAATCTCTTCAGGAAATTGCTTGGATTCCTAGTATCTATACGAGGAATTGAAGCGAATCAAAAGATAAAAGCCATTTTACAAATCGCCCTCAACTACGGAAAGAAGTCCGAAACTCTTTGGGTGCATGGCGGCTCTAAGTCGTTTCATCGCACGATCGGGAGAAAAGGGACTACCTTTCTTTAAACTTCTAAGGAGACACGAAAGTTTTGAGTGGTCGAATGAGGCAAACGCTGCCTTTGAGGATGTCAAGAGGTACCTTCTGAGTGCTCCTATTACGGTCTCTCCGAGGCGGAAGAAACGCTCTTGGTTTACCTAGTCGCCACGCCCGCAGGCATCGGTAGCGATCTTGGTTGTAGAAGCGTGAAAATGTACAGCGACCGGTTTACTACGTAAGTGAAGTTTTACGGACCTAAGGGCGTTACCCTCGGGTCCAAAAGCTTCATATGCCCTCCTCATGTCTTGAGGAGCTGCGGCATTATTTTCAAAGCACAAACTAATTTGTCTTGTCGAGTTTCCCTTGGGAGCGATCCTCCGAATAGGGAAGCGGCGGGACGATGGCAAAATGGTCGGTCGAACTTGGGGAGTTCGACATCCATTCGTGTCGACGGCCGTTAAATCCAGATCTTGGCGGACTTTGTCGCCAAATGGACAAATCTGAACTGTTGGGATCCCGATCTGATTCCCACGATCGATGGGCGATGTACTTTGGGTCGCTTACTTTAAGTGGCTCTGGGTTTGGGTGGTCTGGTATCTCCTACTGGAGAGACCTTAAAGTATGCCATACAATTAAACTTTCGGGCCACTAATAATGTGGCGAGAATATGAAGGTTTGCTAGTCGGTATCTGAGCGTGAAAGCGCTCGATTCGCCGACTACTCGTGAGAGGAGACTCTCAACTAGTCGTGAATCAAGTCGGTAAAAATAAAGGTGCTCTAACCCGACAATGTCTCGTACTTATCGAATACGTAAGCTAGAAAAGCATTTTTAGGTTTGAGGCACAATTCATCCTCGAAAGGATAATTTCCTCGCACCGACTTGCTCGAATAGCTTCTTCGGATCTGAAGTACCAAAAGGAGTCTTCTTGGAACAACTCGAAGCCTTCTCTCGGTCGAAGAGCGAGACACCTCCTATTGAGGCGACCTCTCTAGAATACGAGGATACATGGATGGCGCCCATCTATGATTATCTTGAAGGGTTACATGCCAAGGCGATCTCGAGGCGGATCGCTTATCGAAAAGCCAAAATGTATACTTTGGTGAAGGAGTTCTCTATAAGCGAGGTACTCAAGGGGTGCTCATGCGATGCATTCGCATGAGCGAAGGATTAACACTCCTTCACGACATACATGGTGGCATTTGTGGAAATCATGCTTCCTCTGAGCGTTGGTCGGCAAGGCTTTTCGACAAGGTTTTCTTCGCCAATGACCCTATACGATGCTAAAGAGTTGGTTAAAAAGTGTGTCGATGCGGTTTCATAGCGAGCAAATACACCAACCGGCTCGGGCATTACAAACAATACCTCTATCTTGGCCTTTTGCAACTGGGTCTTGATATCACGGGACCGTTTCCTAAAGCTCCGGGAGGTTTGAGTTCCTTTTGTGGCTATTGATCGTTCACAAAATGGATTGAAGCGAACTCGTGGATAGGATAACAACTAAGCAAACAAAGCGGTTTATGATGAGATCGTAATTACTCGATTTGGAGTACCAAGTCGAATAATTACAGATAATGGTAAGCAATTTTCGGCGCAAAATTTCGTGAATTTTATGACGAGTTGGGTACCAAGTTATGTTATGCTACATGGCCCATCCCGAGTAATGGGGCGGTCGAGCGTGCAAGCGGCCAAATAATGAGAGGAATTAAAACTCGAGTCTTGACCGGCTCATCAAGCGCTCGGGGCTTGGGTACAAGAATTACCCTCGTATTATGGGCGATTCGTACAACTACGGTCAGACTCACAGGAGAAACACCTTTCTTTTTAGTCTTGGTCTTTGAAGCTATGCTTCCTCGGAACTAAAGATACGGTCAACACGAGTCGAAACATTCACGGACTCCAACCAGAACAAATTGACGCAGATGATATTAATCTACTTGAAGAAAGGAGAAACCAGCCCTAATTAGTTCGGCAATCTACCAACAAGCCTGCGAAGATACTACGATCGAAGGTTCAACCTCGCTGACCTTCTTCAGAGGTGACTTAGTATTGAGGCTTTGCCAATCCAAGTCTAATCGGAACAAACTTTCTCCCAAGTGGGAAGGTCCTTACGATGGTGAAGTTACTCGTCGAGTCGATGCGATTGGCAATGGAAGGCGGCGGAGTTCTCTCAATTCTTGGAACATTGACCCGCCACGCAAGTTCTATGTGTAACCGACCATTAGGACAATAAAGAATCGTGTTTTTCTATCTCTATTGTCTTACTTTTGAGTAGTGCTTTCATTATTTTTCGACTATGTTTTAAACACCAGTTTTCTTTACTTGGTCGGTCAAGGAGATAACATCACCTAGTCGAAGCCTCTCCTCTGCATGTGGTCACGCCCACTAGAAGGAGTTTCCTAGTGTCGACTCGTTACTCGCTTTTATGGCCAACACAAAGAACTCGGGTTTTATTTAGTCGAAATATTTTTGAAGGCCAACTCTTTTCACCTTAGTTTATTTCTTGATTAATTTGAAAAATACTCTAAGAAGAGCGCACTTTCTCGATTTGCTTAACCGTCTTGGGTGTACTCGTTTCATCTCAAGCTGGTGGGAGGAAGAGACACATCTAGTCGAAGCCTCTCCTCTCTGCGTGGTCACCTTGCTGGAAGGAGCTTCTAGCTTTGTTTAGTTTCCTACTCTTGCTACGGGGCAGACTTATCGAGTCCACGGAGAAGGGCGAGTAAATATTTTAAAGTCCTCTAGGCGTTTGCTTAACTCAAGTTGCCGTTCTCGATTTGATTAAACTAGTCGGAGATGTTAACATTACCTAGTCGAAGCCTCTCCTCTCTGACGTGGTCACGCCCACTAGAAGGAACTTCCTAGTGTCAACTCGTTACCACCCTTTCGACCGATTGCATGACAATTGAGACCCAAAACTACAAGTTAAACAAACCTCTCTTTTCGAAAACCTTTCTCAGACTATTTACTTAGTTTGTCTAAACAAACTCAAACAAATAGTCGAGGGGCTAGAATAATTTGATTTCAATTCTTAGTCTTTATTTAGTTAATTATCTTTTGAGTTACTAACTACTCGACAAGATGATTTGTAGAGACAAAACTATTTACTTAGTTTTCACAAACTAAGCAAATAGTCGGGGCTAGGATAAAGTCATCACATTTGACTTCATTTCTTAGTCTTTAAATTAGTTAATTATCTTTTGAGTTACTAACTACTCGACAAGATGATTTGCGAGGAACAAGATGGATTACATCAACAAAAGACTGTTTTTCACAAGTTCATTCTGAGACTACTCAAGAGGAGAGCCCAATTGCATCTCCTCTGAAACTTTCCGACTAAGCGATTGCATCTCCTCCATCGACGTCTTCCTTACGCTTGAGAGCGGTTGAAGTCGGCCAGTGGTTGCACATTAAGGTTGGGGTCATGAGCTTTAAGTTTTGCTAATGCATAACTTCTGCGAGTTTCGACCGCCTCCTTTATCGATTGACTTGGTTGGCCTTGAGTGGTCACAGATCTTGCAAAATCGACTTGATCCCCAATGGTACTTGTGTGAGCAGCTATTGTATCATCTTGAGGAGTCTTTCCCTCACTATGTAGCTCACCAAGCACATTGTTGAGGCGTGATGTTTCCTTGAAGTTTAATCTTCATTGCTTCCATCTCTGTTGGGTACAAGTCGAAGCCTCATGAGCTTTTTGTTTTCGACCACTTGCTTTGAAGAAATAAGATTGGTCAAACAAAAATAAACTCCTAGAGGAAAAAGAAAACAAAAATAATCATGGGTAAAAGAATTTCTTACCCACTAGTTGAGAATCCAACTTCTTGACCTCTTCATTATGGGAAGCAACGGTCTCAGCATACTTTTTCTCCCATGATACAATATCCTCTACATTCTTCTTTGCAATAAGGACGGTCTGGTTATAAATCACGGCTTTATCGCGATTTGATCTCAAGTTCTCTCAATTTAACGTCCATTGCTAGAAAGGAAGTGGAAGTGAGAAAAGGAAATAACTCAGAAGGACTGCAGGTAAAGAATTACTTACTTGATATTCGAGTTCCCAACGTCTCAAGGTTTTGATCTTTATTTTTGGACATACGAGTAAGCTCGTGAATAACTGAAGTTTTCTCTCTAACTTCATTCTGGAGCTTTTTCGTCTCGTCTTCTTTTTCTGAAAAGAAGCAAGAGTTAGGTAAAGATCAAAGATATAAGCAGTCTTAAGTTCAGCACTTACTGTTTAATTTTTCCTGCGACTTCATGGTTGCAGAGTTAGCTTCTTTAAGCTTTTTCGGAGGTCTAATACCTCTTCCCTAAACTTTTTCGACTCCTCTTTTTCATAATCGAGCGAGTCGGCTAAGGTCTTGGCGTCACTGTTTAACCTGCAAAGGATAACAGTGGACATGAGCATGGGTCAATCGATTGTAAGTTCTTCTACAACCATTGACCTAGTCGTAAGTTCTTCTACGACAAAGCCACTGGTCATAAGTCTTTTACGACCATTACCTAGTCGTGAGTTTTTCCATGACAAATCCCGTAAGCACTATATAAGTAGTCAAATCCAAGGTGACTATGAATAGCAAAGTGACTTACCACCTCTCTGCTGTTTGCGAGTTCCTCTTTCTGTCGTGACTCTAGAAGTTGTCGATGATATTCACAAACAACAACAATTTGCTCTATGGCTTTACGCAAGATGAAAAGACGGTGAGAAACAAGAGAAGATTATACTGTATATATAAGTACGATTAAGTACTTACATTCATAGTTGATCGAGCAAACATCGAGTAAACCCGCTCGGGATCTTGACTTGTCTACCCTCGTGACTTGGTCCCACCAAACCTTCTCAAGGCGTTCATTATCAAAGGTATCCCTCTATTGGGAATATCGTTGGGATGGGGACTCGATCGCGAGATCCGAAAGCGAAGACCCTACGATGGAAGCAGCCCAAAGAAGTCGGTAGCAAGTTGAAATACTCTTCTTCTTCCGATTACGTAAGAATTTCTCTTTTGGGTGCCGGAGGAACATCGCAGCGATCTCCTTTCGGCGCGGTGGGCCGTAACCGCCACCATCTTGACCAGAGGCTTGCGGTGCCTCTGTTCTATCCACGACCATCTCGATTGGTCGTGAGCGACCGCCTCTCGATGAGTCGCAATTATTCTTTGGAGCTTTCACAACCATCTCGTTGGTCGCAGATTCTTCTTTGGAGTCTCCACGACCATCTCTCGTGGTCACCGCTGCTACTTCAGAGGTTGTAGCCGCTACCTCATTGGGTACAACAGTACCTCATTGGTTGTCGTAACCACTTCAGCGCCACGACTTCCTCTACCACTGGCCGAGGATGATCCTCGACCACTTCCTTGTTGTCTCTCCAAAGGTGGAGAGGTAGCAATAGGCTTCTCAACGGAAGCATTCTCGAAATTTGAAGGAGTCGGGCTAAAAAAAGAAAAGGAAAGCAATTCAGGTTGTGAAAAGGAAAAAGGTAAATTCTGTTTTACACTTTAGTATATTTCACATACCTCTCGCACCTTGGACCTAAGCAGAATTTGGGAGTCACTTTCCCAGCGGAAGATTTCTTCTTCTCTCGACCACTTCGGTGAAGTTCGAGTTGAAGAATGGGCTTAGCCACGACCACGCCCTGGTCGTGGATTTTGAACGAGGACCATCTCTCTGGTCTCGACTTTCTGGATGGCGAGATCGGTCTCGACCACTCCAAGAGCAAACATTGTCATCGACCATAGGCTCTCTTTGGAGCGGTATTATCCTTCACAAAAGACATAAAATCCTTCGGTTCTCCTTTTCCAAGTGCTTAATAAAACCGGAGTGGCGAAGCTGCGAAAGATTTTTGTCATAATAGAAGGGTACCTTGGCCTTGCGAGGTTTGCGCTTTAGAGGTTGACTACTTGACCTCCTCCACTTGACTATTTTAGCCTCGGCTTGATTCATGCTATGTCTACCACAAGCTTTGCAGAGGATCTAGTCGAAGGACTAGAACTCGAGCTCGCCCTCCTTTGTCGTCACCCCTTAAAAGTCGGCGTCTCTTGGGCGAAGGAGCCGAGCCTTTGTCCTTTGTCAACCCCGCACCGATGGTTATCGATCTGACTTCTTCATCATCGAGCGATTTTCCATGCCTACTTTACGTAAAGCAAAAGCAAAGAGAAGAATTACTAAGCGGTCGTAAGATTTTCTCGACCGATATCAAGTCGTAAGTTTTTCTCGACCTTTCCTCGATCAGTAAGATTTCCTACGGTCACGACTAAGTTGTAAGTTTTTCTACAACATTTCTCTAGTCGTAAGTTCTTTCTCGACTATAAAGTCTTAAAGATAAAATCAACTCTTGATTACCTTTAGGCGAACCATCCTTTCCTCTGCGGATCGACCGTAAGGATTTTAGGAACCGCCACACTAAGTGGCGGAGACTTCTCACAAGCGAGTTTGACTCTAACGTCAATCTCCATTTGGTAAAAGATCTATTCAAGCAGATAAAGGCATCTTTTAAACAACTGCGAAAGACCAAACCGAGAGCTAAGTCGAAAATTCACTTACCCTCGTTGTAGTCCTTGGTTGGGTCTCATAGCCCGAGTATCTCCACATAGGGATGCTCGTTTCTTCAAAGGACTAATTCGACGTGTGATGAAATCTTTCACCACATGCCATCCGGTCAGCCCTTCCTTCTTCAAGTCCTTGATAGCTTGAACATAAGGGGCAATCCGGCTGATATCTTCAGGAGTCGAATCCCATGAAGATTGCTTTCAAACATGACCTTTCCCACTAAAGAGAGGTCAGTCTTCGAGGTGACTTTCGATAAAACCACCTCTTCCTCCATCCGCCCCAGACCGGGTGAAACTCTGAATATACTCCCTCGACTTCCCGTCGTGGAGTTTTAGACCACAACTTCCAGCAATCCCGGCTTGCCGAGACATTCCATAGAAATATTGGAAAAGCTCAAGGTCATGGAATTCCTGTGCGCCTCGCACAAATATCTGGCAGCTCGGCATGGTGATAGAGTTAGGACCAAGGTTCACTAACTCCACCCCAAAATGCTCGAGCACAACGGTGAGAAAGGGGTGAGCAGGCAGTCGAAGGCCACACTCACAATAAGCCTGGAAGACGGGAATTTGCCCATTCTCCCCTGACGGCCAATGCTGCCCAAATGCCGGAAGCCATTTCACAAGAGTCTTCTCTGGAATCTTCCCGGCGACAACTAGGGCTTGAATCTTCGCCGCATCCATCTCCGACTCTTCCCAATCAGAAACTTTCCTGGCCATCTCTTTCGGAAACAGGAAATTTTGGGTCGAAAAAGAGGGCACAATTGGAGTGGCAGCGGAGAAGGCAAGAACGACTCGGCGGCGGAGAAGGCAAGAGCTTGAGGAACAGCAGGAGCAATTTGGGGGAAAAGTAAGATCTTAGGTTTTACCCTCCGGTGAGTATATATAACCGCGTACCTTGAGCCGGATGCGTGACATTCCAAGGGTCGCCACCGTCTCGGGAACCGCTTCAACAGACAGGCTAACGGGCGTCGTTTGAGATTCCCCAGTGTGTCCGTTCGAGAAATTCAGGTTTGCGTTTACATCTCAAGCGAAATTACTTCCTTGGTTAGATCTTTTCAACCAAAGGAAATGATAATCGGAAAGTTCCTTCTTCCGATCACTATACTACGACCACCTTGTGATCGTAGAAATGCTTTTACGACCACTTGATAGTCGTAAGCAATTTTCTTGACCAAGCACATTTCTGGTCAAAGTAGTACACAATCGAAGAGTTTTTCCTTCGATTATTTTCTACGATCCTCTCATGATCGTAAGACCATCTAGAACCCCTTTACCAAGTAAGTTGCTTTCACTTGAAGTGGGGGCTAGATGGCGAGGATATAATAATCCTCATTTTACCTTTTATCTATAATTTTTATTATAGGTAAATATGGCGTCATGTGAACCCCGAGTGTACCTCTTAATGTTATGAAGGAAGAACCAAATGGATGGTCGTAAGTTCTTCTCGACCACCCCCATAGTCGTAAGTTATGCTACGACTATCCCATAGTCGTAAGTCTTGCTCGACTACCTCATAATCGAGATTCCTCTACGACTAGGTCAGCCTACGACCACCTTATAATCAAATGAACCTGCAGACAAGTGGGTCTTATTGATTAAGGGATTCAAACAGTCACCATACGCTGTTATTCTACAGAATAATGGCACGTAATACCCCATTATCTCTGGTATATAGCTGTTGAGCGACGTGGAGGAATTAATACACCGGTAATTACTACCAACATGCGCCCGTTACAGGAGGTGATGAGGCGCCGCTTTACCTGGAGTAACTGCCGCTCCTTCACGTACTATAAAAGGCGGCAACTAGAGAAAGGGAGAGAGGATCAATCGAGCCATCAGGAATACAAGCACTATCTGTAATAGTCTTAGTTTTTCCCCTGATTGTTCAGTATACACTCAATACCATACACACACAGGAGTAGGGTTGTTATTCTCTCCGGAGAAGACCCGAACCTGTATAAAAATTCCCGTGTCAATCTCTCTGCATGATTCTATTCTAGGAGACCCCCCGAATCAAACAATCTTTACGTAAGTTCGGTTCTAAAACACCGACAAGAACCGTGTGTGATTTATCACAGACGGTTCTAGTGATAAACCGTCTGTGATAGTCTAGCATATCACACACGGTTGGTAATAAGAACCGTGTGTGACTTATCACAGACGGTTCCAGTGATAAACCGTCTGTGATAGGTACATATCACAAACGGTTTCTTTGGAACCGTCTGTGATAATAATAATACAGACGGTTCCAAATGAACCGTTTGTGATGAGGCATCTTCTATACCCTGTTTTGTAGTAGTACGATCTTTCTCCAAAGACCGAGTCCAATCTTCATAAAGCAATCGCATGCTTCGCCACATGTAGGTTGATCAAAGGCTCTCTTCATGACGGTAAGTCTCTCCTATCCGGTTCCCACCGAAACCACCATGGCACTTGCACCGACCCCTGCGCCGCTTGATGTAACCCATCGCACTGAACTTCCCGTTCGGTCATCCTTGTCCATTTTACGCCATGCTTGAGTCCATTGACTTCACCCGGCATTCTCGATCATTCTGAATCTCAGCTCTCCAAGCCTAGTCCCGATCATCCTTGCCGTTGACCATCGTTGACCTCCAAGCTTCCTGCACAACAATAGACAAAGAAATCGATTCTAGGAAAAAGTTCTTCGTAACTTGACCCACGTCAGTCAAAACATGCATCATGGAACACATATGCAAAGAAACCAATGAAATTGATCTAACCTACAAACATCACCGCCAAAATGGGCAGTGAACATAATAAAAACGATAATACCACTAGTAAACTTCAGTCTTACCGCACTGCGGTAGTACCACTCAAGAGTTGTGGTCATACCATTTCTCAGGGAAGAAGAAACTCCCAAAAACACACGCTCTAGAAAAAAGTACCGCTAACTAGAATCTGGTCATACCGCGATGTGGTAATACCATGCTGTGATAATACCACTCCTCAATTACAGTCATACTGCGCTGCGGTAATGCTGCTCCTCAATTGCGGTCATACCAATTTTACTGAACTTTGCCAAAAATGAGTGTTTCGATAAACCCTCAACACTATTGCCAATTATATCATCATTCTAAGATTGTGAGCATATCCCCATGATATCCACACTCTTATTGAATCAGCTTGGTTGGTGTTCAGAGTGTTTATCAACTCTTGCAAATTTCCGACTTGTTGTCCAATGACACTTGTATGGGTGATCATAGTGTCTTCAAGAGGAGTAACCTACTTAGCACCAAGCCCTTTGAGTACATTGTTTAGGAGGGAAATGTTGTCTTGAAGGTTGGTCTTCATTGACTTCATCTCCTCCTGACTACGAGCCGGAGATTCTTGGAGTTGTTTTATTTCGACTGCTTACTGTGAAAAGAGTATCACTAGTCAGAAAAAAATACCTCTTAAGAGATTGGTAAACTAAACTGGTCGTAGGTAAAGAGTTGCTTACCTACTAATCGAGAGTCAAGCTTCTTGACTTGTTCATCATGGGAAGCAGTACTCTTTGCGCACTGCTCTTCCCACAACTTTATCTTCTGGTCTTTTTCTTAGCTGATACGGGGGAGCTCGTTGACAACCGAGGCCTTTGATTCGACCTCGGTTTTGAGCTTACCCATTTCGACCTCTTTTTTCTAAAAAAATAAGAGTTAGAAAAAGAAAAGACAGTTATTAATATAAGCAGTCTTAAGTTCAGAACTTATTGTTTATTTCATTCTGCAACTCGTGAGTTGTAGAATTTGCCTCTTGAAGCTTCTTCAGCAGGTCTTGTTTTTCACCCCTTAGCTTTTGTGCCTTAGCTTTGATATAGTTGAGTGCAGAAGTTAAGGTCTTTTCGTCATCTCTAGACCTCCAGAAGGATAGAGTTGATATGAATATTGATGGCGTGGTTGAAATAAGATAAATACTGCTCATAATAAAATACTTATGACTTCGCTATCAGTTGACAGAGCTCAGCTTGCTGCTTCTTCAGTAGGACATGTTGCCTATGGTATTCACCAACGATGGCAACTTGTTCGAGAGCTCTCTAAACAAAACAAAAAAGACAGTGAGCAACAAGAAAAATCCCAAATATGACGATCTTTGGTATTGAGTACTTACACTAATGGTTGACAGAGCAAAGTTGCCATACACCCTCTCAAAATCTTGAAGTTCAGAGAGCTGCTCGACTTTGTCCCACCATACTTTTTGAAGACGTCCGTCATCAAAAATATGTTCCCTATTTGGAATATCCTTAGGATGTGGAACTCGGTCACGAGACCTAAACGAAGAAGATCCAATATTTGGTGGGCCAAAGAACTCGGGGAAGAGGTCGACGAAGCCTTCATCTTTTTCTTCTCCTTCTTTGTTGCTGACAACGACAACAATTCCTCCTTGAGAACCAGGAGGAACGTCTTCTTCGACTTCCTTCCCATCACAGTGGTTGGAGGTTCCTCTACCATCTTGATTGGAAGCTTCCGGTGATCGAAGGACCAAGTCCCTTGTTTGGTTATTGATATCCTCAATAACTGGCTCGATCATCGCAGCGATCGGATCTTCCGTTGTCTTCGCTTCTGCACCTACGACCACTTCGGTGGTTGCAGTAGCTTCAACAGCGGTACCCTCTTCCACCATAGAGACAGTGGTCGATCCTTCAACCACCTCTACTGTTATCTCCTTGATTGCAGGAGAAATAACAATAGGCTTTTCAATGGAAGCGTCTTTGGGGGTTGAAGGAACAAGACTAAAATGCCAGAAGAAAACAAAGATGTCATGTTGTGAAAAACAAAAGGTAAATGCTGTTCTTATGCTTTTGATTTTCACATACCTTAGCTTTCTGGCTTTAATGGTGAATCCAGAAGAGATATTTCCTAAGAAAGGCCTCTTCCTCTTTCTCTTCTTCTTGACCGCCTCAATCCTCGTGACACTTTCAGCCCTTTGGGGGCTTTCGGTGCCATGGGATTGAGTGGTTAGGGCTTCTTCGACCTTGTCTGGTCGAAGACCTTCTTGAGGGTTTGAGACCTCTACAACCACGTCTGGTCGTAGGTCTTGAACGAGAGTCAAAGCTTCTTGCCCCTCTTGGTGGTCGGAGCTCATTTTGATCACCTTAGGGGCAGCGCTTGCCTCGACCATGGTCTCTGCTGATGCAGCAGTCTCCTTCACAAAAGACACAACTATTCTAGTTCTCCTTTTCTAATTGCTTGACAAGGCCATGAGAGATAGAAACTGAAGAAGTCTTGTCGTCGTAGTAGAATGGTACCTTGGTCTTGGGGGCTTTAAGATTAGGCAATTCGACCGGCCGCCTTCTCTACAGCGATCATATCTGCAAAGAATTTCTTGGTGGAACTGGTTGGAGGAGGAGTAGAGCTCGAGCTTTTGACTTTCTTGTCGACGACCCCTCACTAGGCGATGCCTTTTGGCCGGAGGAGCTTTGTCTTTCTCCGACCCTGTTTCGACAATCTTCGATTCGACATCTTCATCGTCTCATCGATCTACCATGCCTATTTTTTGTGACAAATAAAAAAAACATCACTTAATGGTCGAAATCTACGACCCCAGAATCCTAAAGAAGAAATCCACTCTTGATTACCTTTAGGTGTTCTTCTCTTTCCTTCATGGATACGACCACCAAGATTCGAGGAACCCCTATCATTGTAGGTGGGTGAGTTTTCTCACAAACGAGTTTGACCCAGGCGTCAATCTCTTTCTAAGAGAGATCTACAATGGTAAAGAACCTACTCAATAATCAAGCTCGAAGTTAAAAATAAACGAGCTGAGTCGAAAGATTACTTATCCTCCTCAAAATCTCTGGTCGGATTCTTAGGCCTTGAGTACTTCCACATGGGACGTACTCGTTTCTTCAAAGGGCTGATGCGGCGCGCGATAAAATGTCACACCACATGCCATCCGGTAGTCCCTCTTTTCTCAAGTCTTTTATGGATTAAATGAAGGGAGCGATCCGGTCGAGCTCGCTGGGAACTGAATCCCAAGAGAAATTCTTCTCAGCAGCTTTCCCGACGAAGAAGAGGCTGTCTTCGTTGGTTGTCGTCCAGTAGAACCACATCTTCTTCCATCTCAGCCATGACGACTGGGTGTACATCTGAATGTACTCCTTCGACTTCCCATTGTGGAGCTTCAGACCGTAGTTATCTACGATTTTGTCTTGTCTGCTCATCCCGTAGTAGTACTGGAAGAACTCGAAGTCTGCTGGAATCCCAAGGTAGGCTTCACATAGGTACACGAACACGCTCAACATTGTGATAGAATTAAGAACGAGATTCACCAATTCCGCCTCAAAGTGTGCGAGTACCAGTGTGAGGAAGGGGTGAGCGGGCAATCGAAAGTCACATTCACAATATGCTTGAAATACTGGAATGGTGTCTCTCTCACCTAAGGGCCAATGCTGCCCAGCAGCCTCGCCCCACTTCACAAATTCCTTCTTCGGGATCTTCTCGACTACAACCAAAGCCTTCATCTTCGTTTTATCCATCTCCGACACCGTCCATTGAGAAGCAGTTCCGGCCATCTTCTCTGAGTGAGAGTGATTTGGATTTGGAAAGAGTTTGATTTGCTTGGCGGTGGAGAAAGCAAGAGCTCGAGGAATAGTTGATGCAAATGGGGAAAAGTAAAAACCCTAAAGTCACGCCCATGGTGATTTTTTTATAGTCGCGCGCTTGGGTTAAAGATCGTGGAAACTCAACAGTTACCACCTCTTCGGGAACCGCATCAATGGACATGTTTATGAGAGTCGATTGAGATTCTTTAATATGTCTGTTCAGGAAAACCGATTATGTCTTTACAACTCAAGTAAAATTACCTTCTTGACCAAGTCAATTTCTGGTCAAATGAAATACCAGTCAGAAAGGTTCTACTTCTGACCACTATTCTACGACTCCTGTACCACGTAAGTTATTTTCACTTGAAGCTTGGGGGCTAGATGACGAGGATATAATAATCCTCATTTAATTATTCATCTGTAATTCATATTATAGATAGCAATGTATTTATATTACTGGCAAGTATACCACTTATCGTTTATAAGGGGGAAGCTTAACTGAGTGGTCGTAAGTCTTATTACGACCACCCCCTAGTCGTAAGCCTTCATACGACTAGGTTCAGTCACAAGCCTTCTTACAACTTTCTTTAGGCTGTGGGCCTCCTCTACGAGCACATTGTGGTCGCAAGTTTCTCCACAACCTGCTCAGCTATGACCACCCTGTAATCGATAAAGCCTACAGACATATGAGCCCAGTCGATTAGGGAGACTTATGCGCCATGTACGGGGCAGTTAACATATACTGTTATTCTTTGGGAATAACTGCATACTTTATACCTCTGTCTCTAATAATAACTACCTGGCGACATGGGGGAGTTATCTCTCTAACGGCAACCTCTATCAATGGTTCATCATTTGGAACGTTGGGACGTCTCTTGGCTTGGAGGGACTACCACCTCTTCATATGCTATATAAAGGATGAAGTCAGTAGGCAGAAGGGCAGAGCAATTTGGAACACAAGTCATTAGGCTTTAGTCTTCTTCTTGATTGTAATCAACACACTCAATATATCCACACAGAAGTAGGGTTGTTATTCTCCCTGGAGAAGATCTGAACCTGTATAAAATCCTTTTGTTATTCTCTGTGTGGTTCTTTATCTAGGAGACCCCTCGAAACAAACAATCATACGCAATATCGGTACTAGATCACTGACATGGACATTTCGCCATTTGGAATGACGACAATAGTCCATTTTGTAATTGTTTTTTCGATAGTTTATTTTTGTAATTTTTTTATTAAAATAGTATTATTTAAAAAAAGGGAAAATAGTTTCAGAATGAAATTTTGACTGGTGAAACAGCAACGTATCTCAAATTTGCACGGCAATTAATATGTAGCAGGGTTATAGCCTTTTCCTGTATGTTAGAACATATGTACAATCATTTGAAAGGAAGTGATCAAGTGATCATGTCAATATTTCCGTATTATTGTATGAACTATGAAGAATCCTTCAATTTCGCATCTCCTTTCTTCCTTTTTTAAAGACTGAACTTGTACAGTTAACAGAGCAGTGAACAGAAAATGTACTTTTCTTGAAACGAACGTGAACAGAAATCTATACGCTACTTGGGGTGCTTAGGTTTAGAAAGTGCATATTAATGAAGCATCGCTTGGTTGATCAACATCTTCTCACATCTCCTTCAGAAATTGGTCTTATAAGAACAAATATACTCATAAAAATCCTCTCTTAGTAGTTTACCTTTGTATATGATGTCTCTTTTCAAGCTTCTTGTGGGGGTCAGGAAAAGAATGGACCGTTTTAGATCCAGATTTTTGTGGAACTCTAATGGAGATAGAAAGATATACCATTTGGTTCGATGGCCGATGGTATGTTTGCCTAAGGATCAGGGTGGTTTGGGTGTGCTAGATTTAGGTGCCATGAATTCAACCTTGTTAGCCAAATGGCTATGGAGGTTGGAGAATGAGGATGGCCAATGGCAAGAGCTGATTAGAAGGAAATATCTTAGTAAGAACACGTTGGCTCAGGTGGTGCCTAAAGCGGGGGATTCTTGGTTTTGGAAAGGTGTTTTAGGGATAAGGGATATCTTTTTGTTTTGCTGCAGAAGAAAGCTGGGAAATGGTGCTAGAACTAGATTTTGGGAGGATCGGTGGATTGGGGATGTGCCTTTCGCAGTGAAGTATGCAAGACTTTACAATATTGCCATATCCAAAAACACATCAGTAGCGAAGGTCTTTGAGCACGGGTATCAAAATATTCATTTTCGAAGGTTGGTGTGTGGAGAAGGGCTTGTTCTGTGGAATAGGCTTATAGCAGATTGCAATGGTGTGACACTAAAGGAGGAAAATGATAGGCTAGTGTGGCTGTTGTCTCCTTCGGGGACCTTTTCTGTCAAATCTTTCTATAACTTTCTGAGGGCTCAGAGTGTTGATTTTCCTCATAAGTTCATCTGGGATGTTAAACTCCCCCTAAGGCTTAAAGTGTTTATCTGGTTAATTCTGAAACAAAGCATTCTGACCAAAGACATCCTTACTCACAGGGGTTGGGTGGGAGACAAAAAATGTATGTTTTGTGGAGCTGATGAAAGCATTGACCATTTGTTCTTGATGTGTCCTTTGTCAAGGTATATTTGGAATATCATAAGCTGTACTTTTGGCCTGCCTAGCCCTCCAGCAGATACGGCTCGGCTGTTCTCTGTATGGCTAGGGCAGTTTGCTAGAGCTATTGGGAAGGTTGCTAGTAAAGTTTTTGGAGCTAGAAGCAGATGGGTGCCATGGACCAGTAGGATATCTCATGGATGATGCTGTTTCTGTTTTGCGCTTAAGGGGATGTCTGTGCTTCTTCATTTTGTTAAGCTACCCTTAGCTCTTAGTGCCTGCTTTTTAATTTTTCAGCTTTGTATATATTCTGTGTTGGCTTTGAACTATTGTAATGTTGTTTCCTTAATGGAAATGGGGTGCGAACCTTCTATCAAAAAAAATATAAAATAAAAATCCTATGTGATTATCGATGGTGAGTATTTCAAAAAAGGGATGTATACCCAAAATTTCTGCCCTTTTCAGGACAGGACGTGGTGAAGCTACATTCTTTTCCTATCTTCAATGTAGGATTTCTTTCGTTATCTTTAAACTTTGAAGAATCCTTCAATTTCGCATCTCCTTTCTTCCTTTTTTAAAGGCTGAACTTGTACAGTTAACAGAGCAGTGAACATAAAATGTACTTTTCTTGAAACGAACATGAACAGAAATCTGTACGCTACTTGGGGTGCTTAGGTTTAGAAAGTGCATATGAATGAATCATCGCTTGGTTGATCAACATCTTCTCACATCTCCTTCACAAATTGGTCTTATAAGAACAAATATGCTCATAGAAATCCTATGTGATTATTGATGGTTAGTATTTCAAAAAAGGGATGCATACCCAAAATTTCTGCCCTTTTCAGGGCAGGACGTGGTGAAGCTACATTCTTTTCCTATCTTCAATGTAGGATTACTTTGATTATCTTTAAACTTGCTCCAGTAGGATGGCCAACATTGTTAGCATGCAATCCCTGTTTCCCCCCTGCGATGGCTAACGCGAGAGGACTAGTTTTGCAATTGTGTTTCAAAAACTAAAAAAATGTGCCATTTCAGTAAGGACTGTGTATATATCTACCAGTTCTCCTCGCTATGTAAGCTGTCATTTTCAGATCGCAGGAACCAAAAGCAAAGCAGGTCTCACCTGGGTGGATATCGCGCCAAATAGTCTATTTATCGAGTTTTTTACAAAATTAACATAGTTTGATTTAATATTATTTTATTTATAGTTTGAAAACATTTTGAGAACCGAGCTAACGAGCTGAGCCAAAGTGAAATCTAATTTTATTCAAAATTAACTCATTTCAATGTTTAACTAAATAACAAATCTAATCAAAATACTTTTAAACCGAGTTAACAAACCTCACACTAACATCTTTTTTTTCCGCCACTAGTCTCACCTGTACTATCTTTTTTCCCACCCCTAGTCTCACCTATTCTATATCGTAGAGTTTCCTGAACTCCTTTTAAAAAAACAAAATACCTTGAACCGAACTTCCAATAGTCAATCACCAAAGTGGGCACAGTCAGTTTTGCTGCTGAATTAGTGAGAACCGAGAAGACCTTGACGTGTACCCACGCGCAGATTCGCGGCTCGTCTAAAGTTGGAGCTGCGTGGCAATAGCCAATAGTCTTTCTTTGGTGAAAGCTGGAGCGGGAACTCGGCCAAAAGAAGACGGGGCTATATATTTGACAAGGTCACCAAGTTTTGCTTGTCAATCAGCGTACGAGTTCTGTCAATATAAGAGTTGCCAATCGTCTTTCTTCGGTGAAAGCTGGAGCGGGAACTTGGCCAAAACAAGACGGGCTATATTTGACAAGGTACACAGGTCACCAAGTTTTGCGTGTCAATCAGCGTACGAGTTCTGTCAATATAAGAGTTGCGAGTAATGATGTGTATGCTAGGTTCAATGGACTGGGATCTGTAGGGCATGTGCCTGAG
Source organism: Phyllostachys edulis (assembly GCA_036346405.1). Lineage (NCBI taxonomy): Eukaryota > Viridiplantae > Streptophyta > Magnoliopsida > Poales > Poaceae > Phyllostachys > Phyllostachys edulis. The sequence continues at coordinate 43,148,164 of CM070551.1, read as the reverse complement.
AAATGACAGCTTTTGCACTATGCTCCTAGCTGTTAGAGGGGAAAAATATACATGTGAAAGATGCTCACTGCTCATGGTTACACTGAAGAGCACTTTTCATACAGTGACTCACGGTGTCTAACTGACCATTTTACACATCTCTAGCGCATACAGCTTCTCTACATTGCTCAAAGTGCAGTTGTGCAGGGCTGTATGTAATGTAGATTAAGTCAAGGATGATTGTGAAAATAGATTCATAGAATGTCTCAATCCAGATAATATATAGTGCTATACATTAGAACACGATCGTCATCGTTCGATCAAAAGCAAATGTCTATGTCAATATCTATATATAATGTTTTTGTTACAGTAGAATTGCTGTAGCAAATGCTGCACTGTTCTTACATCATTGCTATAATGCTGGGTACTGTTCACACACAGATCACAGTTCACATAGGATAGTACATCACAGATCCGGATCCGATAACTGTGAGCATGTGAGCTGACCAGGACGTTCCTGTTGCTCGAAGTAGCTGCAAGATGCAATCACTTTCGGTCAAGCCGTCAAAATTTTATATGGAACTCTTCAACTAGCTATGACATGACTATGTTAAGCAAGTATGGCCAGCAACTCATGATTCGTACGATGATCATCATACGCTTAAACTGCATCCACTTGATCATCTACAATGTAGAATTTGCAGAATTTGATGTCAAGATTTAATATTCTTTCATACAGTGATGATGTGACTTTTTTCTGAAGAGGTTTAACTTCAAGTGATGATGATTGAAAGGCCCTGAACGGCAAAAGGTACGCAGGACATTTTTTTTTGCCATCTCATTCTTTTCATTGGAAATTCATGATTATTCATATTATGAGTGAGGATAATGGCGTGAAGTCGAGGATGCTTTCTTCTAGCTAAGAGAGGATGGTGTTGGTTGATTTTATATAAAAGTCCATAATAGAATAGAACAGTGATGATTAATTAATTTTGGTATCTTTTCTCCTATAATTCCATGCCTATATATATGCCTTCGTTTTAATTAGGCGTTTGAATTGATTTGAGTCATTGCAAAATAAAACAAGTTACTTCCTAAACTAGTTGACCTCGTAAGTTTGATCTATCTCACGGATCATCTGCCGTAGCAACTGGCTACGACAGAGGCACACAGAGGAGCATTAGGCCTCATCTTGATCCGAACCGTCCAATCGCTAGAGAATGGCTGAGATCAGTAGTATACATACCGGTGCTACAGTGATAAACAATAAAATCACTGCAGTGTGTCTGTAGTACCGTAGAGGACGGCGTCCTCTAGATAGCAGATTGCAAGATGCATGTAAGCCTAGTTTATATTTTCCATCATTCTTAGCGCAACTTTTTAATTCTCTAGGCGGTGGCTGCATCTGATGAGAGCAGAGAGCTCTACCCTAGTTAGTAACCATTTTGCTTGTGAATATATCTAAACATTTGGAAATCATATATTAGAAACATATAAACCATTCCAATCATCATTGTATAATCAATTCATCCGTTCGAACTAGCCAGTAGTACATTCATTATGACAATTTTATTCCCTTTTTTTATTGTGTTATATATAAACCGGACAGTTAAATGCGCTTCTTGTACTAGTTCAAAAAAATGCGCTTCTTGTACATATTAGATATCTTGGCTTATATAATCAATATCATGTTCATGCATAACTAGGTATATTGATTATTGAGGGAAGCTAGTGCACGCACTCCAGCCATTGTAGGCACATATGCTAACGATCTAATTAATACTACCAAATCAACCAAAAGGGTCATCCAAATGATGGGAAAACGGAGGCCAGGATTAATTGATGCCTGTTCTCATCAGCAGCCATATTAACAATCTACAAAAACACAGCAGTAGAGAGAGACAATCATACTTGAACATGTATACCCGATCGATCCAGGTATATAAATAGCAATGCATGTCTTATCACAGGAAATCTAGCTAGGAGCAGATTTGCAGAAGATACTGATTACAACTTCCAAGCAAATAGAGCAAGCGAAAAGAATCAGATATAAGTACACTGCAAGCTAGCTCCAGAGCGGCCACACACACACATAATAGGGTAGTAGGTAACTGGCCGGGGAGTACTAGAGCCAGGTATGGCCACTGCCTTTTCCTCCCTTGATCACCACCCGACATGTCGACGGCCTTCAGCTCGATATCTCGAACTTTTCCCTGTCAACATGCATGCATGTATGCATCGGCATCCCAGCACACCAGCTGTTTTGCCTGCACACTGCATCTTGCATATGCATCCTTAAGCTGAATTAAACTCACACTAGTGCCGGACGTACTTACGAGTATGTCGGATCCAGATTTCATCAATTCAAATTCTCTGTGAAAATACTGTACTATTCCCTGGATCAGTAGATAGTACTCACAGGTATATCACTGAATTAATTCTTACAAGTCTTAAAACCAAACTATTCATTAATTTAACACATTAGGATTTATATAGACCACATCGGGTCAGGTTTTACAATAAAAACCGAGCAGTCCAAATGATTACATAACAAAACAGCGAAAACAAGCAGGTTTCGACCACCTGGTCGAAAGGAGGTTTCGATCACCTAGTCGAATGGAGATTTCGACCACCTGGCGTGGAAACTACAGTAGAAGCAAAAGGGGCAGAGCACATCTCTCCATAGGCAAGCGACTGGAGAAACCTGTGTGCGTCCGATATCAACCAAAGACTTGTATGATATTGGGTGCACGCAAGCACCGACAGAGTCAGCTAGACTGAGGCAAGACGTAGACTAAAGAACTAACTACTCTCTATCATTTCCTTGACCATCGACGTCTGGATCCTCATAGTAGGTGTAATCTCTGTGATCTGTAGAGTCCGAAGGTTTGGGGAAAGAGCGAGGATGAGCATAACTTCCGTGCTAGCTCGCGAGCCAGCACACAAGATGCAATAATATACATGCAGGGCTTGACAAGGGTGGCTCGGGTTCTTTTATTTGCTAAAACAATGTTTTCAATTATCAATAATAGTAAGGTTCTATCACTTAGCATTTTAACCAAATTGCATTTTGTAAAGAGAGTAATTGTGCAATATTAAATAACAGCAGATGCTACCTCCACTTAACAACACTGGTTACAACCACCCAGGAAAAAAAAAATCCAAATGCCGGGTTACATCTATCTGACAAGTTTTTATCCTATCCATAAAAGTTTTTGAAATAGAACTAACTCTAGTAAGTTTCCATGTCCACCTTTGACCGTAGGCGCAGCTGTTTAACCAGTTTATACTCTGCAGAGGTTGTACACTGTACCAACAAGAGATAATCAACTCGTAGCCCTACACGATTCCTTAGTCATGTGGTTGAGAGACCATCATAGTAACTTTTCAAATCATCTCACCCCTTCTGTCATCTCACTCATATGGGTTTGCGCCCATACGTTGTGCGTGATGTCGCCTCCACGACTAGTCGTAGCTGGCAACTTCACCCTCCCCTCGGTGTCCCATTCAAGCTGGATCGCATCCAACGCTTGCACTTCCTCACTCGACCACCAGTGAAATGATTTCTAGGGTCCAATAAATTTACTAAGCCAAGTTGCACTTTGCAGACTTATGGTTGCACATGTTTTACAATGGGAGGTCATCACCAAATTAAGTCCTTAATGTCATCTGAACGGTTCATTCCACATTCCCACCATTCTCGTGCTACATCCGCACCTACCAACATACCATCCGCCTAGATGTGGTATAGTAATTTAGGGTTTTGAGGGAAAAACCAATTTATCTCAAATACTGCAGTCATGTACCTCCCACGATTGGCCCAAATCATTTTCATGTTTTTAAGATATGATGATCAGTGCATTTTAATGCCTCGGTATTTAAGCAATACTAGTATGTCGCTTAAGTACAACCTATAACTATTAATTACCACATAATTACTAAGGTGACACGGAATAATGGATTCAATTGCCAAAGGATGGGATAATAAATAATTAATCATCAAGTGGGCATTTAACTACCTTAAGATTTAACATACATTTGCTTAAAGAATAAAAGTATGCAATTTTGGTAATTTATAGGAATGCAATTTGCATAAAATGTAGGCTCAAAATGATCAAAGTATTGACTCGCCCGAGTTAAAGGTGAGAGAGTCTTAGAAGTCTTGTGCTTGATCGATAAGGAGAGCTCCTGCTTCTTCGAACTCTACTCGGACGAACGTACTGGAAAAGATCAAACAAGCCAAGGGAACAAATAAATACACAAGAAATAATAAATGAACTCCAAATTAAATAGGACCAGTGCCAAAAGCAAGGTCTTGAACTTATACAAATTTAGAAACAAAAATCACTAGAATCAGAGCTATAACGGAGGAGAACGGAGCTTCCGAAGTTTTGATTTCGAGTACTGTTGGCTTTGAGTACTACTCACTTCGAGTATTGGTCGAAAGGGTTTCGACTACGCGACTACCTGGTCGAAGGGGTTCGACTACATGAGTGATCGGAAGGGGTTCGACTACACAACGTGGTCGAAGGGGTTCGACTACACGAGTGGTCAAAAGGGGTTCGACTACACAAGTGGTCAGAAGGAGGTTTCGGCTACAGGATGTGATCGAAAGGAAGTTTCGACTACAGGATGTGGTCGAAAGGAAGTTCGACTATGCGACGTGGTCGAAGGGAAAAAGAAGGATTCAACTACACAACGTGGTCGAAGAGAAAGAAGGATTCGACTACTCAACGTGGTCGAAGAAAAAAAAAGAGCATTCGACTACTCAACGTGGCCAAAGAAAGAGAATGATTCGAGTACTCAACGTGGTCAAAGAAGGAAGGATTCAACTACTCAACGTGGTCGAAGGAAAAGAAGGATTCGACTACTCAACGTGGTAGAAAAAAGAGAAGGATTCGACTACTCAATGTAGTTGAAGGAAAAGAAGGATTCGACTACTCAACGTGGTCGAAGAAAAAGAAGGATTCAACTACTCAACATGGTCAAAAAAAGAGAATGATTCGACTACTTAACGTGGTCGAAGAAAGAGAAGGATTCGACTACTCAACGTGGTCGAAGAAGGAAGGATTCGACTACTCAACGTGGTCGAAGAAGGAATGATTCGACTACTCAACGTGGTCGAAGGAAAAGAAGGATTCAACTACTCAACGTGATCGAAGAAAAATAAGGATTCGACTACTCAACGTGGTCGAAGGAAAACAAGGATTCGACTACTCAACGTAGTCAAAGAAAGAGAAGGATTCGATTACTCAACATGGTCAAAGGAAAAAAGAGGATTCGACTATTCAACGTGGTCGAAGAAGGAAGGATTCGACTGCTCAACGTGGTCGAAGGAAAAAAAAGGATTCGACTACTCAACGTGGTCGAAGGAAAATAAGGATTCGACTACTTAACGTGGTCGAAGAAAAAAGAAGGAGGATTCGACTACTCAACGTGGTCGAAGGAAAACAAGGATTCGACTACTCAACGTGGTCGAAGAAAGAGAAGGATTCGGCTACTCAACGCGGTCGAAGAAAAAGATGGATTTGACTACTCAACGTGGTCGAAGGAAAAATGTGGATTCGACTACTCAACGTTGTCGAAGAAGGAAGGATTCGACTACTCAACGTGGTCGAAGGAAAAAGGATTTGACTACTCAAGGTGGTCGAAGGAAAAGAAGGATTCGACTACTCAATGTGGTCGAAGAAAGAGAAGGATTCGACTACTCAACATGGTCAAAGGAAGAGAAGGATTCGACTACTCAACGTGGTCAAAGAAACGGATAAAGGATGATTCGACTACTCAACGTGGTCGAAGGAAAAGAAAAACTCGACTGCTCAACGCGGTCGAAAGAACATGATAGAGAATAGGGCACGGGAAACTCACCAAGATCGAGAGAGAGGCCAGAGGGGGTCGGCGAACGGCGGCGGGGAAGCTCATGGTCGAAGGCGAAGGAGGACGACGATGAAGGGGTCGGCCAGGACTGAAGGAGAAGAGGAAAAATGCGATGGCTCTTGTGAAACAAAACTGAAAACGAGTGTGGGGGTTGCTTGAAGGAGCTCTGGGGCATGAATTGATGCAGGTAGGCGAGGGGGGGGGGTTGCACTGGTGCGGCGAGGATCGAGAGGAGGTGTGCGGTGGCTTGAACTCGGAGCTCGAGGCTTCGGGCAGACCACAACAACAAGAGCGAGAAAGAGAGAGAGCTGGGTGGCGGAAAGGATATGAGGGGGGTTGCTCGGGCTCTTTTATAGCCCGGACAAGAGGAGGGGAGATAGTCATTGAAGGCGCGGGGAAACTCGTGCGGTCCCGAGGGCGGCAGGTGACACTACTACAGAAAAGGTAGTCACAGACGGTTCAAAATCGTCATCACAGACGGTTTTTTGAACCGTTTGAGTTTATGGGTCAGTGATACTACGAGGTCATCACAGACGGTTTTTGAACCGTCTGTGAAAAAGCTATCACAGATGGTTCTAAACAATAACCGTCTGTGATAGTCTATTTTCACAGACGGTTCTGAACACGAACCGTCTGTGATAATTGTGTTATTGTTTAGAACCGTTTGTGATAGTATTTTCTATTGCAAAAAAAATTTCGAATTCTGAAACTTCGGAGGCCGTTTTGAGGCACTAAACGACATTTTTTGGGGTTTTTACTTTTTCAAGACCTTACGAAGAGAATCTGACCTTGACTTTCCAACGAGCCAAAGAATGCTGCAATCCGAGTTCGTATGCAAAAGTTATGGCTGTTTTACCGAACAGTGCGCGAAAACGAGTCCGGGACGAAGAGGCGGACGATGGCCTGGTAGTCGGAGTCAGGGATGCCGAGGTGCTCGATGTTGATGTCCATAATCTTATCTTGATCTATTCATTCACAAGAAAACCACGGTCACAATTGAGAGCCACCAAAAGCAACAAGACAGGGGGAGGCGACAAGCGATTGATCACTTACTAGCATGTTGGATATCAACCAGGAAGAGAGGGGAGGGAATCAGATGGGGGATATCACTGGCAATGAAGGAGAGGTGGTGGCAGCATCACCGTGGCGTCACAACCGGAGGCGGAGGAGCTCATGACGGTAGTCGGCGGTAGTCGGAGCTCGGCGTGGGGAGGGCAGAGGGAGAGACTAGTGGAAGACAAGGCATGGGTGGCTATAATATATAAGGACAGTACTAAAACATTTCGCCTCCCGTGCACGCGTCCAAAACATTTAGTCTCCCGCGCACGTGTCCAAAAATTTCCGCCATCCCGCACTGCGAATCACTGACGGTTTCAAACAAAAAACATCTGTGTTGACCATATATCACAGACGGTTCTTAACAAAAACCGTCTATGATATTTAGTAGTATCACAGACGGTTTTCAACATGAACCGTCTGTGATATTAATTCTTCATGAGCGGTTTTAGCGCAGCCAAGATAACCTGACGGTCGCTAAACCAAAAGCGATCAGTAATTGTATTTAATACAAACAGTTTTGGTCAACCGTCTGTAATGAGGCGTCCAGTATTAGCCTTTTTGTAGTAGTGTGAGAGCATGGGGGCGGATGCAGAGCGACGAGACAGAGCGGGGCGTTGGCGCGCACAACACGGTTTGGGCGCAAAGGGGGCGCTCTGGTGATAAGATTATGCAGGGAAGAGGGACACCTGAGTCAAAGTGGGTGGGAGGAGCAGGTGGTGGCAGCAAAGGGCGCCGGGCGAGGACAAGGCGCATGAGGGCGTGGCAGAGCGGGCACGTGGTCGAAAGAAGGTTTTGATCACATGGTCGGAATAAGCTTTTGACCACCTGGTTGGAAGGAAAGAAAGTGGCAGGGGGAGGAGAGGGGCCAGAGGGGTCGGAGGAAGGAACGGCCAGGTCCAAGGGGCTTTCAAAAGAATTTTTGAAATAAGCTTTTGAATTCAAACCAACTTTGAAGCTTACAGGAAAGGTTTTTGGAAGTACACACTTAGCTTTAAATAAAAATTTGGAACTCCAACACAACTGAAATCCAAATAACGACGATCCCGAAAATGGGATGTTACAGAGTACATCACACGTACGCTCACAAACGACTACTAATAAATCAACTGAAGAACTTAACAGCAGAGAGACTGGCTAGACAAGCAGCTCGCTGGGCGCGTTCTTATTTGATGGAGATAGGCTAGATAATAGTAGCTAGGTTGATTGATAAGCTTTTGCATGCGCCATGCATGCAAGAGGAGTAGGGCTTGAGTGATTGTTGGTCAGCGGCGGCGTGCGGCGGTCTCCCGCTGCGCGTTGAAGTAGACGGCGGCGACGGGGAGGCCGAAGTCATTCTCGGCGGCGAAGTGGCGGGTCCTGAAGTGGTCCCTGGAGGAGGGCGGGCTCACCGCCTGCCGGCGTTTCTGCTTGAACAGCACGAAGACGAACCTGTGGATGCCGATGTTGGGCCTCGGGCTCTCGTAGCTCACCACCTCATTTCCTGCATGCATTCATATTCATATATGCGTTAATTAATTTGTTCAAAGAAAGAAGCCAATAATCAGCATGCCATGCATGATACATGAACCTCTGAAACCTGCAAAAGCTAAACCAAGGTGTACACGAAAAGGACTTACCAAAAGAAGCATCAGTGGTGCCAGGAATATCAGTGACGATCCTGCGAGAGGGTTAATATTAATTATATTAAAAGTTAATATACTCTTATCAGCGATATTTTATGCATAGCTGAACATATTAAAGACCATTGTGTTGGATAAAAAAGAAAAAAAAACTTACAATTTGTGTGCACCAGAGTCTAGGTATTTAGAAACTAATTGATCACTAATCGTAGCATGCATGACCTAGCTAATTTGGTCATGCAGGTTACTTTGATTGATTTGTTTTTCCCTTAGATGATACTCTTGTGGATTTCCATGTTGGAGCTGCCTAGCTGGGATTATATATTCTGTAATGGTCTTTTCTTACTCTTTTAACTTCAGATCGAGCTAGCTAGCTGTAACTTGTAATTGGGATATAGTTACCAGTGGAGATGCTCTCTCAGGTATGGATCACTAGGCCCTGGCACGTCTGGATCCGTCATGACCTGAAGAAGAACACCACCAACACACTCATTAGCTGGATGTCACACTATATATCTTCCGATCAGATGCACAAAACTTAATTATAAACTATGAAATTAAACCAATCAATTTGTGCGAGATGTCCAGATAAGTTGGCACAGACCAGTGTGAAGAAAGATCTCATGTCGCCGCCCTGGACCTCGACGCGCGGCTTGGACACGACCGCCGATGGGAAGAATTCGTGGCCGTTGAACACCTGCTTGTTGGAGCTGTAGATCGCGGTCATCTTCACTGTGGGGGTGAAGTTATCGATGACTTCTCCGATCACATTCCCGACGATGAGAGGCTCCAGCACCCTAGACATGGCTAGCTTGCACTGAAATAGCTAGTAGTGTTGGTAAACACGAGATAAACTCTTGAGGATTACCCGATGGTTGTTGCTGAGTGGGAGACGCAGGGCTCTATTTATAGCTGCCTCGAGCTTGTGCTAGCTGAGCTGAGAGTAGTGCGAATAGTGTAAAGTGTGCTGCAGCTAGGTTAGCATTATAAGATGTTTGTTCCATGGTTGCTTTCGTTAAATTGGACTAAACTAATAAAGCTGATGATGCACAGCTCAAAAAGGTTTCGACCCTGATTCCAAAAAGTGACATGAGGACATGTATATATTCGTATAGTATGACATTTGGGAGTAGAAGGTTATTACAATAATGCATAGAATCCAGTTTGTCGAAAGAAGAAAAGTCTCCTGCCATGTGTGCGCGCGCGTACAATGTTCCAACCGGAGGTAGATCAACGTACCGTACTACAAGTACTTGAAACAGATCATCCGTAGCGCGAGGACATTATAAGTCTCACATTCTTTGAGAGTGCCATTGAAACTTGCTTAAATGCCTTTTGGAAATTTGGTTTCTTTGCGATGATGATGAGTACGGCACCACTAATTCTAAAGTGTACTATTTGCTAGTCAAAATACAGTTTTTTTACTTGAAATTGCTTGCACATATCATATATGCATATAATCAGTGGCGGATCCAGAACAAAAATGATTAGAGGTCCCTGCGGCAAAATGGATCATGTTTCGGCTCGACTGTGGCTTGGAGTCCCTTTATGTTGGACTAGGGGTGTCCACACTATATATACATAATTATGTCCAAAGAAAATTGATTTTTTGGATCCAATATTCTGTACACCCTGCTAGGTTACTATAGATCCGCCCTTGCATATAATTGGTTACTTCGTCTAGTCATAAAAAGTGCCATTGTCTATTTAAAATTTTCCCAACGACATCTCTGTGAATATCTCGACCAGCTAGGTGAAAATGATATATCATTTTTCAAGACAAATATAGAAATTGGTGATAAAAGTTTCATCTTGGAGATTGTATATGCCATCAAAAGCGACACTTTTTTCTTTTATAGAAGGGAGTAAACGCTTGCTCAATACATATATGTGACAATCTAAACACGTAGTTATAACTACGTGTGCATGTAATTGTCTACCTACGGTACGTGTACACAAACCTAGGCCAAACAGTGACCCAATGTTGAGGCCTGAGGGTCTACTAAACCAAATACGAGACAAGATTTTCTCCTGAGGGGATAGCTAATTAGCTATACCCACACACGTTTCAACTTTCAAGTAAGATTTTAGACAAGTTTCGTGTAAGAGGTTTCAGATTTCAAGGCTGAAGTTTCAAACAAGTTTCATGAATTTCATTTTAGTTCCATAAGTAGCAATAAGTTTCACGAACGTTTCAGATTTTTATGGTTGAAGCTTCAAGTAGGTTTTAGACAAGTTTCGTGAAGGTTCCAGTATGTTTTGAGAGTTTCATGGAGGTTTCCTGTGAGTTTCAACAACTTTCGAGTGGTTCAAGAAGTTTCAAAATGTTTCATCCTTTTTTAGCAAGTTTCGGCAGAGCTAGTCTAACCTTTAATGCAAATAATTGTACGTCTTGATCTGATATATGCAACGGAAATCGAACGGCGAAGATAGAGGACCAATGTAGCTAGTTACCCCTGGGCAGCAAACTGTTTTCGAACCAAATATATATAAACTTTTCATTTTGAGGGAGCTCAACTCTGGTTATGATGGGGGTGAATCTGCATGACAAGTCAAAGATGACTGCTGGACAAGCTTAATTATGCCAATTGGCATGCCCTTTTCTTCCATTCTATTTTTTAGTTATTTAGGCATCAATGTGTGAATTCTCTGCGCCGTACCATTTCACTTTCTGGTGCCACTAAGCTTAAACAAATCATGCTATAACCTAGGAACGATAAGGTGGCATGCCGTTTTGATGGCTGGCGAGCTAGGCAACTCAGCAGGGGGATCTAATGATAGGGTTACCCTTTTGGCAGGTGCTCATCTTTTTTCAATACCCGTTAATTTTGGCTCAATTTCATGATGCTTACTTGGAAATGCATCCACTGCAATGCAATAAAAAAATGCACAAAATACAATAGGCTAAAGGTCATGGGGGATATATTTCGTGCATCTTACAACATTTCAGTGAAATAGTGGGAGCACAACTTCTTTCATTCTTGTTGTATTTATAACGTGGCGCCTCTAATCTCACCTGTTTTTGTCGATTGCAATGTGCAAATTAAGATAATGTTGTATCACACTGTCCATGCAGAACTGCAATTAGGTAGATAATATTGCAAATAACATTTTATAAACAGCATTGCACTAAGATGGACTTGCTGCTCATGGTGATTTATTCTCCTGACAATTGTGAGGTGGTCGCAAGAGCTCAGAGGCGAGCATAGAACTAAGGGTGGGCTAGGTCTCTTTCCACTACATCACAAAGTTGCCTCTTATTGAAGTGCTATACAGTATATGCTCATCCAACTAACTTCCAGAGAAACTTAAGAGATCCTCAATTAATGGTTAGCTATCTTTTCATTAGGCAAAGTTAAGTGCTCTTTTGTTTCCATAAATGCCGGAGCACATGTTCTTTGCCATCCTAGGCCTCCAATCTTGGTCTTGCACTCTGAAACTCCAGCTGGTTTGCTTCGAACCTGCTACCTGAGCGACGGAAGGCAAGTGCTAGCATATGTTTTTTTTTTCCTTAAGAAAACCGCACAGATATTAAAATAATATCAGGGCTAGTTTGTTTAATTTCCTTCGCAAAGCAGGCTAGGGAATGCCAACAATTAATGCTATCCTAAGAATGAAAAAAGAAAGTTGATCCTACTCCCTATGGAAAAGTTTGATTAATTAAATAACAGTGAGTTAGAGGAGCTTCCAGAATATAATGTCTTGGTGTTCTAGGAAAAAACGAATATAATGTCTTGGTGACACGCTCAACACGACAACATCGCATCTATTTGGAGGCTGTGCTTGTCTTAGGCGTGCTTTGTTATTTTCAGGGCATACGTTAACTTTGAAGAAAGTTCCCTTGTTCCTAGAATGGAAAAAAGGCTAAGATGGAATTACCAGGAAATTAAGAATAATCCCTCAAATGAATTGGTCCAAATAGTCAAATAGATTATACTAGTCAGGAAGAATGAAGCCAAAAGTGCAGTTTTGAATAGTCTGTCTGTTTTTTTGGCAAAATTTCTGTGCAAAAGGTTATACTTCGGCTCTACAGAATATTCTTTGCTCATATTAATTACAAGATGCCATTTTATTAGAAAAAAATAGAAAAGGATGTTGATGTTCTTCGGCCCCATTTGAACGCGGGAATTACGTAGAAAAACAATTCAATTCAAAATTCCCCTCCAAACGAAGCCTTAAGTTTTGCTTCACCGTGCCCACACGCTGCTTGGTTTTGAGGTACCTTCCAACCACTTTACTATCTATTTATTATATTATTAAAGCGATAGAAAAAAAACCACTACGTTTGCTCTTAAGGGCTAGAAATTCTCACGTTAATCGGTGAAAAAAGAGAAACATCCACACTGTTGATTAGGGTGAGTCCAGATTATAACGATCTAGATTAAAGAAAATAGTCCATGTCAGGTACAATATAGAAATAAGGGTCCATGCATCTCGCGTACAACGTAAAAATAACTGAAATTCGGAATAGAAAATAAAATAAAATTAACAACTTAATTTTGGTATGAATTCCTAGGTAAAATCACTAGATATACATAATTCAGAATAAAAAAAAATTAGTAATTGGATTAGTACACGAATTCCAACAAAAAATAGCTCGAATTCGGAATAAAAAAAAATAAAAATAGCAAATTGATTTTGATACGAACTCCTAAGTAAAATTCCTAAAAATATATAATTCAAAATATTTTTTATTAGTATACTAATTCAACAAAAATGCATAGATTTTGGAACTAAAAATAAAATAAGAAATTTGATTTCAATATGAATTCCAAAATAAAAACCCCAATAATCGTAATTGAGAATAATTTTTATAAAAAATTAGCAATTGGATTAGTATACTAATTCCAACAAAAATAATTGAAACTTGGGATAGAAATAAAAAGAAAATTTGCAATTTGATTTCCATATGAATTCCAAAGTAAAATATTTAAATAACTAAAATTTAGGAAAGAATAACATTATCAATTTGATTTACATACTAATTCCTAAGTAAAATCCTAAATAAATATAACTAGGAATAAAAATTTTAAAAAATCGCAATTGGGTTGTTGTATGAATTTCAACAAAAAATAACTGCTATTTGGAATAAAAATAAATTAAAATTGGCAATTTGATTTTGACGTGAATTCCAAATTAAAATCCATAAATAAATTTAATTAAGCATAAGAATTAAATAAAAATTAACAATTGGATTAGTATATGAATTCCAACAAAAAAACTTAAATTAGGGACAAAAATAAAAGAAAGTTTGAAATTATATTACCATACAAATTCATCCACACCGTTGATTATAGTGGGTCCACATTATAACGATCTAGATTAAAGAAAAAAGAGTCTATGTCAGGTACAATATAGAGATAAGAGTCCATCTTAAGTACAACGTAAAATAACTGAAATTCGGAATAAAAAATAACATAAATTTAGCAACTTAATTTTGATACAATTTCTAAGTAAAATCACTAGATAAACAAAATTGAATAAAAATAAAAATTTAGTAATTGGATTACTACATGAATTCCAACAAAAAATAATGGACTTGAAATAAAACACAAAATAAAAATAGCAAATTGATTTTGATATGAATTCCTAAAAATATATAATTCAAAGTAAATTTTTGATTAGTATACTAATTCCAACAAAAATAATTAGATTTCGAATTAAAAATAAAATAAGAAATTTGATTTCAATACAACTTCCAAAATAAAAACCCTAATAACTGTAATTCAGAATAATTTTTGTAAAAATAAGCAATTGGATTAGTATATGAATTCCAAAAAAATTATTAAAATTTGGGATAAAAATAAAAGAAAATTTGCAATTTGATTTCTATATGAATTGCAAAGTAAAATATATAAATAACTAAAATTTGGAACAAAAAAAATAACATTATCAATTTAATTTACATACTAATTCCTAAGTAAAATCCTAAATAAATATAACTAGGAATAAGTTTTTTTTTTAAAAAAATCACAATTGGATTGTTGTACAATTTCAATAAAAATAACTGCTACTTGGAATAAAAATAAATTAAAATTGATTTTGATGCAAATTCCAAATTAAAATCCATAAATAAAATTAATTAGGCATAAAATTAACAATTGGATTAGTATATGAATTCCAACAAAAATAACTTAAATTAGGGACAAAAAAAAAGAAAATTTGAAATTATATTTCCGTACGAATTCCAAAGTAAAATCTTTGAATAACTGAAATTTCGAATAAATTAAATTTAAGTTATAATGAGGATACCACGGATGGTGTTAGATGATACCACAAAAGAGTGTAACGATGTCGATCTGTCCTACAGGAAGACATTGATCCACAAGGAAACGAAGAGCCGCGATAGCGACGACGAAGATAAGAATAATATCATGCTGCTCACCTTAGCCATTCCACGAGGACAATGTCGTGCTACTCGCTGGAGCTACTGAAGAGAAAGGCCAGAGTCGAAGGAGCCAAGTGTTGTGACGATAAGTGGTGGACATCAGCGTTGTTGAAGAAGTCTGTGGCCAAAGAAGCTTAATGATAGGGAAGCTCTAGCAAAGAGGAGATGAAGCTTTGCATTGAAGACGAGCTATCGACGATATGGGGTTATTGCGTAGCTAGGATTGAGCTGCCATCGTTGGTGACATGGCGTCGCCGACGATGGCGAAAAGATTATCCATATCGTTAGACAACGACTAAAGCAGACATACCGGCATCAGTGAAGATGGGAGGTCATAGTAGTTAGTAAGGAAGCCACATCGTTGAGTTGGATAATGTCGAAGAGGAGCGACCAACATGGTAGAAGAAGACATCGAGCAAGTATAATATCGTCATGTGTATATACATGCATGTGTTCATACAAATATAAACATGAGCGTATATAAATAAAGGAGCAAAGAGCTCAGAGTAGAGATGGTGCAATAGTAAGGAATAAGCTCGGGGCCATTAGAGAAAGTACGGAGGGTGTCCCCGGCAAGGATCAACGACATTTACACGTATGCGTGTTGATATCACAACGGTTAGTATTAAACAATAATTGGAGAGAAGTAGAAGATAACTATGTGGTAGAGTATTGCATCGGAAGGGGTAGCAGCTGAGAGATATCGATCAATAATTGGACTTGCTGTTGGAGATTGAAGCAGAAAAACTGTGGCGGGGAGAAGAGATAGAAGACACACGGTTCGATAGGGCAACCGATGTGAGGGAAGATAAGTTCAAGGTAAGTCACCCATGGTGCATCGGTGTATACGTGAGCAAGCTACTCTAATACCATGTAAACTAATAAGATATTTTGTTGTATATATAATCAACATATTGCTTGAGATTAACAAATGTACATGTGCATACAAATATTTTGGAAAAGAGTAACCAGTGGAGAAAAAAAAGGGCATGCAGCTACATGATGCATATATGGAGAGTGGTTAATTTATTATGTTAGAGATTTTCTTCCATCAAAACTCATGCATCAGTTACGTTCCTTAAGTTGTGTTTTTCTTCAAGTTTATATTGTCATTTCTAATGTTTACGATATCTTAAAAATCTAAATAGCTACGAGATACGTAAATATATTCTCAAGCATCTAAGTTATACAATTTGATATTAAAAATTTTAAAACAAATCTAGCCGCGCAAATGCGCGGGACACCTTGCTAGTTCATTTGTATATGACTGTATTGCGCTATGGAATCTAGCTAGACAAAGGGATCTTTACCAATTCTAGGGAAAATCAATACCACATATACATGCAACCACATGCACAATCCTCACTTTAAAGTGCTCCAACGAAATCTGTTAGCTCCAAAGTCAAACACTCTAATTAAATCAAATCCTTTCCAAGGATTATTCTAATAAATCGATTTATAACTCAATGCCTCTCAAACAACTTACACCTAAAGGTTCACAAAATTACCTACTAGACCACCAATATCTAGTTGCCAAAACACATCCAAAAAGACTTTGCAATATAGCTCGGTTAATCCTTTCTTAGAAAAAGAGGCAAATAGAAATAAATTTCAGCACATAGGAAAACGTTAGTACTTACAGTAGTTATAAGATCAAGAGAAATCATCAAAAAGCAATAATCTCGGAAAACAAAAGGTGAGATCTTAGTTGAGGGCACACGTCCCACGAGCGGAGAATATCAAACCTCAAACGAGAATAAAGCATTGCTTTTGGAATTCAGGAAACTTTGATGGGCAAAACAGAAAGTTTAGGCAACATCCAATAAACTGCAAGTTTCTTGGATTACCGCATCACCATGCCAACTTCAACAAAAAGAGAGTTGAAGACCACAACACATGAACCACTTAGGAATTAATAAAATCTTTTCAACACGTCACTTTGCTCGAAACAAGTTCAGCTTTCATATCTACATGAGGTCCAAAAGATCACAAAGGCTAAACTAGAAACTTTTCATTTAATCAATATCAGGCGAGCGATCCAATTCCTTTATATAAAACATTCGATATTATCATCATAATCCCTTTCTGACAATTACACTAACAATGAAATAATACACTCTTAGCGAGAATCATCATAGCCTCTTATCCCATCATAAACCATTCCAAAAGAAACACAAGCCATAAGGTTGAAACAAACCCCTTTTAACCAGATCATGCTATCAAATAATAATTTCATAAGGCACACTATCAGAGACCACTTATCCACCCATCCACTCAACCATTAATGTTGCTCAACACCCACTTCAACTATCATTAACAATTGACAATTGTAACTATCACGTATGCAAGCAAATAGGGTCCTACGTCTATTTGTAATCACCTAACCATCTATAAACACCGAGTCAGCATTCTGCTTTATGCTCAGAGTTTAGGGAAAAATAAAATTAAACATTTAATAACATCCTCTCTGGTAAAACAGGGTTTCACAAGATACCACCTCAACATTCATCTAATCCGATATACATGTTTCAATCTAGCAATTATGTAAGATCATCAAGTAGCCAGTTTATGAAAATTTTCGGATTAATATCCTCTAAGGCATCGTTCAAACACATCATTAACATAACCACCACTAATGGGTAGATTAATCCATTAAGACATATTACTCCGAATTATCCAATAAATCTACCGAATTCCACAATCTTAATGATCAGACCAAATCATTAATATACCACACCTCTTAATAAATCTTGGATTCCTAGTATGAATAATCATACCATTTAACAAGTTCATCATGTAAATACTCCATGATAACATCAAATTTATCAACTTCACTTCTAAGGATCTTGGTTAAGATCGATTACACACCAACTACAGTCCCAACTTGATAACTCAAACATTATCGATTTATCTTATATGCTTAAAACCTCTCACTTAACACAACAAAACATTACAAAAGAGTTTTTGATACTTTCTTTCTCAAAGAAGATGCACTAAACTTCAACATTCCAACTACTCCAAAAGAAGTGCATAGAGTCGAAACATACTTCAATGAAGTTTGTAAATGATACTTTCCATTATCTAGAACACCAAACGAATAAATGGGTCAAGTTTGCCAACAAGAAGATAGAACTCTCATGAAAAGGAACAATACTACCAAAGACAATGATTACAAGTAGCAAGAATAGCTCAAGAGTCAGAAAAGACAATATTTGCTCTATAAAACAAATACAAACCAATTGAAATCCATCAACTGCATTGAAACCACTATCCAAAGAAAGTTCATCAATCGCAAGCAGCTCAGCAGCTGGAAAAACAATGATTGCTTTAAGGGTCAAATTAAATCAATGGAAACACATCGACTGGAATAAAAACTACTAACCCAAGAGAAATTCATCAAGTCCAACTGGACAAGAGTTGACCAAATTCAAAGTCAAGGAAGAGAACAACTTCTCTAAAGATACTCACTATCAACGCCTGTACTAAGATATCCGAGGTAGCACTTTTCTATTCCCATTCCACGAACAGTGATGTAACCTGGTCAAGCCCAGGGCCACAACCACGACCTCAACCTCTCAACATCGATTAACCCCACACATAACAATCAAAATAATCAATTAATAAGAAATCATACTCATTTCATATCAGCAATCATCAATTCGATATAACGGAAACGTAAATGCAATAATTAGCCCATCCCCATCCTACTGTGCACCAGTGTGTCAAACTTTTAAGTCGATTAGCCATTAGCAAATTTTTAATTAATCTAGTCACCACGGACCTCTGACCGCTCGATACCAATCGTAACACCCGGCCCGACAAAGGCACGGATCTGTTACTAAACTAACCATGTAACCAAATTAAACTAAGACATCTTACTAATTTTAATGAGAACCTCCTTTGTATAGTTAACTATACCGGAGGTTCCAACAGTTAATTATAACATAACCAAATAATCCAACATCCAGCATAATCAAGAAACATCCAAAATTGAGCTAATCATTAGTATATCATCCATAGCAAGATAAACAACTAAAGAATAATCCAAAGGGCATCCATAATCATCTAGTCAACTCTATTACAATTTATTCCGAGCAAAGGGGGTAGTCATAAAGAACACTTTAAGCAAATTACTCAACTATTAAATTATCATTCTATCAATTCAACTGTGAGTAGTTCGTGCCATTGTGGAACCACTCTAATCTTTATTTCCCCCCATGCATGCCGTTCTTGAAATGGGTACCTAAAAACACAACAACAGCAAGAGTGAGTCCATAGACTCAACAAGTACAATAAATGGTAACAATAACTTAAACAACTGTATTCATCAACAACCATCCACAAGTCTCTATATCAAACATGTTATATAATGATGCTATGCAAGATGCTCAAATGCACTTTCTCTTTCTCTTTTGCATTTTACCGGTAATGCAGAGCATGCATCCGTCGATGCATACCCATGCCTGTGCCATCTAGCACAGGGACCATTGCTCATACTCCATAAGTATGGGGACCTAAGCCCACACTCCACGAGTGTGGGGACCATAAGTCCGTCATATTCATGACGGGGATCTCAACAAATGCTTGGTCACCATGTGACCAAGTCTTCAATCAAGGTAGTCAGAGTCGAGATCCCGAGTCGGATCGATTTGCCTCCGGTAGGATCGAATCGTAGTATCGAATCGTAGAATCGGCGATTCTACGAATTTGTAAAAATACACATATTTAACATCTATACTATAAGTTTGTATGATTGTTATATGGTTTACCACTTGCATGTTCCTTAAAAGTAGCTAGACATACTCCAGGAATAAAAATAGCTTATCATTATCAAGCTCAAGATTGCTCATGCCATAATATAGATATTTGTACTAGCATTACCACACTGATACAATATTTTGCATGCTCCTTGTTTATTTATAGTTTCATTCTCAGAAATTAATATCAACAAATTTTGCTCTAAAACAAAATATCAGCAAAGCCTGGCCTCTAAAAAAATTACCCTAAGTCTCTACGAGTAGGATCGACAGTGAGATTTGGATCGATAGGCTGTCGTGGGTTCGTAGAACCGTAAGACTCTAAGAGTAGGATCGCGATCCTACCTACCTTGAGTAGGATCGGATCGGCAGTAAGACTTGGATCGACAGGCTGTCGTGGGTTCGTAGAGTCGTAAGACTTTAAGACTTGGATCGCGATCCTAACTACCTTGTCTTCAATATGCCAGCATGATGCATATGAACATAACCTTAAAATTTCATAATCATGCATTCGCAACAACATCACATATGAATAAACTTGAATAGGATGATGTGAATGAGTAGTGCGTGTCTACTCCCTCCCAAATGAGCCAACAACAATAATTACCTATAAAACAAACAACGCAAGAATGAGTCCAAGACCCAGCAAGTACAACGAGTAAATGGAACATACCACAAACATTAACGAGTCAACATCATTGAACAATATGAGGGAATTACAGAACGAGTATTTGAATGAATGGAATGAATGGAGTGAATGGAATGGAGGGACTACACACATGCATATACCGGTATTGCTAGTGACACACCCGTCGGTGTTCACTTAAGCCCGCATCTTAACAAAAATGTGGGGATCCAAGTCCCGTATGAAGAACATTTCATACGGGTGTCCCAAAACGCCCACATTGCAATAGTGGGGCCCACATTGGAATGGTGGGTCTTACGTGCCTATCCTGGAATTGATTGGTCTTTTTAATCCACTCCCGTGGATGGAACATGAATAATGAATGCATGGAATGAAATATGTATGTTGAAAAGACACGCTCTCTAATCATAGAGATAATACACATATGGAAGGAACATGAACTTAAATATTATCATCTCCAATCATGGATTCAACACATATGAAAGACCATAGACAATCCAACTTCTCTTGAATCATAAGAACTCACAGTATAATCATAAAAGCATTCATCAATCACAATCATTAAGATAAGCAATGTACTTGCCTCCCGCGATGCGACGCGTTAGCAGGAAAAAGTGGTGCTCATAAACTCGAAGCTTCACCTGCTAAACAATTAAATAACTGAAACAAGAACGCGATGAACACGACACTACTTAACAACGTTCTACATCGCTTCCCCGGTGAATCAAGATTTAACTAGAAACTCTAAACTGAAAACCAACGCATTCAGCCCTAAACCGTCTCTGGACAGCAGCACGGTAATTAACATATCTCATGATCTAGAACTCAAAAAGAGTTGAGCCCAGTTTCTGTGGATTCTTAACTGACCAATCTACAAAACTCTAGTTGACGAGATAAACCAATTCGGCCAATAAAGTATGCTAACAGATAGATGAACTTTCAGAACAGAAACTGCCTAATTGAATAAACAGCAGTACTAAAATGATCATAACTTTTAATCTATAACTCCGAATTGATCGTTCTTTAACAATCTGGAAAGGTTATGAAATTAACTACAATAACCTAGTTGGGTGAAAACCCAGATTCTTCCAATTACAAATTCATATTTTTGGAAATAACAAAACAGATTAATCTCGTCAGAAATCTAGACAGCAGATACTAAATTTGTCATAACTTTTGACTCGAACGTCGGAATCAAGTGAACTCGGTGGCCACAGAAAGTTAAGAACAACCTCTAGATATCTCTAGCAGATCAAAACTACTGGTTCGGCTTCTAAGAACGCAAAATCTCCCATGCAACATTCTGGACAGAATTGAATCTACAACAGGACGAACTCGATCCAATCAAACTAATCTAATTTCACGTCTAAACATCATCAAAACAGCAGGGAAACGAATTGATACCCTTGGAGACACGTGAGCCCGCTGAATTTCCTGCGAGGCGCTCCTCCCCTCTTCTTCTCCTCTCTTCCTTTGTTTTGCTTTCGGCCGGCGCACACAAGACAGCAGGAGGAAGTGCTTTGGAGAGGATGACAGCAAGGGGAAACATGGGAGGTTACTATAGCACGGCCGCCACACTGTAGCAAGGCGTGGTACTATAGCATATTTAGGGTTTCTTCCATTTTGGGCCTTGGTGCCGTGGGCCAAGAGCCCATGGCCCAAGTTTTAAAGAAATTTCAGAAAAACCCCTTTAACTATTGTTTGTTTTCTCTCTAACGCGTTTCGGAGTATTACATCTAGTATTCATGATCATAGACATTTATAATATTCTAGCATCCATGAATAGCACATATACTCACAATAAAAGCAAACAAGATCATTCACTTATAATAAATCTATCAATCAAGGTACTTGCCTCAACCGTGAGAGAACGGAGGACGTGAAGAGGGCGCTACCCCCGGGACCAATCCCCTACCTGAATTTATTTAATAAGCACGCTAAGACAACAATACTGGACAAAACAAACTAGAACCAAATACGAACTCATAATATTTTCTAGCGCGACCCCAACTCCAACCTCTTAAATGTCATTCTATCCCCTCGACAGACAGTCATAATAACAAATTCATAACTTCCTGATCCTAGATCCAAATGACACGTTCTTAGACTTTCTGTAAATCTTATCCAATTCCCCACCTAAACCTATTTGGTGAGCCTTCCTGATTCAGCAATCTAATACCCTTACCAAACTGATTAACAGAGCAGCTATTTCACGTTAGGATTTCTGGACAGCGACATTAAAACCATCATAGCTTTTAGTATATTTTTCCAAATTTCATGATATTTAGCTTTCCGGAAAGCTAAGCCAATTATATACAACATTTGTTATAGAGTTCTCTTCTAAATAATCATTTAACTAACTGCTTAAGACTGATTAACAATATATGTCTGAAATATAACAGAACTACCGAACAGCGGCACGACGAAATTCGTAACTCCTAAACTGTTCGTCCAAACGTCATAATCTAATACTCTGCGGAAAGGTACCGACGTCGCCTACAACTCTCTAGGAGGCATCCAGGACAGATTCCATGGTTAAATTTCTCAAAAACGTCGGCCAACTCTATCTATCCTAAACATACCTAGATACCGACATTGCTTAATAATCAATTAATCAACTAATCGAAAGGGGATCAGATCTTACCCTTGAAGAACACAATCTCTAGCACACGATCCCTCTTCCCCTCCCCTCCCTCTTCTTCTTCCTCTTCCTTCTTTTCTTCCCTTCCCTTGTTGATCTTCCTCTTCCTGGCCGGCAACAGCGGAGGGGAGGTAGTGCTACAGTACCTCGTGCTACAGTACCAACTAGGGTTTGGTGCCCCCTTCTTAAACTAGCTTCCCACTTGGGCCAAACACCGTGGGCCGAAAGGCCACGACCTAGGTTTTCCAATAAAAGCAAAAACGCCCCTCTAAAACCTCCAAATCCTTCTCTAATTCGATTTAATTTCAATACTAATAACTTATTTGTTTTATGATTAAGTGGGATATTACATTCTACCCCCTTTAACAGAATTCGACCCTAAATTCTAAACGTCAAAATAAAATAAAAGAACAACTGCCACTGAACGAAATAACAATTAACACGTACCAGTCGTGAACAGATTCAGATACTGCTCGCGCATGCGAGACTCTAGCTCCCAAGTGGCATCTCTCTCGGATTGATGAGACCAAGGAACCTTGACATTCTTCAACATTTTATTTCTCAGAATTCGTACCGGCCTAACAAGATCCACTCAACGAATAGGACTCAAAGATGCGGTATTACTCGCTGGTCAACGGCTTTTACGAAACCTCACACTCCAAATACCTCTAGCATTCTCTCAACATCGGGTCATACAAAACGTTATATACCCCACTCCAGGACTTGAGTCGGTTCTAGCGAATGGCTATCTTCTAAAATCCCCGCAACTTCTAGAACAACCAAATATACTTTGGGCTATCTTTCTCTTCGGGACCCAACCACATAACTTGCACGTAAACATATGGAACTCTTGTTCCATCTCTCAGTCGATCTCTTCCTCTTAACAAGGAGAACCTTTGTTGAGCACGAACGCGCAACACAACTTATTTTAATCAAACTTTAATAATCAGATTCAACTGAAAACAAAGGATTCACAATGCAATTCCAACTTTCCTCCAAACACTCAAATCCAAAATCGAAGATTCCTCAAGAAAACCTTTTCACATTCCAACTAGGCAGTTTACAAATAAACTCCACATAAGCCAAAAGAGAATTCGCTGAAATGCCCAAATCAAATACTTCATTTATTTTCCTGAACCAGAGAGAACCACCTTGTCAACATAAGTCAACTCAAACTATACATGATCTCCATCATAAAAATCCAACTCAAACAAGAACCAATAGAGCACTTCTCTACTCGAGAGAACATTCTTTCCTCAGATGTTCTTTTAAGAAATAAACCCTTTTCCAAATCATGAGTGTCCAGAATTATCACACTAACTTCTTCCTCTTAACCAACAACCCCGAAACGATCCTCAAACGGAAAGAACAACCATACTTATTTAGAGGGACTCTACTAATTTACAAAAAGATTCTCTAGTCCACTCCTATACCAAAGGAATTCTTTTGGCAAATGGTTTCCAACACCTCAATAGAGATTTTTCACCCATAACCACATCATCTCATTATGATAAAGATAATCAACTTCAAATTCTCAGCACACATACTCATTTACTTTACCCAAAGTATTCTATCAAAGATCAACACACTATTCAAAATTCGCTTCTGTTCATCTACCTCTACACATAATATTGGGTCTCCAAGGTCCTAGCATAAAAATGCAAAGCCCAAATTCAACTTCCAAGTCTCCTACCATGAATTTTGGGTATAATTGATAGAAAATCCTCAAATTCGCTTACTAAAATTTCACACAGCTCAACAATAACCTCAGTCATTAATATCAACATTCCTCACTAATCAAGTAACCGCCCCAAGGCGATTTATTTCACCAATCTTAGACCTTCTCTAATCCACACCAATCCAATCCAGTTATACAACCACGATATACCCATTCGCAATACCCTAACTGATTGACCAAGATTCAAACATACTCAATCACTAACATCGATAAATAAATATATTCTTGGCCAAGCTGTCCTTAGAGATAATCTAACTCCCATATGGTTACCCACTAAGGCCGAGCCATACTTGGCAATAACTCAACAATTCCTGCTATCCCATTAATTAGCTCGACACTTAGGTTTCTCCACACCGCTACTCTCATTAAACTTCATCATCATAACTCTTCTACACAATCTTACTAAGTATCCAATTGCGATACTCTAATAAATTGATCAAGATTTCCATACTTGCTAATTCTAATGTTCTGTCAAAATGAACACAAGATCTTGGACCACATCTCGCTATAGGTCCTACTAGTTGCGACAACAAAATCTGTTAGCTCCAAAGTCAAACACTCTAATTAAATCAAATCCTTTCCAAGGATTATTCTAATAAATCGATTTATAACTCAATGCCACTCAAACAACTGACACCTAAAGGTTCACAAAATCACCTACTAGACCACCATATCTAGTTGCCAAAACACATCCGAAAAGACTTTGCAATACAGCTCGGTTAATCCTTTCTTAGAAAAAGAGGCAAATAGAAATAAATTTCAGCACATAGGAAAACGTTACCACTTACAGTAGTTATAAGATCAAGGGAAATCATCAAAAAGCAATAATCTCGGAAAACAAAAGGTGAGATCTTAGTTGAGGGCACACGTCCCACGAGCAGAGAATATCAAACATCAAACGAGAATAAAGCATTGCTTTTGGAATTCGGGAAACTTTGATAGGCAAAACAAAAAGTTTAGGCAACATCCAATAAACTGCAAGTTTCTTGGATTACCGCATCACCATGCCAACTTCAACAAAAAAAGAGTTGCAGACCACAACACATCAACCACTTAGGAATTAATAAAATCTTTTCAACATGTCACTTTGCTCGAAACAAGTTCAGCTTTCATATCAACATGAGGTCCAAAAGATCACAAAGGCTAAACTAGAAACTTTTCATTTAATCAATATCAGGCGAGCGATCCAATTCCTTTATACAAAACATTCGATATTATCATCATAATCTCTTTCTAACAATTACACTAACAATGAAATAATACACTCTTAGCGAGAATCATCATAGCCTCTTATCCCATCATAAACCTCTGCAAAAGAAACACAAGCCATAAGGTTGAAACAAACCCCTTTTAACCAGATCATGCTATCAAATAATAATTTCGCAAGGCACACTATCAGAGACCACTTATCCATCCATCCACTCAACCATTAGTGTTGCTCAACAGCCACTTCAAGTATCATTAACAATTGACAATTGTAACTATCACGTATGCAAATAGGGTCCTACGTCTATTTGTAATCACCTAACCATCTATAAACACCGAGTCAATATTACGCTTTATGCTCAGAGTTTAGGGAAAAATAAAATTAAACATTTAATAACATCCTCTCTGGTAAAACAGGTTTTCACAAGATACTACCTCAACATTCATCTAATCCGAAATACATGTTTCAATCTAGCAATTATGTAAGATCATCAAGTAGCCAGTTTACAAAAATTTCCAGATTAATATCCTCTAAGGCATCGTTCGAACACATCCTTAACATAACCACCACTAATGGGTAGATTAATCCATTGAGACATATTACTCCGAATTATCCAATAAATCTACCGAATTCCACAATCTTAATGATCAGACCAAATCATCAATATATCACACCTCTTAATAAATGTTGGATTCCTAGTATGAATGGTCATACCATTTAACAAGTTCATCATGTAAATACTCCATGACAGCATCAAATTTATCAACTTCACTTCTAAGGATCTTGGTTAAGATCGATTACGCACCAACTACAGTCCCAACTTGATAACTCAAACATTATCAATTTATCTTATATGCTTAAAACCTCTCACTTAACACAACAAAATATTACAAAAGAGTTTTTGATACTTTCTTTCTCAAAGAAGATGCACTAAACTTCAACATTCCAACTACTCCAAAAGAAGTGCGTAGAGTCGAAACGTACTTCAATGAAGTTTGTAAATGATAATTTCCATTATATAAAACACCAAGCGAATAAATGTGTCAAGTTCGCCAACAAGAAGATAGAACTCTCATGAAAAGGAATAATATTGCCAAAGACAACGATTACAAGTAGCAAGAATAGCTCAAGAGTCAGAAAATACAATATTTGCTCTATAAAATAAATACAAACCAATTGAAATCCATCAACTGCATTGAAACCACTATCCAAAGAAAGTTCATCAACCACAAGCGACTCAGCGGTTGAAAAAATAATGATTGCTTTATGGGTCAAATTAAATCAATGGAAACACATCGACTGGAATAAAAACTACTAACCCAAGAGAAAATCATTAAGTCCAACTGGACAAGAGTTGACCAAATTCAAAGTCAAGGAAGAGAACAACTTCTCTAAAGATACTCACTATCAACGCCTGTACTAAGATATCCGAGGTAGCACTTCTCTATTCCCATTCCATGAACGGTGGTGTAACCTGGTAAAGCTCAGGGCCACAACCACGACCTCAACCTCTCAACATCGATTAACCCCACACATAACAATCATAATAATCAATTAATAAGAAATCATACTCATTTCATATCAGCAATCATCAATACGATATAACAGAAACGTAAATGCAATGATTAGCCCATCCCCATCCTACTGTGCACCAGTGTGTCAAACTTTTAAGTTGATTAGCCATTAGCAAATTTTTAATTAATCTAGTCACCACGGACCTATAGCCCGTTCTGATACCAACTGTAACACCCTAGCTCGACAAAGGCCTGGACTGTTACTAAACTAACCATGTAACCAAATTAAATTAAGACATCTTACTAATTTTCGGTAGAACCTCCTTTGTATAGTTAACTATACCAGAGGTTCCAACAGTTAATTATAACATAACTAAATAATCCAACATCTAGCATAATCAAGAGACATCCAAAATTGAGCTAATCATTACTATATCATCTATAGCAAGATAAACAACTAAAGAATAATCCAAAGGGCATCCATAATCATCTAGTCAACTCTATTACAATTTATTCCAAGCAAAGGGGGTAGTCATAAAGAACACTTTAAGCAAATTACTCAATTACTAAATTATCATTCTATCAATTCAACTGTGAGTAGTTCGTGCCATTGTGCAACCACTCTAATCTTTATTTCCCCCCATGCATGCCGTTCTTGAAATGGGTACCTAAAAACACAACAACAGCAAGAGTGAGTCCATAGACTCAGCAAGTACAATAAATGGTAACAATAACTTAAACAACTGTATTCATCAACAACCATCCACAAGTCTCTATATCAAACATGTTATATAATCATGCTATGCAAGATGCTCAAATGCACTTTCTCTTTTGCATTTTACCGGTAATGTAGAGCATGCATCCGTCGATGCATACCTATGCCTGTGCCATCTAGCACAGGGACCATTGCTCATACTCCATAAGTATGGGGACCTAAGCCCACACTCCACGAGTGTGGGGACCATAAGTCCGTCATATTCATGATGGGGATCTCAACAAATGCTTGGTCACCATGTGACCAAGTCTTCAATATGTCAGCATGATGCATATGAACATAACCTTAAAATTTCATAATCATGCATTCGCAACAACATCACATATGAATAAACTTATTCATACTTCTAGTATTCATGATCATAGACATTCATAATATTCTAGCATCCATGAATAGCACATATACTCTCAATACTAGCAAACACGATCATTCACTTATAATAAATCTATCAATCAAGGTACTTGCCTCAACCGTGCGAGAACAGAGGATGTGAAGAGGGCACTACCCCCAGGACCAATCCCCCACCTGGATTTTTTTAATAAGCACGCTAAGACAACAATACTGGACAAAAAAAACTAGAAACAAATGCGAACTCGCAATATTTTCTAGCGCGTCCCCAACTCCAATGTCTTAAATGTCATTCTATCCGCTCAACAGATAGTCATAATAAAAAATTCATAACTTCCTGATCCGAGATCCAAATGACACGTTCTTAGACTTTTTGTAAATCTTATCTAATTCCCCACCTAAACCTATTTGGTGAGCCTTCCTAATTCGGCCATATAATACCCTTACCAAACTGATTAACAGAGCAGCTATTTCACGTCAGGATTTCTGGACAGCGACATTAAAACCATCATATCTTTCAGTATATTTTTCCAAATGTCATGATCTTTAGCTTTATGGAAAGCTAAGCGAATTATCTACAACAATTGTTATAGAGAGCTCTTCTAAATAATCCTTTAACTAACTGCTTAGGACTGATTAACAATATCTGTCCGAAATATAACAGAACTACCGAACAGCGGCACGACGAAATTCGTAACTCCTAAACCGTTCGTCCAAACGACATGATCTAATACTCTACAGAAAGGTATCGACGTCGCCTACAACTCTCTAGGATGCATCCTGGACAGATTCCGCTGTTAAAGTTCTCAAAAACATCGGCCAACTCTATCTGTCCTAAACAGACCTAGATATCGATATTACTTAATAATCAATTAATCAGCTAATCGAAAGGGGATTGGATCTTACCCTTGAAGAACCGCTGAAGAACACAATCTCCAGCACACGATCCCTCTTCCCCTCCCTTCACTCTTCTTCTTCCTCTTCCCTCTTTTCTTCGCTTCCCTTGCTGATCTTCCTCTTCCTGGCCGGCAGCAGTGGAGGGGAGGTAGTGCTAGAGTACCTCGATGTGCTACAGCACCGGCGGCACTACAGCGACCTCATGCTACAGTACCAAATAGGGTTTGGTGCCCCCTTCTTAAACTAGCTTCCCACTTGTGCCAAACACCGTGGGCCGAAAGCCTACGGCCTAGGTTTTCCAATAAAAGCAAAAACACCCCTCTAAAACCTCCAATTCGTTCTCTAATTCTATTAAATTTCAATACTAATCACTTATTTGTTTTATGATTAAGCGGGATATTACACCCCCTCTCCCGTCCCGATCTCCGACGAGGTCGCGCCGGGCTGCCGCCACTCCCAATCATCTCCCTCTGCGGCGCCCCGTCTCATTACCCCGGAGGGTAATAACACTTAAGGATACAGATTATTATTCGTTTGCCCAGTAGGACACCGCTCCGACGAATAATAAGTTTTACCAAAGTTAACACAATAGAACAATATGATAGAAACTGTACTTTATTACAGCAAGTAGCCACGCAAGGCCATGGTCTTTAATACAAATATTTAATTACAATGGGAAAAGAAATCCCTTCGCTTGTCTGCCCTGCTTCACCGGCCATCTACTCGTTCCACTCACTGAATAAGGTGTCCATCTCGCCCTGGTCCTCGTAGTTAGCGCCCTCGCCTCCTACGGCCTCCTTGGCATCTGCGTATCCTTCATCCCACTCGAGATAATTCCTGGCCGGACTAGGATCTAACTTTCGGTGTTTTAGAACCGATCTTACGTAATGATTGTTTGATTCAGGGGGGTCTCGAAGACTCAAATCACACAGAGAGAATGATACAGAGATTTATATACAGGTTCAGGCCTTCTCCGAAGAGAATAACAACCCTACTCCTGTGTGGATATCACTACTACAGAAATGCTAATATGGGCGCTTTGATCACGACGGTTCATCGAAACCGCTCAGATAAACACAATCTCGAGCGGTTTTTGTTACCCACCGCTCGTGTTATTCTCCGCGCTAAAAACCGCTCAGGAAGATGTCATATCACGAGCGGTTCATGTTTGGAACCATCGTGATACTTCACGCACGGTTCCAAACATGAACCATCTGTGATATCTCCCAATATCACGAGCGGTTTTTGGTTAGAACCGCTCGTGATACTTCACGAGACGGTTCCAAACATGAACCGTCGTGATATTGCCCAATATCACGCATTTTTTGTTAAAAACCGTCCGTGATAATTAACTCATCACGACGATATATATAGCTCGCCTCCCGGCCAAAACAGATATAGTCTTCTTGATCTCCATATCTCTGGCGCCACGATAGGTCCATCGCCGTTCGCGTGCGGTTTGAGTACATCGCCTCACCTCACCGAGCGGCTGGTCCATTTCACCAGTATATTGTCGCCGAGGAGCTTGCCGCCGTCGCCTCATTCACCGATCGACGACCCACCGCCTTGGACCTTCCCGACTTTCATTGACACCTTCCTCGTGATCGAGGTGAGATATCAAGCATAAGCATCCTTTAATTTGAGTAGTTTCAGCGTTTACGCCAAATCGCTAGTTTCAGCGCCTTCATGGGACATCACCGCTTGTTCGCTTTAGGCGAGACCTTAGGGCCGAGAGCCACGACTATATAGCAATGCGATGTCACCCTAAGCCCGATTTGAGCTTCAAATTAATCCTACTGCTTTTTAATCATTTAGTTAATAAACTAACGAGTCTATGACATGTGGGATCGCCATAGATTTTATAAATAAAATCATGAAATAAAAATGAGTCACCGACAAGTAGGGCCCACATGTAAGTTAATAAAATCCAAAAATGTAAAAAATAAAAAATCGTAATTAAGCCTCGAAAATACGCTTTGAAAGTCATCACCCTTTTATTTATTTTAGGGTTTTCAATACTGAAGTGTGATGGACCGGTTGGATGTACACCGAGAACCGTGTGAGTGAAGAGTACATTAATGGTGTGTCTGCTTACAAGAGCCGCCGAGGAGGATATGTTGAATAAGGGGCGAATATATGTCTTGTCCATGCATTGATGCGAGAATCAAGATGTTTAACAACCGAGTGCGATCGAAGCACACTTGATTCAAGGGTTTCAAAAGGGTTATACATGTTGGACCATCACGGTGAAGAGCATATTATACAGGAAGTCAACGATATGCATATTATACAGGAAGTCAACGATATGCCGCCGAATGTCGATTGTGATTCCGATTCGGATAGGCTGCACGATGACAATCTAGATCAGATGCTTCGCGATGCGAAGGAACCGTGATGAGAGGGAGTATGTTCAATTCGGGCGTGAAGGAGGACTCAGAGAAACCTTTGTTCCCGGGCTGCAAGTCGGAATACACAAGGTTGTCATCCGTGCTTAAACTGCTGAAATTGAAGGCAAGCAACGGTTGGTCCGACAAGAGTTTCACGGAGTTGTTAGGTCTCTTAGCGGACATGCTTCCGGAGGGAAATGAGTTGCCCAAAACCACCTACAAAGCCAAAAAGGTTCTTTGTCCATTGGGAATGGAAGTAGAAAGAATACATGCATGTCCGAACGACTGTATCCTCTACCGTAACGAGTATACAAACATGCATGTATGTCCGTGTGCAACGATCCCGATACAAGCGTAAGAAGCAATCGATGACGACGAGGAATCGAGGTGAAGAAAGGACCTCTGCTAAGGTGGCGTGGTATCTTCTGTAATTCCCGTTTGAAGCGGTTTTGCGAACCCAAAGAATGCAAAACTCTACTGTATTGGCACTCAGAGGAGCGTAAGAATGACGGAAAGTTAAGACACCTGCTGATTCTTGCCCAGTGGAGAAACATCGATAGGAGGTTTGCAGACTTCAAAAGGAACCGAGGAATATAAGGTTTGGATTGAGTACGATGGAATGAATCCTTTCGGTAACATGAGCAACCGACATAGCACTTGGCCGTGGGACGCTCAGATCTACAACCTTCCTCCTTGGTTGTGTATGAAGCGGAAGTATATTTTGTTGTCGATACTTATCCAAGGGCCGAAGCAACTTGGGAATGATATTGATGTGTACCTAGCACCATTGATGGAAGATCTAAAAATACTGTGGATTGAAGGGGTACAGGTATGGGATGCGTACAAACGAGAGAACTTCACTTTACGTTCCTTGTTGTTCTGCACCATAAATGATTATCCTGCCCTTGCTAATCTGTCGGGCCAGAGTACAAAAGGGGCCAAAGCCTGTACTCACTGTTTAGATGATACCGAGAGTGTGTGGCTGAATCACTCGTAGGTTCCTTCGGAGGGCTCACCCATACCGCAGGATGAAGAAACAATTCGACGGAGAGAAGGAGGACAGTTCAGCTCCAAGGCATTTAAGCGGTAAAGAGGTCTATGATATGGTTAAGGATTTAGATGTTGTGCTTGGAAAGGGATGTAAATCGAGGACAAGTAAGAAGAACATGTGGAAGAAGAGATCAATATTTTGGGACTTACCTTATTGGGAGCACCTAGAAGTTCGCCACTGCATCGACGTCATGCACGTAGAGAAGAATGTATGTGACAGCTTGATTGGTCTCTTACTGAACATTCGTGACAAAACAAAGGATGGTGTCAACGCACGGCTTGACTTGGTTGATATGGACATCAGACCTGAGTTAGCACCAACAAGGACCGATAAAGGACGAACGTACCTTCCCCCTGCTTGTTACACTCTGTCCAAGGCCGAGAGAACCGAACTGTGCCGGTGCTTGCATGGCGTGAAAGTTCCGTCCGGTTACTCCGCCAACATGAAGAAACTTGTTTCGATAAAAGATTTGAAGTTAATTGGCATGAAGTCTCATGATTGTCATGTGTTGATGACACAAATGCTCCCTGTTGCAATTAGAAGTATTTTGCCGATCAAGGTCCGAGAGACAATCATGAGGCTGTGTTATTTTTTTAACACAATTGCTCAGAAGGTCATCGATCTCGAAGGACTAGATGCTCTGCAGGACGAGGTGGTGACGACACTATGTGATCTTGAGATGTATTTCCCTCCGTCGTTTTTCGATATCATGGTCCATCTCATTGTTCATATTGTGAGGGAGATAAAGATGTGCGGGCCCGTGTTCCTACGTAGCATGTACCCGTTCGAGAGGTTCATGGGAATTCTCAAGTCATATGTACGGAATCGATCTCGGCCAGAGGGCAGCATCGTCGAAGGTTATGCAACTGAAGAGGTCATTGAGTTCTGCCTCGATTACATGGCTCAGGTCGAACCGATAGGTGTGCCTCGATCTCGCCATGAGGGGAGGCTCGAGGGTATCGGGACCATCGGAAGGAAAGCAATCACTCCAAATATGGATGCGTATGCTCAAGCCTATTTCACTGTCTTGCAACACATGACCAAGTGTCCTCAGATATCGACTCAAAGACAAGGTGCTTCAAAGAATGTAATCATTGCGCGCGGATGTTTGGATCACGAGACAACACAATGCAGCGGTTCAACCAATGGTTGAAGGAGCGACTTGCTAGGAGCTCGTCAAGTGATATCTCGACATGGTTGGCAAAAGGGCCAATATTTACTGCTTGTAACATGGCGAGGATACGACATAAATGGGTACACATTCTATACGCAGGCTCAGGATATAAAAAGCACTAACCAGAACAGCGGTGTCCGCATAGATGCATTCAGTACCGATGGGCTGAGGAGCTCCTACTATGGGCAAATAGAGGAGATATGGGAGCTCGACTACGTGCTTTTCAAGATCCCCCTATTTCGGTGCCGTTGGGTCCATCTCCCACAGGTGAAGGTCGACAAGTACGGCGTCACTACCGTGGACCTCGAACGTGTCGGATACAAAGACGAACCATTCGATCAAGCAACCAAGTTGTTCAAGTCTTCTATGTTACCGACCGGCAAAAATAAGCGCCACGTAGTTCTTCATGGAAAAAGGAGGATTGTCGGAGTTGAGAATGTAGTGGACGAGGAAGAATACAATCAATTTGACGAGTTGCCTCCTTTCGAAACAAAGATAAGGGTCGAGGAAGAAGAACATGACGAAACTAGCTACATACGCGTCGATCATCATGAAGGGCTAATTTTTAAAGATTAATTGAACAATGTGTGTATATGTATATACATTTCGATGAATGGTTAATTTTAGTTCATTTGAGTTAATTAATTGATTTGTACTTGTGAAATGGATGTGATTGTTTCTCAAATGAATGTGAATTGGATGTATATACATGTACTTGTTGTCTTTTCTCGCTTGTTTCAGAGGGCATGGCTAGCATTTCCGAGGCTAGCCAATAAACGATCGATCTAGATATTAACCAATACAAAATAATATCACGACGGTTTGAACTACGCATCGTCTCACATGTATATCATGCACGGTTGTTTATCAAAACCGCTCATGGTTATATATATATCACGACGGTTTTAATAAACAACCGCTCGTGATATATCATATATCATGACGGTTCTAAGTTAGAATCGCTCGTGATATCATATATCACGAGCGGTTCTAAGTTAGAACCGCTCGTGATATCACATATCACAGACGGTTGTTTATTAAAACCGCTCATGATACATCACATATCACGAGCGGTTCTAAGTTAGAACCGCTCAGGATAGTGTATCACTGACGGTTCTAATTTAGAACCGCTCGTGATGTCCATCTTTACATTCGGACTCTAGCTAGGGTTTGCCGCGCCCGCCACTCTCAAACGATTAAGTTTCTCAACTCCTCTCGCTCTCCCTCCTCCCCCGAGCCCATCGCCACCGTCCTCGACGCCGCCTCCTCGAGCCCGGCGCTACTCCTCCCCCGATCCCGTCGACGCCGCCTCCTCCTCCAGCCCGGCGCGCCTCCCCCCGAGCCCGCCGAGTCTCCTCCTACAGCCCGGCGCGCCTCCCCGAGCCCCGCGCCTCCTGCCCGAGCCCGCCTCCTCTCCTCCCCGAGCTCGGCGCGCCCGCTGACGCCGCCTGCTGCTCAGTCGCTCCTGCTCGTCCTTCTCCTCGACGCCCAAAGGTAACCAATGCCGAAGTTACCGATCGACCCCGTGCCCCTTTCCCTAACTATTTCTATCAATAATCTGTCATGGTCCTTCATGATAATTGTACTTGTTTTAGGAATTTGTATTTGTTCTAGTCGATTATTCATATGGTATTTGTTTTGATATCGCCATCGAATACATTGCAATGTGGTGTGGTGGGCTTGAGATGAATGCTCTGTGATGATAATAGTCTTGTAATTGAAATTGTTTTGATAATCGGGTTTGTACTTGAGCTCTAATTGGAATGCTTACTCTACATCGATAGCAATATCAAAATGTTAAATCTTAGCTTTATCTTGATTTCATTTGTTCACATGATGTTCTATTTCTTGTGAAGATGTCTTCCGCTCATTCTCGAGTCGGCCGCCTCATGTGTCCGATGATGCACCATCCTCTCGAACAATATCCAACCGCGGTAGAAGAAGAGGAATATCGAAAAGGCTCACGGCCGATTTACCATCACGGAGGTCGATCACCGGGACCCTATTAATCCTCGCCGAAAGCGGCCCCCGATTCCGGAGAATGGTCGGAATAGTTGCACGGAACGGGTCAAGATCACCTAAGATTCGTGGAAGGTGGTGCCCGAACCATTGAAAATCTAACGGCCGACGGAAATTTTGCATCGCTCGAGATCCCGTAGAACTCCCGGACTCGCGGCGACGACACGCGCTGCTGCTACAGCGGCAAAGCGTGGAAGAACTTCAAGAGCACGCTTGTCAAGAACTACGTGGAGAAGGATCTGAAGCCACCCTTCCACAAGTATCTACTCTTGGAAGAGTCTGGGCCGAAGTTTGTGGCTAAGAAGACGACAGATGAATTTAAGAGTGAAAGTGCGGCGCACACGGCCCTCGAGCAAAAACAAGCACCCCGCAGACTCGGCATCACTGGTATGCGGGTAAAGCCCCGATATGGAGGATCAGAATAGTAGGCAAGCGCTTGAATCTCTCCTCGCTATTTCCGAGATCACCGATGCGCTACCGACAAAGGGTTATTTGCGAGGTTATCTATTCGCCCACGGGAAGTGTACTTTCCAAACCCTCAAGACCGTGAAGTGTCCCAACGCCGTAAGATATCGAACTACCTAGTTTGTAATTACTCCATAACTTCATAGGAAGTGAAATGACATGTCGGGCTATATTGCGATAACGCCGAGTGCACAATCTTCCCAAGGCTCATTCCAGCAGATAGGAGAAAGATATACTCTCATGCCCTAGGAAACAAAGTGAGCATCCTGTCGCACGAGAGGCGCCTGGTGTTTTTGTTACATGGGAACAATGGTTCCAAGCGATCTGGATCGCATCGAGTAGGAGGAGAGCCAAAGCCGAGCACGATGCAAAGCTACGAGAGGATCTTTGTGCATCCTCGAGATGAGCTCACCGAAAAATCAGAGCGAGGTCACGAAAAAGTCACACAGAGGTCACTCAATCCTTTGAGGAAAGGATTCGTATGCTCGAGCAAAAGCAGAAAGAGACTTTTGAGGAAAGGATTAGGGATTGCAAATGCCAAGTCGGTTGGAAGCCCTCGCCTCTACTATACCGCTAGCCACCCCCAAACATCCGAGTAGTCATGGCGTCCAACCCTAACCCTACCACAATAGGTGATGACAGATTTTCCGTCGATGACATACAAGTAATAATTATTATCTCTCGAATGCTCAATCCATTGATAAGCCTGTTGGAGTAGCTAATTTTGTACCGTTATGTACGAGGTGGCTACGGCGCAAGCTCCAAGTGAGATATGTCTCTGTTGCCCTAGATCTTCGCTTGGGGTGTGTATCCATCCCATCGGAGCTTTGGTGCACAAAGGCAAATCTAGCGCCGGTTTCGCAAAAGTGAATGTGGACGGTGTTTGTGCCAATTTCGAGGCCGCCCCGTGAAAATTCCCCAAACGATGAGGTCATGACTCTAGGGCAAGCCGTTGGAACATTCATCCAAAGGGCCCAAGGAGGACATCCGCTCGAGCTACTGCTCCCTGTCAACTTCACGGAATGTCTCCGCAACGCATCAAGTCCACGGACCGACCGCACCGGTTACTGCACCGACATGGCAAGGGCCCATTGCATCACATGCATCTACACCTCGTGCTCACCGTCTCTTGTGAAGTCGACCTATACAAAGCGAGGCAGCAAGGGCAAGGGCAAATCAAGACGATCGAGTCCTCTCTCGATATCCCTTCTTGCCGCTGGTCGGAAATACAAGCCAGCGAGCCGCTGCTCGAGAAGTTAGACAGCCCTACCCTAGGATTTGGATTGCACGGAATTGCATGCATGGTACATGGAATACCCAACAAGCGGTTGATCAACGATGCTCGGTGTCACCGTCAAGTTCAAGGAGCATCATTTTAACCACGTGTATCAAGACGCCGTCTTCACGGTGACCTTCGACGACTTGTTTCGTCTCTTCAACCTCGACGAGCTCGACGCCTCAATCATACGATCTGCCGACAATCGTAAGTGTGTACAATCACGGTCAATGTTCGTGTAATATCGATAAATGTTATATATAACTCCTAGCTTTTGTATAATAGATACATGATCCGTGAAGCCGAAAGAAGGAAATCACCGGTAGGTTTCTCGACCCACACGTTGTCTCCGAGCAAAGCATCACGGCGAATGCAACATTCGCCGAGAATTACGTTATAGATTTTTTCATGGCTCACCGCAACAAGGAATTCATACTTTTGCCCTACAACCGAAGTAAGTAGTGTTGCACTCACGGCTATACTTGTTGATTTGTACTTTATAAGCAACACTAACTTAGGTTTAATGACCATGCCGACATACCCGTAGGTTCCATTGGATTCTAATTGTAATTATACCAAAACGAAATACGTAATATACCTAGATTCCCTACATAGGGCCACTCACAACTTCACAACTATCCCGAGTTTAATCATCGTAAACACATTTCCTCCATAGAAACTCTATTGTAGTCTTTCCTTCCTTTGCAATGGCTAAGGCTAACTTCTTGGAGTCACGAGGGTGTTCGACGTGTTACATGCTAAAGGATGGGATATCAAGGAAGGACGCCGCAACATGATCAAACATTCCCAAAGACTTGCTAGCTAGTACACATTAATCCTATATAACACTTCGTAGCAATGCCTCTCGAACTAACCAATTCTATTTTTGCAAAGGCTACCAAAAATGGCCGGCATAACGTCTGTGGATACTATGTTTGCCACAACATGCAACTACTCATCGGTTCGCGATCACCAATGATCCTCGTGTTTGTCAATCTTTCAACAATTATTTCATATATACTTACCAATTTATATAAGCCCTAATTTAACCTTCATATCGACAAAGTTGCGTAACATCGCCGAAATCGTTGGAACAGAGCGAGCTCATAAAAATTCGATCACACCATGCGGCATTCCCCAACACACGTGTCATAAATCCAAATGGGAGTTTCCACAATGTAGCGATTGAACTTGATTGAGATAGATTGAACATAATGGTACATGTGTGTAAATTAATGTACATTAATGGTTAATTTTAGTTAATTGATTTGTGAATTGATGTGTGCTTGTTTCGAAATGAATGCAATTTTGATGTGCTTCAAATGAATGAGAATTGGATGTGCTTGTTTCAGAGGGCATGGCTAGCATTTCTCGAGGCTAGCCAATAAATGTAAATAGATTTAGCAATGCAAAGACTACCACGCACGGCTCGTAGATGAAACCGCTGCGCGATAGTCGACTACCTGACGGTCCGTAGATGAAACCGCTCGCGATAGTCGATTACCACGCACGATCGTAGATGAAACCGCTCGTGATAGTCGACTACCACGCACGATGCGTATATGAAACCGCTCGCGGATGGCGTGATAATCGACTACCACAGACGGTCAGTAGATGAAACCGCTCGTGATAGTCGATTACCACAGACGATCAGATATGAAACCGCTCGTGATAGTTCACTATCACGCACGGTTTCATATACGTATCGTCGCGGTAGTCGATCATCACGCACGGTTTCATCTACGCATCGCTGCGGTAAGTCGATCATCACGCATTTGTTTCATCTACGATCGTCGCGGTAGTCGACTATCACGCACGGTTTTATCTATGGACCGTCTGTGGTAATCGATTATCACGCATTTCGCTGCATCTACTGCACCGCCTCGTGATAGTAGGTATTATGCACGGTTCAAACCGCCTCGTGATGACCATTAGCATTATCGACCCATAAACTCGAGCGCTCACTAATCGCCTGCGTGATGGCGTTACTGAACCGTCTGTAAAGGCCTTTTCTGTAGTAGTGTATATTGAGTATGCTAGTTATAGATCAAGAGTCAAGTCTAAAGTCTTGCGCTCCCAAGTGCCCCTTTTCTCTACCGTCTGATGATTCCACCCTTTATATAGTGCTCAAACTAGATGACAGTTTCTCTAGTTCAAAGGACGCCTCAACGCTTCAGATGATGGAGTAGTTACTGGAGATTATTGCCGGAGTAGTAACGTTCCCACGTCGCCAGGCGGTTATCATCAGGACAGAGCGATTAATCATGCAGTTATTTCAAAAATAATAGTGTAGTTAATCACCCTATATCATTAAATATGGTGTAGAAGACTCCCTGGTCAATTAGGCCTACATGTCCGTAAGCTCTATCGACTAGAGACTGGTTGTAGAGGAACTTACGACCAGGTGGTGGTCACAGTAAAGCTTACGACAACAGACTGATCGTAGGAGGACTTACGATCAAGGGATAGTCGTAGAAAAGCTTACGACTAGAAACTGGTTGTAGAAGAACTTACGACCACATGGTGGTCGTAGAAGAGCTTATGACCATGAGGTAGTCGTAGAAGGACTTATGACTATGGGGATGGTCGTAGAAGGACTTATGACCATGAGGTAGTCATAGTAGGACTTATGACTCCAACTTCTTCCTTATGAACATTAAGGGTATACTCAAGAACCATATGATGGTATTATTATCCATAATAAGAATTATAGATAAATAGTTAAATGTGGATTATTAGATCCTCGTCACTAACAAGGGAGAATTGTAAGGACCCTGAATATTGGAGGTTTATACCGAATTAAGAATCATACTTAAAGCATAAGTTTTAATCAAGAACAATCGGTCCTTAATTAAAATTATACTAGAAGCATAATTCTTAACAAGTTACAAATCCAACATTTAGGTTCCCGGATATGTGTCTCATGTTAGCTCCCAGAATCAGCTGCTAACATACACATATCCTTACAACATTATATCACAAGCATACACGAGTAGATTATGCATACACGATTAGAATATACACATCGGTGAAATTTTACAGAGGAAACATTATGTAAACGAGAAATGTAAAAGGAAATAAGAATATAAACTTTCCAAAGGAGCGCCACAACCCAAGGGCAACTTGATCGATTAAAGCCAAGAACCAACGCAATCGTCTCAACTCGAAATATTAATTAGAATGTCTTCACCGCAACAAGTGGACAATTTCCATCGAGTACGTAAGGTACTCAACAAGACTTACACAAACTACTAAAATGAAGTGTTTGATAGAACCTATACAAATGATTAGAATTGATATATGCATAAGGTTAACAACAGAAGGTTATAAGGGTTCAATTTTATGTAAAGCAATACAACTTAACCTACCATTGCTAAATTTTCACAAAGCAGTTTAATAAATCAATTTGGACTAAAACAGTAAGTAAATGAAGAATAATCATAAACAATAACCAATAATGAAGTGGTGTTACACCACCAACACACCAATACATGTTTAACCATTAAACCGAAATCCCATCCACCAAATAAAATTGGAATGTCAAATCTATACAAAGCGCTAATCAAATTCAAGCATAGTCCGTAACCGGGGACACGGCTATTCGAATAGTTTTAACCCTGCAGGGGTGTACATCTTTACCCACATGACTTAGTTAGCCCGTAAGCCGTCTAAAATAATAGCACACTGCCTTTGGTATGCCGGCCGGGTAAACAAAGATTTGGTATTTTTCAACAAGTTAACACTATTGAGTTGGAATACCCATGTGCGACTGATCCCGCTTAAACAATGACGGATAGCATAAATTTAACCGGGGCCCACATGTTGTACCGGGAATGCCGACCCAATCAATTAAATGCAAACTTGTGTTAGCCACACATATTAGACCGCAGTCAGGGCCCTGAAGGTGCGTACATGCGATGGAACACATCTACGCCCTTACCCTTCTAAGAACATCTGATATCAATATAAACTCCACATGGCATACGACACGGCCCGAAGACTTAAGCATCTATGCCATATGAAATCAATACACATGTCCTTACTCTCCTGCTTCCAACTCAATAGTATTAACCCTTTACTTAACCAAACAAATACCATACACCGCGTGTGGAAGTATGCGTTGGGGCTTGAATCATCCAAAT
Source organism: Phyllostachys edulis (assembly GCA_036346405.1). Lineage (NCBI taxonomy): Eukaryota > Viridiplantae > Streptophyta > Magnoliopsida > Poales > Poaceae > Phyllostachys > Phyllostachys edulis. Next base: position 43,106,205 of record CM070551.1, on the reverse strand, counting down.
TGATGTTCGGTCCTTAATCAATCCGCATAAGACAACCACATTTCCCAATTCTCGTGCACTACTGGCACCACCACTAGCATCCACTTGTCCAGATTTGAAATTAGATTAACAAGAAGGGTTTGAAACTCATTTCTCATTTAAAGAGACTAATAAAGAAACAAATACTGGAAATTCATTTGTGTTTCCCAGGCTTGACAAGATAAGCTTGCCAAGCACTACCGTTCTAAAGACTACATGGCTAAGCAATTTCTAGCCTAAGTATTTTAATACAAACAATACCTTAATTTGAGTGTATGATCAAATTTAAGGTAAGCCACAAGTTATGGGTTGTAACTAGATACTACACATGTCACAAATAATTTTTAAGGAATTAGCATGCAACCGTTATCACTGTATTTTATAAATCTACAGTTCCAAAATTGGGATCAATATGGTGCAGAGAGGATGCTTGCCTTGGTAGAAGTCCACTTGTTCACTCTTGTAGGCGTAAATATTCACTCCGCGCAATTCATAATCTAGAGAGAAAATGCGATAGCGAATAAACACCAATAAAATCAAGAAATCCAAAATGCTCAAAAATACATGATAATTATATATTAATGAGGTTATGATTTTGGATGCATTTAGATATAGATTTTAGTTTAATTAGAGTTCAGTTTCTTATGGACTTGTTGAAATTAATTCAATTTCTATTGTAATCATAATAACTGATGATATCTAGAGTTTAGGTGATATTGTTTTCCTTAACAGACATCTAGTACTCACAAACACTCTCTATGCATCCTATGTATACATCTACGATGATCATATAGTCAAAATTAATCCTCTTATATGTTTTCTTATCAATTGATCTTTTAAAGTCTTAACAAGTATTCAAAAGAATAGCTTATTTCATTATCTTGTTAATTACTAAGATACTATTCACAAGTGGATAGAGTTAAAAGTCTAATCGATACTGGGCTACATCTTGTTTGTATATGTGGTCAACATGACCGCAAGAAAATAAAGAAGACCGAACTGAGATTCGGTTAGCTAAAGTTTCACATTTTGGCAAAGCTGAAAGTGGACAGATTTCACATGGTCGGCAAGAAACGGCAAGACCGAACTGAGATTCGGTTAGCTAAAGTTTCAGATTTTGGCAAACTGAAAAACTGGACAGATTTTCAATGAGTATGGTTGCTGATTTCTACAAACCACAAGTTAATGAAGTTAAAAGTCTAACTTATTACTTATAGACTTTACTAGAAGAAATGGAGGGCTAACTCAGGATATAGGCTGTCAGCCTGCCCAGCAATAGCAGCAAAACTGGAATGGAGTTTCAGTTAGCTACAGTATCAGGTTTTAGCAAAAACCGAAATTTTGGGACAGATTGCAAGGAATGTTTTGCTGCATACTTATACTATGACAAAAGAGTATTTTTGATTAAGTTAGAACTAGATGAGTAGAATTCAAAGCCTAGCTTACCACTTAACATCATTTGACACTAATGGTTCAATTTTGGTTTAAACTGAAACTGCAGTTTTCAGATTTGCACAAACCGAAAACAGGGCAGATTTCAGAAAAAGATTTGCTGCTCTAAATGTGCCCAAGTAAAAGTGTTATGCCTAAGTTTAGAGTATTCCTAACTAGGTTAGCAAGCTAACTCATCATTTGCTAGCAGCATTTGACAAGAATTAAAGAGTTAGAGTTCCTGCTGCATGTTGTCAGGTTGCTGAAACAAAACAGCAGAACAGGGATTTGAGATATAAGGTTGAATTCGAAATACTCTAAGCACAAGACTTTTGCTGAAGCTAAAGCTAACCTTAAGCAAGAATAATAACCTATACTAATACTTGTTGGTACTAATCATTCAAGAATTTAAGATTCAGTTCAACGCTATAGTTTTTGATGTTGAAACCGAAAATGGGACAGATTACAAAAGGATGGTCTGTTGATCCAAATATATTACCAGTTAAACATTTTGTTTAAATTAAAAGTATTCATAACTAGTGTAGTAACTTAACTCAATATTTCCTAGTATTAATTGACAAAAGCTCATAATTTAAGAGGTTGCTGTGTGCACTGTCGGTTTAGCCGATAATACCACAGGGGTTTAACCGACTGCTTAGATGTCAGATTGAGGAACACATATAAGCAAGGATTTTGCTGCAGGTGCATCTATTCTTTTAGCAGGGATAGTAACCTAATGGAACCTTGCTGACCCTAATCAGCAAGATCCACCGAAAGGAACAAGGCTATAGCTTTTGTCATTGATCGACGACTAAAATAGCAAAAATACTGATTATAGATTTGGCTGATTTGGAAATATACTAAGCAAAAGATTATTGCTAGAACCAAATCTAATCTCTAGAGTAGATAATACCCTAATCCAAACCCTTGCTAACCCATAATCGCGGAGAGAACAGAAGAGAGACAAAGCTACTGACTTTTGTAGGTTTTGCTCGATAACAAAGAACAAAGAAGAGTTTTGGCTAAATAGCTGATTTGAAGGCGTCAAAATTCAAAAAGATTATTGCTTATGATGCTAGGGTTAAGTAGGAGGCTATCTGAACTTGGAGATTTAAACAGAAAGCTCAAAATCTTGGAAACGATATGAAAGACAGAGAAGTTAAGAATAGGGTATTTTGGTGACAACAAGATTCGAGCATCTTATGCACCAAATGAAAGTGATTCCGATTGGGTTAATTAAGTCCTTATGATGCTTAGAACAGAAAAGATTAGGATCAAGACTTACTCACCGGAGTTGGAGAAGAAGGGTTTGAGTTATGGTCGAAAACAAAGAAAGATCCAAATCCACAACTCCTGTTTGATCAGGAATGAAACTAATGGAGGATTTGAGCTATAGGGATCACAACACCTGACATGAAAGGAAAGAGATGAAGAATAGCTCACCGGAGCAAGAGATTACCCAAGGTGGTGCTCCAAGAAATTTCAGTCAACAGAGGGCAACCTCACGGTAGCAACCTACACATGATACTAAACTCATGTTACGAAGTGACTACAGCACCGAGAGGGATAAGCAAGAAGCGAGAGTAAGAGGAGCTTCTTTGAAAGGAAGAAAATGAAGAAACTCCACTCGGTCAATAATGGCGATAAGGATGAGGTTAGGGTTTAAATAGGATTTGAATCTCGGAGCAAGTGAGAAGTCTCCAGAGATGATACGATGGCAATTTGATGCCGATGTTTAAGAATTATTGGCGAACCTACGATTGTAGAGCCACCTCTTTGGCAAAGAAGGTCGGCGGTGGTGCCCAAACGCGAGGAGGAAGAGGAGAGTCATCGACGAGTGGGGTTCCGCCACCGTATCTAATTATGACAACGGTGCTCAAGGAAATACTCAATCGATCGGTAGCCGCTCGATTCAAAATGAGTGGTCTGCGATAGAAACAATCGTGGAGATTTAACCCAGAACTTTTAATATGGACCACACGATCCTAATCTAACCGCAAAGAAGGAAACTCACCGCCTTTGTCTTCCAAAAGAAAATCAACCGCTTGATTTCCATCGAACGGTTGAGGTTCACAGAGGACTGTAGTAGGTCCGAACGGCTCAATCCTCGTGGACCACACGATTAGATTCCAACAGCTGATATCTAAATGGGTACTGTAGTGGTCTGATCGGCCCAATCAAGGAGGGGCGTTGGATCCAAATCCAATGGTTGCTCATGAAAGGGTGCTCGCCAAAGGAACCTGAACTTGATCCAACCGGTAACGTTGGATCTGATTTGAACGGCTCAGATTGGACTTGGTTTCGGGAGGTCCGAACGGCTCATCAATGCCGTTCGCTCGATCAACATCCAACGGTGGAGATCGAGTGGCAAGTTCGGTCGGTCCAACAGCCCATTAAGATCGGGTCCACTCGCTGAGGATCTAACGGTGGAGATTGCTTTGGACTCTTGATTTGTCCGAGCAGATCCAATCGGATCTAGCCCGTTCATGGAGGATCCAATGGCTGAGATTTAGAGGCGTTTAGGATTTGGAGGCCATGACTGGATGCGGTGGGATGAAAATCCGACGGTGAGAATTGCAGCGCGTTCGTTAAAAACTCGCACAGCACCGCGGATCTCGCCCACTAATCAAGAAAATGGACGGCTCGTGTTCGCTTAAGGGTTGAGGCTAAGCTCAACATAATCGAGCCGGACCAGTCAGACTGGGTTGGACCTAACCACTCGGCTTGGGTCGCTACTAAAGACAAATGGATAGGGTTCGGTCGGGAGAATTGACCACCCAAATTCAAATCTTCCAAATGTTTGACCAGACTTTAGAAATAGCAAATGAATTTGTAAAAACGTGAAATTTTGTAGAAAGATTATCTGGGATAGTCTAGTGTTTATAAAAATTATTAAACCTTACTGTTCATATAATATTTTGTATAATATAAATTCAAACTTAGTGTATGTTATAAATGTGTGTTTGAATTTTTCGTGGTTTTAAATTTAGTCCCAAAAATTTGGGAAAAACTATATTAATTCATGATAATTATTCTAGTATTTAAATAAATTATTTTCCAGAGATCTTGTGAACATTTATTTAGAATTTCTTTTGTGGCTTTAATTTGAATTAGAGATTTACATTTAATTTTAAGATTTATATTTGATTTTAGGACTTTCAAATGCATAATTTATGCACATGCTCCAGAAATAACAAATATAATATAAAAATGCATATAATTACTGTGTATTAAAATTAGGGCTGTTACAAGAATAATGCCAAGAATGAGTACTACTCAGCAGGCATTTATTAGCAAATATGCACTATATGACTCTTCTCTGTTCGTTATCACATTTTTTAGCTCATCTTTATTTCTGAGAATAATTTACCAAGATTTAAGTGACAGTTTTACTTCTGAAAATATTACTTGTCACTCGGTAAGAAGATAAACCCCTAGCGATCACCGTAGACTCCAGTCCAGGAGACAGGCATGAATTCATGGTTTTATTTAGCACTACGCAGGAATTGTACTACTTTACCCATAGCTACTCTGAGCTCTCTGTACGCTAGGTCTCCCGCATTTTCTTTGATGCTGTTTCGAGTTCATAATACAGAATGTTTTCTATGTTACGTGATTAAGTCTCCACCCATTATTTTCCATCGTTGTCCTAGGGCGCTCACCTAGTCCTCCACCGAGTTCCCATAATGTTGGTTGGGCTAGACATCCCTGCACCCAACACTCCACCTTGCGGTACTGTAGTGCCTTGGATCTCCCACTTTTGGAGATATGTATACTTCCCAGAATGCAGTATACACACCCCTTTACAAAATCATGCATCAATTTCATACAAGACATAGAACCAAAGCACGAACTAGATTAAGCAAAAGACATACATAATAGTGAGTTATTACAAAAGGGGCCGACCGGCCAAATAACAACTAAGAAAGATAAATAACAGCGGAAGCAAAAGCCATAAGATGGCGATAAACAAAAGCCATACGGTTTGCCTAAAGCCCACAAGGCAACTAACCGGGCCGCCAAGCTAGTCGTCCCATCCACAGCACATCTCACAAAAGTAGGGCCCTTGGGGCTCCACCTCCTCTGCAACAAATTTATTAAGCAAAGCAAATGAGTACAAAATGTACTGCTTAAGATCGACGTGTAGTGTAACAGACCTATACATATGCTACATGCAAGCTTATTTAAGTGGAGGCTGTAGGTTATTTTCAACATAAAGCAAGTTTTCATTTGCAATAATTAAATAGATTCAAAGCAGTTTTACAATTCATTTTTAATTTGCAAATAACAACGAGACAATAACATAATAACAATAGATAGATGACAACAACAATCCTGGAAGTGACTAACCCAATAGTCACCACAATAATAGCATGAATTACCCATTCATACCACCCATGTCAAATTTTAATTAAAGGTTATAGTCTAACATCTACACGGTGCCGATACTTATTATTACTGGTGCCCATTTCTACCGCCAAATCTCCTACTACTAATCCTCACTGGGATTTACCTCTTTACCCCCTATACCTAAATCCTAATTTCTACTGCTTTTCTTAATATCTCTCTCTCACCTAATCTCTCTCTCTCTCTCTCACCTAATCTCTCTCTCTCTCACCTAATCTCTCTCTCTCTCTCTCTGCCTTATCCCTTTCGGTTGAAACCTCCCTGGTTCTTCTTTTCCTCTTCCTCATTTCCTCATTTCTTTCTCCTCATGCTTTGCTCCAGCCGAATGGTCTTGCGCATCAGGGACTCCCTCTGGTGGCTCCTAGCGCCATCACTGGTTGGCCTTCTGGTGGCCCATGCGCCCGGCTGTAAGATCGAGGAGGCCGACTAGAGGGGGGGTGAATAGGTGGTTTTAAAATCTTTTGGCTAAAATCGAGTTTTATGTGGAATTGTAAATCAATTCGGTTTTACTCAATTAAAACCTAAATGAACTAGTCTTGACTAAGTGCACCAACAATCTAAGACTACTAACAATTATTGCAAATATACAAATACATGTAAGCAATTTAATTTCTATAAATGTAAATTGAAATAGAGTAAAGTACAAGAAGGGGCAAACCACAATGACACAAGGATGTTTTACCATGGTGTTCAGAGACTTGCTGGTCTCTCCTAATCCGCGTTGAGGTAAGTCCAAACCAATTGGACCGGTTCGCAAATTGAACCAACACCTCCGAGGTATGCCCAAACGCTTTGGACTGGCTCACAACTTGAACTAACACCTCGATCCATTTAGGGTTGCTCTTCTACCACTCCAGAGATGGCGAGCACCAAACCACTCACAACCGCTCGAGTCTTCTCACAACCTTCTTTGAGAAGATCACCGGCACAACTCCTCTAAGCCGTCTAGGTGTCGGCAAACACCAAGAGTAATAAGTCGGAGACGCTCACTTGAACGAATCAAGTGTCTAAACTCAATGGATACACAATCCAATATCTAATGCAACACATTCACTAGAATTTCACTCTCAACACTCACTAAGTGCAACACATGTATATAAGAGATGAGAGGGCTTGCACTTTGCTCAAAGGAATGGGAATAGCACCAACAACTCTCCCACAACTGGCCACAAAGGGTATTTATACCCACACAAGAAAAACTAGCCGTTGGAGGAGAATCCTCTAAAAATAGGGAACCCCGGTTTGACCGCCAACCAATGGCCGATCAGACCGCCCTTCCTCCAACGGCTATAAAAACTAGCCGTTGGGCACACATCCAGACTGACCACCCTCACAAGGGCTAGTCAGACCGCCAGAGGGGTAGTCAGACCGCTCCACAAAGGAGCAAGCAAAAGCCAGAGAAAAACACTCTCTAGAAAAAGCTAACCGGGGAGACTAACCATGGAGTCGGTCAGACCGACCAACACATGGCGGTCAGACTGGGGTCCCACCGGTTAGACCAGTCAACATGGGCAGTCAGACTACTCTACAAAGGAGCCACTCGAAACCAGAAGAACACATCCTCTGGAAAAGGCTAACCGCTTCAAAGGTCCGGACTTCCGGTTAGTCCGGCCAACCTACTGCAGTCAGTCCAGTCCAAGATACAAAAGCTGATTTTGCATTTTGCTTCAACTCAATTTGCAAAACATATTTGCCAATTAATGCACGATGCAAACAAGAGGTGAAAGCATGATTCTCAACAAGTTGCAAAACATATTTGCCGACTTTTAGAATCATGCCACAAGGAATTTGGTACATGGACTTAAACCATTTGTAAAATACATTTGCAAACTAAAGTCATATGTTACAAGGATTTTGCATGAGCCTCAATTATTTGCAAAACATATTCGCAAATATCGGCGACATGCTAACGAGAGTTGGAGCGAGCAAAACGAGCTATCAACACATGACACACTGAAGTTACTAGTCAAGACCCCTCTTAATAGTACAACAGCCTATACTAGCAATCCGGTCTCCACACCAAACATCTAGACCGATAAAAGACTAGGAACACATCCTTAGCCTATGCTAGTCATACCTTTGCCTTGAGCATCCTCTTGAAGCTTGATGACGAACATCTTCATTGCAAGTCTTGGTTCTTGACTTGATAATCATCAACACATGATGATTTCCTTTACTCCAAGTTCTTGACTTGAATAACATCAACACATGATGATTTTCTTTACTTCGTGATCTTGATATGAATATGCATCAACCCATGATGCATTCTTCACGTGCCCTCCATCAACAAATGATGAGTCTTCTCTTCACTTGATGATCAACACATGATCATCTCCTCTTTGAGATCTTGATATGCATCAACACATGATGCATTCTCTTCTTGAACCTTGACTTGATGACGATCAACTCATGACGCCATCCAAAGTCTCCATCATGATGGAACATAACCTATTTCACAAACTCATGGAAAATGTTAGTCCATGTGACAATTGTCATTAATTACCAAAATACTTCATTAACTTATAATGGCGGGTCTTGATTCTTCAATCTCCCCCTTTTTGGTGATTGATGACAATCCAATTGCAAATTATTAAAATTGAATTAACATGAGTATACATCAACTACAAAAGCTTTATATACTTAAGGATATATTTCGAAGTAGAGATCCTTAATATAATTGGATGGAAGAAAGGGATCAATACTAGTGAAATCACAAAATATAGAGTGAACTCCCTCTAAATATGTGCATACAAATATATGGAATGAAACTAAATGCACATATTCATGTTTGACTCTTGGTGGAGTTCAATCTATATTTTGGATCCAAAGAATGTAACAATTGAAGGATATGAAAATTTAGCTCATGCTCATGAATAAATTATTCATTCACAAAGATCCATAAACAATTTTGGGAAAATTGCAAATTAGTTTTCCCATTTTAAATAAAGCCCAAATTGTTTTTCATTTTTGCTAAGAAAAACCCCTTTTTAGGAAAACTCCCCCTTACACAAAGGTTATACTACTTTGACACACAAAGGCTTTCTCCATCCAATCAATATGTCTGTAATATCCCGTTCAAATATAAAACATATAAGTGACTAGTACTAAAATTAAATATAATTAGAAAGGAAAAATTCAGAATTTTGGAAGAGTTTTAGAACTCGGGCCTTTGGCCCATAGCTCTTTGGGCCCATGTGTGTGGGGGGGGGGACTAAACCCTAGCACCCCAAGTACTGTAGCACACCCAGGGGGGGTACTGTAGCGCCACCGTCTCTGTAGCACACCCCTCTCCTCCATGGTGGTGCCCCCTCTCCTCCGGTACTTCTCCATTGTTGCCGGCCATAAGGAAGAGGAAGGAGAGGGAAGAGGAGAGGAGAAGGAAGAGGAAGAAGGAGTTCTTCGTGGGGGATCTCCAGTGAGTCATTCGTGTCTTCTAGGGTAATATTTCTAATCATCGCTATTAGTTTAAGTATTTTTGAGGAGATGATGCCATTTAGTGATTCGTTGATCCTGCTGAGATTGAGTCGGTATTCTGCAGTCGTCTTGTTCGGCAGATTAAGTCTTGTTCAGTGTGAAATTAGAGGTTTGGGCCTGCTAGAGTTATGTGGGGGTTGCATGGGCTTTCTGAAAAGTATTAATTCGTAATTTTTGGTTGGATAATGAATTAGTTATAATTTTTACAAGTCTGGGTGCTTATTCAGTCTCTGGATTCAGGCAGCGACTATAGTTCTGTGAATAAGGGTCTAGATATGGACGAATTTGGTCAGTTGATCTGCATGAGTTATGTATATAACTTTATGATGTTTCCAAGGAGATCAACTTCATAATTTTTGTACATTTAGAATGAAAGATATGAATTTTTGAAGTTAATGTCATAGTCTGTCCTTCTGTTGTTGACAGTAGAGAAAGACTAGTCTGTTAGCAACATTTGTTGCACAATGGGGAAAACTGTAATTAATTTATTGAGGAATCTAGTTCTCTATAGTTTCCAGATTGTCTTAGAACAGTGGGTTTGGATGTACCAATTAAAAGATACGAAATTCCTAAGTCGGTAGTACCGAAGATGATAGAACTATCTTCGGAGTTAAAAACAAAGACTTAGATGGAATAATTCGATCTTTTGGTCACCTGAGGAGTTGTAGATATGATATGCGTGTGTAGATTCTAGAGAATTTGGATTCATGACTTTTGGAGTTTTGACTCAAAAGTTATGATTTTTCTTTGATGGCTGTCTGTTTGGACAGATTGGTATTTGGAGTGTATCGGTAAAGTTTCGGGTTGCGAATATGAGCGATTGATTTCATTTTGTTTCATTGTTATGTTGAGTACTTTGAATGGTATTCTTAGTATAATTTATAGTTGCCAGGTGGTGGTGAGAACCGGGGTTAGAGTCTTCCCGTCGTCGTCATCCGTCTCGCGGTTGAGACAAGTCCAAGAAGTGTAGGGTGAATTGTGATGCTATATTCATGATAATTGCCATGGTTTACTTATGAAAGTATATCTATGATATTGCCGATGATTATTATTCTTTCATGTTGAATTGAGACTATGAAGTTCTTTGCATCATGGCATTCATTCTTGAATCTTGGACTACGTGGTAGCCAAGCATTGTTTCTTTTGAGGTCCCCGTCATACATTAGACGGGCATGAGATCCCTGTCATGTATTGGACGGGCATGGGTCCCCACACTCGTGGAGTGTGGGCTTGAGGTCCCTGTGCCTAAGGGCATAGGCTTGAGTATGCATCGATGGATGCACTACTCCGCATTACCGGTAATTGCAAAAAAAGGAAGAAAGAGCATTCTTGACATATGCATTGCATGCAAGCATAAGAGATTTATTTATGGTTCCTTGCTGATGTTCATATGAGGTTTTGGTATCTTCATTGGCTGGTTGTGAAGTTTTGTTTATTATCACTGTTGTACTTTGCTAAGTCGTGGACTCGCGCTTGTTGTTGTTGTTCTTTTTTATGTACCTCTCGAGGTAGCGACATGCATGGAAAGGGGTAGTTTTGATGCACTTCACACTTAACCACTCATGGCAAATAAATTAGCTTATTTATCTAAAACCTCATGTTCATGCTATTTCCTTTAGTTTCAGATCGTGTCCATCCTTCGTGGTGGTTGATTCACTGGTAATCATGGTAGCCAAGGTTTATCATGGATGTTTCTATTATGCTTTTAAGACTCAATTATTGATTCATTTAGTTCAATTTGATAGAATAAATTGAATGATTTGATTAGTCTTACATCTTCGTGATTTCAGATGAATATTGATGATTTAGACTTAACTGTTAAAGAACTGCTCTCATTGTGTAGCATAGTCATTTGTTTTGGTTTTGGTTGAGAAATAGCAAGATTCATGCCTAGATTATTATTAATTGATAGGTAGTATTATTTAACTTGACTATATTGTAACTTGTGCTAGTTCCTGTAATTAGAATTAAATCATTCATTGTGTATGTCTTGTTGAATTTGTATTATTAAATTGAAGTAAAGTGTTTATGTAAGGTGGTTTAGTAGCATCCTAGGCTCTATGTTGGGCTGGGGTGTTACAGTTGGTATCAGAGCGGGCTTTAGGTTCGTGGTAATTGAATAATTAAATTGACACACTGTGCACAGTAAGATGGGAATGGGTCCAGCATTGCATTTATGTTTTTGTTATGTCACTTTGAGCATTGCTATTATGAATTGATTATGAATGCTTATGATTTGATTAATATGATGGTGCTTATGATTTGATTAATATCATGGTTATGTGTGATGATAGTTGTTGAGAGGTTGAGGTCGTGGTTGTAGCCCCGGGCTTTGCTAGGCTACACCACCATTCATGGTATGGGAATAGGGAAGCAGCTACCTCGATTACCATAGTTACAGGTGTTGAGGGTGAGTTTCTTTAGAGAAGTTGTTCTCTTCTTGAGATTGATTTAGGCCAATTCTGGGTATAGTTGCGGTTGTTGAATTTTCCTGGGATATCGGTTACATGGCAGTTGTTGGAATTTCACTTGGTCTCCATTTGTGTTATGGAACAATTATTGGCTCTTCCGACTGTTGAGTTGCCTTTGCGACTTGTGAACATTATTTATTGGCGAGATTGATATTTCCGTGGTTGTTTTGTTTTTCTTATTGCAAAACATGACTTGTTTATTCATTTGATATTTTGGACAAAGAAAGTTTTCTATTTCAAGTTCGTTAAAATGTGAGAGCTTTGGCTTTATGTATTTCTTTTGGATTATTTCGGATGTTAAATTTTAATGCCTCTCTTTTCTGAAAGGTGTTAAAACCTTTTAGTGATGTATTGTCATGCTTGACTAAGAGGTTTAATTAAATGAATTAATTGTTAATATATGAGCTATCAAGTCGGATCTGTAGCGTGGTGCATGATTAGTCTTAACCCAGATCCTTGGGGTTGAAGTTGATTAACTTGATGTTGTCATAGAGTAATTACCTGATGAGTAGTGATTAAGAGAATGTCCATACCTAAATGGAGTCAGAAGGGTTACTAAAAGTATGGTACATTGATGAACTAGTTTGATCAATATGGGTGATAAATTTGGTAAGCTTATTGGGTAGATTGGATTTGCGGGTCTCAACGTGTTAGTCTAACCCTTTGGGATGGTTAAGTCCAGAAGGTGTCAGATTATTGTCATAATGGCTATTAAACTTGGAGTTATCTTTATGGATATGTACTGATCATATGTAATTGCTAGGTGCAATTGTTATGTATCGAAGTACGGTGTTGAGCATCCCTAAGAGGTGAACTGATGGGGTGTAATTGGGATCTATGTTTACATGATGGTGGAGTGGTAGGATAATAGTATGTTTTGATGAGAAGGTTGATTATTAAAATTGTTTAGTTTGCTAAACTTGTTGGATTACTTGATCTCAATAGATTAATTTAACTGTGTAGAAAGGGAGAGATGAGGATGTATTTGACTATTGTCTTAGCGGATAATAATATGGAAGTTTTCTTTATTTGGCTGCTTGATGATCCTATATTTGCTAGTGGGAATGCAAATAGAGAAAGGACCATAAATTCTTTCATGACTGAATAATCGTTAAATGTCTAGGATGACCGCTAGATTGGATTGGTGTGCACTAAATTGATGTTGAGCATTGCTAATAGGTTAATGATTGGAATTTAAGGGCGATCTATATATGTGTATTTTACGAGGTTAACCTGGGCAGCATGCCCTTGTTAAAAGATGGTTTACTTCGATAGTGTGGATTGTGCATTATATATTCTCTTGACTAAGTTGAGTATTGCAACCTATTAGAAAAAATATACATATGAAATAAGTTATTGTGTTTCTCCAAGAAAGGTTGATGATGGGATAGTAAGGTATGTTGGTCCATGCTAGGAGTACATTATATGATGTTAGAAAGATTAACAGTATATGGTTGTGAGAATGATGTCGATTCCTTTAAAAGGAGAATAATTTGACTGTTTTTTTTTGTGATATGAGACCATATCACGGACGGTTCTATTGTGGAACCGTCTGTGATAAGTATCACGGACGGTTCCATAATAGAACCGACTGTGATAAGTCTCTTTATTAGTAGGAGCCCGCTAGGGTTTGCGCTCTAACTCGTGACTCCCCAGCGGCGCCCCTTACTCTCGTCTGTTCCCCTCCCCACCCGAGTGACCCTGTCGCCGACGCTGCCATGCATTCTTCCTGTCACCGACGGTTGCGACACCACAGTTCACTGCACAAGACACTCGTACAATAAGAGTGTCTTTTGCAGTGTCACCGTTGTGCCACAACTACGGTGATGCTGCGTGCCTTCCCCTCTTCCTCCTCCCCCTCGGCGTACGCGACCCCGGCTACCTCTCCACCGGCGATGTCGAGGTAAGACAGATCTGCACCTATTGGTTTGTGCTGTTGGTATTCATGTGAACCGAGCTCCTCCTCCCTCGCCGCCAGCTCCCGCACCTCCGGATCAAGTTCCCTCGTCCCTGCGCCGCTAGATCAAACTCCCAGTCCCCCCTCGCTGCGCCGTCGGCCCTAGCTCCTCCTCCCTACGCCGTAGCTCTAGCTCCTCCTCCCTCTCGCCGCTGGCTCGTTGTGCTACCTCGGACCTCCCTCACGCCTCCAACCTCTCCGGCTCTCCCACTAACGCGTAAGTCCCCTTCTTGTCTTCTTGATGTTGTCTGGTTGTTGGTTGATGCTGATGATGATGGCCATTGGCCAAAGCCCAGATGCTAAATGTGTAATACATACATACATGATGAGAAGTGCATCATTGCAGAGAAGTATAAATGTGTAATACATACATGTAGAGAGAAGTAGAGAAATCATAAATATAAATGAATGCAATGATCATGCAGATGCTTGTTGGCTAGTGGCACCTTGCTAGCTGTTGAACTGCTCAATGATGTTAATAGTCTTATGCTGAAATTGAATTGATAATTAGTTCATATTAATAGTCCCCTTGCTATGTGATGTAAACTGAGGGCTATTGGTGTATGTGCATTAATTCTGTGCATCTTGCTTAGTTCATGCTATGGGTTCAGATTGACAAAAATGAATAGGGCAAAATGGTGGGTTTGGTTAATGCTCTCTGATGGGTACTGAGGGTAATTGATGTCGGTTCTTTGTGCTTGGTTAGCTTACATGGGATCGATGTGGTTCGGATGGGGCTTGGCTGCAATTAACTTTTCAGATTTGTGTCCTAGGTACGAATACGTCCTACCATTCTATTCCTCATCTCTTCTCTATAAAACCTCCAAGCAGTGGCTGCTTGTGCCTTTAAAACCACCACACACACACACACACACACACACACACACACACACACACACACACACACACACACACACACACACACACACACACACACACACACACACACACACACACACACACACACACACACACACACATATATATATATATATATATATATATATATATATATATATATGAAGCCGGTGTTAAAGGCACAAGCACCATTGCTTGGAGGTTTTATTTACATATCACGCACGGTTCGTAACACGAACCGTTTGTGATAGACATTTATCATGCATCGCTCAACACGAACCGCCTGTGATAGTCATATATCACAGACGGTTCTGAACACGAACCGTCTGTGATAGCATGCATCACAGATATCGAGCCTTGCAAAGTCAAGAAGTGAGGCTGCAAGAGAAGGCGCGTAGACATACAATTACCCTGGATGTCGCCGATAGGTAATTGGACTTGACATCAAGAAATGGTTGGTTGCCGATACATGAAGCCACATCCGTGGTAATTGTATGTCTACGCCTTCTCTTGCCGCCCTACTTCTTGAATCTGCAAGGCTCGATGAGAGGTTACCCATGGCACTGTGTGTCATCCTCCCTCACGACCCCGAAAGTGGTTGGAGACTACAAACGATGTAATATATATATATATATATATATATATATATATATATATATATATATATATATATATATATATGTATGTATGTATGTATGTATATATATATGAAGCGGTGTTAAAGGCACAAGCAGCCATTGCTTGGAGGTTTTATTTACATATCACAGACGGTTCGTAACACGAACCGTCTGTGATAGACATTTATCACGGACTGTTCTGAACACGAACCGTTTGTGATAGTCATATATCACAGACGGTTCTGAACACGAACCGTCTGTGATAGCATGCATCACAGATGGTTCAAAAACCGTCCATGATGATCTCATGTCATCATTGACCCATAAACTCAGATGGCTCACGAAACCGTCTGTGATGACGTTTTTGAACCGTCTGTGAAGACTTTTTCTGTAGTAGTGAGACCTTCGGCGGGCGATAGTTGACATCGGCGTTCCGGGCAAACGAGAGGAGTTAGCGAGTGAGGTTTGCGGCGAAACAAAGAGGGAACCACGGGGAATGCAATGCTCACCTTGGTTGTGGTGGAACGCACACGGTTGGCCGGCGGCGATGACGCGCAAATAGACCAAATAAAAGACAGAAATTGAATAAAATCTAAAAATTATGAAATAAATATTGAAAATTAGAGGATGAATTTAGATGAATTTAGGAGGAAGAATAAATGGATTTGGAGTTTGCATGTGAGAGAACGAATTTCTGGAAGAATAAAAAGTTCATGTACAAAGCATGAAGCACACAACTAGATAATTAGTACTGTTCATTTTCTTCTTCAACTGAATAGCAAGCAAAGAAAAAATGGCAGTGTACAGAGAAAGAAAAGGGAGGGGTGGTTGGTGATAGGGGAAATGGGTTGCTTACCCTGAGACGAGGCCGTAGGAGGTGGCGGCGCGGTCAGGGACGACCAGCGGTGGCGGCGGCGAGCGCACAGTGGTGGCGGGCATGGAGGGAAGCGACGCTCCAGCGAGGTTCTAATGAAGTGGGAGGGTGCACCGTGTGGAGCATGACGTCGCGATGCTGGTGGAGGTGACGAAGGCGGAGGGGCTCCACTGTCGGCGACCCTAGAGGTGGAAGAACGACATTCGGTCGGTGGGAAAAGAATGGCTATTGCGGGGTGGAGAGGAGAGGAGAGGGCTTGAGATTTCAGGGGATGGATGAGGGAGAGGAGAGGCACCCAATGCTCCTATTTATAGGGACGGAGGGGGCCATGACGAGGAGAATGATGCGCGGTGTCTCCGGCGGACAAGGTGTCATTCCGGGCAAAATTGCGCATGTGAAAGTGGGGAACGGCCGTTAATGGGGGAGGTGATGACCTGTGAGGACCCCGGTTTATTAGGCTTGTAATACTTAGTAATCCATTGACCCTAGCATCACAAACATAATAAGCCGTGTCTTCGAGATATGTATACCTCCCAGAAATGCAGTATACACACCCCTTTACAAAATCATGCATCAATTCCATTCAAGACATAGAACCAAAGCACGAACTAGAAATAAAAGACATACATCTTATAGAGAAAGTTATTACAAAAGGGGCCGACCGGCCAAATACAATTAAGAAAGATAACACAGCGGAAGCAAAAGCCATAAGATGGCGATAAACAAAAGAGAGCCACAAGGTTTGCCTTTAGCCCACAAGGCAACCAACCATGCCGCCTATCTAGACTCCCAACCGCAGCACATCTCACAAAAGTAAAGCCCTTTGGGCTCTACCTCCTCTGCAACAAAGTTATTAAGCAAAGCAAATGAGTACAAAAATGTACTCGCAAGACTGACGTGTAGAATAACAGAACTATAGTTAACTACATGCAAGATTTATTTAAGTGGAAGGCTTTAGACTCATTTTTAGCATAAAGCAAGTTTTCATTTGCAATATTTAAATAGATTCAAAGCAGTTTCGCAAATCATTTTTAATTTGCAAGTAGCAACGAGACAAGTAACATAACAACAATAGATAGATGACAACAACAATCCTGGAAGTGACTAACCCAATAGCCACCACAACAATAGCATGAATTACCCATTCATACCACCCATGTCAAGTTTTAATTAAAGGTTGTAGTCTAACTCTCGAAAGACTTCTCCAAGCGTGTCCATAACCTAGGACGAGGCTATTCGAATAGTTTTAACCCTGCAGGGGTGTACCAATGTACCCACACGTTAGACCGCCTTTTCGCCAAGCTATTAGCACACTTCCTTTGGTGTGCTGGCACAGCTAAGTCCAACGAGACCTTTCTAATATTGAGTGTCAACCACAAGTTGCCCATATGGGGATACAACCGCCCCATACGTTGATGCGGAGTCATCAAAGATGCTCACCCCCTTATACGGGTAGTGCTCCTTGCAGTGGATAACCCCACTACTACTCGCCCAATAGCCCACCATGCAACTCGAAGCTAGCACCTGCCAAAGTACTTAGCCAAGAGAGGTACCATATCCCCCTCGTGTGGTTAGGACGCAAAAATGCTTGGTTTGGTATAACAAGATGTTCGGTCCTTGTTGACTTAGGCACCATTCCACAACCCAACAATCACACCATCATCCATTGTGCCCAAGTCCAAATAGTTTTCATTTTTATTTTTGTTTTGATTTTACAAATTAACAAGCACAAGAGATGGACATAATGGAATAATAAATTTTTTTGTGTGACCAAGGTCATCGACATAATGTCGACAACCGCCCATTTCTACCGTTCTAAGCATTTCTAAGCATACCAACACATGATCTACTAAGTGATGAGAGCTCGTCCAACGAACTCTACATCACAGCAAGGTAGTCCTAGGCTTAGTAGTAGAGAATGAACATTTACCTACAGGATATGCATCTATAGGATCACTAACCGATATCATTTAACAACAAAATAGCAATGCATACATACAAGTTAAACAAAGTAATAGACTTTAAAGTAATGGGACACAATGGGATATGATCAAACTGCTTGCCTTGTTGGTTATGCTCAGTTTGCTGCAGAGTATCGCTCACGGCATCAGCACACTCGTCGACACCGAATCGAAAAGGCGAAAAGAATCGATAAGAACGAGGAAAACCAAAAAGAAAGCACAGAAAACTAGCTCCAAAAGTGCTGAAATTTCTACAGCAGCTAGAGCATGATTTCTAGAGAATTTAGCAATAAGAACCAATTGATTTGGATTCTCAATGCAAAAGATATGAGCAAAACAAAACTGCTCAGCCTCTAAAAATGCAATCTGCTACTATTCACCATAATTAAATTGTTTAGCAAAAATTTCTAGAAAGGTGGTGCAATTGAAATTTTTACAGTAAAACAAGCACCTCATAAGATGAACAACCCAATTGAGTTCACCTCATTTGGAGCTATAATGCATGTTTTATGATTTTTCAAAGACATGAAAATGAGCACAACTAAAATGTGCCCACAATTCTTTTAAAAATAGTGACATGCCTAAATCCTAATCTACCATTTAGTTCATTAACAGAGGAAGCCAACAAAGTTGGATTCACTCAAAAATGATCTATAGAGAATTACTTATGCATTTTACAAGTTAAATGAATTTTTAGAGCAACATTAAAAGTTAATTTTGAAACCTATTTATCAAATCATTTTTCTGGAGCTGAACTCAACTTACAACCATTTTTAGATTAAAGTTTAGTTCCAACCTGAGCTACAGAAATTTGAATCAACTAAAAAGGAGCTAAGATGAATTAGTTATGCATTTTCAAAGTTATTACCTTTTTCAGTTTACAAATAACAGTTCTCGGGATATTCCTAAAAACCATAACGAAGAGGGAGGACATGAGCCGTTGATTCTGGATCGGACGGCTCAAGACCTGCAGGTGAAAACGCGCATGTGCGCTCGCGCAGGTCCAGAGGACATGGGCCGTTGATCTTGGATCCAACAGTCCATGTCCTCCCGGCAACGCGCGCGCTAACGAGGAAGGAGGTCGTGGCCGTTGATGCTGCATCTAACGGACCAAGACAATCAAGGGAGGACCGGGACGGTCCAGATCTAGCGAGGGAGGACCTGATTGGCTGAGATCTTCCAAAGGAACATCTGAACGATCAAGATCTCCCCAAGGAAGATCTACACGGTCAAGACCTCTCGAGGGAGGACCTGGACGGTCTAGATTTTCCAAGGGAGGACCTCAATGGTCTAGATTGTCCGAGGGAGAACCTAAACGGCTAAGATCAACTCGGGGAGATCCAAGATGGCTGAGATGACCTTGAGGAGGTCCTACACGGTGAGAACTTACGAGGGAGGTCCTATGCGGAGGAGATCTACACAGGGAGGACCTCAACGGCTAAGATCCCACAAGAGGGTAGGTCCAAGATGGCTAAGATGACCCCGAGGAGGTCCTGGCCGTAGATCTTGAGATGGACGGCCCAAGACCTCGCACGCAGCGCTTAAGGACACATTAAAAGCTACATTTATGAAATTTTAACTGGAGTTTGCTGACTTTAGGATTAACCTTTCATAAAATTTTTAGAGGTTTTTGTGCACTACATTTTTCTCCAGAAATTCATCAAGGTTGTTCTAGGGTTTGATTTACCTCCAAAAATTATCAAACAAGTTTTAAAACTTATGATATTTTTAAGAGGGGTCCCACAACATCTCTAGGACCAAGGGAAAATGTTTCCCCAAGTTTGGCACAAGATTTGTGACAAGTGGAAAATGGGTTTGACTTTTGTCAACAAGAGCTTTGTGTTTTTGAATTCCACAACTCTTGGACAAGAATTATAGGTGAGTTCAAGAGTTTCAAGATGTGAGAAAAAGTTTTAATTTCTACACATTTAATTACATTTGAAACAAACACCTGTTTATACATTTAGGATGTTACAAAATCTCCCCCCCCCTTACAGAAAATCTCGTCCCGAGATTTGGCTCACTCGGAAAAGAAAGAGGGGTAGTCTGCATGCAGACGATCTTCCCTTTCCCAAGTAGCTTCATCCTCGGAATGGTTCGACCACTGAACTTTAAGGAACTTGATGGAACGATTCTAGTTCTTCGTTCAGCCTCTTCGAGTATGCGAACAAGATGCTCGCAATAGGTCAAATCTGGTTGGACATCGAGAGTTTCCAACGGAGCTTCCTCAGTTGGAACACGGAGGCACTTCTTCAACTGGGACACATGGAACACATCATGTACCCCCTCAAGTGTAGTAGGCAACTAAAACTTATAGGCAACAGCTCCCTTTTTCTCGATGATGTGGTAGGGACCCACATATCGAGGAGCTAACTTGCCTTTGACGCCGAAACGTTGATGGCCCTTCAAAGGAGAGACTTTGAGATACACAAAGTCATTAGGCTCAAAACTCAACTCACGACGACGGCGATCCGCATAGCTCTTTTGCCTGGATTGAGCTGTGCGAAGGCGCTCACGAATAAGCTGGACTTGACTCTCGGCCTCATTGATCGAGTCCGGACCAAAGAAAGGTTTTTCGCCGGTCTCAGACCAGTTCAACGGGGTTCTGCACTTTCTCCCGTATAAGGCCTCGAAAGGAGCCATGCCGAGACTGGCTTGAAAGTTGTTGTTGTAAGAAAACTCGGCGAATGGTAAGCATTTCTCCCAATGCTTCCCATAGGAAAGAACACAAGCACGAAGCATGTCTTCCAAAACTTGGTTGACCCTCTCGGTCTGACCATCAGTTTGGGGATGATATGCCATGCTGAAGGAAAGACGAGTTCCCATAGCCTCTTGCAAACTATGCCAAAATCGAGAAGTAAACAGAGAACCACGATCAGAAATGATCGTCTTAGGTATCCCATGTAGACTTACAATTCTGGAAACATAGAGCTCGGCTAAGAGACCCACACGAAGCTGAGTCTTGACAGGAATGAAATGAGCCACTTTAGTCAATCGATCGATGACAACCCAAATGGCATCATTCTTCTTCGGGGATGTGGGTAGGCCGGTGATGAAATCCATCCCGATCGAATCCCACTTCCACTCAGAACAAGCAGGGCTGAAGCGATCCAATTTGGATCTCGATGCTCGCCTTCACACGACAACACACGTCGCACTCGGCAACGAACTTCGCAATCTCCCTCTTCATTCGGGTCCACCAAAATCCCTGACGGAGATGTTGATACATCTTTGTGGCCCCGGGATGAATGGACAAAGGCGAATCATGGGCTTCACGGAGAATCAAATTCCACAACTCCAGGTCCTTTGGAACCACCAGGCGTTGACCGAACTTCACAACACCATGCTCATCCTCATAGAAGCACTTGGCTGTTCCGTTCTTGACATTTTGCCTGATTTTGTTCACTCCAGGATCCGATTGCTGAGCGGCCTTGACACGATCCACCAAGGTTGGTTGCACAACCAAGGTAGCGAGGAAACCCTGCTCAACCAAACCCAAGTTGAGATGCTGAAACTCCTCCAGAAGGGTGGGATGATGCTCCTTGAGCAACAAGGCATTACAATGCGCTTTACGACTAAGCGCATCGACAATGACATTAGCCTTGCCCGGATGGTAGTGAATACCCACGTCATAGTCCTTGATCAACTCCAACCATCTCCTTTGCCTGAGGTTCAGATCTGGCTGGGTGAACAAATACTTCAAGCTCTTGTGATCCGAGTACACTTCACAACGATTACCGATAAGGTAATGTCGCCAAATCTTAAGTGCATGAATCACAGCAGCTAGCTCCAAGTCATGGGTAGGATAGTTGAGTTCATGAGGTCTCAATTGCCTTGATGCATAGTCCACTACCTTGCCCTCTTGCATAAGGACACAACCGAGGCCTCGACGAGAAGCATCGCAAAAGATATCGAAGCTCCGATGAATATCGGGAAGAACGAGAACGGGAGCGGTGGTCAAACGCGTCTTGAGTACTTGAAAACTTTCCTCACATTCGGCGGACCACACGAACTTCTTGTCCTTCTTGAGCAACTCCATCATCGGCTTCGCGATCTTGGAGAAGTTCTCGATAAAGCAACGATAGTATCCCGCTAAACCGAGAAAACTCCGCACTTCGGTTACCGAACGGGGCTGACTCCAGGAAAGCACGTCGCTGACCTTGCTAGGATCAACGGCTACGCCTCCTGCTGAAAGAACATGGCCCAAGAAAGCCACTTCCTTCAACGTAACGCAAGACTTGTTGAACCGCGATACAATTTAGTGCTCACGCAGCTTGCCCAAAACAAGCTTCAGATGCTCGGCGTGTTCCTCATCGTTCTTGGAGTAGATAAGAATATCATCGATGAAGACCACGACAAACTTATCCAAATACTCCATGAAGACCGAATTCATGAGGTTCATGAACAAGGCAGGAGCATTGGTTAAGCCGAACGACATGACGGTGTACTCGTACAAACCATAACGAGTAGAGAAAGCCGTCTTGGGAATATTCTCAGGTCGGATCCGAACTTGATGATATCCCACTCTCAATTCAATCTTGGAGAAGACTCGAGCTCCAGATAACTGATCAAATAGATCGTCGATGCGGGGCAAAGGATACTTGTTCTTTACCGTCACTTCATTAAGCGCACGGTAATCGACGCATATGCGCAAGGTACCGTCCTTCTTCTTTACGAAGATGGCTGGACAACCCCACGGAGATGAACTAGGGCGGATGAAACCCTTCTCTTGAAGCTCATTAAGTTGCTTCTTCAACTCCACCAACTCATTTGGTGGCATCCGGTAGGGCCTCTTTGAGATAGGGGCGGTACCGGGAGCCAACTCGATGACAAACTCGAGATCTCGAACTGGTGGCATCCCTGGAAGATCTTTGGGAAAGACATCCATGAAGTCACATACCGTTGGGACTTCACGAATATCCGGAGCTGGCTTCGCTTCGATCGCGAAGAGATGTGGACTGGCAACCGGTAAAAACGAACTCTTTCATTGGAGGGATCGGTGAGGTAGATGAGCTTCCGGGCGCAATCGATTTGCCCCATGTGCTGAGACAACCAATCCATGCCCAGAATCACATCTAAGCTCGCTGCATTGAGGAGAATAAGATTCGCCAAAAATCTTACTCCCTCAATCTCAATAGGAACCTCCCGACACTTGGATTCAGCTCTCAACTCCGAACCGGGAGAGCGAATGAGCAACGGGACCAACAAAGGAGCAAACAGAAGATCGCTAACAGCAGCAAAAGACTGAGATACAAAAGAATGAGATGCTCCTGAATCAAACAAAAAAGTAGCAGGATGGGAGTTAACAAGAAGCGTACCCAACACGACGTCAGGCGCCTCTTGTGCCTCCTCAACAGAGATGACGTTGACGCGACCGCTGCCCACGCCTTGGGCTACGGGGACAATCTTCTGATCCTGAGAAGATCCACCACCTTGCCCACGTCCTCCATTAGGACGAGGGGCCGCTCTAGTCTTCTTAGGGCAATGGTTCGCATAATGGCCCTTCTGGTTGCAGAAGAAACAGGTGACCTCGGCAACATTACGGGGGCCACCCTGCTGAGCCGCAGGTGCACGTGGTCGAAACACGGCCTGCTGAGGATGAGGGGCAGGTGCTGATGACCTCGGGGGTGCTCAAGCCTGAGGGCGGGACCCCTGAGACTGCCCAAAGTGAGCACGAGAAGAGCTGGTATGGGAAGACTTCTGAGTCTCCCACTTGCGCTTGCGGGAGTCATGCAGCGCCCTTCCCTTGTGCTCGGAGACGATGGTCTTGTCAACCAAGGCCTGGAAGTCGGGGAAGTCAACGATGGAGAGCTTGTCCTGAAGCTCCTCAGACAAACCATCCATGAACTTCTCCTGTTTGGCCTCATCAGTGGCCACCTCCTCGAGAGCATAACGAGCCGATGGTTGAACTTCATACAAATACTCAGGACCGAATTGCGCCCTTGCTTGAGTGCAGCAAACTCCTTCTTCTTCAGCTTCATCACACTGGCAGGGATGTGAGACCGCTGGAAGGCAACACGGAACTCCTCCCAAGTGACAGTGTGGCCTGCGGGCTGCATGGCGAGAAAGTTCTCCCACCATGAAAGAGCTGCACCCTCCAGCTGATGGGATGCAAAAAGTGCCTTCTCCTGCTCCTGGCACTGAGCAATGTTGAGCTTCCGCTCAACCAGACGAAGCCAGTCGTCTGCATCCAGTGGGTCCTCAAACCTGGAGAAAGTGGGTGGCTGTGTGCGAAGGAACTCTGCAAGTCCCCCACGCAGCTGATGTCCACTTCCTCCCCCTGATCCAGAGGCACTGGAAAGAGTGGTGGTGTTGCGAGCGATAACCTCCAGGACTCTTCTGTCCTCCGAACGGTTGCGCTCAATTTGCATAAGAACCTCGGCCATGGTCGGAGGAGGAGGAAGCTCCTCATCCGAACCAACTGGCGGACCCTGACTACTACGAGTTCTTCCAGCCATCCTGCTGAAAAGATAAGGGGGTTAGCAACGAAATCTGAAAATTAGAAGCTAAAGAAAGCAAAAAGCTGACGACTAGGGGAATGGGACATCACCCTAAACGAAAGCCAAAAAATCAAGTAATCAACTTTAAAGGCTTCTAAAAAGACTCTAAAAACAGCAAGAAAACTTAAGAATAAAGATCAACTTCTCTACACAACTAACCCGTATTGAATGAACGAGTAATTGGTTGAGAAGATAAAATTTCAGCACACTCCTACAAGTCCAACACTACTAAAAAACAAGGCTAAACCAGCGAAATAAGTGTTAGATACTTAGCTAACTAGTATCACATCTTACCCTTTTATTCCCACAAGTTTTAGTTGAATTATCCTCTCATTTTCTACCCTATTTAGAACCTTTGAGCTTGCTGTCCGGAAATTGAAACCTTGCTGTCCAGATTTTGCATCCAAGCTTCCAGTCGAAATTGGCCATTCCAGAAGCTTCAAAACCCTGTAAGAGGGCAGCTAACACCCCAATTTGCCAAACTCATAGGTTCCCAAAACCCAATTAAACAATAACGACTATCTTTTGAGGGAAGGAGAGGGAAAACAACTTTTAAACTCAATTTAGAATAAGGTGAGATAAGAAAGCTAAAATAGGTAAGGAGTAAAAGTAGAGACTTTACTTAAGCTTTCATAAACCATTTGACATTTTGAAAATAAGTTTTTCAAAATATCCTAAGGACGACCAAGCTAGGGTTTCTATGGTCAGTATGGCTCTGATACTAACTTTGTGAGGACCCCGGTTTATTAGGCTTGTAATACTTAGTCATCCATTGACCCTAGCATCACAAACATAATAAGCCGTGTTTTCGAGATATGTATACTTTCCAGAAATGCAGTATACACACCCCTTTACAAAATCATGCATCAATTCCATTCAAGACATAGAACCAAAGCATGAACTAGAAATAAAAGACGTACATCTTATAGAGAGAGTTATTACAAAAGGGGCCGACCGGCCAAATACTATTAAGAAAGATAACACAGCGGAAGCAAAAGCCATAAGATGGCGATAAACAAAAGAAAGCCAAAAGGTTTGCCTTTAGCCCACAAGGCAACCAACAATGCCGCCTAGCTAGACTCCCAACCGCAGCACATCTCACAAAAGTAAAGCCCTTTGGGCTCTACCTCCTCTGCAACAAAGTTATTAAGCAAAGCAAATGAGTACAAAAATGTACTCGCAAGACTGACGTGTAGAATAACAGAACTATAGTTAACTACATGCAAGCTTTATTTAAGTGGAAGGCTTTAGGCTCATTTTAGCATAAAGCAAGTTTTCATTTGCAATATTTAAATAGATTCAAAGCAGTTTCGCAATTCATTTTTAATTTGCAAGTAGCAACGAGACAAGTAACATAATAACAATAGATAGATGACAACAACAATCCTGGAAGTGACTAACCCAATAGCCACCACAACAATAGCATGAATTACCCATTCATACCACCCATGTCAAGTTTTAATTAAAGGTTGTAGTCTAACTCTCGAAAGACTTCCCCAAGCGTGTCCATAACCTAGGACAAGGCTATTCGGATAGTTTTAACCCTACAGGGGTGTACCAATGTACCCACACATTAGACCGCCTTTTTGCCAAGCTATTAGCACACTTCCTTTGGTGTGCCGGCACAGCTAAGTCCAACGAGACCTTTCCAATATTGAGTGTCAACCACGAGTTGCCCATATGGGGATACAACCGCCCCATACGTTGATGCGGAGTCATCAAAGATGCTCACCCCCTTATACGGGTAGTGCTCCTTGCAGTCGATAACCCCACTACTACTCGCCCAATAGCCCACCATGCAACTCGAAGCTAGCACCCGCCAAAGTACTTAGCCAAGAGAGGTACCATATCCCTCTCGTGTGGTTAGCACACAAAAATGCTTGGTTTGGTGTAACAAGATGTTCGGTCCTTGTTGACTTAGGCACCATTCCACGACCCAACAATCACACCATCATCCATTGTGCCCAAGTCCAAATAGTTTTCATTTTTATTTTTGTTTTGATTTTACAAATTAACAAGCACAAGAGATGGACATAATGGAATAATAATTTTTTTTGTGTGACCAAGGTCGTCGACATAATGTCGACAACCACCCATTTCTACCGTTCTAAGCATTTCTAAGCATACCAACGCGTGATCTACTAAGTGATGAGAGCTCATCCAACGAACTCTACATCACAGTAAGGTAGTCCTAGGCTTAGTAGTAGAGAATGAACATTTACCTACAGGATATGCATCTATAGGATCACTAACCGATATCATTTAACAACAAAATAGCAATGCATACATACAAGTTAAACAAAGTAATAGACTTTAAAGTAATGGGACACAATGGGATATGATCAAACTGCTTGCCTTGCTGGTTATGCTCAGTTTGCTACAGAGTATCGCTCACGGGATCAACACACTCGTCGACACCTAATTGAAAAGGCGAAAAGAATCGATAAGAACGAGGAAAACCAAAAAGACAGCATAGCAAACTAGCTCCAAAAGCTCTGAAATTTCTACAGAAGCTAGAGCATGATTTCTAGAGAATTTAGCAACAAGAACCAATTGATTTGGATTCTCAATGCAAAAGATATGAGCAAAACAAAACTGCTCAGCCTCTAAAAATGCAATCTGCTACTATTCACCATAATTAAATTGTTTAGCAAAAATTTCTAGAAAGGTGGTGCAATTGAAAATTTTACAGTAAAACAAGCACCTCATAAGATGGACAACCCAATTGAGTTCACCTCATTTGGAGCTATAATGCATGTTTTATGATTTTTCAAAGACATGAAAATGAGCACAACTAAAATGTACCCACAATTCTTTTAAAAACAGTGACATGCCTAAATCCTAATCAACCATTTAGTGCATTAACAGAGGAAGCCAACAAAGTTGGATTCACTCAAAAATGATCTATAGAGAATTACTTATGCATTTTACAAGTTAAATGAATTTTTAGAGCAACATTAAAAGTTAATTTTGAAACCTATTTATCAAATCTTTTTTCTGGAGCTGAACTCAACTTACAACCATTTTTAGATTAAATTTTAGTTCAAACCCGAGCTACAGAAATTTGAATCAACTAAAAAGGAGCTAAGATGAATTAGTTATGCATTTTCAAAGTTATTACCTTTTTCAGTTTACAAACAACAGCTCTCGGGATATTCCTAAAAACCATAACGAAGGGGGAGGAC
Organism: Phyllostachys edulis; assembly: GCA_036346405.1. Taxonomy (NCBI): domain Eukaryota; kingdom Viridiplantae; phylum Streptophyta; class Magnoliopsida; order Poales; family Poaceae; genus Phyllostachys; species Phyllostachys edulis. The sequence goes on along the minus strand of CM070551.1, from coordinate 43,078,452 downwards.
ATGAGCCGTTGATCCTGGATCGGACGGCTCAAGACCTCCAGGTGAAAACACGCACGCGCGCTCGCGCAAGTCCAGAGGACATGGGCCGTTGATCTTGGATCCAACAGTCCATGTCCTCCCGGCAACGCGCGCGCTAACGAGGAAGGAGGTCGTGGCCATTGATGCTGTATCCAACGGACCAAGACAATCAAGGTTGGACCGGGACGGTCCAGATCTAGCGAGGGTGGACCTGAGCGGCTGAGATCTTCCAAAGGAAGATCTAAACGATGAAGATCTCCCCAAGGAAGATCTACACGGTCAAGACCTCTCGAGGGAGGACCTGTCCGGTCTAGATTTTTCAAGGGAGGACCTCAATGGTCTAGATTGTCCGAGGGAGGACCTAAACGGCTAAGATCAACTCGGGGAGGTCCAAGATGGCTGAGATGACCTCGAGGAGGTCCTACACGGTGAGAACTTACGAGGGAGGTCCTATGCGGAGGAGATCTACACAGGGAGGACCTCAACGGCTAAGATCCCACAAGAGGGGAGGTCCAAGATGGCTAAGATGACCCCGAGGAGGTCCTGGCCGTAGATCTTGAGATGGACGGCCCAAGACCTCGCACGCAGCGCTTAAGGACACATTAAAAGCTACAATTATTAGCCATTAATGGGGGAGGTCTTTGTCTTAACGACAATGACACAGTGCCATTGTCGTCCGACAAAATTCCGAGTGGCTCCCAAGGCTCACCGCCGGCGATGAGGACCTCGTCGGCGCCATCCAAGGGCACCAACGTGTGCGCAATAGTGTTGCGCACACGCTGGGACCATTCCCAACGGCGTGGGTGGCCCTGAACGGCGATGAGCCGGAGATGAACAAGAGGACCAACACGGCTCAAAAGCAAAACTTGAAAGGAAAGCTCCGCAACAACATACAAGCAGGTGCCCAGCTCAAAATGACTACCAGGAGGTTACCTGGAGGTCGTGGCGGAGCTGAGGAGGTCGGAGGAGAGGAGGACCGGCGATGGTGATGACAATGAGCTCCACGGCCAAAAGCTCCAAGTCCACTTTAGCCCGTTCCTGAAGAGGTCAACCCAAGCTTAAGTTAGGGTTTAGAACTCCAGGAGGTTAGAGGAGTAAAATGGAGCAAGAGGTCGATGAGAGGGAGCCACTGGAGTACTCAATGCACAGAGGAGCTCCAAGGTGCTTCAATGGCGATTTGGGGGAGGTCTGTGGAGGAAGAGCTCAGCCAAGCACAGTGGCAAGGCAAAGCTCAACGGTGTGTAAAGGAAGCCAAGGGGAGATACCAAGGAGGTCTTATAGCTAGGGAAATGGAGGTCGTGAGCTAGGGTTAAGCTCATGGTGAGCTTAGCCCATGGCTCGGTCCATGGCTTGGACAGGACGGGGAGGTGACAAGGGGCAAGCTAGGGCATGGCCTAGGGGGCGGAAAGACTGCCACGCATTAAATGCGCACAGGCACAGAGCCGTTGGGGAAGTGATAGGTCACTGACCTCCTCCCTGCCATGGCGCACGCGCGTGCCCAAGCTAGGAGAAGAACAGGACCTGCCCCCAACCATTGGATAAGCCTACGGGGAGGTCCTGGCCCTTAGATCCGAAATGGTAGGATTTAAGTGGAAAGGGGAGGGAGGTCACCGCCACAGGATCTGGACTGGGGAGGTCGTGACCCTTAGATCATCATTGCGCGGATGCGCAAAGGAAGAGGGGAGGTCACAGCCACACGATTTCCATCGCACAGTTGCCAAAAGAATAGGGAGGTCATGCGCTGAAGGGGCTAGGAGGTCCTGGCCATTGGATCTAAATCCAAAGGCGTGGACTAGATGGGGAGGACTTAACCGCAGTGCGCGATACAGCCAAGGGGAAGTGGAGGTCACGGCCTTTGGATCTACATCCAAAGGCGCACAACAGAGCGAGGAGGTCGTGGCCTTTGGATTTCAATCCAAGGGCACACAACATATGGGGAGGTCAGGAGCTAGTGCGCACGACGCGGAAAAGGGGGTGGGGAGGTCGTGGCAGTTAGATCTTGATCTAACGGCAACGATATGAGAGGGGAGGTCAGATGCGCATGACAAAGAAGGGAGGTCCTGGCCGTGGATTTTAAATCCAACGACGCACAACACGATGAAGGGGGTGGTCTGGTGCGCTTGATAACGAGCGGAGGTCATGGCTGTTGGATCTGATCCAACGGCTATGACCTCGATGCGGTGGGAGGTCTGGAGCGTTTGCTAAAGAAGGGAGGTCAAGGCCGTTGATCTTAATCCAACGGCACAAGACCTCGATGGGTGGAAGGACTGGGTAGCGATGGTTATGGAGGAGGTCGTGGCCTTTGGATCTGAATCCAACGGCTACGACCTCACGTGGGGGAAAAGGAGGTCTGGGCTGAGCCAGGGAATTGGTTGGGTTAGACCCAATTTTGGAAGTGGCTCAACCCAAGGAACAGTGCAGCCAATTGAGTTTGAATTTAACAGCTAAGACTTTGCAGATTTAAATGAGATAGCAAATCAACTCCAAAATTTATTAAATTTTAACTGGAGCTTACTGACTTTAGGATTAACCTTTCATAAAATTTTTAGAGGTTTTTGTGCAATGCATTTTTCTCTAGAAATTCATCAAGATTGTTCTAGGGTTTGATTTACCTCCAAAAATTATCAAACAAGTTTTAAAACTTATGATATTTTTAAGAGGGGTCCCACAACATCTCTAGGACCAAGGGAAAATGTTTCCCCAAGTTTGGCACAAGATTTGTGACAAGTGGAAAATGGGTTTGACTTTTGTCAACAAGAGCTTTGTGTTTTTGGATTCCACAACTCTTGGACAAGAATTATAGGTGAGTTCAAGAGTTGCAAGATGTGAGAAAAAGTTTTAATTTCTACACATTTAATTACATTTGAAACAAACACCTATTTATACATTTAAGATATTACATGACCGCGGGTTTGAATTCCTAAATTTGTGCGAAGAAATGGGGAGGAAATCACAGGTTTTCAAAGCTTCATGCAGTTCTAATGGTGTTCGGTCGCATGAGCAAGCTCTCTGCAGAAGAAAACGTTTGGGGAAGAAAAGGAAAGAAAGGAAGAAATAAAGGAATAAATGTAAGGTATAGAATCAAAGAAAGAAAGAAGGAAAGGTGGTAGTGCATGCATTGGAGCTCTGCACGTCAAGCGTGAACGGGCTGGAGCAGCGCTCGGATTCGAATTATAGATTAACCAACAAAACAAATTACTTAAAATCACAAAAAATAGCAAATAGAGTCCAAAAATTCTAGAAAAAATCACAAAAAATTCCTAGAATTATTTTGAACGTAGATAAAATAATTCCAACTTAAATTTGGCTTTTATTTTTCTACATAATTTATTTTCACTTTAAAATAAAAAGGAAAAAGTTTTTTAAAATTCGAGAAAGTACTTAAAATTTTATTTTTCACTTTAAATCCAATAAAATCCCAAAAACTCAATAAATCTTCTTTTGACTTTTGAAACAAGAAATTAAATAATTGATTTTATTTTAACAAAGAAAAGTCTTTTAAATTACATAAAATGAAGGAAAAATCTTTGACAATGAAAATCCAATAAAATAATAACTTTATTAATTTTTATTTTGGTATGCAGAACTTTGGGATGTTATAAAATCTCCACCACCGAATGTGGTGGCTCCTCAAATCTTGGTGGTCTTGTCCGCAGAGGACAAGATAGAGCACCTAAAGGTAATCAAGAATTGATTTCATCTTTAGGACCTTGTAGTCGTAGAAGAACTTACAACTAGATACTGGTCGTAGAAAAGCTTACGACCAGGGGGTTGTCATAGAAAAGCCTACGACATGGTGATGGTCGTAGAAAAACTTATGACTACTTTGTAATATCTCTCTTTCTGATTTTTGCAGAAAGTGGGCATGGAAAACCGTCGGGACGACGAAGAAGTCATACTGATGGTTGTTGGCTTGGTGGTGGAGCAAGTTGATACTGCTCCAGCCAAAAAGCGTTGGCTCGTGCAAGTCGCTGACAAGGGAGGCGCAAGTTCGAGCTCTCCTACTTCGACCGCGCCCTTTGCGAAATTTGCCACGGACATGGCTGCCGCAGAAGAGGCAAGGGCGATCGAAGCGAACATCAATGCTCTCAAACCCAGAGCCCCCAAGATGAAGGTACCGTTCTACTATGACAATAAGACATTCGCCATTTCTGCCTCCCGTGGCTTTGTCAAGCGACTAGAAAAGGAGAACTGAAAGAGTTTTATGTCTTTTGTGAATGAAACTGCTGCACCAACAGTGCCTGTGGTCGAGGGTAGCGCTGCCCTTAAGGTGGTCGAGACAGGTCTCGACCATCCGGAGAGCCAGGAGGCTCAAGGAGAGGTGGTGCTCGTTTAAGACCCACGACCAGACGTGGTCATGGATGTTCCCATTCCTCAACTCAAGTCTCCACCAGATGTGGTTGAGAAGAAGTCAAAGAAATCTTCCTTAGGGAAGGTTTCTTCCAAATTCAATATCAAGTCTGGCACACGAAGGTATGTAAGAAGACAAAAGTGTAAAAACAACATTTACCTTTTGCTTTTTACCATCTGCTGTGTTTCCCTTTTTATGAGCTTAGCCCGACTCCTCTAACCATGAAGGATGTTCCTGTCGAGGAACCCACTGCCATCTCTCCGATAGTTGGAGAAATGACAGTGGCGGTGGTCGAAGGTTCGTCCACCATCTGAGTGGTGAAAGGTGTCATTTTTGCTGAAGCAGCTACGACCACTGAGGTGGTCATGGAGCTAGAAGCGAAGACGACAGAGGTGGCGGCAGAAGCATCTAGCCATGGGGGTGAAGCATTCGATCACCGTGCTGGGAAGGAAATCGCTGTGGATGATCCTCCTAGGCCCCAAGGTCAAGCTTCTGATGCCGCTACCATCGAAGAAGAGAAAGGGTCTGATTTCTTCGACCATTCCTTCGGGTTCTTCGTTCCTGTTACTGTCGTTGTAATACTCCAATTTAGGATTTGAGAGAGAATAAATCAAGAGAGAATGAATTATTCAAAGAGAAGGACTATTTAGAAATTGATCTAGGAGAAGGATCAATTGGAAAATAGTTAATTACACGGATAATGAAGGGGTTTGCAGTGTTATTTGGGCAACCTGGGCCTGGGCTTTGGCCCACTAGGTGGCCGGCCAAGGGAGGGAGGCACCCTTTTTCTCTCCCCCCCCAACCCTAGCCGCCTCTCCACTACTCCCCCTCCTCCCCTTGTAGCCGCCACCCCCAATCCCTCTCTCCCTTTGGCCACCACTTTGGTGCCCCTCCAGCAGCGCCTTCCCCTCCGATGAGATCCCTTGCTGCCATTGAAGGAGGCCTTGGTGCTGCCGGCCACTTGGAGGAAGGAGGAATTGATCACTCGGGCAGTCTAGTCGGCCAAGGAGGAAGAAGGCGGAAGGAAGAGAAGAGAGGAGAGGGGAAAGGAGAGGTATCACCAGCAGGTGTTGGTGTTCTTCGTCGTTTCGTCAAGGGTAACCCCTGTTTTCCCCCGATTAGATGTGTATTTAGTTATTGTAGCAATGTCGGTATTATGGTCTGCTCAGGACAGATTTCGTTAGACAGGCATTTTGATGTAGTTAAGTGCGGATTCAGTTCTGGAAATCTCCTAGAGTAATGTAGAGGACATTGTCGTCTTTCCGTGAAGTGCTAGATCGCGTTATTTGGACATCGGTGCCAGAAGTTATGAATTTAGTAGCGGGACTGTTCTGCAGATCTGTCGGTATTCTGACAGGTTTTAGTAATCTGAATTAAGAGATTAGTTAAATGGAAAATTAAAGGATCTCAATATAATTAAAGTTGTAGAATATTGTCTCAGCTTTCCAGAAAGCTCAAGAACGTGAGATTTCGACATTCGTACTGAAAGTTATGGTAGTTTTAGTTTACTATCCAGAGAACCCGATGTGAATTCGATGTTTTATTATTCGGCCTGGTAGGGATATTAGATGGCCAATTCAGGATGGCTCACCAGCTAGAATTAGTTGGAGAATTTAATTACCTTTCCAGTAAGTCCAAGAACACCTTATTTGGACCCCTGTAGTGAAAGTTACGAATTTTAGAAGTTGACTATCCACCAAGGGGACAGATCGACGTTTAGGAATTGGGGTTGGGATCGAGTTAGACGCGTTTGCGAGTTCGTGGTTGCTGTTTATAGTTTATTTTTGTCTGCTACTGTCGTCTTAGCATGAGTTATAATTATTATTCAGGTGGTGGATTGGTCCCGGGGGCAGCACCTTCTGCACATCCCTCGTTCCCTCGTGGTTAAGGCAAGTATAATGATGGTTATAATAGATATTGTTGAATGGCAATGTTTGATATATATATTATGAGTATTTGTGTGTTCATGATTGTGAAGATGGCATAATTGGTAATGTTCATGGTTGCTAGAGATATGAGTTATGTGTTAATCATGGATGTTTGAAAGTTTTGAAATCTATGTTATGAGTTTTTGTAGTATGAATAGGATATTCATATGCAACGGTGTTGCGGATGCATGTTTGTATTAATTTGAGAATTCATACATATGCATCATGTTGGCTTATTGAAGTCTTGGTCATGTGATGACCAAGCAACTCTTGAGGTCCCCGTCATGTTTGGCTGGGGTGTTACAGTTAGTATCAGAGCGGGCTGTAGGTCCATGGTATTGAAAATATTAAACTTGACACACTAAGCACAGTAGTTGGGAATGGGTTTCTGCATTGCATTTACGCTTCCGTTGAGTTGTATTGATGATTCCTATTATGAGATGATCTGATATATCTATATTATAATACTATAGTTATTATGTGTGGGGATAACCCATGTTGAGAGGTTGATGTCGTGGTTGTGGCCCTGGGCTGTACCAGGTTACACCACCGTTCGTGGTATAGGAATAGCGAAGTGTCCACACTAGATATCGTAGTCCAGGCGTTGATAGCGCGTATATTTATAAGAGTTGTTCTCTTCCTTGAAATTTGAATTTGGTCAACTCTTACCTAGTTGTGGCTGATGAACTTCTTTTGGATTAGTAGTCCATTCCAGTTGATAGAATTCTTTGAGGGACGTTGCTGTGCTCCCATTGGTTTAAGTTGCCCTGTAAAGCAATCAATGTTTTCCCAACCGATGAGTTATTCTTACGGCTGGTGAACTTGGTTAATTGTCAAGATTGACCTTCGTATTGGAGCTTGTCTTTCTTATTGGAAAAACTTGATCCTTTTATTGCGCTTGATGATTTGGATAATGAAAGTTTCCTTTTGCAAGTCCTTTAATGCGTGGAAGCTTTGACTCAAGGTATCTCTTTTGGGTATTTTGAGTGTTGGAGTTGGATGCTTCTCTTTTATGAAAGAAAACGTTAAAACCTTTATCGACGTCTTGTCATGGTTAAGCGAGAGGTTACAATCAAAGAAATTAATGGTTGTTATTTGGGTTATCAAGTTGAGTCTGTAGTGTGGTGCATATTTGATCTTAACTAAGATCCTTGGACGGGAAGTAGTTTAATTTGATGGTGTCTTGTAGTAGCTCTTGAGGAACTGTGTTTAAGGGTATGGCTATACCCAATTGAAGTTAAAGAAGTTATAAATAAGTGTGAGATATTGATCATTTGGTCTAATCATTAAGAGTGTGGGATTTGTTAAATTTATTGGATAATTCGGTGTAATAGGTCCCAATGGATTAATCTATCTATAGTGATGCTTATGTTAAGGATATGTTTGATGTTGCCTTAGAGGATATTAATCCAGCAATTTTCATAAACTGGCTACTTGATGATTATACTTAATTGCTAGTTTGAAACATGTATATCAGATTAGATGGATATTGAGGTAGTACCTTGTGAAACCCGGTGATTAAATGAGATGATGTTATTAAATCTGTAGTTAAACTCTGAGTATAAAGTGGAATGTTGACTCTGTGTTATAAATGGATATGTTTCTGTAAATAGCAGTAGGACTCTATTTGCATATGTGATAAATACAATTGTCAATTGTTAATGATAATTGAAGTGGGTGTTGAGCAACACTTATGGTTGAATGGATGAATGCATAAGTGGTCTCGGATAGTGTGCCTTGCGAAATTGTTATTTGATAGCATGATTTAGATAAAATAGGGTTGTTTCAACCTTGTGCTTTGTGTCTCCTTGGGAGAGGTTTACGATGGGATAGTAGGCTATAAGGATTCTCGTTAATAGTGTATTATCTCATTGTTAGTGTGATTGTCAGTAAGGGATTATGAAGATGATATTGAATGTTTTGTATAAAGGGATTGGGTCACTCGCCTGATATTGATTAAATGAAAATGCTTCAAGTTTCGCATTTGTGATCCTTCAGACCTCGTGTTATTGTGGTAGCTGAAATTGTTTTGAGCAAAGTGACGTGCTGAGAGGTTTTATTAGTTCCTAATTGGTTTATGTGTTGTGGTCTTGAAATCTCTTCTTGTTGGAGTTGGCATGGTGATGCTGTAACCAACGGAAGTCGTTTTCTTCGTTAAAGGAAAGAGTGAAGTAGAAGTATTTGAGATTGAAGTCAAGTTTTGTAACTTGCAGTTTATCGATTTTTGCCTAAACTTTCTGTTTTGCCAGTAGAGTTTCTGAATCCCAAAAGCAATGTTTTATGCTCGTTTGAGGTTTGATATTCTCTGCTTGTGGGACGTGTGCCCTCATCTATGATCTCATCTTTGTTTTCCGGGATCATTGCTATTTGATTAATTCTCTTGATCTGGTAACTACTGTAAGTGGTAACGTTTCCCGATGTGCTGAAATTTATTTCTATTTGCCTCTTCTTTTAAGAAAGGAGACCAAACTGTATTGCAAAGTCTTTTCGGATGTGTTTTGGCAACTAGATAGAGGTGGTCTAGTAGATGTTCTGTGAACCTTTAGGTGTTAGGTTATTTGAGAGGCATTGAGTAATAAATTGATTAATTAGAATGTTCCTTGGAGAGGATTTGATTTAATTAGAGTGTTTGACCTTGGAGCTAACATATTTCGTTGTCGCAACTAGTAGGGCCTATAGCGAGATGTGGTCCAAGATCTTGTGTTCATTTTGGCAGAACACAAGAATTAGAAGTATGGAAATCTTGGTCAGTTTTTTTTGAGTATCGCATTTGGGTACTCGGTAAGATTGTGTAGAAGAATTATGATGGTGTAGTTAATGAGAGTAGCAGGGTAGTGAAATCTGATAGTCGTGTTAAATGATGGGATAGCAGGGATTGTTGAGATATTGTCAAGTATGACTCGGTCTCAGTGAGTAACCCTATGGGAGTTAGATTATCTCTAAGGATAACTTGGTCAAGAAAATATTTATTTATTGATGTTAGTGATTGAGTATGTTTGAATCTTGATCAATCAGTTAAAGTATTGTGAATGAGTATATTGTGGTCATGTAGCTGAATTTGATTGGTGTGGGTTAGAGAAGGTCTAAGATTGGTGAAATGAATCGCTTTAGGCGGTTACTTGATTAGTGAGGACTGTTGATATTAATAACCGAGGTTATTGTTGAGCTGCGTGAAATGTTAGTGAGCGAATTTGAGGATTTCCTACCAAGTATACCGGAAATTTAGTGTAAGAGTCTTAGAGATTGAATTGGGCTTTGCATTTTTATGCTAGCATCTTGGTTTCCCATGATTAGGTTCCAAGAGTTATGGTGATCTTTGATGGAATCCTTTGGATGCAGTAAATGAGTATGTATGTGGTGAATTTCAAGTCGATTATCCATAAAAGATTTAGGTGATGTGATTGTGGATAAAATCTATATTGAGGTGTGATGGGAATTATTTGTCAAAATAATTCCTTTGGTAAAGAAGTTGATCAGAGTATGTCATTGTGGGTTGGGAGAGTCTCTCTACACAGGTGTGGATTTTGTGTTCAATTTGAGCATAACTTTGAGATTGCCAAATTAAAAGAAATGAATTAGTGTGTTATGCGATGATTTGGAATCTCATGGTTTAATAGAAAGTTGAATTCTTAAAAGAAAGTTTGCGGAGAAGGTTGTATTCTCGGATAATGAAGTATTTTCTTGGTTTTTATCTAAGCTTTGTCTCTATGACAGATGCCAATTATAAATTGAGTTGGTTCTTCTTGGTATGCGTGGTTCTTTTCGGTTAAGACAAAGAAAGGAAATGGTTGTTTTGGGCATGCGAGTGATTTTGCCTTTGGCTTATGCAGTGTTCACTGGCAAACCGCCCACTTGGAAAGTGGAAGAGTTTCATGATGAATATTTTGGTTTTGGATTTAACTTTTTTGGTGGGGAGTTGGTAATGCATGTATGCGATGAGAATCCTTTATTTTCAGTTGGGTTCTGTTTTTGAAAGAATTTGTTTCAAAAGGGTTCTGTTGTGCGTCCCTGGTTAAAAGAGGTGCTCTTTGTTAAAGTAAAGAGATCGAGTGATATAAGGAACAAGAGTTCTGTGTGTTTTGTGCAGGTTGTGTGGTTTGGTACCAAAGGGAATATTGGCCCAAGGTACATTGATTGTTTCTGGAAGTTGCGGGGATTTCGGAAGATAGCCATTCGCTAGGACTGTCTTGAATCCTAGAGCGGGGTATATAACGTTTTGTATGATCTGGTGATTGAGAGAACGCTTGAGGTATTTGGAGTGTAAGGTTTCAGAAGAGCCGTTGGCCAGCAAGTAAATACCGAATTCCTCCTGTCTGTCGAGTAGTTCTGGTGAAGTCGGTACCAGCGTTGAGGCGTAATACTTCAATTGCATCCAGGTGCGGTGGTCCCATAAGTCCGATAGGAAAAACGCCTTGGGAATTGGAGTCTCGCATGCGCGAGCGATATCCGGAGTTATTCACAGTAATTACATGGTATCAATGATAAAATCTTAGTGGTGATGTTTCTTTGGTGTTAAGCGTGGTTAGAATTTGGGGTCGAATTCAGTTTAAGGGGGGTAGAATGTAATACTCCAATTTAGGATTTGAGAGAGAATAAATCAAGAGAGAATGAATTATTCAAAGAGAAGGACTATTTAGAAATTGATCTAGGAGAAGGATCAATTGGAAAATAGTTAATTACACAGATAATGAAGGGGTTTGCAGCATTATTTGGGCAACCTGGGCCTGGGCTTTGGCCCACTAGGTGGCCGGCCAAGGGAGGGAGGCACCCTTTTTCGCTCCCCCCCCCAACCCTAGCCGCCTCTCCACTACTCCCCCTCCTCCCCTTGTAGCCGCCACCCCAATCCTCTCTCCTTTGGCCACCACTTTGGTGCCCTCCGTGATGCCTTCCCCTCCGACGAGATCCCTGCTGCCTTGAAGGAGGCCTTGGTGCTGCCAGCCACTTGGAGGAAGGAGGAATTGATCACTTGGGCAGTCTAGTCGGCCAAGGAGGAAGAAGGAGAAAGGAAGAGAAGAGAGGAGAGGGGAAAGGAGAGGGATCACCAGCGGGTGTTGGTGTTCTTTGTCGTTTCGTCAAAGGTAACCCCTGTTTTCCCCCGATTAGATGTGTATTTAGTTATTGTAGCAATGTTGATATTATGGTCTGCTCAGGATAGATTTTGTTAGACAGACATTTTGATGTTGTTAAGTGCAGATTCAGTTCTGGACATCTCCTAGAGTAATGTAGAGGACGTCGTCATCTTTCCGTGAAGTGCTAGATTACATTATTTGGACATCGGTACAAGAAGTTATGAATTTAGTAGTGGGACTGTTTTGCAGATCTGTCGGTATTCTAATAGGTTTTATTAATCTGAATTAAGAGATTAGTTAAAGGGAAAATTAGAGGATCTCAATCTAATTAAAGTTGTATACTATTGTCCCAGCTTTCCAGAAAGCTCAGGAACGCGAGATTTGGACATTCGTACTGAAAGTTATGGTAGTTTCAGTTTACTGTCCAGAGAACTCGACGTGAATTCGATGTTTTATTATTCGGCCTGGTAGGGATATTAGATGGCCGATTCAGGACGGCTACCCAACTAGACTTAGTTATAGAATTTAATTACCTTTCCATTAAGTCCAAGAACACCTTATTTGGACCCCTGTAGTGAAAGTTACGAATTTTATAAGTTGACTGTCCACCAAGGGGACAGATCGATGTTTAGGAATTGGGGTTGGGATCGAGTAAGACGCGTTTGCGAGTTCGTGGTTGCTGTTTATAGTTTATTTTGGTCCGCTACTGTCGTCTTAGCGTGCATTATAATTATTATTCAGGTGGTGGACTGGTCCCGGGGGCAGCACTTTATCGCACGCCCTCGTTCCTCGTGGTTAAGGCAAGTATAATGATGGTTATAATAGATATTGTTGAATGGCAATGTTTGATATATATTATGAGTATTTGTGTGTTCATGATTGTGAAGATGGCATAATTGGTAATGTTCATGGTTGCTAGAGATATGAGTTATGTGTTAATCATGGATGTTTGAAAGTTGTGAAATCTATGTTATGAGCTTTTGTAGTATGAATAGGATATTCATATGCAATGGTGTTGCGGATGCATGTTTGTATTAATTTGAGAATTCATACATATGCATCATGTTGGCTTATTGAAGTCTTGGTCATGTGATGACCAAGCAACTCTTGTGGTCCTCGTCATGTTGATGACGGGCTAAAGGTCCCCATGCTTGTAAAGCATGGGCTTTGGTCCCCATACTTGGGGAGTATGGGCAATGGTCCCTGTGCCAGATGGCACAGGCATGGGTGTGCATTGACGGATGTGCACTTTGCATTACCGGTAAAATGCAAAAGGGAAAGAGAAGGAAAAAGATCATTTTTGAGCATATTGCATAGCATGTGTGTGTAAGGTGATTGATATGTGGTTTTATGAAGTATAGTTGATGAATTACATGCTTGTATGCTATTGATGCTATTTATTATATTTGCTGAGTCTTTGGACTCACCTCTTGTTGTTTGTTGTGTTTTAGGTACCTTTACAAGATCAGCATGCATGGGGGAAAGGAAGGATTAGACTTCTTGCACTTTTGTACGAATTACCCACCTTGGAATGAAAGGAAAATTAACTAGGAGATGAATGAACTGTTTAAAGTACTCATATTGATTATTGCTTGCTTGGAGTAATCTGTAATAAATGAATAGACGTTTTAGATGCTCATGATCTATTTCTAGATGTTTAGTTGCTATGGATGTCATAGTAACGAATAGTCAGTTTTGATTACGTCTTGATCATATTGCAATTTGGATTATCTTTATATGTTATATCTGTCTGTTGGAACCTCCGGTATAGGTAACTATACAAAGGAGGTTCTGCTGAAATTTTGTAAGATGTTTTAGTTTAATTACGGTTAATTAGTAGCATTCCAGGCTTTTGTTTGGCTGGGGTGTTACAGTCGTGGGATCTCGTGCGTTCAGATCTCGTGCTCGCGTTCCTCACCCTAAGGACATTCCCCACAGAGGGGATATTTTCAACGACGAGCGTCTCGAAAAGGTGTGGTGGGATCAAGTCCAAGAGATCGATGAGCTGAAGAACCCCATGAGGGTGTTATCTTCGTTTGCTCGAACAACAATGAATGTGAGTATCTACCGTTCAGTACTCACATACGTGTATTTTCTCGCTTCTCACTGTCTTTCTTTATGAAGAAAGCTTTGGAACAAATTGCCACTATTGTTGAATACAACAGGCAATTTGTCCAGCTGCGATAGGAAAAAGTGGTACTCTGCGAGCAGGCAGAGAGATGGTAAGTAACTGGTATTCGTAGTCGCTTTATGTTTCGACCACTTACACAGTACTTATGGGGATTTTTGTAGAAGATCTTACGACTAGGTACTGGTCGTAGGAAAACTCATGACCAAGGTATTGTTGTAGAAAAACTTACGACTAGGTTCTGATCATAGGAGGACTTACGACTAGGGTATTGTCGTAGAAAAACTTACAACTAGGTTCTGGTCGTAGAAGAACTTACGACCGCTTGTTTTATGCTGATTTCTACTCTTTTCCTCTGTAGGTTCAAGAACGACGAGAAGACCTTAGCTGATTCTCTCAACTTTGAGAAAGCCAAGACGAAAAAGCTAAGTGAGAAGAATGAAGACTTCTAAATAAGCTTCAGGTGGCAAACTCTGCAATCCAAAGGTTGTAGGGACAAATAAACGGTAAGTGTTGAACTTAAAACCGCTTACGACATTCTTTTCTTTTTCTAACTCTTATTCCTTTTCAGAAAAAGAGGTCGAAGTGGGGAAGCTTGAAACCGAGATCAAAGAAAATACCTTGGTTCTTAACAAGATTACCCGCATCGCCAAAGAAAAAGATCGAGAGGTCCAATCGTGGGAGGAGCGCTACATAACGAGCACTACCTCTCACCACGATGAAGTCAAGAAGTTAGATTCTCGACTAGTAGGTAAGCAAGTCTTTACCTGTGTTCGGTTTTGTTTTCCTTTCGAGGTCATTTTATCTGACTGGTTTTATTCTTTTCAGAGCAAGCAGTCGAAATAAAACGACTCTGTGAGGCTTCGACTCGTAATCAGGAGGAGATGAAGTCGATGAAGGTCAACCTTCAAGATAACATTTCCCTCCTAAATAATCTACTCGGTGGGCTTCATGCTGAGGGGATCACTCCTCGTGAAGACACGATGATTGCTCACTCGAGTACTATTGGTGATTAAGTCAGAACTTTGCAAGAGTTGGTGACCACTTTGAAGACGAACCAAGCTGATTCGATAAAGGAGGCAGTCAAAGAGGGAATAAGTTTTGTTTTGGCAAAACTTAAAACTCATGACCCCAGCCTTAATCTGCAACCCATCAAAGCGGACTTCGACTGCTCTGGAGCAGAAGTGGAGTGGTTGATGAAGGAAATGCAGTCGATTTGCGAGGAAGTCACGGAGGAGATGCAAATAGGATCCCCTCGTCAGAGTAGTTTGTACTTGAATCCTGTAAAGACAAGTTTTTTGCTGTTGATATATATAATCATTTCTTCTTCCTGCAAATCATCTTGTCGAGTAGTTAGTAACTCATAAGATAATGAATGGAAAAAGAGATTAAGACTAAGAATTGAAGTCATATTAATAACTTTATCCTAGCCCCCGACTATTTGCTTGGTTTATTTAGATAAACCAAGTAAATAGTGTGAAATGGGTTTTCTTAAAAAGATATGTTTATTTAACTTGTAGTTTTTCGATCGTCTCGCACTGGTCGAAAATGTAGGAACGAGTTGACACTAGGAAGTTCCTTCTTGTGGGCAGGACCACGTGCAGAAAGAAAAGGCTTCGACTAGGTAATGTTACCTTCTCCGACTAGTTTAATCAAATCAAGAACGGTCAACTTGAGTTAGACAAACGTCTAGAGTACCTTAAAAATTTGGAGTATTATGGAGTCAAATTGGTGAACCTTGCCCCCAATGCCATCGCCGACCTTAGCATCTTTGTCTATCTCTATGAAGTGTACTTGGGGATTACCGCAGATCTGGATGTTTTCAAGTACTACTACAGAATAGCAAAGGTGGGGAAGACGACCGGGACGCCTGGAGAGTGCACCTTGCGCCTCCACGACGGAAAGGCTGATGAGTACATTCATATGTACTCTAAGTCTTTGTGGTCGTCATGGAAGAAGAGCTGGTTCTACATGATGGTCACTCAAAAAGACAGCCTTTACTATACTGGTAAGATGGTAGTCGAAAATCTAGAATGGCGCTCCTCCGTGGAGAAGGAGGGAAAAGTGGGGAGATTGGTTGAAGCCATCCAACTCCTTAGTGTCAGTGGTTTAACCTCCTAACACGTGGTAAGAGATTTCTCCATGCGCCGGATTAGCCTTCTAAAGGCCCGAGCACATTTGATACTATGGTACATTCGTCATGACGACACGACCAAAGATTCCAAGGAAGGTAAGTCCTTAAAGATTCCAACCAGTTTGCTTACCTTAGTTGATTACTTTTGTGACCCTAAATTCCCTTATTTACCCTTACAGCTCTGTCTCCTTATGACATCAAAAGCTGGATCAAAATGATCTACGCCGGAGAGCCTGACGAGAAGGTTGATTTCCCTCAAATTTTAGCGGTTGTTTCCGCAAACGAGAGGGCTAAGAGACTGAAGGTAAAAATATGAACCACCTTTCATCATTTATATGTTTTCCGATCGGTTTTACCGTAAATCCTCTTTGATGCGCAGTCGGTTGGATTGAGGATCGATGAGGCCTCTAAAAGTTGTGAGCTGATTGATGCTCTGTCCACTCCTACGACCACACGGGATGGTGGTCTTATAGAGGTAGGTAACCGAACAGAAATGTATTTTCTAGATGAAGAATTTTTATCACCTAACTAACTTTGATTGTTTATTTAGGCTATTGTCGTGGAACCTAATGTGGTCGCTCAGGACCTGTCAGTTGCTACTAAAGTAACTGTTTTGGAGGTCGATGAATCCACACCGTCCGACCAGATGGTCAGGGATCTTATTCTCGATCAACTGGTCGAGAGCATTACTTCTGACTTCTAGTTGGAGGATGTGAGGGGTCTGACCAGCCCTACCAATTCAGGACCGGTGAAGTCAGTCGAATAGAAGAAAAGAAAAGTGAGCACGACAGATTTTGCTTCAGTGCGCTTCAAATTAAAGACCAAGAAAACGACTAGGTATGTATGCATGAAAGGACTTATGTAAGTACTTACATCTGGTGTTTTTAGGGTCTTGTGCTTTTTTTCTTCTTGTCATTGATGACAACCAGAGCACCCCTCAGGAGAAAGCTCCTGAGGAGAAAGAGGTCGAGCCAGCCCCCGAGCAATTGGCAGCGCTAGTGCCTTCTCAAGAACCCATGGTGGCTCCAACCCCACCTACAGAAGTGGTGGTTTCTAAGGAATCTCAGTAAGTTCCGACCCCTGCTAGGAATTCTCCTCTCTGAGTCACCTTTCCTCATCGCTTCCGAATCTTCAAAGATAAAAATCTTAATGAAGCTTTGGGAAGAATTTCAGACAGTCAAACAAAGACGAGTACTGACTCTATTTTTGCTGAATATAACGATATGGCAATCGAGGTAATCTTCCACGACCACTTTTAATAGCCTTTCCCTTAGAAAATATTGAAAGGAGTTTACTATTTTTGTAGCATATGGTGGATAATTTCGCTGTGATCAAAGGACTGACCCAACGAAAGCTCTTGGAGAAAAAGAACTCCGAATTAGAAAGTACACACTCTTTTAGTGTCTTTTTTTTCTCATTCTTTACCATTTGGCTCTTTTTCTGTTAACCAATTTCTCCTTTTATCGTATTTGATATATTCGGAGAAACTTGAAGAAGTTATGGCTAAGGAAACCATAATTGCCAAGCTTAAAGAAGAATGCCAAAACAACTACCAGGCATAAAGAAGTCCTTGACACTATTGAAAATAAGAGCTAAGGTAAGCGTTCGTAAACTCGACCAGTGTGCTTCCTTTTTCTAGTCGTATGTACTTATCTTTTGGTTTACTCGTACAAAGCAAACTCAAGCATTAAAGAGATCAGAAAAATCTCTTGAGTTCTAGCGTGGCAAGGAGGCAACTTTTGGGCAAAATCTTGAAGAGAAGGTCATAGTTTTCAACAAGATGCTCTTCGATATGGGATCGGGAACACAATTGCCTAATTTAGGAGATCCCACAGAGAAGATCAACTACCTTGGCCAACAACTTGAAGACCTCAGGAGTATCCTCAAGACAACTCAGGAGAACCATGCGTAGACCATATTTGAAGCTGTCAAGAATGGAGTTAGTTTTGCTTTGGCAAAACTGAAAGTCTCCGACCCCACCATAAATCTCCAAGCTGTTGAGGAAGACTTCAACTGCTCGGGGGAGGAAGCAACCAAAGTTTTTGACTAAATGGCACCTCTCGGACATAAGGTTGTGGAGGAAATGGAGGCTGAGTCTCCAACGTGCAGCGACCAATCTGGTGGCTTTGAGAAGTAAATCATTGTAATATTTAGACTGTTGTAAATAAAAACTTACCTTTTATCATCAATGAAATCTTTCTTCTGTCTTCCTAAATTCGCTGAACACTCATATATTTTCTAGCCCACGACTACTTGTATTAGTAGAAGAGCTTTACTAAAGAAGCAGTAGACCAAAAAAATTGGGCAATAGCTATAACCATGGTACAAAGTATATGATGACTATTTTATAAAAATGATCTAAGAATCTCTAGGAAATCAATGTGGTCGGAACCAGCGCATGACTTCGACTAGTTTTAGATCTTTTCCATAATTGAAATAATGTGTACACTACAACAAAACTATCACATAGAGACACTTTTGTTTTGACGCTTTTATGTCTGTCTCTACGCCGAGAAACACCTCGTATGTAAAGACGCTTCTCAAGACGTTTTATATGACGCCACAAAATCTCTTACCATAGGAAGGCACATATACATTTACATTTATGTAGAGACGAATCTTGAGACGTTTGAGAATATGTCTAAGAATTAAGAGGACAAAATTTTAGCTACAGAGCCGAATCTTGAGACGTTTTAGAATCGGCCTCTATAGCTCTAGGAAAAGTTTTTCGTTTTAAATTTTTTTCGATGGGGACCGAAAGGACTGAAAATAATTTCAAAAGAATTTTGTTCAAACTTTTTGGATCAAATATGAATTTAAAATCTAAAACATCTGCAAAAATTAATGCTCCGAGGGGGTTTCGATCCCTACTCACAGGGAAAACAACGACAGCACCTTGCCACTGGGATGTCTCTCGTCTTTTGTTTCTTTGCTGATTGTTACTCTCTTTAACGCTTTTCCCCCATCTGATTATATCCTAATAAGTGATCAGAGCGTGCATTCGGATCCCCCATCTGATTCTATCCAAGAAATGACCAGAGCGTCTCTTATAACTACTATAATTTAGAGTTTACCCGCACTCGGACGATCGTCCCCTTCCCCCACACACGACGCCACGACTTATGGAAACACCATGATCTCCTCCCTCCCCCTGACTCACGGAAACACATAAGATCTCCTCCACCCCCACGCCCCTTAGCAGCCCCCTCCTACCCGTAATCGCCGCCGTCCTCCCACTCGCGCCGCTCCCAGTCCTCCTCCACCGAGCCACCCTCCACTACTACAAAAAGGCTAATACTGGACGCCTCATCACAAACGGTTGCCCAAACCCATTTGTATTACATGCATTCACAGACGATTTTGGTTTTGCGACCGTCTGTGTTACTGGCTGCACTAAAAACTGTCTGTGAAGAGGTAATATCACATACGGTTCATGTTGAAAACCGTCTATCAAGTATTATAGATGGTTCTGAACAAGAACCGTCTGTGATATTACTTAGTATCACAGACGGTTTTCAAAAACAACCGTCTGTGATACTTCACAGACAGTTTTAATAATGAACCGTCTGTGATATGAGACCATATCACGGACGGTTCTATTGTGGAACCGTCTATGATAAGTATCACTGATGGTTCCATAATAGAACTGAATGTGATAAGTCTCTTTGTTAGTAGGAGCCCGCTAGGGTTTGCGCTAACTCGTCACTCCCCAGTGGCCTTACTCTCGTCGTTCCCCTCCCCAACGCCGCCATTCTTCTCGTCGCCGACAATAGGAGTGTCTTTTGTAGTGTCACCGTTGCGCCACAACTACGGTGACACTGCGCGCCTTCCCCTCTTTCTCCTCCCCCTGGCATGCGCGACCCCGGATACCTCTCCATCGGCGATGTCGAGGTAAGACAGACCTATCACCTATTGGTTTGTGTTGTTGGTATTCATATGAACCGAGCTCCTCCTCCCTCTCGCCGCCAGCTCCCACACCTCTGGATCAAGCTCCCTCCTCCCTGCATCGCCGGATCAAGCTCCTAGTCCTCCCTCGCTGCACCACCGGCACTGGCTTCTCCTCCCTACGTCGTAGCTCCAGCTCCTCCTCCCTCTCGCCGCCGGCTCGTTGTGCTACCTCGGACCTCCCTCGCGCCTCCAACCTTTCCGGCTCTCCCACTAACGCGTAAGCCACCTTCTTATCTTCTTGATGTTGTCTGGTTGTTGGTTGATGCTAATGGTGATGGCCATTGGCCAGAGCCTAGATGCTAAATGTGTAATACATACATACATGAAGAGAAGTGCATGCATCATTACAGAGAAGTGTAAATGTGTAATACATACATGTAGAGAGAAGTAGAGAAATGAATGCAATGATTGTGCACTTGTGCTGATTGCTGAATGAGTGAATTCAGAAGTGTAAGTGTTGTCTGCTATTGAAGTATTCAGAAGTGTCAAGTGTTGTCTCTTCTATTGATATGTATGGGTTGTTGATATGTTATGACTTATTGGGTTGTTGATATGTATGGGTTGTTGATATGTTATATTGTTATGACTTATGACTTATTCAGAAGTGTCAAGTGTTGTCTGCTATTGATAGTGAAAACTTGCTTGGTGAACTATGGGCTGTTGATATGTATGATTGATGGTTTACAAAAATAGATGTATAAAATGTGTGATATGTATGTTATGACTTATTGTTGGTTTGTCATTTTATCAAGATGTCATCCGTTATGTCCTACACTTCCATTCCTAATCTCTTCTCTATAAAGTCTCCAAGCGGTGGGTGCTTGTGCCTTTAAAAACACATCATATATATATATATATATATATATATATATATATATATATATATATATATATATATATATATATATATATATATATATATATATATATATATATTATATTGTTCTAAGTCCTCGGCCACTTTAGGAATTAGTCCCCATGACATGAGGAGGATGAGACATGACTATGGGCAATTTCATCGAGCCGTGCAAGTTTAAGAAGCACGGCCGCCAGGAGAGTGTAAGGACATCCAATTATTTGGTTGCTAATATGTGATGCTACTTCCCGGTCGAGTACTGCGTTAAGAAAGTGGCGTGGACGCGAGGTACTCTCGATCGAAGTGGCATCATGTATCGCGAACTGTAATGATGTCCCGACGCCTCTTGGGCCAGATTTTAAACTTGCAGGCTCGATGAAGTTGCTGGTTGCAATCTCATCCTCCTCATGTCATGGTGCTCAATTTAAAGTGGCATATATATATATATATATATATATATATATATATATATATATATATATATATATATATATATATATATATATATATATATATATATATATATGATGTCTTAAAGACACAAGCGATCCTTTGCTTGGCTTGGTAACTTTATAGAAAAGTCATCACAAGCGGTTTGACCACAAACCGTGCGTGATATATCGATCATCACAGATGCTTTGTGACTGAAACCGTCTGTGATATGTAAGTCATCACAGACGGTTTTAGCTAAAAACCGTCTGTGATAGTTGACGAGGATTAAAACCTCTATGTATTATTTTAATACATAAAAGACCATCGTCTTCATGGTGCGTAACCCTATATAACGACCTCCTTTGGTCGTGAGGATTCCAGAGGTTACATAAGGGTACCTGGTGGGACAAAGGTCTTGTACCTACCCTCCGACCAGGTAGCTACTCGGAAACGCTATGAACTGGTGTTTATAACTAAACCCAAATATATCCTTATCGTGCGATGAATATAGCATGTGATGTATACTTCATACCGCACAGTTAACACCTTAACTGCTGTATCGCCCCGACCAGTCGCAACGCTTCACTCAAGACGCCTTCTCCAGGAGTAACTGCCACCCCTTCAGAAACTATTTAAGAGTGAAGCTGTAATAGCCTAATTTTAATTAACTTGATAATTATATGCATTTCATATTATTTCTAGAGCATGTGCATAAATTATGTATTTGAAAATTTTAAAATCAAATATAAACCACTAACACCAAACTAAAGCCACATAAGAAATTTAAAATAAATACTCATGAAGGTCTCTATAAAACAATTTATTTAAATACTATATGAATTATCATGAATAAAAATGAATTTTACCAAAATTTTGGAATCCAAATTAACCATGAGAAAAATTCAAACTTAATTCATAAATATATACTTTAAATGAATTTTAAATAAGTGAATAAATCATGAATAGAATTTTTAGAAAAATATACATAGAACATAAAATCCTTAAACAATTGCATAAAATTTACAATATATCGAAACCTTCTCTGAAAATTTTTATAATTTTTGGAGCTTGATAACTATACTTAACAATTCACTTATCCTTGACCATTTTAGAAAATCCAGAACCCCATTTCTTTTTCCCTCTCCTTTGGCTAGTGGGTCCCGTTCTGACATTTCTTCTCCACACCTCAGAGCGAGCACCTCATCGAATGCTACATGGTGGCCACGTTGCTTCGCTCAACAAGACGAGCCACGCGTCCCTCTCCCTCGCCTTGAGCATCGTTTGGCCATGCCGCCCTCTTCTCTGTCTTCTTTTTCCAGTAGCTTTTCCCCACAACTCCCTTTCCCCATTCTGCAATCTAGCCTTGTGCTCTCCATGGCTGACCCAGATCCCTGGCCTCCACTTCCCTCCTGCTCCCCTTGTCGCTGCTAGCCGCCGCCCAGTCTGCTCCTCCCTCCTTCCCCGGGTGCACACGCAAGTAGCCTCAGAGGAGCCGCCATCGCCACCTTGCCCTCCTCGCTCACTCCCTCCCGCTCGCCGTCCGAAATGCCGTTAGCCCTGGCGTGCCCGCCGCTCCCCTCTGTTGCCGATGCCGCCTTAGCTCCTCCCCCGGTCGCCGCCTCCGGCCATCTTGGTGCCTCCCCAACGGTCGGCTCCCTACGCCTCCTCCGCCACCGCTCCAGGCCCCTACGCTTTGGCCCGTGCGTCGCACCTGTGGCGCTCCCCTCTGCACGGCCCGGCCGCTATGGCTCCGCCGGTGCCACCGTCGCCACCGTCTCCCTCGGCCCTAGCCCGCGCCGCCGCACCCTGACGTCTTCTCCAAAGTTGGTTGCCACCCGCTTCTTTGTTCTTCTTTGCCGGGTGAGCCACTTCCGATTTTTGTTAAGTGTCAAATCATGTCCGGCCTTTTCTCCTCAAATTTCCCCAATCTATTTCAGGATTGTGCAGAGAGGAGTTCGTCGCTTCATCCTCTTCCTCCCGGTCCGAAGCCCCCACCGTCATGCCCCCCTTTCGTCGAGCTTCCATGTCGCTCATGATCAAGCACCCTCAGGCCTCTCTTGTCGCTCCCCGACCTCCGGTCCGAGCTCTCCCTCACCGCAGCGCTACATCCATGGTGAGCCACTCACGCCGCTAGTGACCCTCTGCGCCAGCCTCACTCCGGCCTTCTTCAACTTGCAGGAACTCAAGGTCTCTCCGTTCCTGATCTGGAGCCTCTTGCTCGGCGCTGATCTGCAGTATTTCAGGGAGATCTCGCATGCGTGGAGGGTGTTTGCCAAAATGCCCAAGCCGCCCCTGATGCTCCTCCGTTCCCCTCAGTTCAGCTCTAGCTCCCTCTTTGTGTATGAATGAATGTTCAGTGGTAAGGTAAGACTAGCAGTGGTAGTCGAATTGCTGCTCAGTGATGAGGAGTTGTAAGTGTCAGGGAAACTCATTTGTAACCCACTGCCTTTTTGTTTTTCAAATGCCAGTTTGGTCACTTGTGTGAACTAGAAAAAGTTTAGTTTTGAACTTGTAAGGAAGTTTAGCACTTTAGTTCTGCAAAACTTGCTATTGTAGGTGTATGATCAATACTCTGAAAAATATAATTTTTTGTTAGATGACAAATAGCCTGTTTAACTCTAGTAGTTAGAGTTTAGTTCCATTAGTCAATTGGCATTCATCTAACAGCAGCTCTCAAATCTGAAATGTTAGTATAACCCTATTGCCCAACCAACTGTTTAATGCCTTATGTCATTAAGGTCACTCTAGGGGATTAACAGTTTTCAAAGTTAAATTGTGGGAAGTCAGATGGTAGCTTTTCAGTTAAGAATGCTGTCCTATTTTGATATATGGACAGAGGTAGTGTTGAGATTAGTTCAAATAGTTTAGCTATTTTGAAAGTTAGTTTTGTAGATGGTCAGCTAGCAGCACCTCCCTTTTTATAAATAGTTGCATAGAGGAGATGAGTTGATATTTGAGCTTGGTCACTTGTATGTTGTCATTATCCTGCTAAGGCAAATCTGAACTAGAGGCCATCTCTCATAGCTAGCTAGTGGTTCTGTGGTGTCATAGATCAAGGTATTGCATTGTCATATGCATACATAGCACTATGTCTCTTATAGTCAGATGCATAGATGATTAGTTAGGTGATTAGTGAAATAGTGTTGCATTTGTCAAGTGCTTTAGTGAATTAAGTCAGTAGAGGAATGGTAGAATTGATTAGTGACATCTCACTTAGTACCTGTTAATTGTATAATTATTAAGGAATTCAGGGAGCTGTTGTCTTTTCTTTGTATGTGAATAATTGTCTTAGTAGTTAGTAAGATAATGAAATAAGCTATTCTTTTGAATACTTGTTAAGATTTTAGAAGACTAATTGAGAGGAGAGCGTGTAAGAGGCTTGATTTTGACTGTATGATCATCGTGGATGTATACATAGAATGCCTAGAGAGAGTGTTTGTGAGTACTAGGTGTCCTGTTAAGGAAAGCAATATCACCTAAACTCTAGGTATCGTTAGTTGTTATGGTTACACTAGAAATTGATTTAACTTCAACAAGTCCATACGAAATTGAACTCTAATTAAACTAAAATATATATCTAAATGCATCTAGAATCATAACCTCATTAATATGTAACTGTCATGTATTTTTCAGCATTTTGGATTTCTCAATTTTATCGGTGTTTATTCGCTATGATATTTTTCTCTCTAGATTATAAATTGCACGGAGTGAACATTTACGCCTACAAGAGTGAACAAGTGGACTTCTAACAAGGCAAGCATCCTCTTTGCACCATGTTGATCCCTGAATTTTGAGCTGTAGATTTCCAAAATCTGAGAATCTTGTTGCATGCTAATTTTCTAAAAATTATTTGTGATCTGTCACTAGATAGTTACAACCTAACACTTGAGGCTTACCTTTAATCGATCATACACTCAAACTTAAGGTAGTGCTTCTATACTTAAATACTTGTTTTCGGTTATTGCTTAGCCATGCGATCAGTAGAGCGTTAGTGTTTGGCAAGCTTACCTTGTCAAACTTGGGAACACTAAATGAACTTCATTTATTTTATTCTTTGTTCATCTATTTAAATCAAAGCGAAATCAAATTTTGTTTGTTTACACTAATTTTAAATATGGACAAGTGGATGCTAGTGATGGTGCCTTAGTGCACGAGATTGGGAAATGTGGTTGTCTTATGCGGATTGATTAAGGGTGAACATTGATTGGGCGATTCAAGCCCTAACGGACTTCCACACGCAAATGTATGGGCGCTGTTTGGTTAAGTAAAAGGTTAATGCTATTGAGTTGGAAAACAGGAAAGTAAGGACATATATGTTTGATCTCATATCTGTATCATATGTTCTTAAGAGGGTGAGGACGTATATGCGTTCCATCACATGTACGTACCTTAAGGGCTCCAATTGCGATCTAATATGTGCAGCTAGCACATCTCTACTTTCTGTCATTTAATTTTGTCGATCGGGTCGGCATTCCCGGCACAACATGTGGGCCCCCGGTTGGTAGGTTCTATTAGTAACTTGAACTGAGCGGGATCAGTCACACATGGGTATTCCAGCTCAATAGTGTCAACTTGTTGAAAAAAACACCAAATCTTAGTTTACCCGGCCGGCATACCAAAGGCAGTGTGCTATTATTCCGGAGGTTTACGGGCTAACTAAGTCATGTGGGTAAAGATGTACACCCCTGCAGGGTTTAAAACTATTCGAATAGCCGTGTCCACGGTTATGGACAACGCTTGAGTTGAATAGATCTTTGTATAGATTTCGAACTACAACTTTGTTATGGGTACTTTTCGGCATGAAGGAAATCATGCATTATTTTTTGGTGGTAGATAGCCACTTTGATTGTTGTTATTATTTATGATTACATTCTCTTTTACTTCTGTTTTAGTCCAAATTGATTTATAAAATTGCTTTGTCAAAACTTAGTAAGTATAGGACTAAGATGTATCGTTTTGTGCAAAATTGAACCCTTCTGACCTTTCTTTTGTCAACCTTAAGCATGTATGAATTCTAATCCTTTGGATAGGTTCTATCAAACACTTTCTTTTCATAGTTTGTGTAAGTCTTGCGAGTACCTTCCGTACTCAGGTTTTATAACCTCTTGTTGCAGGTAAGGATGGTTATTTATATGAGATGCCCGTTAGCGCCGATCAGGGTGACGCTAACGAGTGAAGCTAATTCTAATCTCCACTCAATAGCCTGAGGGTGATGGGGCCATTGGTGGCTTTTGTTGTTTACTTCAAGTTTCATTGCTAAATTTTGTTGTGACCATGGGTCACTTGAACTAATAAAACCAAAATGTAAAACTTTGTATGAATTAATGTAAGTGTATGCCTTGTATGTCTGATGCAATGTTGTATAAGGATATATGTGCAATATTCACTGATCCTGGGAACTATTGCAAGACATATATCCGGGAACCTGAATGTTGGATTTGTACCTTGTTAAGAATTATGCTTCTAGTATGATTTCTAATTAGGACCAAATAGTTCCTGATTATAAGTTATGCTTTAAGTATGATTCTTAATTCGGCATAAATCTCAACATTCCGGGGTCCTTACAGAAGCACAGAAGACCAAAGAGATCAAGATACGGCAGAAGCATTAGGAACATCAATACAGGTTCTACAAAGCAAGATAGCAATCTTGACATTCAATGTAATTAGGATTAGTCCCCAGTTAAGTCGTGAGCACCCCCTTGTAAATCCAGTTCATATCAATAAAGAGTGGCCCCATTCTCTCCCAGGAATTATCGCGTCATTTTCCTCTTACATTTCATAAGATCGGCGATTCGATCGTCGACAACTGGCGCCGTCCGTGGGAAGAAGACGCAAGTTTCCTGAAGAAAACTCTCCGCTCATCAAATCCTCACTCATCCCCCGTAAATCGCTGATGCGATTATGCCCGGGGTTTGGAATGAGGAGAATTGGTTCGAACTAGCAGACTACGCCGACCTCGACCGGATGGATGAGGATGTGCCGCCAAAAATGGCGCTCCTAGAGGAACCAGTCATTCCGACCAGTTCGGAATGTCAAAGGACCTCTCCAAGCCCGGTCTTTCCGACCGGCAAAACAGGTGACGAAATTTCAGCACCGCAATCTGAGAATCTCTATACTCTTGATGAGATTATGGCTGAAAGATACTCACCTACAGCTTCTGGCAATTCCAGAAGTGAACCGACACCTGGCGACGGTGTCAATGAAACCTCCACTGATCATAGGCCAAGTGGGGATGATACGACTCAGCATACGATCGGCGGTTCATCGGATCAGGCTGAGAAGACCTCAGGAAGTGCTCATCACCGACCGCTCTCTGTTGTGGAAGCTTCTAGCAGAAGTCTTGAAAAGCTCTCCATTAATTACGATGGAAGCTCATCGGAAGATCAATGCTGGAGGCACGAGGTTAATGCGATCAGAGATGCAAATCAAGATGCTCTGCATGGTCCTACACTCTCTACCACACCATCACGTGTTGTTAGAGATGATCCGGGCCATCAGGCACCAACTTCCGGAGGCAACGGAGCTGATCGATGTCAATCAGTTAACTCGCCTGGCATTGCCCCACCAAGAGTAGCTAATAGGACAGAACAAATTCGAAGGTCGGGGGAAGGTTCAGATCTGCGTAAACATACGACTAGTATGAACCACGTGAGACCTTCGGTGACTGTGCAAAACTTGCGACGTGTTCAAGATATGTTAAATAATTCTTATCCTACTTTAGTAGAAACTCCAGGCTTTGTACAGCTCGTAGGCCAAGTATCCGAAATTCTCCAACATACCATGCAACGCACGGAAGCGTACTGGGAACAAAGGGTTTCAGGGAGTCAAACTATGACTTCGTCCCAACGTTCCTCCCTCAGCAGGGGGCAACATGGTCATGCTAGGGAACAATCGATACCAAGACCTCCTCGACGATTCCAACCAAGGAGTCACGAGGGGAGAAGGCTATTCCAGGTAGCCACTCCCTCATCACGTCGAGAAGAACCACCGCTTGGACCTGACGATCTCCGACATCGTCTGAATCAAGTAGGCGGTCGAAGGCATCATATCAATCTCCACGACCGGATCGGCACACCAGAGTTCCAACGTTCCAATCTTAGGAACCGGTCTCCAACCGATTACAATCCGGCACCTTCCCAAAGAATGCGCCATGAATCGATCACAGGTTGTCGAGCCTTCTCTGCAGGGCTCCAAGTTGTGCGTTGGCCTAACCGGTTCCGACCGGCCAACTTGGACAAGTTTAACGGGACTCAAAACCCATTGGAATTTCTCCAAATATATACCACCGCCATCAGAGCTACTGGTGGCGATGAGAATGTGATGGCCAACTATCTGCCCACCGTGCTCGAAGGGTCTGCCCGATCGTGGTTATTAAACCTACCAGTCGGATCAATCTATACTTGGGAGCAACTTTGTGATCTTCTAGTTGCAAACTTCGAGTGCGTCTGCATACAGAAAGGAGGATGATCTCCACCGAATCCAGCAGGGCTCTGATGAGACTTTACGTCAATACATCAAGAGGTTCAGTCAGGTTCGCAATTCTATACCCGAGGTCGCAGAGTCATCTATTATTCAGGCTTTTAAAACAGGTCTGAGGAATCGGCG
Source organism: Phyllostachys edulis (assembly GCA_036346405.1). NCBI lineage: Eukaryota > Viridiplantae > Streptophyta > Magnoliopsida > Poales > Poaceae > Phyllostachys > Phyllostachys edulis. The sequence continues at coordinate 43,049,981 of CM070551.1, read as the reverse complement.
GTTTATGGAGGACATAGCAATGAACCCTCCAAGAACAACCATTGAGCTTTTTGACATGGCTGACAAGTCTGCCACCGCTAACGAAGCAATCGAGTGGTGTGAAGCCATTGATCGGAAAGACAAGATTCCCTAGCCCGGCCTGGACGAACCAGAGAAAAAGAATAAGAAGTCTCTCAAGAAGAAAAAGAACCGCAGACCCGACAATAAGGAAGTCCTAGCGATTCCTAAAAAGTTCACGAAGGGTAAGAAGGACTACTCCGGTTGAGGCAAAACAAAAGCTCCGACCGAAGGATTCCAGAAGAACAAAAAGTGGTGTCCACTTCACCAGCAGGCAGGGCATGATCTGCGCACCTGTCGAGTCTGCCAAAAGAAACTGGAGGATTATTATGCAGATAAAGGATCATTTCCCGCAATACAGGAACCCGGAGAGACGAGTTCTAAAAAGGACAAGGATGGCGATGAAGATATGGAGTACCAGGATCCCCAACACACGGTCAATATGATCTTTGGAGGATCTTCTTCATACGAGTCGAAGCGTCATCTGAAGGCCATGGAGCGGGAGGTCAACCTCGTCGAATCTCCGACCATTATCAAGCCATCAAAGTGGTCGGACACGGCAATCTCCTTCAGCAAAGACGACTGTCCCATCCCTTCAACTCGACCAGGTAGGTTCCCTATTGTTGTTGAACCAATTATTAATAATTGTAGGGTTAATCGAGTCTTAATAGATGGAGGTAGCTCTTTGAATATATTATTTGCGGGAGCTTTAGAAGAAATGCAGGTCCCCATGTCAAAGGTGAAACCAGTGAAATATGCTTTTCATGGCATAGTTCATGGCTCCACCGCTAAACCGACAGGACAAGTTTCCTTACCGGTTATGTTTGGAAGGCCTGATAACTTTCGAACATAAAAGATTTCGTTTGATGTGGTAAACTTTGAATCCGCATACAATGGAATCCTTGGTCAACCGGCCTTAGCAAAATTCTTGATAGCCACGCATTACGGTTATCAAAGTTTGAAAATGCCGGGACCAAAGGGAGTCATCACGATTCGGGGAGATCAGAAAATGGCTTACGTGTGTGATCGGAAATCCTTTGAACTGGTCGATGAACTTTCGACCAGAGAGGCTAATCCATCTACCATGCAGGTCAAGCACTCGAGACCGAAGATGACACCCAAGCCTTTTGACCAGACAAAGGAAGTGCCACTCGACAAAGGCACTTCTCTGGACAGCGCCAAGTTGCCACCCGGGTCAGGAAATACTGACTTATTTACCCGCAAGATTCTGGTCGGGGCAAGACTCGACCCCAAATAGGAAGAGTCACTCGTCTCCTTCCTCCAAGCAAATCAGGACGTATTTGCCTGGCAAGCGTTCAATATGCATGGAGTCCCCCGGGAGGTGATCGAACACAGGCTAGCTCTCCAGCCTGACAAAAAGCCGATCAAGCAGAAGCTGCGGCATTTTGCACCTGATCGAAGGAAGCAATCGATCGGGAGATTGACAAACTCCTCAAAATTTGGGTTTATTAGTGAAGTCGACCACCCTTAGTGGCTTGCCAATCCTGTAATGGTTAGAAAAAATAATGGGAAATGGCGAATGTGTATCGACTTTACAAACCTTAATAAAGCTTGTCCAAAGGATGATTTTCCCCTTCTATGCATTGACCAACTCATAGACTCTTCCTCTGGGTGTGAGTTACTAAGTTTTCTAGATGCGTATTCAGGGTACCACCAGATTAATATTTGTAAAGAAGATGAAGAGAAAACTTCCTTCATCACCCCATATGGCACTTACTGTTATGTTAAGATGTCATTTGGTCTCAAAAACGCTGGTGCAACTTTTCAAAGGTTGATGCAAAAAACCTTTAATCCACAAATAGGTCGGAATCTAGAAGCCTACGTTGATGATCTGGTCGTAAAGACCACCAACGCTGGCGATCAAATTCATGACTTACAAGAAACTTTCAACAACTTGAGAAGACACAACCTCAAGTTGAATCCAGAAAAGTGTGTGTTCGGAGTTTCTGCTGGAAAACTGCTCGGTTTTCTAGTCTCAGCTAGAGGTATTGAAGCAAACCCAGTAAAAATAGCGGTCATCGACCAGATGCGCCCTCCGACCACGAAGAAGGTGGTCCAAAAACTAACCGGCTGTATGGCAGCGCTGAGTCGTTTCATAGCAAGGTTAGGGGCAAAAGGATTACCTTTCTTTAAACTTCTTCGGAAACATGGGAGTTTCAAGTGGACTAAAGAGGCAAACGATGCCTTTGAAGAACTTAAAAAGTACCTTACGAGTACCCCGGTCTTAGTCTCTCCGAGATCAAGAGAAACATTGCTAATTTACATGGCAGCAATGTTGGAGATATGCCCTAGAGGCAATCATAGAGATGATGATATTTCGTTGTATCCATGATTTAATAAATGTTCCTTGAATATTGCCTTTGTGTTGATTAACAAGTATGTGACTTGTTTGTGAAACTCTTTACTTGTATGGTTATTCTAAAGTTGTCCCTAGTCGGAGTTCATGTGAGGACACACGTGAATGATGGATTAGCACATGTATCGATTGATGACCATGTTTCACAGGTCATAGACATGGAGATGTCAAACCAATAATGTGGACACATGTTTAGAACATGGGGTTGGACCGACCCAACATGAGACATAACAATTATACTTATGGTTCTCTCTACACAATGTGTACGCCTTGTCCTTAGACCTGAGATTATCGCATGTACTTGAGATGTGAATCGACCTACTTAGGGGCTATCAAGCGCTACTCCGAATCGGGTAGTTATAAAGGTAGCTTCGGGTTTGTCATGAAGCATCTTTGCGAGGCATGGTCGGTCGAGATGGGATTTGCCCTCTCTACCCGAGAGAGATATCTGGGCCCCTCGAGTGATCGGATCGTAAATGCATGGCCATGCTACTTAAGGTTAAGAGTTAACCTAGTAAGGGATTCCGGATCACGAGGATCGAGAAAGAGTGGTCGACTTGGAGCTCGAATCAATATCGTGAGGCAAAGGGATTGGCATGTACATAACGTTGTGATGGTTCGTCCGATATGATCTTTGTATGCGTTTAGGAGTTGGCACGTCTTGCTAGAGGCCGCTACCAACTATTGACCAAGTATGTATACTCGTGTCATGTCTAAACATACGTGAACCTATAGGGTCACACACTTAGAAAGTTGAAGCCTATTCGGATTGGATCCGAATTAGATGAGCATTGAGTCCTAATGGGCCTCTATTAGTAGAAGCCCATTATAAGGGCGTCTATAAAAGGAGGGCAAGGCGCCTGAGGATAAGGCGATGAGTTTTTCGTGACATCCTCAAACCCCGCCGCCACCCTCCCACGCCCTAGTCGCTCGCGGATCTAGTAGTCCGGCGTCGTCGCTTCCTTCCGTGCGTGTGGATACCTTTGGGCGCTGCATCGTAGCGTTTGGACAAACCGCAAGAGAGGAGTCAGACGTGACGCCGCGACGAGGACGAGGAAGTAGTACGACTACTCGCCTCGACGTCGTTGCATCAACTTAGTATGCGACTACTCGCCGACGTGCTACATCAATTTCCTTTCTTGGCGTCTAGTGGTAAGACCGTGATCTATAATCTGCGATGATCTTGGTTTACGGGTAGAATTTTTATTAATTTGCGCTAGTGTAGCCTACCCGTATCCCTTCAAGCAACACCACATACAGTTAGCGGTGTACTGGTCGTAGAAAGGGATAACATCCAACGACTAATTTATTACGTAAGCGAAGTCTTACATGGACCAAAGGAAAGATACCCACAGGCACAAAAGTTTCTCTATGGTCTCCTTATGTCTTCAAGGAAGCTAAGGCACTACTTTCAGGCCCACAAAGTGGTCGTACCGACCGGATATCCCCTTGGTCAAGTCCTTGGAAACAGGGAATCATCAAGACGAATAGCAAAATGGGCAGTTGAGCTAGGGGCGTTCGACCTCCATTTTATCTCATGAATAGCAATCAAGTCCCAAGCAATAGCAGAATTCATTACCGAATGGACAAACCCTGAACCCACGTACGAAAACCACGACGAGTGTACAATGTACTTTGACGGTTCCTTGATGCTAAAAGGCTCGGGGGCTAGAGTGGTCTTGATATCCCCTACTGGCGAACACATCAAGTACGCCATCCAGTTAAATTTTCCTACCACAAATAATGTGGTAGAATATGAAGGTTTACTGGCAGGACTCCGAGCAGCTCGTTCACTCGGGATTCGCAGATTACTAGTGAAAGGCGATTCTCAACTAGTAGCGAATCAAGTAGGGAAAGAGTATCAATGGTTGAGTACCAAGATGTCATTTTATTTGGCGGAAGTACGGAAACTCGAAAAGCACTTCTTCAGTTTTCAAATCCAACATATTCCTAGAAAGGAAAACTTTCTAGCAGACTAGTTGGCACGGATGGCCTCCACGAGGTCGACTGTCCCGCCCGGAGTTTTTCTCGAGCAACTTGATTCACCCTTGGTAGTCAAGCCTTCCGAGAACATACATGATTCTTTATAGGTCGTACAAACCGATCGTGAGAACGTGGATGCTCCACAGGTCGTTGATGGTTGGCGCTGTCACGATCAGGGTAGAGATTGGATGACATCGATCTACATTTATCTTCAGCATGACATAATTCCAGAAGATGATGTAGAGGCTGATCGTCTAGCACGAAAAGCCAAATCATACACTCTAATCGAACGTACCTTGTATAAACGAGGATCTCATGGAGTGTTGATGAGATGCATATCTCAATCGGATGGCATTAAATTGCTAACCGGAATCCATGAAGGAGTTTGTGGAGCACATCATTCCTACAGAACACTGGTCGGTAAAGCCTTCAGGAAAGGATACTATTGGCCAACTGCCCTTCATGATGCAGAAGAACTCATGACGAAATGCGTACAATGTCAGTTTCATAGCCGACAAGTACATCAGCCAGCACAAGCTTTGCAAATAATTCCTCTTTCTTGGCCTTTTGCAACCTAGGGACTGGACATCCTAGGACCTTTCCCAAAAGCACCCGGGGGCTTCGAATTCCTTTTTGTCATGATTGACACGTTTACAAAATGGATCGAAGTCGAGCCTGTTGTTAAAATTACAACTGAGGCCGCTAAGAGATTTCTCACAAAGAATGTGATCACACGATTTGGTGTACCCAGTCGTATCATCACAGACAACGGTGCCCAGTTCTCAAGCGGTCAATTCCAAGAATTCTGCGATGAACTGGGTGTCAAAGTTCATTTTGCTTCGGTTGCTCATCCGCAGAGCAATGGAGCAGTTGAGCGAGCCAATAGTATCATCATGCCGGGGATCAAACGCCAAGTGCTCGACTAGTTAATCAAACGGTCAGGAGCTTGGGTTCAAGAACTTCCATCTATATTATGAGTCGTTCGAACCATGACCAGTCGTGCGACCGGTGAAACACCATTTTTCTTAGTTTATGGTGCTGAAGCCATGCTTCCTCCGGAACTAAAACTTGGCTCTGCTCGAACTGATTGTTTCAAAGAAAACGATCAGATTGAACGAAGACTCGACGACGTCGATTTCCTTGAAGAACAACGAAACCAAGCCCTTATACGATCAGCAGTCTACCAACAAGCCATGCGAAGGTACCATAGTCGTAAGGTGCAACCTCATAGCCTTGCTGTAGGTGATCTGGTTCTCAGAAAAATTCAGAACCAAGCAAATCGCAACAAACTTTCTCCCAAATGGGAAGGTCCTTACACTGTGGTCGAGGTCACCCGACCAGGTTCCGTACGACTAGCTATGTCTGATAGGCAAATTTTGTCAAATTCTTGGAACATTGATCAATTGCGTAAGTTCTATGTTTAATTATTTTACATGCTTTCAATTCTTTCAATTTCAATAAATTCCTTTACTTATTAAGATGAGTAACCTTGCTTATATATATACCTAGACTCTGGTCGTTTATTATTGTTAATTTGAACTGGTCAGAGAAGGCAATCTTCTCTTCAACATCCTTTCCAAGGATCTCTGTTACTCTATGGCAACGACTTCTACGTCATACGCTGTATTGGTCCTAGTCGTGAGCATTCCCTGAATGGTTCCCACGCGCGACCACACTCTTTTCTTAAAGAAATATATGAGTAAGCAGAGCATCATACAAATAACTTTATATACGGAATGATATGCTTAAGATTATGAAGAGTATATTTCATTATTTCAAGATTTTGCTCTACTCTTGTCTGGCTACTGGTCGGGAAACGGAAAGCCTCCTAGTCGAAGTCTCTCCTTTTTCGCATATGGTCCTGCCCACTGGAAGGAGCTTCCTAGCGACGGTTCTTTTCTTACGATCCTCGCTACTAGTCGGATTAAGAGCTTGAGTACGTTTCACGAAATATGTTTTATGACTTCAGGTCTTAGCATTCCTTCCGACCAGATTTTGGGATAATAGATATAAACAAAGTTCACTTATCATTTGTTGCATCCATTCTTGCATATTTTCTTTTTTTCATCAAAGCAAGTCTTCTTTTCCGACCATATACTTCTTTGTGTGAGGTTTTGGTTATTTTCAAAGCAGATCTACAACTAGTTGAAATCTTACACTGGTTCCGACCAAATTGATTTCCTAGTATTATTACGATCAGTTTTGTCCTATAATCCATATATATCTTCAACACAAAATGAATGGTTAAGGACTTTTAGTTCTCTTTTTTCTTGGCTCATTGCTTTTATAGTAACGTTCTTCTACTATAAAACAATCGGGGGCTAGGGCATATTAGAGTTCTTTAAAAAGTCAAAAAGATAAATAAAAGACTTGCTGATGTTAAGAAAGGTAAATTTTATACATTTCATAATTCTTATATTACAATGTCCTACTCCAGAATGTCTCCAGACTAATCACTGTTTGATGGAGATCCGATTTCCATTTCCTCTACAACTTTATCTCCAAGCGGCTTTAGTTCAATCATAAACTTAGTCGCCTCATCAGGCAGGCAGTTGAAGTCATCTTCAACAGCTTGGAGATCAATTGAGGGGTCGGAAGCCTTCAGTTTTGCCAATGCAAAACTAACTCCATTAGCAACGCCTTCCTTCATAGTCTGGGCATAATTCTTTCAAGTAGTCTTGAGCAGACCACGGAGATTTTCTAGAAGATGACCCAAGTAGTACATTTTCTCTATTGGATCTCTTAAGTCCGGTATTCTTGATCCTGATCCCATATCAAAGATCATCTTGTTCAAAGCATGAATCTTTTCATCAAGATTCTGCACAAGAGCTGCCTCCTTTTCCTGCTCAAATTTCAGAGCCATCTCGGTTCTGTTCAGAGCCTTCTCAGTTCTATTCAACACTTGCGTTTGCTCTACACGAGTAAAACAAGTAGTAAGCACAACATGATCAGAGAAGAATAATAAGTCAAGTCTACGACCTATTACCTTCAATTTTCTTGTTTAGCATCTCAATTTTGGTCGACGCCTCCGCAATCGACCGGTCTGCAATCAAGCTGGGTTATTTTGGCTTTACCAGCCACGACCTCTTCTTTTATTTTTATTTTCCAAATTTATCAAATATGATAAGGGAGAATTATTAAAGGAAGAACAAAGTATTGAAGAAGGAAAAAGGTTAAGAGGAAAGATCTTACTTTCCAACTCGAAGTGTTTCTGCTCCAAGTCCTTGATTCGCTGGGTCAGTCCTCCGACCACAGCAAAATTCTCGACCATATGCTACACAAATAGCATTTCTCATTAAGTTTCCTGTAAACTTTTGAAAGAGAAATTATGAAACTGGTCGTAGAATACTTACCCGGATTGCCAGGTCATTATAACCGGCAAAAATCAGATCATGATACATCTTGATTTGATTATCCGATATTTTCCCCCACGCCTCATCAAGCTCCTTATCATTGATGAATCGGGGACGAAAAGGGAACTTATTAGGTTGAGAGGGATTACCAACACTGGTCGGAACCTGTTGAGGGCCTTCAGGGGCATCTACCTCCGTAGAAGGAGTTGGAACCACCAATGGATCCAACTCGACCGTTGTCCTTGACACATGCTCGGGGGCTTCTTCGACCACTGCTTCCTCGGGAACTTTGTCTGGGAAGTACTCGTCAAGAACTTCCACTAAAAAGCCGAGTCCTCGGGAAGAGTCAGTGGAATCGATTGGAACCCCAGAAGACCTATACAAGATGAAGAAAGGAAGTTCAAAACTCCAAGTAATCAACAACTATTAAAGGTATACACTTATACGACCTCTTTCATTTGTACATACATAGTTAATTTCTTGGATTTTACTTTAAAGCGTAGTAGAGTAAACTCTGTACCGCCAGCCTTCCTCTTCTTCTCAACCAAATTCGCCAGTTCTGAATCGGCAGGGTTGGTTAAACCCCTCACATCCTCCAACAGGATATCAGAGGCAATATCCTCGACAAACTGGTCGAGGATAGCATTCCTGACCATCGGGTCGGAGGAAGTGGTTTCATCAATCTCCAGATCATTTGTTTCAGTAACAACTGTCAGGTCGTGAATGACCAAAGCTGAGTTCACGACCTCATGACTATGCTCTCACACGGCCTTCGCCTTCTCCATCTAAATCACAAATCGAATTTGGTTAGGTGATGAAATCTTTTATCTAAGGTGTATATATTCTTTTATGCTCTATTACCTCGGGAGATTCATCTTCCTCCAGTGCATCTGGGCACGAATCGGTCGGAACCACGGTAGGATATTTATCCTCACCTGATTGTGTAACTTGCAATCCGACCACCTACAAAAAACAGAGCAAGATCATTAAACCGATCGGAGAACATGTATATATGATAAAAAAGATTTGATTATTTACCTTAAGTCTCGCCAGTCTCTCTTCAACAGAGACTATTGCTAGGATATCGGGGAATGCAACCTTCTCACCAGGCTCCCCGCCACAGATCATCCTGGTCCGCTCCCTAACCTCGTCAGGAGAGAGGGCTTCAAAAAGGCAGAAGAGATTTTAAGGTTTTACGATAATCAAATAAAACATTATACTGGTCGGAGTTTCTTCCAAAGACTTACCTCCTCGTGAGTCTATGATAGCTTCATCACGACCAATGGACCAAAGTAGGGAATGTGCTCGGAGCCTCAAAGGACTAATCCGACGTTTCGTGCGATGAATATAGCATGTGTTGTATACTTCATACTACGCAGTTAAACGGTCCTAAAGACACTGACAACAGCTACCAATACAGTTTGATGTCTCTCGGACATTGAACCGCCGTCTGATTAACACCTTATGTACCAGATCGCCCGACCGATCAGTAACGCTTCACTCAAGATGCCTTCTCCAGAGTAATCGCCACCCCTTGTAAACTATTTAAGAGTGAAGCACAGAAGACCAAAGAGATCAAGATACGGCAGAAGCATTAGGAACATCAATACAAGTTCTACAAAGCAAGATAGCAATCTTGACATCCAGTGTAATTAGGATTAGTCCCAATTGGGTCGTGAGCACCCCCTTGTAAATCTAGTTCATATCAATAAAGAGTGTCCCCATTCTCTCCCAGGAATTATCGCGTCATTCTCCTCATTCATTTCATAAGATCGGCGATTCGATCGTCGACAATAGTTGCATATCACAAACGGTTCTCAGTTAATAACCATCTGTGATAGTATGCATCACAGACGGTTTGAAAACCGTCTATGATGACCTCATGTCATCACTGACCCATAAACTCAGATGACTCACAGAACCATCTGTGATGACATTTTTGAACCGTTTGTGAAGACCTTTTCTGTAGTGGTGCTCGTCCCTCCATGCCGCCCTTGCCCCTCGCCCGCCTCCATCGCCTGCCTCCCTAGCCCAGCGCCGCCATCGCCCTCTTGGCATCCCACACCACCACTGTCGCTCCAAGCACCCGCGCCACCGCTGCTGCTCCATGCACCCTCCCCTTCTCTCCGGGTGCCCACGCCGCTGATTCCCCTGCTCGCACCCGCGCTACAGCTGTCACCCATCCAGTCACAATCCCCAACCGCTCATCCTCTTGGCATCCTGCGGTGGGAATCTCTGCGTTTCTGATCTTCCGCCTCGGAAACCCTCGGATTCCAGGCCGCAGCAAGTTGAGATTCCCGAGTTCTTTGATTAGTTTCTTGATTCTTTTGTTTCCATTGGTTTTTCTACCTGGTTCTCACGGAAAGATTCGGTTTTTGTAACTCAATTATGCTGAGCGATTTATTGATTCTTTTGGGGATTTCTACCCAATCTTGAGCGATTTCCCGCTCAAACTCTATTAAATTGGAAAAATCCAGTTTTTGGGCGTGTTGATTGAGAGATTTGCTTATTCTCCTCCAATTTTGGGCTGTTTAGTGAGTCCAAATGGGTCTGCAGCAATCCAAGGAGGAGCTGTTGTACCCGCAGGTGAATTATGGCAACGTGGATGGGATTCGGACACTTTGGGCGTAGGGCGCAGACCTTGAGGCAAGGATAAGAATTTCTCTTCTTGCATCTCTAAGCTTTGGAGTATAATTTTTTTATGGTATTGGATTTTTGTTGAGTTACTTTGTGTTGTTGGGGTGAATGCTACTTGTAGTGGATTGACAAGGAAGGGAGACACCCCTGATGGTCACGAGCACGCGACCTAATCTGCTGAATGTGGCCAAATTTCTGATTGAATTGGGCACAAATGTGAATGCTTACCGGCCTGGTATGGATGCTCCTTATGTTTCCTTCCACTATCTTAGTTGACCTTAGATTATCACTATTATTTTTAGAATACATGAAAGTGGATTTGCACAAATGCAGCACTTATGAAGTCATTATTTTTAGTTTGGTTCTAGGAATTAGCTTAAGTCAATTTATTGGGATGCTTTAAGCAAAAGTGAGTTAATTTGGATACCAGAGCAGGTGTAGAAATGGGCAATAATTTGCAACATGAAGCGGAACCTTGCAAGTTGAGTAAGTCTGAAACTGCTCAATCAAATAGACAACCAATAAGAAAGGATTTAGCTTAGGCTTGCATCTGAATAGGCACGAATAATAGATGTTATGCAAAACCAAATCAGGAGAGCTATGACATCACAGTATTTAGTATTCACAGATATCGTGCCAACTCTGCTTGAAAGAAATGTATCATTTGATGTGATCCTTCCAAGTTACTAACAGAGCAATGTATGGCCCTTAGGATCATTCATGGATGCGTGCTTAATTGAAGTGGTCACAATCCATGGATGGGTGCTTAATTGAAGAGGTTACAATTTTTGTTATCACATTTGTAATGCCTCCCTTTGTTTTGTTTGCAGGATCACATGCTGGGACCGCATTGCACCATGCTGCCAAGAAAGGGTTTGAGCAGACTGTCAATTTACTTCTATCACATGGAGGTATATGATAGATTATATATGGCACCATGCTTCATTCTTTTTGCCTCATTATAGCTCTATGTTAAAAACATATTTTGTTATATTCTTGCAGCTAATCCTTTTATAACAAATGATGATTGCAATACTGCACTTGAATTGGCTAGAGAAAAGGGCCATGTGAACGTTGTACAGACCATAGAGGTATACTTTATTCTTTAACATCTTATTTTGCATTAGTGTACTTGTGAGAACTCGGGGTATTTAACTTGTAATACTAAACCATCAAGATGATTCAAGCATTACAAATCAAATATCTCGACTCTCGGCGTATATGTACTTCCCAGAATTGCAGTACACATACCCCATACAAAAATCATGCATCAACTCCATTCAACACATAGAACTGAACCACAACTAAGCAATTCAAAAGACATACAATATAGAGTTATTACAAAAGGGGCCGACCGGCCAAATAACAACTAAAGAGTTAGATAAACAGCGGAAGCAAACAGCCATAAGATGGCGATAAACAAAAGCCAATTAGTATGCCTTTAACCCACAAGGCAACCAACCGGGTCACCAACCTAGTTGTCAAACCCGCCGCACATCTCACAAAAGTGGATCCCTTGGGGATCAGCTTCCTCCTCTACAACAATTAGTTAAGCAAAGAAAATGAGTACAAAAATGTACTCGCAAGACTTACGTGTAGGGTAACAGACCTATACATAGCTACATGTAAGCTTATTTAAGTGGAGGAGGCTCTAGACTCATTTTCAGCATAAAGCAAGTTTTCATTTGCAATAATGTAATAGATTTAAAGCAATTTTACAATATGTTTGTATTTGATAAAAACAGCGAGATACCAAGTAACAATAATGACAAGACATCCTAGAAGTGGCTAACCCAATAGCCACCACAACAATAGCATGAATTCCCCATTCATACCACCCACATCAAGTTTTAATTAAATGTTATAGTCTAACTCTTGCAAAACCTAACCAAGCGTGTCCATAACCTAGGACGAGGCTATTCGAATAGATTGAACCCTGCAGGGGTGTACAACTTTACCCACATGCCAGACCACCTTTTTGCCATGCAATGAAGCACACTTCCTTAGGTATGCCGGCACGGCTAAGTCCTACGAGACGTTTCCAATATTGTGCATTAACTACGAGTCGCCCATATGGGAATGGAAACCCCCATACGTTGTGACGGATTCAACGGCAGAGAGAGAACTTACTGTTGCTCCTCGGGGTAGGGAACTTGGACTTAATACCAAAGCCATCCCGTCACACCCAACACACACATGGGATAAATCCTCTTTTAACACAACACAACCTCCTACGACCCGGAGCTAACACACGCCAAGGTACTAGATCAAGAGAGGTCCCATATCCCCCTCATGTGGTTGCACGCAAAAATGCCTGGATAGGGTGACACAAGATGTTCGGTCCTTGTTGACCCGGGCACCATTCCAATCACACCATCAACCATTGTGCCCAAGTCTCAAACATTTCATTTTCAGTTTCAGTTTTTGACTTTACAAAGTAACAAAGCACAAAGTGCTGAGCATAATGATAATAATAATTTTGTGTGATCAAAGTTATCGACTAAGTCGATAACCGCCAAATTCTACCGGTGGCTAAGCAGTTCTAAGCATGACACCGTAAAGACAATAAAAGAGCATAATTCAACCATTGGGCTCTAATTCACCGGTGAGATTAATACCTTATGTTTAGTGGCAAGGGATGAACAATTTAAGGGCAACCATGCAATAGGAATAACTACCTCTAATCGGGAAAATAAACTTTGACACAAAAGCATGCATACATACAATTTGTAAACAAAGTATTAGACTTTGGAAGTAATGGGACATTTATGATCAAACTGCTTGCCTTGCTAGGGATGACTTTCTTGCTGCTGAGGATCACTTTCGTATACAATAGGATCGTTGGAACCTACCGAAAGAAGTCGAAGGCACAATAAGAACGAATAACACCGAAAAGACCCAAAAATTCAAAGTCATCCAAAAATCATGAAAAATTCACATAAGGTAGAACATGATGTTAGGTGAATTTATCAACAAGAATTAATTTATTTGGATATACTATGCAAAAGTTATGACAGTTTGAAAGTCAGTTTTCCAGAAAATCCAAATAAATTGCTACCGGTTACTGTTCATCCGAATTAATTCTTTTGGCAAAAAATTCCAGAGAGGTGATGTACTTGAAATTTTTATGGTAGGCAGAGCTCCACATGAGGTGGACCATGGAATTTGATTCACCTCATTTGGAGCTAAGATGAATTTTCTATGATTTTTCCAAGTTATGAATGTAGTACACAAGTTATATGTAAAATAAGATTTTCAGCAATAGTATCATGCTCACAACCTATTCTAAAATAAACTACACTAACAGAGGATTCCAACAAAGTTGAGTTCACTCAATTTGGAGTTACAGAGAAATACTTATGCATTTTTTAAATTAAAGCAATTTGTAATGCAACAATATTACTAATCCTAAAGTAATTTTGCCAAAAGTGTTTTCTGTAATAGTAACATGATTCAACCCATTTTTATATTAAAGTACATTTAAAAAGGAAACTAACAAAATTTGAATCATCAATTTTGGAGCTAAAATGAATTAGTTATGCCATTTTGAAGTTTAAAGCAATTTTCAGTTCATAATTAAAGCATTTCAGATTTCATATAAACATAGAATACTTTTTATACCCAGCCTACTCTAGCCACATCCGATGACAGGTGGGGCCTACTGAATAGTGCCATTTTCTATTTAACCAAAGGATTAACCGAACTGACAGGTGGGGTCCGCTTGCCATAGACTCATACTCGTGAACTGAGTTCACCGATGTATGAGTCTAGTGCACATCACACTTAAGTGGCTCGGGCCCACCTGTCATTCACAGCTAGCCATTACTTAACGCGGCTAATCTAGCTTTTCCGACAAAGATCAAGATTTAAAAGCTAATGATCAGCAATTAACGCTAATGATGGCGCTACAGTAGCTGTCGGGACGTGCCACACAGGGCCGCACGCAGCCACGAGTTTCCTCGGCGAAACGCCGGCGAACCATAGCACAGCGGCGCGAGTGAATGGTCAAAATGGAAAGCCCACAACCTTGCGCACCCGACGGCACCAGCGGCGAGACTTGCGGTGGTCCGACTCGGCGGCGCGGCGAGCTAAGGCGGCGGTGGTGCTACGGGAAACAAGGCACAACGCGGAAAAGAGATGCCCGCGGCAAAATAGTGCGCACATGGGCAATAGGGGAGTTCACTGAGCTCACCCGAATGATGCGGAGTCGACGAGGTTGCCGGAGTTGAGCCGGCGACGAAGAACAGCGGTGGCGCAGCGGCTTTACGTGGAGGAGAGATCCTGAGCAAAGGTGAGAGCAAATAGATGTCGGATCTGCTCAAGTGACCCTAGTAGATGGTGTAATTGAAGGCAATCAAGAAATGCCTTACCGGATCGGCGTCGGAGAAGAAAAGGGTTCTCACGGCCGTGAAAGGGGAAAAGCTAAAATCCTTGAGCTCCTGTGATACAATGGCAAAATTAGTTGAGGGGATCTCCTCCTTAGGCAAAAAGGTGCACAGTGACGCACCTAGGAGCAAGAAAAGCTCACCGGAAAAGAAGATGGCGAAGCGGCGGCTTCGGGTGCGTGCTCTAGAGCAGCAGGGAGCGCGCCTCGTCTCCACGAGCTACACAAGAAGACAAGGGCTCAAACCGGCGCACAAGGGAGTGGTGATGGAAGAGGAAGAAGGGGGAACCACGCGGAGGAAGCTCACCCTAGATAGCAGCTCGAACAAGCGCCTCCCTCCTCAGCCACCGAGAGAAGGAATGACCTCCAACGGGCGAGAGAGGGGGTATTATTCCCAAGCGATGATGGAAATGGGAACGGCGTCAACTGACTGAGCTTAGGGATTGGCCGAGAGGGGCGGTGGATTGACGCCGTGCGTTCAAGACGCTGACGGAGGCGGCAATGACGGTGGGTCCCGCGACGAGTTGATGACACAGCCATGCGCGAGATCGAAGCGAAAGGGTTTCATGGCCGTTGGATCAAGATCCAATGGTCGATGTTGCGCAAGGACTTTTTATACCTAGCCGAAGCGGTACGCGATCATGACCGCTGATTTTCCATCGAACGGCTGACATGAGGTGCGGGTTAGGTGACTCGGTCGAGCCAAGTTGGCTCGGGTCAAACTTGAGTTTGGTTCGAGTCAGAGGAACAGTGATTTCTGATTTTTATCTAAAAGGCTGAGAAGATAGGGAATTTTTGGAGGTAGTTTCGAAGCTCCAAAAATTCTAAAATTTTTATGAAAGCTTTCTGGATCAGAGAAAAACCTTGAATAATTTTTCTAGGAATTTTCATGCAATTCATTGCTCTCTATAAAATTTACAAGAGGCTGCCCTAGGGGTTTGACCAGAGTTCTAACTGGTTTGACTAGCTCTTTAGAAATAGCAAAAAAAATCTAAAAATTATGAAAATTTTTAGGGAGGTTACTAGGATGATCTATAACTTAGGAAAAATATTTTCAGAGGATTATCACAAGCTTTGCTTAAATGGTTTTTAAAGATTATGCTTCCATCAAATGAAACATTGATCCTTGAAAATAGGAAACCCTAGGGGAAATTTCTAGAAAATTCCAAATGACATCATGAGGCAACAAAAGTTTTAATTTATCCTCATTTTTATACATTTGAAACATACACCATTGTTTGGGATGTTACAGTACTTCTGGCAACATATTCATTTTTATTGTTTGCCAGTTTTTCTTCAATTATTTTTAGGGACAGATTTCTCTTTTTTGTTGATGGATGAGGGAGAACTATGGTCCTGGTTTTTTGGAAGCACTGGCTCCACAAATGAGGGAGAACTTTGATTTGTTTTTTTTACAAACGTGCTTGCTTTATGGTACATAAGTTACTGTGTATTTCTACCTAATTATTTCTATTTTGCGCTTCCCATTTTATGCCAGCAATGGTAGAGATCGTGACAAATTAGTGTAGTTACAAGTCATACATATCATTCTTATGAATGGTGCAATGAAACTAATGCCGATTCGCATATTAAACTTGTAGCTACTAGCTACTGTCTTCCCATGAGTAAATGACCCCTTTGCTCTTTTATGGTACAAATATGTTTAGTTCTTAAAATTTGGGAGCACTGACAATAATAGGCAAGGACTCTTCTCTTAATATGACTACCGCAGAATTGATTGCTTTCCTGACAAAAATGGGATCATCGATTATCAAAGGGATCTAACAAAGACACTACATGATTGATGTCGAAGTGTTTTTTCCTTGGTTCTTACATCCTAATTTCAATAGCTACAAATTTAGAATGTGAGTTTCTGACCCTCTTTCAATCTAAAAACGTGTCATTTAAATAGTTATGCTATTTAGTGCTTTCCTGACTTTAATTTTTAGTAGTTCACCATATTCATGGGCACTAATGAATGCTCTTTTAGATAATTTGCTCATTGATACCAATGTTAGTTTCCAAATTGATAGCCATTTATGTGCACACTTTTTATAATACTATAGGTTGAAAAGCTAACGTCACCATGCATGAGCATAGTGGCGCATTATAGGTAGTCCAATTTAGAAGACTATTAACCTTGCAACGCGTCAATTCCACTTTTGAAATGTTCATGGATTCTATTGCCGATGTCTTGAGGGTGCCTATATTTTTTTCATAACCCTAGAACATGAGATTCCCTTTATGTGGATGAGAAGTATTTTATCCGATGAGTATATACTCTTTGATGTTCATGTGTGAATGTGTGATTTTCCCATGATATAGAGGACATGCTACCATTGTTTTCTCAGAGACCATAAGCAATCGTGATCCAAATTTCGTATGCACAAAGACAGATTGATGCTACCAGGGACATGCATCTTTTGCATGTACCTGGCAAAAGAAATGTTTGCTTCTGGTTGCCATGTGGATGGATATTGATGGATGCTCTTTCAGGCAAGCAGTTGACACGAGATGATTGGACTAGGTGAAATGAAACCAAGCATATAGGTTGGTTGGTCTGAACTGAGTTTTGCCTGATGGACCAAACATGCATGCATTCAGCACTCCAGTGAAGTTTAGACGGGGAGATCGATTTGGGCGTTTGGTCTGATTTTAGAGGTCGGCAAGGGAGTGAAATCAGATATTTGTCAGAGGTCATAAAAGAACTTTCTTATGAATCAAAAAGTCTTGCGATTTTAGTTCTATGCTCTAGAGATGATATTACTATATTTCTGTTACTGCTGTTGATATATGTTCTCAACTAGATTTTAGTTCTCAATTCTATGTTCTGTTCTATTACACAAATTGATCGTCAACTGTGGATTTTGTAGAATTTACAATTCTACATTATCATTCTTCTATTTTATCTGTGGTTGCTCCTTCTAGACAAAACTTGTGAACATTTCTGTGCCTAACGATCAACAATCGCAACAAGATGGGGATTTCACCACAAAGAAACACAAACGCGAGATTCTTCCATGTATGTGAGAGGTCTCCGCTTGGGAGGTGATAAATATGTAGAATTGTGCTCACCAAGTTCGTTGTCTAAAGGAAAACAAGGTTGATTGATCCATATATTAGTATTTCTTCCATATATTGCTATATACATTGTACATTGAGAGGCTAACGGTGTTTACTATACTATGTTCAAGATACTCCGACCAGAAACTTGGCGAGCCCAAAAGTTGTAAAGGCGACCTCCACACATGTTCATGGAAATTCTCCATTTGGCGGTGTGCCGAATGTATTTGGTTTTCTTATCAATCAGCCAAGTTATTGTATGGAAAATTTTAACTCGGTTTTTCCCCAATGAATTTAGATGACACATCTAGTTGCTTCGCCACAGGAAAATTAGGTGACACATCTAGGGGTGTATTGAGGGAGACAACCAAAATTCTGGCCAAGCCAAGGACTAACATCGATGCCACATAAACAAAATACCAAAAAATATTGTATATAGAGATGTTTTAGTGTAATCCACGTATCCCTTTCATGCATTTGGACTTCTTCTGCATTTCATTGTGCACTAGCAGTAGCATATAGATTGTTTGATTTCATATCTTCATGGTATTTTAAAACTGGTGCAGTAGCAGTAGCATATAGCTTGTAATTTATGCTCTGAAATTGCTTGATTTCATATCTTCGTGGAGAATGAGATGGTCAGAGCATATTTGTTTGTTGGTTTGCTTTCAGGTTTTTAACTCTGACTGTTGTTCAGACAAAGAGAAAGGGTGTATATATGTGCAATCTATACCTATTTAAATGGACATGTCAAATTTTGTTTTGAGAGTGATATTCTTGCTTTTAGGTTGTTTAGTTAGAGTAACAAAAAATACTTTTGTTCACCACTGCAGGGCTCAATTTGGAGTTTCCTGTTTGTACTCTCTATTGGCCATTCAAATAGCAAGGGCATATGTGCAGTCTGTTCCTGTTCAGAGGACATGTTAAACTGAGTTTGAGCAACCAAAAGTACTATTGTTGACCACTGAAGGATGTGTGATTTCATGATCATAAAGGATGGGAGAACACCTTGAGCTGGTCCATGTGTTTTGACTTCTGAATTTATGAGCTCAGTGGCTCCCTTGGGCAAAGCTTATAGATAGATTCCAACTATTTAGAAAAAAAAATCGTGTCAATCCATAGGATCTTTTCCTGATGTATCTGCACCTTTTTTTATATGGATGTTTGATTCAGTTGGGAACTCTACTTGCTGTAAATTCATATATTTGTTGTTGCTATAAAGTGCATGCATGCTCTACAGTTTTATTAGTTTGCTGATTATGAGAATATGATGCTTCCATGTGAAGACATGTGCTCTACTGTTTTCTAGTTTTTTTAGATGAGGTGGAATATTGTCTTCATATGACGATATATGTTTCCGTTTGTAGCGAAATGCGTGAATCAAATTCAAAATAATCCAATTAAATTTGAAATAATTTTTTTCACAGTAAGATGCCCAAAAGACGTTTTTGCGTACCTAGAGACGTATACAACGTCTCTACAAAATGTGTATAAATTGTGCGCACATGAATTGA
Source organism: Phyllostachys edulis (assembly GCA_036346405.1). Taxonomy (NCBI): domain Eukaryota; kingdom Viridiplantae; phylum Streptophyta; class Magnoliopsida; order Poales; family Poaceae; genus Phyllostachys; species Phyllostachys edulis. The sequence goes on along the minus strand of CM070551.1, from coordinate 43,030,613 downwards.
ATAAATTTGTAAAAGCGTCTCTATGTTTGTTGGCACGCAAATCAGACGTGTCTATATCAGTAAAGACGTTATGTAAGTGTATCTACTAAAACGTCTCTACATGCATAGACATGAATTTTAACGTCTCTGTAAAGCGTCTTATATCATGTACACATGTTTTACAAGTGTATCTACGGTTCTTGACACGGTCCATAGGGAGGCGCTCTAAGGACGCTTTAGAAAAACGACTCTATGGTCCTCTAGAGATGAAATAACACGTCTCTAGCCTATAGATTGGACATCTCTACATGGATGTTGTGTTGTAGTGGTAGTACCTTGTGTGGTTGGAAGATGGATGAGACTTGTATTGATGATAATGAATCATGCAAACATGTATGCAAAAAACGACAAATGAACTTCTTTATAAATCTTATCTAAAACTGGTCGTAAGGGTTGCTAAGAACCAGAGATTAAGAGAAACAATTAGCGAAACGTGTTCTTGCTCATGTTCTGACTGGCAGCGAGGATCGTAAGAAATGGACCGTCGCTAGAAAGCTCCTTCCAGTGAGCAGGACCATGTGCAGAGAAGGAGAGACTTCAACTAGGAGGCTTTTCGTGTCCTGACTAGTAGCCAAAACAAGAGTGGAATAGAATATTGAAGGTAAGAAATGTAGTCCCCGAACTCGTTGTAACACCCTGATTTTCAGAGCCTTTTTGAAAAAAAAATTCAAAATAAAAAAGAACCATTTTGTTTTGATGATAATTCAAAGCTTAACTTGAGATTTTCAGAATTTGGGTGTTTAAAATGATTTAAACCAAACTTCAACTAACCCTATAGTTTGGTTCTTTTGGTGTTACTTGAGCTCTCTAGAGCTATCCCTTCCTTTCTCTGTTAGTTCTGCCCTCCTCTTAGCTCAGCCTTTTCTTTCCAGACCTCCTCTCTAGTTTCTCTTCGGTTTTGACCTCTCCTTCGGGTCACAATTACCCCTGAGATGTCCTAAGCTCAGGTTTGTGTTTCAAATATCTTTGATCTCTGAAATCTAAATTTTGGGATTGAACTCCCCTTCTGGACCTCTTTCTTGTTTGGGCATTCTATTATGCCCAGATCTTCCTCTTGCTGGGCCATCTCTTGGAGCCTAGGTCCTCCTGTGTCTGGAACTCTCTTGCGAGTCTAGACCTCTTGTGTGTCTAGACTACCCTTGTATTTGGACCACCTCTTTGTTAGTTTGAATCTCTTCAAGGTTTAGACCTTCTTGCTGCCTAGGCATTTCTTTTATGTCCAGACCCCTCCCTTGCTTGGACGCTCCTTTAGGACCAGACCTCTCTCGTGTTCATTTGGACCTCCCTGTGTCCACTTGAACTTCCCTCTTGTTCACATAGACCTCCTGTGTCCACCTAAACTTTTCGTGTGTTCCTAAGGACCTCCTTGGTCCTTCATCCTGGCAGTCAGGACCTCCCCGGGTTCATCCTAACCGCCAAGACCTCCTTTGGACCATTTTCCATAGGTCTCCTCCGTTGGATCCCTCTCCCTTAGAAACCCCTCTGTTCAGGCCTCTCCTTCGTTTGGATCCAAGGGTCCAGACCTCCTTAGGTCTAAATCTCCCCAAATGATTGTACCTTCCCTGGTCTACACCTCCTTCCATGGTTCCTCCCCAAGTTTAGATCTCTCCAAGACTACACCTTTCTCCAATCCATTTAAACTCACTCTTTGTATCTTTTGAACCCCCCCCCCAACTGAGTCCATTTGGACTTACCTCCTTTGCTTTAACTCTTGTAATCCTCTCTGGTAGTGTCCCTCATTGCCCATCCGGTATTACCATCCCAACTTACGGTATTACCATTTTCTAGGACCTCCCCTTTTCTTTATTGGACCTCCCTTGATCAAATCTGGTCGTTAAGACCTCCCCCCTTGGAGATCTTAACCGTCCAGACCTCCCTCCTAGTAGATCTAGCCGTTAAGACCTCCCCCTTGGAGATCTAAACCGTCCAGACCTCCCTCCTTGTAGATCTGACCGTTAAGACCTCCTTTTTGGAGATCCTAACCATTCAGACCTCCCTCCTTGTAGATCTGGCCATTAAGACCTCCCCCTTTGGAGATCTTAACCGTCCAGACCTCCCTCCTAGTAGATCTGGCTGTTAAGACCTCCCCCTTGGAGATCTTAACCGTCTGCATTCCTCCTCCTGTAGATCGGCCGCTAAGACCTCCCCTTGGAGATCTTAACCGTCTGTGCCTCCTCCTTGAAGATCTGGCCGTTAAGACCTCCCCCTTGGAGATCTTAACCGTCCAGACCTCCCTCCTTGAAGATCTGGCCGTTAAGACCTCCCCCTTGGAGATATTAACCGTCCAGAGCTCCCTCCTTGAAGATCTGGCCGTTAAGACCTCCCCCTTGGAGATCTTAATTGTCCAGACCTTCCTCCTAGTAGATCTGGTCGTTAAGACCTCCCCCTTGGAGATCTTAATCGTCCAGACCTCCCTCTTTGGAGATCCTAACCGTTCAGACCTCCCCCCTTGTTAGATCTGACCATCAGGACCTCTCCTTTGGAGATCCTAGCCATCAGACCTCCCCTTACTGTTGATCTTGACCGTTGGACCTCCCTTCTGGAGATCTAACCGTCAGGACCTCCCCTTTTCGCTTGATCTTGACCGTTGGACCTCCCTTTCGGAGATCTAACCGTCAGGACCTCCCCTTTTCACTTGATCTTGATCGTTGGACCTCCCTTCCGGAGATCTAACCGTCAGGACCTCCCCTTTTCGCTTGATCTTGACCGTTGGACCTCCCTTCTGGAGATCTTACTGCCAGGACCTCCTCTTGCCTTTGAGCCTGACCTTTGGACCTCCCGTGAGCAAGTATTTTGGACCTCCTGTCCATAGGACCTTCCCCATTGTTGAGTCTTGTGGATCTCCTTGATCGCAGGACCTCCTCCCTGTCCTTCTTGCAAGGACCTCCCTTGCGGGTTGAGGCCACTTGGTGGCCAGGACCTCCAGTCCTTTGTGCGTGGGAGTCTCCCCACATGTCATGTCTGTTATGTCGCATTAAGTACTACTGTCCTTTTTCAGTAACTGTGCTATCTTTGTGCCACTTCTTGTACTAGCTCCCACCTTTTTCCTCACCTGTTCCCATCTCTTCCCACACCTGCTCTTGACCTCATGTGCCCTTGGACCTCCCAGCAGCTCTGGCAATATAAGGACCGGTCTTTGAGCCACCTCTTGCTATGCCTATAATGGGCTATGCCTCATCGTGCAACCACATGTCCTGTATGGGAGGGACCGGGCCAATTAATTTGCAAAGTGATCACTGCGGTCCATCCGGCAGAACAGTGGGTGGTCTTTTATGGCCTGTCTTATTATGACTATGTTGTACCCACCCGGCATAAGAGGGGGCACCCAGTAATCCGGCGGATTTCTATCCAAAGGAGGGATTTGTGAAACCTTAATGTGGGCGGACTGCGGTGGAGCGATGCATTGTAAAGGCCTTGTCACATGCTCTAGACCACTTACCTTCGGTAGTGAGTGGTGGCAACGATGGTTGCCAAACAAACTAGAGAAGTCGTGTCATGTGGGTAAAGTGTACAACCTCTGCAGAGTGTAAAACTATTCGAATAGCCGTGTCCGCGGTCATGGACATGCTGGCAATGTCACTCAAAGTTAGATCTTGGTTTTGGGTTTCAGAAGGTTTATAAAAATGGTTTTGGATTGCTATCCAAATGGGAATCAGGAGGGTATCCTTCACCATCTTGATGATGAACGTTATCCAACTGAAAACTATGATTTAGGAAAAACGAATTTTAACTATTGTAATCTGCTTTGGAACTTAGTATATGTATTTGAAACAAACTTGGCTTTACGCAAATTAACCATATTATGCCATCCCTTTGATATCCATTATGCATGTCATTTTGTTATTCCACGGGTGTAACTTGCGAGCACGGTAGTTGTGCTCACTCTTGCTTGAAATTATCTTTTGAGCAGGGAATCATCTTGTGAAGACCTTGCTGTGGACCAAGAGGTCCTGGACCGACTAGGATTGCGCCCTCCAACCGATTGCCTATGGTGTATCGGGTGGCCTATTGTTTATCTTCCACTGTGTTTTGGTTGTGGCTTGTAAGCCTCCCCTTTTGTTGTTGTAAACAACATTATTGTTAATAATAAAGATCTCGTTGAAGCACATGTTATCACTTGTCTTGCTGTGTGAACTAGCCATTGATCCTTGGGACTGGTTCAGATCACAGTGGACCTGAGGCTTGTCCCCAAGCCCCATGACCTCCTTGGGTGGGATCCTCACGGACCTCCCTCGGGTCTGAGTGTGGAGCTTGGAAAGGTCTGAGGTCCAAAGACCTCCTCGGGTTAGGACCCCAGACCTTCGGGTGGTCCAATCGGACCTCCCGAGAGGTCTGGGCGGTCCTACCGGGATGTCCCACGGGACATCCTAGGAGTCCTTTACGGACCTCCCAGGAGGTCTTGAGGGACCTCTCGGGTAAGCCCTGGGCCGAGTCGTCACACTCTTAAGCATGGAAAATATTATCTGTAGTTGTTTGTGTGATGCTCTTGTTACTCATATATTTCTTTAAGAAAAGAGTGTTGGTCGCGTGTGAGAACCATTGTCTGAATGGTCACGACTAGGACCCTTACGATGTTTGACTTGTATGTCGTAGCCATAGAGTAATATAGATCCTTAAAAAAGGATATCGACGAGAATTTGTTCTTCTCCGACCAAATAGACAACAATAGTATGCAAACCAGATTATGAGACAATCATATAAGAAATATCATTCGTCGCAAAGTAAAGGAAATGCATCTTTATTAAAAAAAAATTGAAATAATGGGAAAATACAATTATACAAAGAACTTACACAATTGGTCAATATTCCAAGAATTTAACAAAACACGTCTGTCTAACATAGATAGTTATACCGAACCAAGTCTGGTGACTTTGACCACAATGTGTGGACCTTCTATTTTGGGATAAAGTTTATTGCGATTAGCCTAGTTCTGAATTCGTCGTAGAACCAGATCACCTACAGCTAGGCTGCAAAGTTACACCTTACGACTGTGGTACCTTCGCATGGCTTGTTGGTAAACCGCCGATCGTATGAGGGCTTGGTTTCATCGTTCTTCAAGGAAATTAACATCGTTAAGTCTTCATTGTATCTGATCATTCTCATTGAAACAATCGGTTTGAGCAGAGCCGATTTTCAGTTCTGGAGGAAGCATGGCTTCAGCACCATAAACCAGAAAAAATGGAGTTTCACCGGTCGCACGACTAGTCGTGGTTCGAATGGCCCACAACACAGAAGGAAGTTCTTGGACCCAAGCTCCTGACCGTTTGATTAACTAGTCGAACACTCGACGTTTCACAACTTGCATTATGATACCATTAGCCCACTCAACTGCTCCATTGCTTTCCAGATAAGCGACAGAAGTGAAATGTATCTTGATACCAAGATCCTCGCAAAATTCCTAACAATTTTCGCTAGAGAACTGGGTACTGTTGTCTGTGATTGTACGACTGGGTATGCCAAATCGTGTGATCATGTTTTTTGTGATGAACCTCTTAGCGGCTTTAGTTGTGGTTTTAACAACTGGCTCGGCTTCTATCTATTTTATAAACGTGTCAATCATGACAAAAAGGAATTCGAAGCCCCCGAGTGCTCTTGGGAAAGGTCTCAGAATGTCTAGTCCCCAGGTTGCAAAAGGCCAAGAAAGAGATATGGTTTGCAAAGCTTGTGCGGGCTGATGTACTTGTTGGCTATGAAATTGATACTGTACGCACTTCGTCACGAGCTCTTTTGCATCATGAAGGGCAGTTGGCCAGTAGTATCATTGCCTAAAGGCTTTACCAACCAATGTTCTGTAGGAATGATATGCTCCACAGACTCCTCCATGAATACCGGATAGCAACTTAATGCCATCCGTTTGAGATATGCATCTCATCAACACTCCATGGGGTCTCTGTTTATACAAGGTACTTTCGATCAGAGTGTATGATTTGGCTTTTCGAGCTATACGATCAACCTCTACATCATCTTCAGAAATAATGTCATGCTGAAGATAATTGTAGATCGACATCATCCAATCTCTACCGTGATCGTGCTGTACGACCTGTGGAGCATCCATGTTCTTAGGATCAATTTGTACGACCTCTAGTGGAACATCTATGTCCTCGGAAAGCTCAACCACCGAGGGTGAATCGAGTTGCTCGAGAAAAACTCTGAGCGGGACAGGTGACCTGCTGGAGGCCATCCGTGCCAACTGGTCTGCCAGAAAGTTTTCCCTTCTAGGAATGTGTTGGATCTGAAAACCGAAGAAGTGCTTTTCAACTTTCCGTACTTCCGCCAAATAAGATAACATCTTTGTACTTGAGCATTGATACTCTTTCCCGACTTGATTCGCTACTAGCTCACTACAAGAAATCTGCTGAATGATGACAATCAGAATTCATCATGGATCTGTGTTTTTTTGTCACGGTATGAGATCTGTGACGCTCCCATGATGAAAAATCGAATCGTCACCTATAGTACGTCGCTGATTGGTTTATGTGACAAAATAGCGAAATCGTCACAGACTTAGTGATGAAACCATTGTCATCACGAATTTTATGACACTGCCATGTCAGATTCTTATTGTCATTGGTAGCCTGGTCGGGCCACGCAGGATCTGACGTGGCTGTTGGTTTGTGACGATGTCTACCATCATAATGTGAGTTAGGCCCATGTAAATTTTTGTCATAATTTCTACAAGGCCCATTTTGATTCTATTTTGTAGGCCCAACTTATTTTAGGTTAGCCCAAATTGCAGGCCCAAATGTTTTTGGGTGTAGCCCATTTTGACGTTTTGAAAGGCGTAATATATTGTTGGGCTAAAACCATTTTGGCCCAGTTTTATCTGGGCCAAGCCCTTTGACAATTCACAAACCAATTTTCCAATTTCACACCTACAAACCAAACCGTTGTGTTTGGCCCAGCACATCCATACAGACAAAAACAGTACAAGCATATACAATAAGTTCATGTCATGTCATAATAGCAACATGTACCACATTGTTCCCAGGTTACATGCATCCAGTACAGTTCACAAAATAACAATATCCCATATCGCAGTGCCATCAAACCACAAACTACATCAGTTTAGGGAGTAGGGTTCACCTAACCCTGATTGTAGTTCAGCAAACGACGAAGGAGGGCATCAGTATCTGCAATCTTATCCTTCAAACAGCCAATCTCTTCTAAGCTCTTCTTCCTAGTTGCTTCAGATTCTTTTGCCTTCTTCTTCAAGGCATCCAAGTCTTGCTGCTGAGCTTCAAGTTGGTCTCGAAGTTGGGATGCTCCTTGCTTCTCAATGTGAAGTTCAGCTTCAAGCTCTTCCACACACGAAGAAACGCCTTGTCTCGAGCTTTTCTGTGAGGGTGTTTGAAGGCCCACACATTCAAGGAATTTGGTTGACTCACCGAGCACTTTAGAAACAGCTACAGTAGGAGACTTTGATTCTTGTCCATCTTCCACTGGTTGAGCCACGATGGCTTCCATATCAGCCTAGCAATAGATGGACTACACGTAAGTGTTATTATTTACAGTATACTTATGTACAAAAGAAATGAACAAGTGGTGACTAACAATTGCTTTCTTCACTGGCTCACTCAAACCAAGTTTCTTGCTATTATGGCACTCTTTGAAGAGGTCAATTGCAGTGGGCTCTACATCTTTATATTTCTCTTGCTTCTGAAATGTTCAAATCATTGTAAACTATAAACTTCCAACATAGTATGGAAGGGTTTCATAACAAATGTATAAGAACATCATTTCTCCAAGTATTTACAATAGCATGACAGTGTGCAATGTAGGAACGAGAGTCGGCCCACTGCTGAAACTTGACTTTCTCACGGTTCAGTTTGTTTTTCTCACAACGGTCCTACAAAAAGACAGATTAGTGTAAAACACGTCAAGTAATAGATAACTAAGCAAATGAACCAATTACTTTCATACCATGTGCTTTAGGTTGGACCACATCTGCACCAGTGCTCTCCATTGCTCATCAGTCATTTGCTTCAGTGGGCTAGTGGTTCTCACTTGATTTGCTGGTACACCATCAAAGTAGCGCTTTTAAGCCTGTACCTCATCTGTCGTTGTCCACACTTGAGCAAATCAGCACATGCAGATGTGATTGCCTTTGAGTTGGTGTCCATGGTAAATTGACCCTAACAAAGAGCATACACATTACACAAGAGACATGTGAATACAACGAGAAACAACAGAACAAGGAAAACAGAAAGGGATTTCACTTTTGGCCAAGAGTTGATTTACTTACTATAACTTTTTCAATGTAGTCCGTAAGGTGAGACTGATCATTCTTGTACTCTTTCCAATGTGGAAGGACTGGTATATGCTTCCTTAGTATGATCCCACACTCTGATGCAAGCTTTGCATCTTGCATAGGTGCCTCGGGCCGTTTCTTCCCTTCAGAAATTTGGATTGGAATCTTACAACTTAATGCTCTTGATATCCTATCAAGATCTCTGCCCTTGTTTCTTCCCCTCTTATTTGATTGTTGATTGACATCTAGTGCATCTGAAAATATGAATATCATAAAGTTAGTGTAAAGCATATCTGTATTTCTTAAAGGGTTGTGCACAATCACTTGCCTTCATCAGAGTACATTTGAATGTGCTCCTCAGATTCGGTAGGTACCAAAGAATCATGTGTGGCAGTAGGAGGGCTTTGAGTGGCCTGTTCTTTTGGATCTAAACTCATACCAAGGGAAACTTCTTGAGTTAATGCGGACTCTCTTGTCTTCTGCCTAGTGCATCTAGCAGGTTGGAATTGATCATCAGGTGCCAGCACCCTCTTTGGTGGTATAGTCCCTCCTGGAGGCATCCTGGCAGAATTGTTTTTCCTTTGTCTAGATCTCTTCTTAGAAACCTATCAGGCCTCATTGGCATAATACAAGAAGAATTAGTAGCACATGAATCAAACTACAAACTGAATATATGATAAATAACACCGCAATAGTGCAAGGACACCACATGAGCAGCCTCTCTCAGCCCCCCCCCCCCAAACCCCCAACACAAGAGAGAGAGGCACATTACAAGAATGAGCACCTTATCGAGTTCCTCTTGTTCAGTGTCCTCATCCTCGTTCTCTTGAGGGTCATACTCAGATCCAGAGTCTTCACGACTACTACCCTTGCTGTCTACACTTGATTGTTCCTCATCAGATTTTGAGCCCTCTTTTTGTCATATTCGGTAAGTGGTGCTTCTTTACGTGAGTAAGAAAATAAGTGTAAGATTGCAATTTTGATACTACAAAGTTACTAGTATGCAACTAATTAAATTGCGGCAAGATTACTATGGAACTCTAGCATGCAACGCCCAATGGAAGTAACAAATTTACAAGAACTTTAGCATGCAAGGCAGCCAGGTCCGCCGCTGCTGCCCTCGCCGCCCTAACACCTGCTCCCTAACATGCCTCTGCCGGGGCCGTGGACGTGCTCCCCTGCCCCGGCATCACCCACCTCCGCCGGTCCGGCCTATCGACGCGAACCCCTCACCGACCGGATGAAGGGAGATGGAACTTACTGGCCAACTTTTTTGTCGCTAGCACCTTCCGCCTCGACATGGATGAAGGGGGATGGATGTCAATGTCGCCCTTCCCCTTGTCGTTGCTGTCGGCCAGCCCTTGCCGTCGCCCCACAGAGTGCTGTCGTCTTGCTAGAGGAGGGGATTTGGGGTGGGGGATGGATCGACTAGGGTTTGGGGAGAGGGGATTTGGGGGAGAATATGAAGGGGTCTACGCGCACACGTGCGTGATGTTTACAAAAATACCCTCCACCTGGTTGGGGAGGTCCAGTGACCTGTTTGGACAAAATAGACATTTCACAAAAAAAAATTGGGTGGCTGGCGGGGTGGGTTGTGGTGCCACAACGAATATTTGGGCAGGATTGTGGGTGTAGTTCGCAGTTTTGCCCTAGTGCCCAATATATTGTACTAAAAAATTAAGTTAGTGAATTATGAAACTCGTGAATAATATTTTTCAAAGTAATTTAATATGATATGTGATGCTAAAATTCATATAAATTTAACAGATGGTTCAAAAGGAACCGTCTGTGTTGGGTCTATCAGGAGCAGGCATTTGCAGTGCAGGCCTATCATAGACGGTTCGTAATAAGACGATAAAAAGATCATATCCTTTTTACATCACAAACGATAAAAAAAGGATTAGCGATCCTATCTAAGCCTTCAAATCTTCATAAGCCTTCTCGTCGACTTCAGTGGTGGCGGGATCAGCGACTGTCAGATCAAATGCCTCCACCTGCGACCTTGCACGCTCGATTCACGCTTGTAGCCGTTCGGACTCCGAAACCAAGCCCCATATAGCCCAGAGGCCATCTGTAACATCCCAAAATTTGGCTTTTCAAAAATCTTTTGAGTAGTTTAGGTCCCTGAAAAATTTCACCAATTTTATTTGAATTAATAAAGCTTAATTGGGAATTTCCTAAATTAAAAATGTTTAATTTGATTAATCTAAACATCAATTAAATAAAAACCTGTGTTATTTGGCTTCCTTGTGTTCCAAGGAATTTTATGGTATTTTCTGAGATTTTTCTGGATTTGTTTGCTATTTATTTGGCCTCCTCGATTTTTGAGATTTTCTTTAATTCCGAAAATCCTCTTTTCTCTCTCCTGCCGTACTGCTACAGTATCACGCACTACTGTTCGCGTTCGTATCCAACCGAACGAGTCGCCGGCCGAACGAACTGGAGTTCAATACGCGTCGTTCAAACTCAAATTTCAGATCTCCATATCTTTCTTCTCGATGCATATAAAAGCGAACCGTTTGCGCTCACGCGTCCGTCTTGATCTCCTCTTCTAATCCCCTGAATTGGTTTCCTCCAAACAGATCTATTTTCGTCGCCATCTGCAGAATACTGAGCTCTACCCCAAAGGTCTTCTCCGGCGAGTTACGCCTTCATCCGACGTCCACCGGCCGAACCGTCTACGGCGTTGGCTTCGTGTCATCGTCCTCTACGTCATGGTTTCATCCACTTCACCCAAAGATCGCTGGAGCCACGTCAAGCCGTAAAGCCGAACCACGTTCGTCGCGTTGCTCGCTTCCTCGGTGAGTTTTTCCAAAATCCGATCACGCCATCGCGTTCGGCTCGTCGTTTCCTTTCCGTTTTGCCCCTTCGATGCTGCCGCGTCGCCTCTGGCCGTCGGCACACCTTGCGCCCTATTCATCTGTGCACTGTTTATGCATGCATATATACAGATCGATAGCCTTTCCTGTGATTGATGCGTGATCCTGCCTCTCTCTTTCTCTAATCTCTTTAGATGCAGGCCAATGTCTATCTCCGTCACCATGCCATCACAGACGCATGAATCGACAATACACTATGCGCGTGCGTTGCTTCAGAAGCGGTCATCTCTGTTGTTTCGATTATGCGTAACGTGGGTTCTTCTTGTTGTGTGATTCCTTATAATCCAACCATCTAATAGCATGTGGGTTCTTTGATCCTCCCCTGATATTTCTTTCTCCATTATTTTTGCTTGCCAATCCCTTGTCGCAAGATCAATCTGTGAAGCTCTTGTTCTCTGCCCCTTTCTCCAAATCCTTCTTTAATTCTTGCAAAGACCCACCGCCACCTCCTTGCTTCAAGATTGGCCGCAGCAGCAGCCTCATTCTTGGCGATTGCTTGCTCGGCTCTATGGATTCCTCTCGATCCCTTTCTTTCTTTTTTGTTTAGACCCAAGTGTTTCTAGCTTCTTTCTTTATTCCTTGTCATCTCGGTACTAATTTCTTCTCATGCCAATTCCATGCATGCGCATGATCAAGCTAATGCTTCATGCCATTGTCTCCTTGGTGATTAGTCCCTATTGCTATGTGCCATGCGAGGTCGCCGTTGCACATCTAAGTCACCGAGCCGCCACCTCCTTGTGCGTGGGACCGGTAGAGCACCGCCTGCCCCTGCTACGATGCTTCATTTCTTTTGTCTGTTGGTTCGGTAGTAGATTAGTGCTAACCCCTTGCGCCTGAATCACCGAGGCCTCTATCCTCTGTAGCTTTCCATCTATGTTGTGCTACGTTAATTCTTCTCTGTTCTTTTGTCCGTAACATGGTCGCCTTCGATGTTTGCCCTCGTCGTCCCTGTATGGCATGATCCCCACTTGTCATCCACACCATCCATGTCCATATATATATATATATATATATATATATATATATATATATATATATATATCTTCCATGTTGATCCCACTTGCCATTCAATTAATCCAAACCCTAACACCGAAACCATATAGACTTGGTTCATCGTGAACCTAGTCTATGACACCTAGACCAAACCGTGTAGCCTTGGTTCACCGTGAACCTATTCTATGTCAAGCCGGCCCCGCACGTCAGTGCACTATTCCATAAACCTAATTTACCATGAACCTACCCTATGCCTGGTGGACCCAGTACGTCAGCCAGACATATCAAACCCTAGATGTAAACCTAACCGTGAGCCATACCCAGGTAGACTTGGCTCACTATGAGCCGAGTCATTTACTTGTGGTCCCCATCATGTCAGACCCTATTCTGTGAACTCAGTTCACCATGCATCAAACCCTAGATCGTGGACTTGGTCTATGGACCAATAGTCCACATGTTGTCCTCTCAATCAAAAACCCTAGATCAATTCTCTCTCTTACATGTGGACCCCGCATGTCAGTCAACCCTAGCCATGAGCTTGGTCCACCGTGGACTAGCATATCTTCGTGGACCTGGTCCATATTTGCTATTCGTCCTGATGATTCTCTGTTTTCAAGGACTTGACCCAAGGGATATTCGGTTGGTATGACCACTTGTGGGCCTGAAAGTAATGCCTTAGTTTCCTTGAAGCCATAAGAAGACCATAGAGCAGCTTTTGTACCTGTGGATATCGTTCTTTTGGTCCATGTAAGACTTCGCTTACGTAATATACCGGTCATTGGATATTTTCATGTTCAACGACCAGTACACTACTGACTGTTTGCGACGTTGCAACCACATAAATCAGCAATGTTTCTCCTGATCTCGGAGAGACTAAGATCGGGGCACTCGTAAGGTACTTCTTAAGTTCTTCAAAGGCATTGTCTGTCTCTTTAGTCCACTTGAAACTTCTGTGTTTCCGAAGAAGTTTGAAAAAAGGGAGTCTTTTTTCACCTAACCATACTACGAAACGACTTAGCGCTGCCATACAGTCGGTTAGTTTTTGGACTTCCTTCTTTGTGGTCGGAGGGCGCATCTGGGCAATGGCCGAAATTTTTACTGGGTTTACTTCAATTCCTCTAGCCGAAACTAGGAACCTGAGAAGCTTTCCAAAAGAAACTTCGAACACACACTTCTCTGGATTTAACTTAAGGTTATTCTTTCTTAAGTTATTGAAAGTCTCGTGTAGGTCTGAAATATGGTCGCCAGCGTTGATGCTTTTTACGACCAAATCATCAACGAAGACTTCTAGATTTTGACATATCTAAGGATTAAAGGTTCTCTACATCAACCTTTGGAAAGTCGCGCTAGCATTTTTGAGACCAAATGGCATCTTAACATAGTAGTAAGTGCCATATGGAGTGATGAAGGAAGTTTTCTCTTCATCCTCTTTACTTATATTAATCTGGTGGTACCCTGAGTATGCATCTAAAAAACTTAACAACTCACACCCGGATGTAGAGTCTACAAGTTGATCAATGCGTGGAAGGGGAAAGTCATCCTCCGGACAAGCTTTATTAAGATCTGTGAAGTCAATACACATTTGCCATTTCCAATTGCTTTTTCTAACCATTACAGGGCTGGCGAGCCACTCTGGGTGGTCGACTTCACGAATAAACCCAGCTTTGAGGAACTTGTCGATCTCTGACTAGATTACCTCCTTCCAATCAGATGCAAAAACACCTTAGCTTCTGCTTGACCGGTTTTTTATTAGGCTGGAGAGCTAGCCTGTGCTCGATCATCTTCCTAGGGACTCTGGGCATGTCGGACGCCTACCAGGCGAATACGTCCTGATTTTCTCGGAGGAAGAAGACGAGCGACTATTCCTATTTGAGATCAGGTCCTACCCCGACCAGTACCTTTTGGGCAAATGCATTAGCGTTTCTTGACCCAGACGGAGTGTTGGCGCTTTTCAGAGGATCATCTTTGCCGAGTGGTACCTCCTTGGTCTAGTCGGAAGGCTTTGGTGCTATTTTTGGCCTCGAGTGTTTGACCTGCATGGTAGACGGATTAGTTTCCCTGGTCGGAAGCTCATCGACTAGTTTTAAGGACTTCCGATCACATGCATAAGCCATTTTTTGGTGTCCTCGAACCGTGATGACACCTTTCGTTCCTAGCATCTTTAGACTCTGATAACCATTGTCGAACTCGGGAGCGAAGGATCCCGAATTCTCTGTGTTCATACATTAGTCCAGGATAGCTAATGTACACAGTCAAACAAAAGTGATAATCAAAACATATCACGATTTTACTAATATTTATTGAGTTTATTACAAAGGGCCCGAGGCCAAATAAAGTAAAACACAATGAGCGAAATAATAGTAGTAGACCCAACGATTCGCCACAGTAATAAATGCTGGGCGCAGACCTAGGCGCCAAGATCCTCACCGTCTTGATAGATATCTTCTCTGAATAAAGATTATTCAAGAAGAGTGAGCACTACTACCGTGCTCGCAAGTTACACCCAATATGGAATTGATATGCATGCATAAGGTAGACAAAGGATATTGGCAAGGTTATTTTATGTAAAGCGGCTAGTTTTAATTTAAATAATCATATTAGATTACAAAGCCATTTTATACAATAATCTAAATCACCATTTTAAATAACAATAGTTTATTGTGGATAACCTCCATAAAAGATGATGGATATCCTCCAATCACAATGGCTACCCGCCTAATTTTCCCACAGGACTATCCATCCCGAAATTATCTGTTGAAATCATTTTAAAACCAAAAACAAAACTAACTCGAGTGGCTTTGCTAGCATGTCCATGACCGTGACGCATGGCTATTCAATAGTTTTACACTCTGCGAGTTTGTACAACTTTACCCACACGAGATATTATACTCTTTGTGTCGGCCAATCCACGCTTCCTAAGGCGTGACAGAGCAAACATCACAAGGTCGTTACAATGTTCTACCTCAAAGTACTTGTGCCCGCTAAGGTTTCGCTTCCATTGACCGACTGTCCTCCAAAACCCCTCTTGCGCCAGATGGGAAAACTGCATCACCCGACACCCATACATACAACATAGCACAAATAACTAAGAGGTATTACAAATTATTTAGCAGTCCTGCCCATACAGACATGTGGTTGTCTGATAAAGCATAACAAAATGCGCCAAAGACCGGTCCTCAATTGACTTGGGCGTCATTCAATTTAAACCACAGGTCTTAATCTTAACCAGACTAAGCCGTGCATAAACTCGCACCCACCATTCATCCTTTTCGCCCAAGTCCAAACCCTTTTGATTTTATTTCTATAAAACCATCTTTACAATTTCTCTATGGTAAAACAATACCATAGTTTTAATTTTCAAAGAAATTTTATTGAGTTGGCTAAAATTCTCCCAAAACATAAATCATGGTCTAAGTATTTGCGAAGCATTTGATTATTAAACATAATAATTTATCTAAGGTGACAAAGGAATGTCAAGGCAACATCCAAAATTTGGCATACAAGGATAATAGGAATAACTAATTATTTAAACAGAATTTGAAATATTTGAATAAAATTATGCATGCAATTAATAATTTAAAACTGAATTTAATTAACTTTAAAATAATAGGGCAAAATGGTCAAAGTATAACTTGCCTTCGTTGCGTACCGAAAATCTAAGTCTTGAGAAGTATCAAATTCCCTAATCGTCAAAGTCTAAACGTGAAAATAAGGCAAATCAAATAAAATTCAAATAAAACTCAGAAATACAAAATAAACCAAGTCTAAATATAATAATTTTATTTTATTGAGCTAGATAATCAAATTATAAAATTTTAGAAATTTGTTTCACTAAATTTGGAGTTAGGATTCAATTATTATGAATTTTACAAATTTTAATCTTAAATTTGATATTTAAAAGAATTCAAAATTCTAAAACAGAACTAAAATGGACTCTAAATTGATTTATTATATTTTATTTAGTTAGACAATAATTTTCTAAAATTTTAGCAACTTGAATCATCTAATTTGGAGTTATAATGCAAAAGTTATGAATTTTACAAATTTTAAACTAAATCATTATTAAACAATTTTCTCGAATTATTCTCCTAAAGGAAATTCTAATTATTAGCATGCTGACGTCAGCGATGATTTTCCAGGAATTAAATGAATTAAAATAATTTTTTCGACATGTGGGGCCTAAGTGTCATAGACACGGTCTATATGAACTAAGTCCATGTGGCTTTAGGGTTGGGGTTGTGGTGATATGGCGCTGTGAGGGTGACGTGGCGCCACGCAGCATCCACGTCGGATCTGGCTGAGGTGGCGCCGCGTTGGCGCTGCGTGGCATGGCCACGTCGGTTCGATGGGCGCGACTCGGCAACACCTCGCCGACGCCACGCACTACTGGCGAGGTGTGAATGGGCGCGTTCGAGAGGGGAGACGCTGGACACGATGCTTACTAAATTAGCGGCGACGTGACCGGAGACTCGACGGCGTTGAGGTTTTAGCGGCGCGGCGGCGGCTTATGGTGACGAAGATGTTCTGGCGTTCCGACAAAACGGAGATGAGCGGCGAGTTCGCGATGAGTCAACGATGATGAAGATGACGGCCACGAGGACGCGGTGCCAACGAAAGCGGCGGAATCAAGAAAATTCAAAACAGCGCGGTGAAAAATCTCCAAATTCCTCAAGGTGAGAACGAGAGAGTGAGTGAGTGGTCGCGTTGGATTGAGGGAGCAAGAGCGCACCGGTGCTCCTTTATAGGGTCGGGCAATCGATAAGACGAGATCGTCGCGTGGCTTCAATGGCGGCGGTGAGCGAAGTGGAGATTAAAGAGGGTTAAAGAGGGGAAAACAGGCGGAGTGAGCGCGGCGAGAGGCGCTGGTTTGATTGCGCATTTAACGCGAGAAAAGGGGTAGTAAAGTCTTGGCGTTAAGGCTTGAGTGAAGGGCGGCTATGGCGGCGGGCTTGTGACGCCGAGGAAGATGGAAGGGAAGAAGAAAGGTCACAAGCCGTTGGATGCGGATCGTGAGGCTTGGAGAGGCGCGTGTGGCGTGGTCACGTGTTTCTTTGTCCGTCTGCTAATCGCACGGTTGATGAGTTAGTTGTGTGGGCAGCAGAGAGGAGTTGGTAGGAGGCTTCCCAAATCTGTTTAGAAGTTTTCTTTTGTTTTTCTATTTAATTTAATCCTGAAATTTAAAATAGGCTTTAGAATATAACAATTAACATCCAAAAATTCTAGAAAAATTCACATAAATTCTTAGAGACATTTTAGACTTAATAAAATTATTTCCAACTTAAACTTGATAATAGATTTTGTAGTTAAATTTATTTTATCTTTAACTAATTAGGAAAAGTTTTAAAAATTTCAGAATTTCCACAAAAATAAATAAATTTTAAATTTTCTCTGAAATTGAAATTTTGGGCTGTTACAAACCTTCCCCTTAAAGGAATCTCGACCCGAGATTCAGATTTGACCACCAGAGATGGGGATACTCGCCTTAAGATCTTCCTCTCGTTCCTGTGTGGCTTCACTTTCGGGTGGTGGCTCCATCGACTTTATATGATCGGATGATCTTGCTCTCGTAACACGCTCTGCGGCGCCTAGAATCTTGATTGGTTGTTCTACATAAGTAAGGTCTTCTTGTAGATCAATACTTTCCGTAAGAGTTTGATCTTCCGCACTCAAGGCACTTCTTTAGTTGTGACACATGAAAGACGTTGTGTATCGCAGACAAGGAGGTTGGCGGTTCTAAGCGATAAGCGACTTCACCTCTCTTTGCCAAAATTTTGTAAGGGCCCACAAACTGGGTGCAAGTTTTCCTTTAGTCAGGAACCTTCTTACTCCTCCGAGTGGAGTAACTCGAGATAAACAAAATCTCCTATTTCAAAGGTCAATTCTCTTCGACGGTTGTCAAGATAACTTTTTCATCGGGTTTGAGCTACTTTCAAACGTTCTCTTATTGTTTTAACCTTGTTCTCGGCTTCTTTGATTAATTCTCGTCCAAGAATTGGTGCTCTCCTACTTCATCCCAAAGGAGTGGAGTTCTACATTTTTCGCCATATAAAGCCTCAAATGGAGACATCTCGTAGACTAGCTTGGTAGCTATTGTTGTACGAGAATTCGCAAAGGCGATTCTTGTCCCAACTTTTTCCATAGTCTAAGGCACGTGCTCAAGCATATCTTCAAGAACTTGGTTGACGCGTTACTCGTCGACCATCCGTCCGAGGGTGATAAGTCAGATCTTGAAGTTGAGTCTGGTTCCTAAAGCTTCGTGAAGACTCTTCCAAAATCGGAAGTGGCGAGAACCTCTATCGGAGACAATCTTCTTAGGTACACCATGTAAACAAACAATCTTGGCCACATATAATTCAGCTAGTTTGCTACTCTGATAAGTGGTCTTGACTGGAATGAAATGGGCCACTTTAGTCAATCTGTCAATTATCACCCAAATGGAATCACATCCTGTTTGGGTCCTAGGAAGTCCGGTAATGAAATCCATACCAATTTCTTCCCACTTCCATTCAGGAATTGGTAATGGTTGTAACAAACCAGCGGGTCTTTGATGTTCTGCCTTAACTCGTTGACATACATCACAACGGGCAACAAATTCAGCGATTTCTCGCTTCATCTCGACTCCACCAATACTTCTCTTTCAGATCCTGGTACATTTTGGTACTTCCGGGATGAATGGAGTAGGGTGATTCATGTGCTTCTTTCAGAATTGACTGTTTTAATTCCTGCTGATTAGGCACACAGATGCGATTTCCGAACCACACTGTTCCTTGCTCATCTTCAGAGAATCCTGGGGCTTTGCCTCTTCTCATATTCTTTTTGATTTCTTTGATGTCTTCGTCTTCTAACTGTTTTTCTCTAATCTGACTCTGAAGAGTGGGTTGAACTTCCAAAGCATTGACACATCCTTGATTGACAATCTCTAGATTTAGATGCTTCAGTTCTTCATACAATTCTGGCTGATTCTTCTGAACCAAAATGGTATTGCAATACGCCTTTCTACTCAGGGCATCTGCAACTACATTTGCTTTACCCGGATGATAATGAATTCCAAGGTCGTAATCTTTTATCAGCTCTAGCCATCTTCGTTGTCTGAGGTTGAGTTCTGACTGAGTAAAAATGTATTTCAGACTCTTATGATCTGTGAAAATCTCACGGTGTTACCAATGAGATAATGCCGCTTGATTTTGAGCATGCACAATTGTCGCTAACTCAAGATCATGAGTCGGATAATTTCCTTCGTGTGGTCTTAATCGGCGAGATGCATAAGCCACTACTTTGCCTTCTTGCATAAGTACACATCCAAGTCCTTGACGGATGCATCGCAGAAGATTTCAAAGTCCTTATGAATATCGCAAGATTACTAACCGTGCGTAAACTAATCTCTTTTTAGTTCTTGGAAACTCTTTTCACGAGCCTCTGTCCATTCAAACTTTTTCTCCTTTTTCGAAGTTGAGTCATGGGTCTTGCTATCTTGGAGAACCCTTCAATAAATGCGGTAATACCCCGCTAATCCAAGGAAACTTCTCACCTCAGGATGACTTGGGTTGTTTCCAACCCATTACGGCTTCAACTTTGGTTGGATCTATGCGACTCCTCCCGCCGACACAATATGTCCAAGGAATGCCACTTGACTTAGCCAAAATTCGCGACTTGCTAAATTTGGCATAAAGTCGATTCTCTCGAAGTTTTCCCAAAATTATTCTCGAGATGATCCTCGTGTTCATCTTCATTCTTTGAATAAATGAGAATATCATCGATAAACACAACCACAAACTTATCCAAGAATTCCATGAACACTTTGTTCATCATATTCATGAAGTAAGCGGGCGTTTGTCAAACCGAACGACATCTTCGTGAATTCATCTGATCCATATCTGGTTGTGAATGCGGTCTTGGGATATCTTCCGTGCGATCTTGATTGGTGATAGCCGATCTCAAGTCAATCTTTGTAAATACACTTGCTCCCTTTAATTGATCAAGCAGATCATCGATCCTAGGTAGCGGTACTTATTCTTGATTGTCACTTCATTAAGTGATCTGTAATCCACACACATTCTCATACTATTGTCTTTCTTCTTGACAAATAATGGCGCTCCCCAAGGTGATGAGCTTGGCCGTATATAACCTTTCTGCTTTTAGTTCCATTATCTGCTTTTCATCTCTCGCCAATTCATTGTAGGCATTCTATAGGGTCGCTTTGAGATTGGGGCGGTCCTCGACTAAGTCAATTATAAATACTACGTCCCTGTCGGGTGGCATGCCGTAGTTCATCGGGAAAAACATCAGGAAATTCTTGTACCCTTGGTATATCTTCAAGCTTTAACTCTTTCAAGTGGTTAGAACTAATCTTCTCTCGGTACTAGTTTTGGGCTTGAATTAACCGAGATTCCTTGCTCATTGGTAAGAGCAATAGACCTATTGGCACAATTTATTTGTCCTTGATTCTTGGCTAACCAATCCATTCCAAGAATCACATCCAAACCTTGAGAATGCAAAACTATCAAATCTGCTAGGAAGGTTACACCGATATTTCAAGGATAAGGTTTGGGCAAAGACAACGGTTCTCATTTCGAGCCGGGGAGTGAATTATCATAGGATTATCTAAAGTAGAGATAGGTAACCCATGTTTTCCCACAAATTTATTGGAAACAAAAGAGTGTGATGCTCCGGAATCAAATAGGATTAATCTTTGGTATCAATTAACTGAAAACGTACCAAGGACGACATCCGGTCTTCGCTTGAGCTTCCTCTGTGTAACGTGGTTCACACGCCCTTCAGATATCGGATCGCCGGCTTTTGATTGCCACGGTGGTCGGAACTCCGGTGTTGGCCTAGCGGTGGTGCACCTTGCGACTTCTTAGGGCATCTGTTAGCATAATGCCCGTCTCGTTCAAATGAAAACATGTCACTCCAGCCGCCGATGAAATCGGATTCTTCTGCTGAGACCGACCTCCAGCTTGAGTTGCTACTAAGCTTTCAAGTATTGAGGCGCTGTGTTGGTCTTTGGAGCTCGAGTGTGGAAGATCGAAATCCTCCACGTTGCGGTGGTCGAGGCGTGTAACGCGAGGCTTGGGTTGTCCTCAAAGATTGTACTTCGAAGGCCATCCTTCGCTATGTTCTCCATCTGCAGATGTTTGGCCTCTGGCGAAAAGCTTTATTCACTAACCGCTGGAAGTCGCAGTAGTCATTGGAGACCATTTGATCGAGATCTCATCGTTTAAACCATCCATGAACCTTTCTCGCCTTTCTTCATCACTAGCCACATCTCTTTGGGGCATAGCGAGCAAGTGGTTGAATTTGTGTGAGTATTCCCCACCGTCTTGTTGCCTTGTTTGAGCGCGTGGAACTCTTTCTTCTTTAGGGTCATTATCCTCGCGGGAATATGTGCATGGCGAAAAGCCCGCACAAACTCCTCCCAAGAGATAGTCTGCAAGATCGCGATGGGAGATGTTATAGTTATCCCACCATTACGATGCGGGACCGGTGAGTGATGAGAGGCAAACAGACTCTCTCACGATCAAGACATTGAGTGATATCCAGCTTCTTCCGATAGCACGGATCCGATCATCGGCATCCATTGGCTCTGTCTTTCTTTGGAGAAGGTCGGTGGGACGACACGCATAAATTCGCCATGGTCAATCTTTGTGCGGTGGAGGTGGTGGTGGTGCTTGGTGGTCTTTGCTTGGTTGATGTTAATGGTGAGCTAACAGGTCTATCGATGTGTCGATTGGCCATCATCTGGCGCCAATCGTGCCCTTCTATTTGGTGGAGGAGGTGGTTCTTTGGACAGGGTTTTCTGTGTCTGCGTTTGGATTTCCTTGGCCTTGGCGCTACCATCTGCGTGGCGTGTGGTAACCATCTGTGGAATCTTCTAAAGACTCGTAATAGAGTATATAAATAAAGTTCTAAGGGAATAATATTTTTAACAGCCCAAGAACTAACAAGCACAAGACAAAAGAACCAAATTTTGCCAAAATAGTCCTTTTATTATTTTATTTTATTGTTTGATTATGGCTATCACAAGAGACATTGATAGCTCATAATTAGCATCTAACGATCATATGAGATCTGACTAAGGTGTAAGAGGGTATAATCGGCTGCAAGTACTACCCTCTCTCGCCTTGTATATAGCCACTCTTCTTCATTGCAAGCGGCCTTTCTTACGCATCTAGCAGTCATTCGAGTATTACTCAGTTCATCCAGAGTGTTCCGTAGGCATAATCCATTGCCTTAGACAGTCCACTTGGTGAGTAAGCTCAGAGAGTCCTCATACTCAGCGGGGCTAAAGGTGCTATCCAAATTTAGTCGGAATGTGCATGGGGTGGTAGTGAAACTTCGAGTCCTCAAAATAATTGTTGTAAATATGGCGTGGCGACGTGTTGCCTCTCTGGCTGCATCCTCAAGTCCATCAACGAAATTATCACGTCTCCTTTGGGCGTCGAAGATGTGGTGGTTTGTGTTTGGTTGAAGGTTGGCGTAGAGGATTACTTCAAGTCTCCAACGCTCTTGGTTCCCCACTTTATACATGTACCCTTGATAAGTTGGTCTCTGGTTGTAACCTAAGTGTTGCATCATCTTCCATAGAAGTGCAGCCCAGTGTCCGGCGAAAATTCCATGGGAAATCCGGGTTGGTTGTTCAGCCATCTACAATTTAAAGAATAAGATGAGTTGATAACCATTTTAAAAAGAAGTGTTGAGAAGACTCTTGAATAGACTCAAAATATGTTTAGTTTTTGAAAAATAAATCCTTAAGAAAATTCTAAGGCCACGTCCTACGATCGATATGGCTCGATACCACTTTTGTCGAACTCGGAGCGAAGGATCCCGAATTCTCGTGTTCATACATTAGTCGGGATAGCTAATGTACACAGTCAAACAAAAGTGATAATCAAAACATATCACGCATTTTACTAATATTTATTCAGAGTTTATTACAAAGGGCCTGAGGCCAAATAAAGTAAAACACAGCGGAAGCAGAATAATAGTAGTAGACCCAACGATTCGCCACAGTAATCGCAGGGCGCTGACCTAAGCGCCAAGATCCTCACCGCCTTGATAGATATCTTCTCTGAATAAAGATTATTCAGAAGAGTGAGCACTACTACCGTGCTCGCAAGTTACACCCAATATGGAATTGATATGCATGCATAAGGTAGACAAAGGATATTGGCAAGGTTATTTTATGTAAAGCGTTAGTTTTAATTTAAATAATCATATTAGATTACAAAGCCATTTTATACAATAATCTAAATCACCATTTTAAATAACAATAGTTTATTGTGGATAACCTCCATAAAAGATGATGGATATCCTCCAATCACAATGGCTACCCGCCTAATTTTCCCACAGGACTATCCATCCGAAATTATCTGTTGAAATCATTTTAAAACCAAAAACAAAACTAACTCGAGTGGCTTTGCTAGCATGTCCATGACCGTGACGCGCTATTCAATAGTTTTACACTCTGCAGAGTTTGTACAACTTTACCCACACGAGATATTATACTCTTTGTGTCGGCCAATCCACGCTTCCTAAGGCGTGACAGAGCAAACATCACAAGGTCGTTATAATGTTCTACCTCAAAGTACTTGTGCCCGCTAAGGTTTCGCTTCCATTGACCGACTGCCAGTCCTCAAAACCCCTCTTGCGCCAGATGGGAAAACTGTCACCCGACACCCATACATACAACATAGCACAAATAACTAAGAGGTATTACAAATTATTTAGCTGAGTCCTGCCCATACAGACATGTGGTTGTACGATAAAGCATAACAAAATGCGCCAAAGACCGGTCCTCAATTGACTTGGGCGTCATTCAATTTAAACCACAGGTCTTAATCTTAACCAGACTAAGCAGGTGCATAAACTCGCACCCACCATTCATCCTTTTCGCCCAAGTCCAAACCCTTTTGATTTTATTTCTATAAAACCATCTTTACAATTTCTCTATGGTAAAACAATACCATAGTTTTAATTTTCAAAGAAATTTTATTGAGTTGGCTAAAATTCTCCCAAAACATAAATCATGGTCTAAGTATTTGCGAAGCATTTGATTATTAAACATAATAATTTATCTAAGGTGACAAAGGAATGTCAAGGCAACATCCAAAATTTGGCATACAAGGATAATAGGAATAACTAATTATTTAAACAGAATTTGAAATATTTGAATAAAATTATGCATGCAATTAATAATTTAAAAACTGAATTTAATTAACTTTAAAATAATAGGGCAAAATGGTCAAAGTATAACTTGCCTTCGTTGCGATCTGGAAAATCTAAGTCTTGAGAAGTATCAAATTCCTAATCGCCAAAGTCTAAACGTGAAAATAAGGCAAATCAAATAAAATTCAAATAAAACTCAGAAATACAAAATAAACCAAGTCTAAATATAATAATTTTATTTTATTGAGCTAGATAATCAAATTATAAAATTTTAGAAATTTGTTTCACTAAATTTGGAGTTAGGATTCAATTATTATGAATTTTACAAATTTTAATCTTAAATTTGATATTTAAAAGAATTCAAAATTCTAAAACAGAACTAAAATGGACTCTAAATTGATTTATTATATTTTATTTAGTTAGACAATAATTTTCTAAAATTTTAGCAACTTGAATCATCTAATTTGGAGTTATAATGCAAAAGTTATGAATTTTACAAATTTTAAACTAAATCTGTTATTAAACAATTTTCTCGAATTATTCTCCTAAAGGAAATTCTAATTATTGCGCATGCTGACGTCAGCGATGATTTTCCAGGAATTAAATGAATTAAAATAATTTTTCTGACATGTGGGGCCTAAGTGTCATAGACACGGTCTATATGAACTAAGTCCATGTGGCTTTAGGGTTGGGGTTGTGGTGATATGGCTGTGAGGGTGACGTGGCGCCACGCAGCATCCACGCCGGATCTGGGCTGAGGTGGCGCCGCGTTGGCGCTATGCGTGGCATGGCCACGTCGGTTCGATGGGGCGAGCTCGGCAACACCTCGCCGACGCCACGCACTACGGCGAGGTGTGAATGGCGCGTTCGAGAGAGGGAGACGGACACGATGCTTACCAAATTAGCGGCGCACGTGACCGGAGACTCGACGGCGTTGAGGTTTTAGCGGCGACGGCGGCGGCTTATGGTGACGAAGATGTTCCTGTGGCGTTCCGACAAAACGGAGATGAGCAGCAGGTTCGCGATGAGTCAACGATGATGAAGATGACGGCCACGAGGACGCGGTGCCAACGAGCGCGGAATCGAAGAAAATTCAAAACTTGGCGCGGTGAAAAATCTCCAAATTCCTCAAGGTGAGAACGAGAGAGTGAGTGAGTGGTCGCGTTGGATTGAGGGAGCAAGAGCGCACCGGTGCTCCTTTATAGGGCTCGGGCGGTCGATAAGACGAGATCGTCGCGTGGCTTCAATGGCGGCGGAGCGAAGTGGAGATTAAAGAGGGTTAAAGAGGGGAAAAGCAGGCGGAGTGAGCGCGGCGAGAGGCGCTGGTTTGATTGCGCCTTTAACGCGAGAAAAGGGGTAGTAAAGTCTTGGCGTTAAGGCTTGAGTGAAGGGCGGCCATGGCGGCGGTCTTGGACGCCGCGAGGAAGATGGAAGGGAAGAAGAAAGGTCACAAGCCGTTGGATGCGGATCGTGAGGCTTGGAGAGGCGCGTGTGGCGTGGTCACGTGTTTTTGTCCGATGCGAATCGCACGGTTGATGAGTTAGTTGTGTGGGCAGCCAGAGAGGAGTTGGGCGGAGGCTTTGCCCAAATCTGTTTAGAAGTTTTTTTTGTTTTTCTATTTAATTTAATCCTGAAATTTAAAATAGGCTTTAGAATATAACAATTAACATCCAAAAATTCTAGAAAAATTCACATAAATTCTTAGAGACATTTTAGACTTAATAAAATTATTTCCAACTTAAACTTGATAATAGATTTTGTAGTTAAATTTATTTTATCTTTAACTAATTAGGGAAAAGTTTTAAAAATTTCAGAATTTCCACAAAAATAAATAAATTTTAAATTTTCTCTGAAATTGAAATTTTGGGCTGTTACAACCATAGTGCGTGGCTATCAGGAATTTCGCTAGTGCCATACGACCGAGGATTCCATTGTATGCAGTTTCGAAATCTACCACATCAAACAGAATTTTCTCTGTTCGAAAGTTGTCGGGTCTTCCGAGCGTAACCGGTAGGGACAGTTGTCCTATCGGTTTGGCGATAGAGCCAGGAACTGTGCTGTGGAAGGCATATTTTACAGGTTTTACCTTGGACCTAGGGATCTGCATTTCTTCTAATGCTTTCGTAAATAAAATATTTAAAGAACTACCACCATCTATTAAGACTCAATTAACTTTACAATTGTTAATAGTAGGTTCAACCACGATAGAAAACCTATCTGGTCGAGTTGACGGGATGGAGCAGTCTTCTTTGCTGAAGGATCTTATAGTTTCCGACCACCTGGATGGCTTGATGGTGATCGGAGACTTGGCAAGATTGACCTCCCACTCCACGGCCTTCAAGTGACATCTCAAATTATACGAGGAGGATCCTCCGAAGATCATATCCACCGTATGCTACGGCTCCTGGTAGTCTATCTCTTCGTTGCCATCTTTGTCCTTCTTGGAGCTTGATTCTCCGAGTTCTATTATGGAGGGGAAGGGTCCTTTACGTGAGTAGTAATCCTCTAGTTTACTTTGCCAGGCCCAACAGGTGCGAAGATCATGCCCTGCTGCCTTGTGAAGTGGACACCACTTCTTAGTTTTCTTGAAGTCACTGATCGGAGCCTTAGCTTTGTTCCGACCAGTGAAATCTTTTTTCCCTTGGTAAACTTCTCTAGAATCACGAGGACTTTTCTTGTTGTCAGGCTTGTGATTCTTCTTGTTCTTGAGAGACTTCTTGCTTTTCTTCTCTTGCTTCTCCAGACGCAACTGGGGATCTTTATTTTTTGGTTGATAGCTCCATACCATTCGACCACTTCACTAGTGGCCGTGTATTTGTCTGCCATGTCGAAGAGTTCAACGGTTGTTCGTGGAGGATTTATTGCAATATCCTCCGTAAACTGGTGATTCCTTAGCCCTACTTTGAAAGCATGGATGATAGAAGATTCTGCGATCTCTGGGATGGAATTTTGAACCTAACTGAATCTCTTGATATACTGTCGAAGAGTTTCATTGGTCTTCTGCTTCATCCGATGAAGATCATCCTCCTTTCCGAGGCGGTTGTATGTCCCTTGAAAGTTGGCGATTAGAGTATCGCAGAGCAGCTCCCAAGTATAAATAGATCCGACCGGTAGGTTAAGCAACTACGACCGGGCAGACCCTTCAAGGACCGTGGGCAAATAATTTGTCATCACGTTATCATTACCACCAGCAGCCTTGATGGCAGTAGAATAAATTTGAAGAAATTCTAATGGGTTCTGAGTCCCGTTGAACTTCTCTATGTTGGTTGGTCGGAACCTGTCTGGCCAACACACAACTTGGAGACCTGCCGAAAATGCTCAGTAGCCCGTAATGGAGTCGTGGCGCCTTCTCTGAAAAGGAGCCGGATTATAGTCAATCGGGGATCGATTCCTTAGATTTGCATATCTAGGATCCGGAGTCCCAACCCGGTCGTGGATGTTATGATAACCTGGCAGAATGAGTACCGAAGCTTTGGTTAGACATTCTTTCAAGATCTAAAAGCTTTCTTCACACTCTGCTAACCATTCGAACTTCTTTTCCTTCTTTAATAGGTGGACCATTGGCCTCGCAATCTTGGAGAAATTCTTGATGAACCTGCGGTAGTATCCCGCAAGTCCAAGAAAACTACGGATGTCGGTGATACTCTTGGGCTGTCCCCAATTCAATACATCTTGCACCTTGCTCAGGTCAACGACAACACCTCCTTTGGATAGCATATGAACCAAAAAGCTAAGTTTTCGAAGCCAAAACTCGCATTTGCTGAATTTTGCATAGAGTTGATGTTGTCGAAGTTTCTCCAACACAAGCCTCAAGTGTTGCTTGTGTTCTTCATCGGACTTGGAGTAGATGAGGATGTCATTGATAAACACGATGAAAAACTGGTCCAAGTAATCCATGAAAACTAAATTCATGAGGTTCATGAAGTAGACTGGTGCATTTGTCAATCCAAAGGACATAACTATGTACTCGTACAAACCGTAGCGAGTAGAGAATGTCGTCTTTAGTATGTCTTGGGCTCTAACTTTAATTTGATGGTAGCCCAATCTTAAGTCAATCTTGGAGAATACTTGAGCTCCATTCAGTGGGTCAAACAAATCATCAATCCACAGAAGCAGATACTTGTTCTTGACAGTGACTTCGTTCAGCGGACGGTAGTTAACACACATCCGCAGACTTTTGTCTTTCTTCTTGATAAAAATTGCTGGGCATCCCCAAGGTGAGGAGCTCGGCCGAATGAATCCCTTGTCTTGAAGTTCCTTGAGTTGCTCCTTCAATTCTACCAACTCATTTGGAGGCATCCGGTACGGCCGTTTTGAAATGGGCGCAGTGCCAGGTGTAAGGTCGATCACGAACTCAACTTCGCGATCAGGAGGCATGCCTGGGAGTTCTTCGGGGAATATATCTAGATACTCACATACCACTAGTACCTTTTCCAATTCAAGGGTGGCACTAACTTCCAGAGAGTAGAGATGAGAACTGCCCACTTTCGACGCAAAAATGACTTGATTGCCATCTTCGTTTGTAACAGAGATTGACCGCTGAGCACAATTGATTTGCCCCTGATTCTTGGACAGCCAATCCATCCCTAATATAACATAAATTCCCACTGAATTTATTACTATTAGGTTGGCCAAAATTCAATCCCTTGAATCTCCACTTTTACGTCCTGGCAGACTTGATCGGTTTGCAGAACCGATCCCGGCGACTGAATGTGGTATGATGGCTAAAGTGAATGTATTTGAAATTGATATTGTGCAGTGAACTCATTCTTGATGAATGAATGTGATGCTCTCGAATCAAACAAAACTGTAGCTGGATGTGAATTAACAGGAAGCGTACCAAAAACGATGTCTGGTGTGTCGTTTGCCTCCTCGACAGTGATGTGGTTGATTCAGCCATGTGCTGGAACTTGAGCGGGTGTGGACACTGCCCTCGAAGGTGGTGATAGTCTCGCTGGAGCTAGAGTTGAAGTTGGGTAGACTCAGGGCATCCCACATGCCTTCGCCAAACAACGGTCGGCGTAGTGCCTGGGGCAGCCACAGTGAAAGCAAGTCACGTTTGGGTGGAAGTTGTTGCTATTTGAGGGCTGACTTCCCCCATTCTTTTGCTGTCTCATAGGTGGTCGAGGTCTTGGTACAAAGGTTGGTGGCCTCGGTGGCGCCGGAGCTTGAAATCGGGGCGCTTGGGGCGGTCCGGTGTGCTGTCTTGGAAAACTGCCGCTTGTTGAAATTTGAGCGGCCATCTTCCTCTTTCTTGATTCATCTAAAGCTTGACTCTTATTTTCCACCACAATGGCCTTGTTGACCATATGTTGGAAGTTTCTGAAGTCATGGACGACGAGCGCCAGTTGCGTCTCCGCAGTTAAGACGTTCATGAAGCGGCTCTGACATCAAGTGTTGGTGGAGACGTCGTCTGAAGTATAATGAGCTAGGAAGTTAAACTCGTGCAAATACTCCGTGACACTCTTCCTTCCTTTCTTGAGAGCAAGGAATTGTTGTTGCTTTATCATCATCACCCCCTCAAGGATGTGGGCCTCGCGGAAAGTCGCCTTGAATTCGTTCCAAGTTGGAACGTCTCCATCGGACTGCATGGAGTAAAAATTGTCTCACCATGCACTAGCGGCTCCCTCCAACTGGTAGCTAGTGAACAAGACCCTCTCAACACTGGTGCATTGAGTTATAGTCAGCTTCTTCTTGATAGTGCGAAGCCGGCCTCTGCCTGCATGGGGTCTTTAGAGCTCGAGAAGGTTGGGGGATTCGTATGCTGGAAGTCAGCAAGTCCCCTATGTGCCCTTTGTGCTCTCGCTACTCCGGATGGTCCTGGAGCTGGGGAGGTGTTGCGGGTGATGGCCTCAAGGATCCGAGTTTAATCCATCTGGTTCCTTTCTATTTGGGCCAACACCTCCGCCATCGTAGGTGGCGGGGGAAGCTCCTCCTCCTGCTGTCTGCCTTGCTGATTTTGATGACATGGAAGGCTCCCCACGCTCTCCCCATGCATAAAGCTCACTGACGCGAGTGGTCAGGGGTGGTGATCCCTCCCCTTGTTGAGCTCTTGAGTGAGCTGTAGCTCCCATTATCCTGTCGTCACACAGATGGTTAGCAATCAGAGGAAAGGTACGCCCGAATGAGCGCAAAAAGGAAAACTGGACAGCGGGTAAATACTACTTAATTTAGCATGCATCATATCATAAAATGCACAAAAACTTAACACCAAAAGGAGGTACAAAGGCACTTGGGTCAGTACAAGATCCATAAAATCAAATGATAGTTTTCCGGTACGATTATATTCATATAAGCACGTAGGCGAATGGCAATCGCCCGAAACAAAAAGTTCTCGCAATAACACATAAAGAGTTCAATAATTCTACCCTATTACATAAATTTAAAGATAAATGCTCACTGAACATATTTTCGGACAGCGAGCTTGTGACCCTAATGCCCTAGTTATCTCGGTTGAAATTCACAGGGAATTCACTAAGGAGATGATATCCAGGTGATTCTGAGTCTTGGGGGTTCAACGGGTTGATGAGACGCAATGGAGAGCCTTGTGCGACCACGTGGCCTCCAGCAGGTTCCGGCCTATGGGTGAGAGCAAGACCCACCGACATACGGGCTCGGCGTCTTGGCCCATAATTGGGTACTCGTCCTCCCACTTCGGGAAGACAGTACCCCGAAGGTGTAGAAGCGTATGGGGAGATCTCGTTTGCACCATATAGTATGTTACGGTCAACGAGCCCCATGTTACACATGAGTTGCAGGTGCTCTTGGGCCACCACGAGACATTGTCGGGTCTCGTACAACTCTTGCATAGCACACCGATGGACTTGGTCCATGATATGAACCAATATTGCTAACTGCCTCACTTGGGGATCTTCCCCATACTGGATCCTGGCGAAGGTGTTCACCTCCGCGCCATGTTCTTGCATGGGAAAGCGGTCGTATGGTGGCTGAGACAACTCCGTCAAGTCATGACGAAGATGACTCATGGACACACGAGCCACTTCCTGCAACGCCATGGCGTCAGAAGTGCCACGCGCCTGGAAGCAGTAGGGGATGCTTCCCGTAACTTGTCTTTCAGTGATGTTGATTACTGCCAGATATTCCTCCTTGCCTGGCCCTCTATCATGGCGGTAGATGGAGTACTGAGGTTGATAAGTGAAGTTGGCCATCCACGTCATGTCTCAAAGAAGCGTCGGATAACCATCAACATTCTCCGCTTGGGTTTCCTTGACGAGATATTAACGACTCATCTAAACAAAGGAAGCACAAGGTAAGAGGAAAAATCAGTTTGCAAAACAAATGATCATAGAGATAAGAAATGACTCTAAGATGGGTAAGGAATAAAAGGTGTTCATAACATAAACATTTCTGAAATAATTTGATAATTTGAAAATAATTTGATAAAAGGCTTGCTAACACTAACGCTAGTGTTATTTCTAACCTACAATCAATATGGCTCTGATAACAACGCTGTGAGGAACCCCGAGTTGTTTCCGCAAGACCGAGGCCTTCCCGGTCTTATGGAAATAACTCTAGGCCTCAAGTAAATGAATTCCATCTTAACTCCATCTAAGTGGGAAGACTCAATCGCACTAGAGCCCCAGAGACCATGCACACTGCCTCCTAGCAGGTACTACCTGGTAGCCGGTTCCCCCAACAACCGAATACACCCTTAAACGAGTTTAAAGGGAATTCAAAAACAGCAAGTATGTGATCGTGTTGGCTCCAAAGATCAGCGACCAACACGTACATACTCTCATTCAACATTCATCACAGTCATACACAAGTTATACAAGACATAGTAAGTGATAAACAACATAATAGTTCAAGTCTACAACTATTACAACGGCCGGCCAGCCAAATTGAAATAATAACATTAAGTAGCAATGGAAGTAAGTGAGATAAAAAAAAAGGTCCAGCAGTGGTGTGCCCCATAACCCATGGCCACCAACTGAGAGCTAGAAACAACACTATTCATTACCGTCGCTAAAGTCGGCGCTAACGAACTCGTCGGGCATAGTAACACCTTCACCTGAATTTGTAGAGCCGGGTTAAGTACAAATGTACTCGTAAGTCTTACACAAAGTAAAAATTAGTTATGCTTAGGGGATATTCAAAGGATGGCATTATTGGCTTAGTTTTGCATAAAACGCAACAATTTTTACCCTACACATACTAGTTTTTCAATTACCATTTTGTAAAGAGATTTTGAGCAAAAGTATAACATGTGACATAGATACATATTGATATACAAGTAGGTCAAACAATACCAAAGTGGCAGCCCACTTTGATAAACTAAAATGCACGAATATCTGTTCATGCTAAATACCAAGTTATTGCCCACATCAATTTTAATTAAGAGACTAACAATGACATCTCCCAAACCAAGTGTTGTCCATAACTGTGGACACAGCTATTCGGATAGTTTAATCCCTGTAGGGGGTACTACTTTACCCACACGACTCGTCCAGCCCGTAAGCCAAACACACTACCTTTGGTGAGTTGACTGAGTAGTTCGAGACTTAGTATTTTTCAGCAAGAAGATCCTATTGAGTTAGATCACACCATGCAAGACGAAATCCCAACTTAGTACATATGCATATAGCAAATGCTAAGTGGGCAAGCATGTTGTGTCGGAGGGGCCAGTGTAAGGTAGTTAGTATGTTGGGTGACCCCCAACATAAGTAATCATGCTCGCCCGCATAATATATATTACACTGGGTTCCTAAGGAACAAAGGATTTCACGGTCGCTATGTCCTCACACCACATGTGGTCTAAACCAATAAAACTCACCCCTTACTTGACTTAGTGGCTCCCAACCCGCATGTGGTAGTACGATAGTTACTTCGAATGACAGCCTATAGCTCGGTCCTTAGCGATCTAGACAAGTCTACCACATACCTGAATCTCGTGCACGAAGGCACCCACCCTAACAACCACTTGTCCAGACCCAAAACATTTTTAACTAAACCAAAAGCAACTTAATAACTAGATTCGAAGATCTGGACCAAAAGTATAAAAGATAAGGATGTTGTGTTTCCCACGATCAATGGGATAAGCCCGTAAATCGGACTACCGACAATTCTAGACTTGCATGGCTAAGCACTCAATAAACAAAATAGAATACATCTCAACCATCAATACTTAAGCATATATGTACTAGAAATTAACAAGGATAGAATCATCAGTATAGGACATAACTAACTACACATCACAAAAATATCGACTTAACAAAATAGCATGCAAGCAATTATCATTGCACTAACTTATCAAAAGCTGGGATTAATATGATGCAAAAGAAAGTTCAAATGATGTTTGCCTTGTTGGTACTCAAGTTGCTCGCTTTCCGTGGTGTAAGAATCAATGTCGAACAATTCAGATTCTATACAAAAACGACATCAAGTAAATACCGAGAAAAAGTCAAAAATTCAAAGTGCTCAAAAATGCATGAATTTTCTACAGTAACTAGATAATGATTTAGATGATTTTAGGTGAAACAATTATTCAATTTATATTTGAGATGAGAGAGTTATGGCAATTTGAAAATCAGGTTTTGGAAAAAAAAAGGCTGAAAAATACACTTCGGTTATTATTCATCCGAAATGCAATTTTTCGTGCAATTTTGTAGAACAGCGGTGGAAAAAGGATTACATAGTAAAATATAGAATATAACAATAAGATCAAAATAACTTGGTTCATCTCATTTGGAGTTTATATGAATTAGTTATGAATTTTCAAAGTCAATAGCATTTTCTAGTGTAAAAATAATTCAGCTTTTGGATCAATTTCTAAAAAATATATTTTCTAGGATAGAGACATATTTGAAAAATATTTCAAAATAAAGTTCACTAAAAATGGAAATTATAAAAATAGGTTTCAGATTATTTTGAGTTGAGATGAATTAGTTATGCATTTTTCAAGTTAATTGTATCTTTTAGTGGAACAATAATTCATTTCGTGATTTCCTAAAGTAATTAATACTTTTTGTACCAAGCTCTGTGCTAGCCTCTGACGCTAACAGCGGGACCTGCACAATTTTTAATTTCTTTTCATTTAAGTTTCCGATTTAAACTCCTAATACGTGGGCCCCATCCGTCAGTGGCACGGTCCATGAAAACAGCGTGTTGACCGAACCACGCGTACCGGTTCACGGCCCACCGCAAAGTAACCAGCGCACTAAAAGAGCTAGGCCCGCCAATCATCCACCGAAGGCCATTACTTAACATGGCTAAACATGCATTTCCGACAAAGATCCTCAATTAAAGACTAATGATTGTGCTTAAGCCCTAATGACAACGCTACAGGGATCGTCGGGCGTTCCGACAATGGCGAGCTGGGCTTCCTCGAGCCCCGCCGGTGACTCCAGCCATGGCGGCATGAACCAAGGGCATGGATGGGTTCCTAATAGTGTTGTGCACCTATTAGGGGTGGTTACGGCGGCTGAGGTGGCCCACACCGGCGACTAGCCGGAGAGGGGCGGTGATGAGCTTCGATTACACATGCATGCATCATTCAAGCTCCGCAGCATCCAAGTAAGCAAGTGCCCAAGTGTCGTAGCCGGCACCAAGGCGTGCCCCGCACCCTAGGGTCGTCAGGAATACCAGTGTACCGTCGGGGATGCTACACATGTGTAGACCAAGCCCATATGGTGTATTGTAGACAAATGTACCTTAATACCCCCTCTCTCTCAATACATTGTGAGGGTAAGAAGGTAAATGTCTCTTCTTTCCCTCCTATAAATAAGGCCCCAAGGGCATGTACAAAGGGGATCCTCCTCATTCCTCTCATTCACACTTAATACAATACATTCATACATTTGTGTATTTGGCTCCTCCCTTCGGTCCTCCTCCAAGACAAAGGGTACTTTGTACCCACTGTCTAACTTTTTTCTTGCTACGACAGTCGGCACTGTCCGTGGGGACCGAACAAGAAGCTACATTGGAGAGGAGCCGAAGGCATCCTCACCTTCGGTCGAAGCCCAAAAATGTCCAAAGCACAAACCCCTTCGGGGCAGACCCGAAGTACCAGAATCGCCTTCGGGGAGAACCCGAAGCACGCCACCCTCGGCGTCCCACTGCTTCGACCGAAGCAAGCCGCCGCCTCCACAGGCCCCCCCTCGGCACCTTTGGGATGGACCCCGCCCCCTCACGACCCCTTCGGCGCCAGCGCTGCCCCACGTGGCCTCTCGACGTCGTCGACACCTCCGGAGCCACCGACCCCTTCGGCGTCTCTGCTCCATCGTGCGGAGCGCCCTCAAGACACCTCCGACTCTGTCAAGACTTCGCCGGCACCACCTCACCATCCGCACCTGGAGCACAACCTCGCGAAACCACCTTCGCCCTGCCTTCGCTCAAGCCCGAAGGCATCCCACGCGCCTACCTTGGCTCGAACAAAAGGCATCCCCACCTCCAAGCCCTTCTCTGGCGCCCTTTGGCATCACCCCTTCACCGGCTTCAGGCACCCTTTGGTGCGGCTTTGTAGCCTTCACCCCCTCGGGCCCCCGAGCCCCACCCCCAGGCACCCCCCTCACCAGCGCCCCCCCCCTCGGCATCCTCACCCTCGGGGCCCTCTCCATACTGAACATCCCACCGGAGCCCCTCGGGTGCAACTTTGTCGCCTTTACCCCCTCGGGCCCCCGAGCCCTCCCTCGGGCACAGCCCCCTTGGGTCCACGCTGGCTTCGGCCACCACGGGGCACCCTCGGGACGCCTCGCCTCTATGCCAGCTCCGGTTGGCTCCACTGTGAGGACCCCGGTTTATTAGGCTTGTAATACTTAGTCATCCATTGACCCTAGCATTACAAACATAATAATCCGTGTCATCGAGATATGTATACTTCCCAGAATGCAGTATACACACCCCTTTACAAAATCATGCATCAATTCCATTCAAAGCATAGAACCAAAGCACGAACTAGGATAAAAGACATACATCATATAGAGTTATTACAAAAGGGCCGACCGCCAAATACAACTAATAAAAGTAACACAATGAAGCAAATGCCATAAGATGGCGATAAACAAAAGAGAGCCACAAGGTTTGCCTTTAGCCCACAAGGCAACCAACCAAGTCGCCTAGCTCGATTCCCAACCACCGCACATCTCACAAAAGTAAAGCCCTTTGGACCCCACCTCCTCTGCAACAAAGTTATTAAGCAAAGCAAATGAGTACAAAATGTACTGCAAGACCGACGTGTAGTATAACGAGAACTATAGTTTAACTACATGCAAGCTTTATTTGAGTGGATGAGGCTTTGGACTTATTTTAGCATAAAGCAAGTTTTCATTTGCAATATTTAAATAGGTTCCAAAGCAATTTTGCAATTCATTTTTCATTTGCAAGAAACAACGAGACAAGTAACAATAGTAACCAAAAGATAGATGACAACAACAATCCTGGAAGTGACTAACCCAATAGCCACCACAATAGTATGGACATCCATTCATACCAACCCAT
Organism: Phyllostachys edulis; assembly: GCA_036346405.1. Lineage (NCBI taxonomy): Eukaryota > Viridiplantae > Streptophyta > Magnoliopsida > Poales > Poaceae > Phyllostachys > Phyllostachys edulis. Next base: position 42,993,833 of record CM070551.1, on the reverse strand, counting down.
CAAGTTTTAGTTAAATGTTGTAGTCTAGTTCTTGCACGACCTTACCAAGCATGTCCATAACCTAGGACGAGGCTATTCGAATAGTTTTAACCCTGCAGGGGTGTACCAATGTACCCACACATCGATCGCCTTTTCGCCAAGCTATTTAGCACACTTCCTTTGGTGTCTTGAAACACGCTAAGTCCTACGAGGCATTTCCAATGAATGATGCTAATTAAGAGTCGCGACAACCCGTAAGGTAGGAGACACTGCCCGGCCCAGCAAAGAATGCGGATGCTCTTTCCTTATAAAATAGTTTTACTCACTGCGACCCCCAATTAACACCTCCCAAAGTACTTAGCCAAGAGGGTCCCATATCCTCTCGTGTGGTTAGCACATAAAAGCGCTTGGCTTAGTGACACAAGTAACTTCGGTCCTTGGGGACTGGGCACCATTCCATTCACACCCAACATATCACACCAACATCCATTGTGCCCAAGTCAATAACAGTCTTGTTTTCATTTTTATTTTGTTTGTTTACAAAGTAACAAAGCACAAGAGGGACATAATGGAATAATAATTTTAGTGTGATCAAGGCCATCGACATAATGTCGACAACCGCCCATTTCTACTGTTATCTAAGCATTATCAACGTAACTACTAAGTGATAAGAGTCCATCCATCGAACTCTATATCACAGCAAGATAATCCTAGGCTTAGTAGTAGAGAATGAACATTTACCTACAGAATATGCATCTATAGGATTACTAACGACAATTTAACACAAAGTAGCAATGCATACATATAAGTGAAACAAAGTATTAAACTTTAAAGTAATGGGACATTAATGGGATATGATCAAACTGCTTGCCTTGCTGTGGCTGGTCACTATGCTGCAGAGAATCACTCACGGAATCAACCCACTCGTCGGCACCTAACGGAAAAGCGAAAAGAATCGATAAGGACGACGAAAACCACAAAGACAGCACAGCAAACAAACTCCAATTGCTCTGAAATTTCTACAGCAGCAAGAGGATGATTTTTAGGGAATTTAGCAACAAGAACCAATTGATTTGGATTCCCAATGCAAAAGATATGAGCAAAACAATTCTGCTCAGCTCTAAAAATACCAAACTGCTACTATTCACTAATTTAATTATTTGGCAAAATTTTCTAGAAAGGTGGTGCAGCTGGGATTTTTACAGTAAAACAAGCACCTCATGAGATGAATAACACAATTGAGTTCATCTCATTTGGAGCTATTATGCATGTTTTATGATTTTTCAAAGACAAGAACTTGAACAAAATTAAAATGCACAAGAAAGCTTTTTGAAAATAGGGACATGCCTAAATCCTATTCTAACATTTAGTGCATTAACAGAGAAAGCCAACAAAGTTGGATTCACTCAAAAATAATCTACAGAGATTTACTTATGCATTTTACAAGTTAACTTGAATTTTTAATGTAACACTTAAAGCTAGTTTTGAAATCTATTTGCAAAACCATGTTCTGGAGCTGAACTGGGCTCATAACCATTTTTAGATTGGAGCCCAGGTCAAGCCAGAGCTGTAGAAATTTGAATCACTACTTTTGGATTTAAATTGAATTAGTTATGCATTTTTAAAGTTCATATCTTTTTCAGCTCACAAATAAGTGTTCTCTGGAAATCCTAAAAACCAAAAGAACCGGGGAGGACATGAGCCATAGATCCTGGATCTAACGGCTCAAGACCTCCCAGGTGATAATGCGCGTGCGCGCTCGCGAAGGTCCAGAGGTCATGGACTGTGGATCTTGGATCCAACGGTCCATGTCCTCCCAGCAACGCGCACGCGCGAGCAGAGGGGAGGTCGTGGCCATTGATGCTACATCCAACGGACCACAACGAAAGGGGGAGGACCGGGACGGCCCAGATAAAGCGAGGGAGGTCCTCAACGGTTGAGATCTTTCAAAGGAAGATCCAAACTATCAAGATCTCCCCAAGGAAGATCTACATCGTCAGGACCTCTCGGGGGAGGTCCTAAACGGTCCAGATTTTCCAAGGGAGGACCTTAATGGTCTAGATTGTCCGAGGGAGGACCTTAACGGTCAAGATCTACCCGGGGAGGTCATAAACGGCTGAGATGACCTCGAGGAGGTCCTACGCGGAGGTCTTAACAGCTCAGACCTCCAGGGGAGGTCTGGACGGCTAAGACATGAATGGGGGAGGTCCTGGACGTTCAAGATCTCCTCGGAGGAGGTCTTGGACGGCCCAGATCCAGAGTTGCAGCGCTCGCGCACGTGCGCGCGCGCAGACAGGGAGTTAAGGCGCGCGGGACACAAGGAGGTCCAGGGCTAAGACAGTAGTAAATGCTCCCAATGATGGGGGCATTTACTGCCCCAAATCTTTGTCCTAATGACACGCGCGGGGTGAACTTTTCCGACAAAACGTTCACTGCAAAGATGGGGGCAATGCCGGCGATGCAGACCTCGCCGGCGACCACCAATGGTACCAATGTGTGCGCAATAGTGTTGCGCACACCATGGACCTCCTCTCAACGGCGGCGACGGCCTTGAGCGCCGGTGAGCCGGAGAGGAGCACAATGGCCCAACACGGCCAAAATGACAACAGCAATATTTGAGCTCCGCAGCGACATACAAGCATGGTGCCCAACCTAAGGATTACCAGGGAAATTACCTGGAGGTCCAGAGGTTGCGGAGGAGGTCGTGGAAGAGGAAGGACCGGCGCTGGGGAAGAAAGGTGCTCCGCGGCCAACGCACCAACTCCAAGATCCACTTTGGCCACCTCTGTAAATGCCCAACTAAACAAGTTAGGACAAGGTCACAGAGGGAAATGGCACAACATGAAGCAATGAGAGGGTTAGGAAAACTCCAGGGACCCTTGTCCACCGAGGAGCTCCAAGGTGCTCCAATGGCAACCAAGAGAGCTACGGGTGTTTAGAGCTCGCAACCACAGAGGAGCAAGCAAGGCAGCAATGGTGTGTAAAGGAAGCCAAGGCAACAGTGGGGGGGTTTTATACCTAGGGCAAAAGAGGTCCTGGACCACGGGTTAAGCTCATGGTGAGCTTGGCCCATGGGAGGTCCACGGGAGGTCCATGGCTTGGACAAGATGGAAAGGACAGGGTAGGTTAGGACAGGGCATGGGCTAGGGGGCGGAAAGACTGCCACGCATTTAATGCACACAGAGCAGAGCCGTTGGACATGACAAGGCTCTGACTTTCTCCACCGCCATAGCCTCTGCACGCGAGCCCAAGCTAGGAGAAGAACAGGGCGAAGCTCTCCACCACTGGATTAAGAGAATGGGGAGGTCCCAGCCCTAGGATGCGATTTGAGTTTGAAACGGTAAGTTTTAAGTGACTAGAGGAGGTCACAGCCTTCCGATTTGGATGGGGAGGTCGTGGCCCTCTGATTTGATTGCGCGGATGCGCAAGTGGAAAAGGGGACAGGAGGTCCAAAGCGTTGGATCTAAATCCAACGGTGCGGACCTCCTGGGAGGACTTAACCGCTCACGACTTTGAGAAGTGAGGGGGGAGGTCATGGCCTTTGGATTTAAATCCAAGGGCACACAACCAAAGGGGAGGTCCTGAGCTTGCGCATAGCGCACAGGAGGTCATGGCTTTTAGATTTAGATCTAAGGGCTACGACCTCACATGGGTGGGAGGTCGATGCGCACAAGGCTTTGGGAGGTCGTGGCGTGGATTTTAATCCAAGCGGCGCACAACGCATGATGCGGGAGGTCAGCGCTTGATAAGCAAAAGGAGGTCGTGGGTCGTTGGATCGATCCAATGCCACGACCTCAAGTGAGTGCAAAGGAGGTCGATGGTTCGATGGCGAGGAGGTCATGGCCATGGATCTTTGATCCAACGGCTATGACCTCGCACAGGTGGGAAGGGAGGTCTGATGAGTTGGTTGAGAGGGGGAGGTCGTGGCTGTTAGATAGGAATCCAACGACTACGACCTCATCAAGGTGGAAAAGAGGTCTATTGAGCCAGGGGAGGTGGTTGGGCTTGACCAGTTTGGAAAATGGCTCAGCCCAAGGAACAGTGCAAGTTTGAATTTCAAATTTTTAACAGCTGAGCCTTTGCAGAATTATTTGAGCTAGCAATTGAACTCCAAATTTTATGAAATTTTAACTGGAGCTTGCTGACATTAAGATTAACCTTACATAAAATTTCCAGAGGTTTTTATATAATGCATTTTTCTCAGAAAATTCATTAAGGCTGTTCAAGGAATTGTTTTACCTCCAAAAATTATCAAACAAGTTTGAAAACTCATGATATGTTTCAGAGAGGTCCCACATCAACTCTAGGACCAAGGAAGATTATTTCCAAAGGTTTGGCACATGAGTTGTGACAAATGGAAAATGATTTTGACTTTTGGTCAACAAGAGCTTAGTGTTTTTGGATAACACAACTCTTGGACAAGAATTCCATGTGAGTTTAGGAGTTTTAAGGTGTGAGAAAAAGTTTTAATTTCTACACATTTAATTACATTTGAAACAAACACCTGTTTAGGTATTTGGGATGTTACATCCACTCTGGCCTCGGGGTGCCCACCCTTCATGACTCCCACCTTCGGAGCCCCCTTGCGCCTCCAACGCCAACCTCGAGGCTCCGCTCTGGCCTCAGGCCACCCCCCTCGATGTCGTCTCTAGAGCCCCTGCAGGTTCTCACTACTAAACTTATTATGCAAGGATTGGATGATATAAACTGTAGAATTTCAAAAATCTCGAAATCACTAAGTTTTCGGTTATCACTTAAAGCCACGCCTCTGGAACTTGATTTACTCTTGATACATCATTCTCAATATTGGACATGTCATTCATGATAATTTTTTATTGTCATAGTGTTCATGACTCATGATGCTAGTGCCTGTGAAATCAGTTGTTACTAGAAGAACTTAACATAGTAACTTTCAGAACCTACCAGTGTTGGATATAACAGTTTTACTTCATCAGATAAGATCAATTAGCTTAGTGGAGGCTAACAAACTATATATCTAAGTGCTCAATCCACTATGCGTTTAGAAGAAAGGGACTAACTTTAGTTTACCTAAAGCATGTAGCCCGCATTGCCTGCATCAGGGTAAGAAAAGCCAGTACCACATTGGTGACCAGCTGAAGTGCAGTCCTCATGCAGCAAAATCTTTTCCCTAATTTTAGAGCTGTAGCATGTGCAAAAGAATCTCATTAAATCTAAATCATTTTCACATCTGATTTGGTTTGCATAAGGAAAACTTGTCAACCGTAGTAGTAGGTCCTATGCATACTAGTATTTGAGTCAAGGCAACTTGTACAATACAGAGACGCCGCGCATAGCCCCGAGCCCCGACGCACACTACCTCACTCTCCGAAGTGTGAAGTGTATAAGCCCACAAGGGTGGCATAAATAAGCCCACCACCATGGCAAGAGAGACGCCGTGCATGGCCCTGAGCCCCGGCACACACTACCTCACTCTCCTGAGTGTGAAGTGTATAAGCCCACAGGGTGGCATAAATAAGCCCACCACCGTGGCAACAGACATGTCGTGCATGGCCCCAAGCCCCCGCACACACTACCTCACTCTCCGGAGTGTGAAGTGTATAAGCCCACAAGGGTGGCATAAGTAAGCCCACCACCGTGGCAACAGAGACGTCGCTCATGGCCCCGAGCCTCAACGCACACTACCTCACCCTCTAGAGTGTGAAGTGTATAAACCCACAAGGGTGGCATAAATAAGCCCACCACCGTGGCAACAAAGACGCCGTGCATTCGCGCGCTCCGGGCTCTCAAACGAGCCCAATCAAAGATAGTTGGGGGACGGCGATCGGCTTCGCCTCCCCCTCACTAGCTCCGGGCTCTCAAACGAGCCCAATCAAAGAAGTTTGGGGCACGGTGATCGGCTTCGCCTCCCCCTCACTAGCTCCAGGCTCTCAAATGAGCCCAATCAAAGGAAGTTGGGGGACAGCATTTGGCTTCGCCTCCCCCTCGCTAGCTCCGGGCTCTCAAACGAGCCCAATCAAAAAAGTTGGGGGACGGCGTTCGGCTTCGACTCCCCCTCACTAGCTTGGGCTCTCAAACGAGCCCATTCAAAGAAGGTTGGGGGACGGCGATCGGCTTCGCCTCCCCCTCACTAGCTCTGGGCTCTCAAATGAGCCCAATCAAAGAATGTTGGGGGATGGCGTTCGGCTTCGTCTCCCCCTCACTAGCTCTAGGCTCTCAAACGAGACCAATCAAAGAAAGTTGGGGGACAGTGTTCGGCTTCGCCTCCCCCTCGCTAGCTCCGAGCCCTCAAATGAGCCCAATCAAAGAAAGTTGGGGAACAGCGTTCGGCTTTGACTCCCCCTCGCTAGCTTTGGGCTCTCAAACGAGCCCAATCAAAGAAGGTTGGGGGACGGTAATCGGCTTCGCCTCCCCATCGCTAGCTCCGAGCTCTCAAACAAGCCCAATCAAATAAAGTTGGGGGACGGCGTTCGACTTCTCCTCCCCCTCGCTAGCTCCGGGCTCTCAAACGAGCCCAATCAAAGAAAGTTGGGGGGCAGCGTTCGGCTTCACCTCCCCTCGCTAACTTTGGGCTTTCAAACGAGCCCAATCAAAGAAGGTTAGGGGATGGCGATCGGCTTCGCCTCCCCCTCGCTAGCTCCGGGCTCTCAAACTAGTAAAAAAATTTGGGGGACGGCAATCGGCTTCGCCTCCCCTCACTAGCTCCAGGCTCTCAAACGAGCCTAATCAAAGAAGGTTGGGGACAGCGATCGACGTCTCCTCCCTCTTGCTAGATTTGGGCTCTCAAACGAGCTCAATCAAAGAAACTTAGGGGACGGTGTTCGACTTCGCCTCCCCCTCGCTAGCTTTAGGCTCTCGAACGAGCCCAATCAAAGAAGGTTGGGGGACAGCGATCGGCTTCGCCTCCCCCTCGCTAGCTCCGGGCTCTCAAATGAGGCCAATCAAAGAAAGTTGAGAGACAGCGTTCGGGTTCGCCTCCCCCTCACTAGCTTCGGGCTCTCAAACAAGCCCAATCAAAGAAACTTAGGGGACAGCGTTCGGCTTCGCCTCCCCATCGCTAGCTCCGGGCTCTCAAACGAGCCCAATCAAAGAAAGTTAGGGGACGGCGTTCGGCTTCGCCTCCCCCACACTAGCTTTAGGCTCTCAAATGAGCCCAATCAAAGAAGGTTGGGTGATGGCGATCGGCTTCGCCTCCCCCTCGCTAGCTTTGGGCTCTCAAACGAGGTCAATCAAAGAAAGTTGGGGGACGGCGTTTGGCTTCGCCTCCCCCTCGCTAGCTCCGGGCTCTCAAACGAGCCCAATCAAAGAAAGTTGGGGGACAACGTTCGGCTTCGCCTCCCCCTCGCTAGCTCCGGGCTCTCAAACGAGCCCAATCAAAGAAAGTTGGGGATGGTGTTCGGCTTCGCCTCCCCTCGCTAGCTTTGTGCTCTCAAACGAATCCAATCAAAGAAGGTTGGGGGACAATGATCGGCTTCGCCTCCCCCTCGCTAGCTTTGGGCTATCAAATGAGTCCAATCAAAGAAGGTTGGGGGACGGTGATCAGCTCGCCTCCCCCTCGCTAGCTTTAGGCTCTCAAACGAATCCAATCAAAGAAGGTTGGGGGACGGCGTTCGGCTTCGCCTCCCCCTCGCTAGCTTTGGGCTTTCAAACAAGCCTAATCAAAAAAGGTTGGGGGATGGCGATCGGCTTCGCCTCCCCCTCGCTAGCTTTGGTCTCTCAAACGAGCCCAATCAAAGAAGGTTGGGGGATGGCGTTCGGCTTCGCCTCCCCCTCGCAAGCTCTGGGCTCTCAAACAAGCCCAATCAAAGAAGGTTGGGGGACGGCGATCGGCTTCGCCTCCTCCTCGCTAGTTGTGGGCTCCTAAACAAACCCAATCCTAATAACAAGCAGTTGTCTCCTTAGGCAAACAAACATCAACCCTTCATGCCACTCCATGTCACCGGCACAATCCACTGGGAGTGGCTGAAGGGGGGGACGGTACGTGGCCCCCAGCAGGACCAGCGCAAACGGTCACACCGAAGAAGTAATCAAATACGAGGGCAGCGACAGCTGCCATGAAGCGCCGCCTGCCTCAAGGGCCATGCCTCGGCGTGGTGTCTCCGCGTCAACTTCTCCCCCACGGGCTCCACCGCTTCTCACCACCCACCTCGAGGCTATCGCCTCAGTGGGGTGGCCCTGACACGCCACCCGCCTCGAGGGCCATGCCTTGGCGTGGTGGCTGCACGTCAACTTCAAATACAAGGGCAGCGATGGCTACCATGACGCGCCGCCTGCCTCGAGGGCCATGCCTCGGTGAGGTGGCTCCGCGTTGACTTTGCCCCCACGGGCTCCGCCGCTACTCACCGCCCGCCTCAAGGCTATCGCCTCGGCGGGGTGGCCCTGACACGCCGCCAGCCTCGAGGGCCATGCCTCGGTGTGGTGACTCCGCATCAACTTCGCCCCCACGGGCTCCGGCGCTTCTCACCGCCTGCCTCGAGGCTATCACCTTGGTGGGGTGGCCCCGACGCACCACCCGCCTCGAGGGCCATGCCTCGGCGTGGCGGCTCCGCATTGACTTCACCCCCACAGGCTCCGCCGCTGCTCACTGCCCGCCTCGAGGCTATCGCCTTGGTAGGGTGGCCCTGTTGCGCCGCCCACCTCGAGGACTCGTATCGATTTCTTCCGAGGTATCCCAACTCCCAAGGAGCTGGGGGCGACAAGATTGCGTCCGCTCGCCCCTCGGGATCGCGGGACCGGTCCTCGCGACCTCGGACCATGCAGACGAGGGAGTTGTCGTAGCCAGGCACCAAGGGGTGCCCCGCACCCTAGGGTCGTCAGGAATACTAGTGAACCATCGGGGATGCTGCACATGTGTAGACCAAGCCCATATGGTGTATTGTAGACAAATGTACCTAAATACCCCCTTTCTCTCAATACATTGTGAGGGCAAGAAGGCAAATGTCCCTTCTAGCCCTCCTATAAATAAGGCCCCAAGGGCATGTACCAAGGGGATCCTCCTCATTCCTCTCATTCACACTTAATACAATACATTCATACATTTATGTCTTTGGATCCTCCCTTCGGTCCTCCTCCAAGAAAAAGGGTACTCTGTACCCACTATCTACCCTTTTCTTGCTACGACACCAAGCATTACGAGACTCAAGGAGGTTACCTAGAGCTTGGAGAGGTTCGAAGAAGCTCGGAGCTGGGCCGGTGACGAATAAGACAATGGCGGTGGCTCGGCTTCACGGGGAGAGGAGATCCTTAGCAAAAGAAAAGGAAAATGGCTATCAAAAATGCTAGAAAGAGGTATGGAGATGGTGTACAAGCAGTGAATTAGGCAATGCCATACCGGATCAGTGTGGAGGAAGAAGAATAGTGTTTACGACCGAAAAAGGCAAGATCCAAATTCACGAACTCCTGTGCATCAAAGCAAGAATTGTTTGAGGGCTTCTCTTAATCATGCTTAAGCACACAAGATGACATGCAAAGTCGAGGACCATCTCACCGGGGATATAACTTTGGGCAATGCCAAAGGCTTGGGCGTGCTCTGGTACCGCTGATAGCGTCGGGTTTGGTCCAGGAACTACAAGCAAAAACAGTGGCTCAATTTAGCTGGAATGGAAACGGCATGCAAGGAGGAAGCTAGGGGACGCAATGCTAGGGATTTTACCAAAGCAATGAGCTCGAGCAAGCCTCCCTCTCCTCGGCCGACCAAAGGAGAAGTGGGCTCTAGAGGAAGAGGGAGGGCAAGATAAGGCCGAGGGAATGACGGGGTGAAGACGGCATTAGACGGCGACGCGCGGGGATAGACCAAGAGGGACGGTGGATCCATAGCATTGATGGCATGCGGCAGAGCTTGGCAGGAGTGTGGCATACTTGCTCTGCACGAGCCCGCCTGAGGAGGAAGACAGCCCTGACGCGTGGGCCCGGTGCGTCAGCGGCTCGACAAGGCATGGTCGGGTCTGGTGTGGTTAGGTAGCTAGGTCGAGCCAAGTCCAGTCAAAGCAGTCCGAGTCAGAGTTTGGTTCAACCCCGAGGAACAATAAGTTTTGACTCATTTGGATTTCTAGTGATCCTACTTAGACCGAGCTACTAAAAATAGCAATTAAATTTGGAAAATTCTGAATTTTTTTAGAGAGTGTCCTGAGGTAACCTCGATGACACAAAAAATTTATTTCCTTACTGTTCATGTATTAATCCTAGATGTTAATTCTTTAATAGAAGGTTCATTAGACAAAGGTTTTGGATTTTCTCAAGGTCAGCTTGGTGTCTAAAAATTTGGGAAAATTTATATTTATTCAATATAAATACTATAGGTTTAGATAAATTGCTTCCCAAGGATGATCACAAGTTTTCAACACTGTTTTAGTTTGGAGCTTCAATTAGAGTTGTATGTTCTAATTTGATTTGAAATTTTCAAAAGCAAGTATTTATGTAAATGCACCAGAAATGAAATGCATGCCCATGAGATGCATAATAATTCTATTAATTAAGTTTGGAGCTGTGACACAAACACATTAAGTCAATGCATAATGTACAAGAACTCCAAAGATCCAACACATGGTAAAAGTCCAAGGAAAAGAACAACAATCAATCTTAGACCATGCCAAGAGAAAATTCATGAACTTCAACAGTTTGCAAAACATATTTACAAACTTTAGTGTAACATCCCAAACAATGGTTTGTGTTTCAAATGTATAAAAATGAGGATAAATTAAAACTTTGATGCCTCATGTCATTTGAAATTTTCTGGAAATTTTTCTCAAGGGTTTCCTATTTTCAAATAACAATGCCTCATTTGATGGAAGCATAGTCCTTGAAAAATCCTTAAGCAAACCTTGTGACCATCCTCTGGAAATATTTTTCCTAGCTCCTAGATCACTCTGGTGACCCCTCTAAATAATTTCATAATTTTTAGAAATTATTTGCTATTTCTAAGAGGCTAGTCAAACCAGTTTGACACTTGGTCAAAACCCTAGGTAAGCAACTTGTGGTTTTTCTAGAAAGAAATGCATTGTATGAAAAGTTCTAGAAAAATTACAAAAGATTTTTCTCAGATCCAGTGACCTTCCATAAAAATTTTATAATTTTTGGAGTTCAGGAGCTGCCTCTAAAAATTCTCTTTCTCTCTCAGCATGTTTATCCAAAAGCCTGAATTCATTGTTGGACCGACTGAGCCACTTTGACTTGGTCAAACCCAACCAACTCAGCTGCACCCCACCTCTTACCCCTTCGCTTTGGACCATCCGAAGGGATTCCAACGGCCAGGATTGATTGGGCCGTTCGGATCGTCCGAACGGCCATTTCAATCAAAGCCGTCCATTCTCGATCAGACCGTCCGCATTGAGTGGGCCGGTCGGACCATCCGAACAACACACTCAATCGCAGCTGTCCATTTTTATCTAACGATTGAAACCCATCCCGCTCATTTAAACCACCCCAGCCCTCTTTGCCTTTCATTAATGTGTGGAGCCCACTCACCTGTTCTTCATCTCCACGTCGGAGCCGCTCTCGCGCCACCTCGCCTACGCACGCCATGGCCAAGCTCCACCGTGCGTCATCTTCAACGGGTATGCCCCCGGTATTTGATGCCCGCCAGTGGATTCACCAACAGTGCCGTGGTCTCAACTTCCCCTGTCACTCACTGTGTCCATGCCCAAGTTCGATGGACCAAGATCACTGTGGAGCTCCCTCTCTCGCGTTTCTTTGCCCTAGCCGCTATATAAAGCCCTTGAGCTTCTCCTAATTTCCTTTTTAGAGGCCACCTCTATTTTCTTTAGCTTCTCCACTGCTCATTGAGCTCAAAAATGAAGGAGGCCCAAAGCGCCGCCGTTGTCCTCAACGCCGACCCGGCGGCACAGGGGTTCTTTTCTAATTCTTTCCGTGTCACCATGCGCCCTTGATCTCCATGTTCAAAACCGCTAATTCAATTTTGATTTTCATTCACAGACTTCACCGGAATTTGAGTTCTCCTCTCTGCAGCCAAAATCGTCGCCTTCATCCTCAGCTTTGGCCATGGTGAGTCAATATCCAATTGGTTGCAGTTTAACCATATAAACACCTCTCTGATGCTCCTCCTACCTCCAGTTCGTTTCCGCTTTGCTCCGGTTGAGCTCTCCACGTGGAAGCACCGCCACCGCATCAGTTCCTCGCTGCCGGCTCAACTCCGACCACCCCAGTCCGACCCTGACACTCAGGTAGCTTCACTGATTTCCCCTAATGCTCATGCGTGTGTTGGTTTTCCCTTGGCGCCATCGCTCCGCGTTATGCCATGTTGGCCGTAGCGCACCGCTGCCTTAGCTCATCACGCCACCACTGTGGCCACCTTAGCCCTCACCGCTGATGCCTTCAGCTTTGCATAGCTTCTAGGAACCCATTTTTAGCTTTTACTCGAGCCGCCATGGCGCGTAGCGCCGGCGAGCCGCCGGGCAAAGCCTTGAGCGCGAGCTCCTCTACTTGGCGCCTTCGGATAGCCACTGTAGCAGCCATTAGGGCTAATCACAGTCATTTATTAACTAATGATTGGTTAGTTAGTTAATGGCTATCCTAAAGACTCTTTTGTATCACTTACAAGTGGGCCTAGCTACTTAAGCGCCGTGCGCATGCCCCGTGTATTTAGTTCATGGGACTAAGTCACTGGCAGCTGGGTCCCACCTATATGTACGCACGAGTTAGAGTTCGAACATCTCATTTCAATTGAACCGTCCGATCTTGATTCAACGCTCCAGATCAATTGGGCCGTTCGGACCTTCCGAACGTCCCATTCCTTTTGGACCGTCCGATTTCAATTCAACCGCTGGGATCAATTGGGTCGTTCGGACCATCCGAACGTCCCACTCATTTGGATCGTCCGATCTTGATCTAACAATCAAGATTTGTCCGCTCGTTAACACTAATCCAATGTCCCTTCCTGTTTCGCTAACGCGTGGGCCCGAGGCATTTTGACCGAGTCTGTGTGGACTAGGACCGCTTTGACCATGGCCCGCTGATCAGCGTCCATGGCTAGAGTAGGATGGGTATGAAAAGTATTTACTGCTTATATATATTCTGTAATGCTTTATTTGTGTTCTCATAAATTGTTTGAACTTCAAAAATGCATAAGTAATTCTCTGTAACTCCTTTTTGAGCAAACTCAATTTTGTTGGAGTCCTCTGTTAGTGTAATTTATTGTAGAATAGATTTTGAGCATGTTACTTCCTTTGAAAAATCTTGTTTTACATATGTCTTGTGAACTACTTTCTTGACTTTGAATAATCATAAGAAATTCATTTTAGCCCCAAATAAGGTGAATCAAATTCTATTGTTTAGCTCATGTGGTGCTCTGTCTATCATAAAATTTTCACATTCACCACCTCTCTGGAAATTTTCACCAAAAATTTAATTTTGGATGAACAGTACCCGAGAGGGATTTTTCTAGCAATTATTCAAAAGGCTGATTTTGTTTTGGCTATAAATTTTGCATGCAAACTCCAAACCATTTGAATTTTGTTGCTAAATTCATTAAAAATCATGCTCTTCCTTCTGTGAAAATTTCATGATTTTTGGATGAATTTGAATTTTTGAGTATTCTCGGTGTTATGTGTTATTATTGGTCTTCTCGAATTTTTCGATAGGTTCCGACTAATTTGCTGAGCACGAGAGTGATCCTCTGCAGAAAGATTATCTCCAGCAAGGCAAGCAGCCCCCCTGATCATATTGATCCTATTACTTTCAGTACAATATCTTGTTTTACAACTGTATGTATGCATGTTCTACTTTGATTAATTTCTCGATTAGAGGTAGTTAATCCGAGTAGTTGCATAAGCTGTAGGTAAATGTTATTCATTGCCACTGAACTTAGGTTAATATCCCCACCGATGAATTAGAGCTCAGTGGATGAGTTATGGTCATGATATGTTGTATACGAGTTGTGTCGCTTAGCACTGCTTAGAACGGTAGAATGGGGATCATCGCCTCGACAATGGTCATTATATCATCACTTTAAATTACTTGGGTCAGGGTACCCATGTGCTTATTGTATTTAAGAAACTAAAACTAAAAATAAAATATTTTAGACTTGGGCATATTGGTTGGATGGTGTGATTGTGGGGTGTGCATGGATGGTACCCGAGTCAATAAGGACCGAACATCTTGGACACTGAACCAAGAACTTTTGCATGCTAACCACATGAGAGGGATATGGAACCTCTCTTGACTTAGTACTTTGGCATGTGTTAGCTCTGAGTCGCAGGAGGTTGTGTGTGTTGTGTTGAAAGAGGAATTAATCTGTGTGTGTTGTGGGCGTGACGGGATGGGTTCTGGGTTTAAGTTCCCTACCCGTAGGAGCATCGGTAAGTTCTCGCTTTGCCGATGACTCCAACACAGCGTATGGTTTCCATCATACGGGCGGCTCGTAGTTAATACACAATATTGAAAAACGTCTCGTAGGACTTAGCCTTGCCGGCATACCTTCGGAAGTGTGCTTTATCTAGTGGCAAAAGAGGTGGTCTAGCATGTGTGTACATTGGTACACCCCTGTATGGTATAATCTATTCGAATAGCCTCGTCCTAGGTCATGGACATGCTTCGTTAGGTCTCTACAAGAGTTAGACTCAACATTTTCGATAAAACTTGACTTTGGATGGTACGAATGGGTAATTCGTGCTATGTTGTGGTGGTTGTTGGGAAGTCACCTCTAAGATGTTATTATGTTTATAATTGTTATCTCGCTGTTATTTTAAACAAATAAAAACCAATGGCTTAAAATTGATTTACAATCTATTACTCTATTGTAAAGGAAAAAATGATTTATGCTAAAAACTGCTTAGTGTAGTAGCCTTCCTTTGATACATGAATGCATCTATATATTTTTTTGCTTGTAAGTCTTGCGAGTACAACTTTGTACTCAGTTGTATTGTTTAATTGTTGCAGAGGAGGTTGATCCCCAAGGGATCGACTATTGTGAGACTGACTTCGTGTAGGACGACTAGCTTGGCGGCCCGATCGGTTGCCTTGTGGGTAATGGAAAACTGGTTGGCTTTTGTTTATCACCATCTTATGTCTTTTGCATCCACTGCTACTTGTGTTGTTTACTTGTCATTTGGCCGGTCGGCCCTCCTTTTGTAATAACTCTATTATGTGTTTGTCTTTTGTGACGTAAAATGAAGACTTAGTATTGTATGACTTGTGTATGGATTGGATGCTATATTTTGTGAGGTGTATGTGTACTGCTATTCTGGGAAGTACATGTTCACTGAGAGTTGGGATATTTGGCTTGTAATGCTAGGACCAATTGAATGGTTAAGTATTACGAGTTAAATACCTTGGGCTCTCACAAATGTTGGTATCAGAGTCATACTGGCCGTAGAAACCCCAAGTTGGTCGTCCTTAGGATGTTTTGAAAAACTTATCTTCAAAATATCAAATGGTTTGTGAAAGCTTAAGTAAATTCTCAGATTTTATTCCTTGCCTATCTTAGATTGCTCATCTTACCTTGTTCTTGTTGAGTTTGTGAAAAAGTTATTTCCTCTCATCTTCTTTCTAAAGATAGTTGTTACTGTTAAATCTGGTTTTAGGAATCATTGAGAGTTGTAAATATGAAGTGTGGCTGTCCTTTGGTGAAGATTAGAAGCTTTTGGAGTTGGGAAACTCAGCTCGGAGCACGATTGCAAAATCTGGACAACAAGCGCAAGTTTTAGATAGCAAGCACTTAGTTCGTTGCTAGGGCTGAAAAGGAGAGGGTAATTCAACTAAAACTTGTGGGAATTAAGAGGGTAAGATGTGATATTAGTTGGCTAGTGCCTAATGCACCCTTAGATGGTTTTCACCATGATCTTTAGATGTGATAGAACTTGAGTTATGTTCTGAAATTTTTCTTCTCAATCGATTGCTCGTTCATTCAATACGAGCTAGTCGTACAGGAAGTTGAATCTTATGTCTTATGAGTTTTGCATTGGATCTTATGCCTTTTTATAAATATTTGGAGTTCAATTCTTGCTGGTAATATATTTGCACTTGGGTTAGGGTAATATCTCATTTCCCTAGTCGATAGCTTTTCTACTGCTACCTTTCGCATCTAGTTTTCGAGTTCTTGTTGCTAACCCACTTCAACAAAACAGGATGGCTGGAAGAACTCATAGTAGCCAAGGCCAGCCAGCTGGTAATGATGAGGAGCTCCCACCTCCTCCGACTATGGCTGAGGTTCTCGCTCAGATCGAGCGAAACCGAATGGACCAGACGCGCATCCTGGAGGCTATTGCGCGGAACACCTCCACTCTCTTCGGCGCCTCCGAATCCAGAGGAGGAGGTGGTGGTCATCATCCGAGGGGAGGACTCTCGGAATTCCTCCGCACTCAGCCCCCGACCTTCTCCCGATCGGAAGATCCCCTTGACGCAGACAATTGGTTGCGTCTAGACGAGCGGAAGCTCGATGTCGCTCAGTGCCAAGACCAAGAGAAGGCACTCTCCACCTCCCACCAACTAGAGGGGGCAGCTCTTTCATGGTGGGAGAAATTCCTTGCCATGCAACCCGCGGGCCGAGCCATCACTTGGGAGGAGTTTCGTACTACCTTCTGTCGGGCTCATGTTCCCGCCGGTTTGATGAAGCTCAAAAAGAAGGAGTTCATGGCGCTCAAGCAAGGGTGCAAGTCAGTGACTGAATACTTGCATGAGTTCAACCATCTGTCTCAGTACGCCCCTGAGGACATGCCCACTGATGATGCCAAGCAGGAGAAGTTCATGGATGGCTTGTCCGAGGAGCTTCAGGACAAGCTGTCTATCGTCGACTTCCCCGACTTCTAGACCTTGGTTGACAAGGCCATTGTCGCCGAGCATAAGGGGAGAGTGCTAGCGAGTCTCGCTAGCACAAATGGGAGGCCCAAAAATCAGAAAGGGCCAACTTTTCCTGTCCTCGCGTCGGGCAAGCACTGGTGCCCCACCCTCAGGCTCCACCACCACCGAGGCCTCCGGCGTTTGCACCACGTCCACCGCAGGCCATGCCTCAACCACATGCACCTGTGGGACAGCAAGGTAACCTCCGCAATCCGGCTGCCGAGGTCACTTGTTTCTTCTGCCATAACAAGGGGCATTATGCGAACCATTGCCCTAAGAAGACCGGAGTGGCCCCTCGTCCTAATGGAGGACGCGGGCAAGGAAATGGTCATGCTCTAGACCAGAAGGCTAACCAGAAGACCCAGAGTGTTGGGAACGGTTGGGTCAACCATATCTCGGCCGAGGAAGCGCAGGAGGCACCCGACGTCGTGTTGGGAACGCTTCTTGTCAACTCTCAGCATGCTATCGTTTTATTCGATTCTGGATCTTCTCATTCTTTTATATCAAAGGCTTTTTCTGCACTTAGTGATCTTCAAATTGTTCCCATGCATGTCCCTTTGATTATTTACTCTCCGGGGTCAGAAATGAGAGCTGAAAAAGAATGTCGGGATGTCTCTATTGAAATTGAAGGAGTGGGATTTTTGGCAAATCTTATCCTCCTCAATTCAGAAAGTTTGGATGTGATACTTGGCATGGATTGGTTATCCCAATACCTGGGACAAATCGATTGTGCTAATAAATTCATCTCCCTCACAAGTCTATCCGGCGAGCAAGTTGTAATTTCTCCGAAGCTGCAAGAACTGCATCTTTGTGCACTTGAAGCAAAGCCAGCTCTAGAGATTCATGAAGTCCCAGTACTGTGTGACTTTGTGGATGTATTTCCCGAAGAATAGCCTAGAATGCCTCCAGTCCGGGACATCGAGTTCGTCATTGAGTTTCTGCCCGATACCGCCCCAATTTCTAAGAGGCCGTATCGGATGCCTCCGAATGAATTGGAGGAGTTGAAGAAGCAACTTGGTGAGCTTCAAGAGAAGAGTTTCATCTGCCCAAGCTCATCACCGTGGGCTATCCTACAATCTTTGTGAAGAAGAAGGACAAGACTCTACGAATGTGTGTTGATTACCGTCCGTTAAATGAAGTGACGGTGAAGAACAAGTACCCGTTGCCTCGGATTGATGACCTTTTCGATCAATTGACCGGAGCTCGGGTATTCTCCAAGATTGATCTGAGGTTGGGCTACCATCAAGTCCAAATCAGATCTGAGGATATTCCGAAGACGACTTTCTCTACTCGTTACGGACTATACGAGTATACCGTCATGTCTTTCGGCTTGACGAATGCTCCTGCCCTGTTCATGAATCTTATGAATATGGTATTCATGTTGTATTTGGATAAGTTTGTGGTGGTCTTCATTGATGATATCCTCATCTACTCGAAGAATGATGAAGAGCATGCTGAACACCTGAAGCTTGTATTAGGGAAGCTGCGTGAGCACCAGCTTTATGCGAAGTTCAGCAAGTGCGAGTTCTGGTTGAAAGAAGTGGCATTCTTGGGCCATGTTCTTTCAGCGGGAGGCATAGCCATGGATCTTGGCAAGGTCAGCGATGTACTTTCATGGATCAGCCCAAGTCGGTGACCGACGTGAAGAGTTTTCTCAGTTTAGCGGGCTACCATCGTCGCTTCATCGAGAATTTCTCCAAGATCATGAAGCCATTGACGGAATTGCTCAAGAAGGATAAGAAGTTTGAGTGATCCGCTGATTGTGAGAAGAGTTTTCAAGAACTCAAGAAGAGGTTGACCACAGCTCCAGTTCTTGTTCTTCCTGATGTCCACTGAAGCTTCGATATCTATTGCGATGTTTCTCGTCAAGGACTCGGTTGTGTTCTTATGCAAGAAAGCAAGGTAGTTGCCTATGCATCAAGACAACTAAGACCTCATAAACTCAATTATCCAACCCATGACTTGGAATTAGCTGTAGTGGTCCATGCACTGAAGATTTGGTAACATTACCTCATCGGTAATCATTGTGAAGTGTATTCGGACCACAAAAATTTGAAGTATTTGTTCACCCAACCAGATCTGAACCTTAGGCAAAGGAGGTGGTTGAAGTTGATCAAAGACTATGGCATGGGTCTCCAATATCATCTGGGTAAGGCTAATGTTGTTGCCGACGCACTCAGTCGGAAGGTTTATTGCAACACATTGATGCTCAAGGAGCAACAGCCTGCCCTTCATGAAGAATTTCAGTGGCTCAACTTGGGAGTGGCTGAGCAAGGTTTCCTCACTACCATGGTTGTGCAACCAACCTTGGAAGATCAGATCAAGGCTGCACAACAAACAGATGTTGGAGTGAACCGAATCAAGCAGAATATCAAGAACGTGACAACCAAGTGTTTCTCTGAAGATGACCATGGTATTGTATAGTTCAGATCACGTCTTGTGGTTCCGAAGGTCATGGAATTATGGAATTTAATCCTCTGCGAAGCCCATGACTCCCCCTTGTCTATTCATCTCGGGGCCACACAGATGTATCAAGATCTCCGTTAGAAATTCTGGTGGACCCGAATGAAGTAAGAGATCGCAAGGTTCGTTGCTGAGTGCGACGTTTGTCGTCGTATGAAGGCCAAACATCAGCGTCCAGTAGGTTTGCTTCAACCTTTGCAAGTGCCTGAATGGAAGTGGGATTCTATCGACATGGACTTCATCACCTTTCTACCCCGTACCTCCAAAGGGAATGATGCCATCTGTGTTGTCATCGATCAGTTGACAAAAGTAGCATATTTTCTGCTAGTGCGAACTGGTCTTCGTGTAGATTTGTTGGCAGACCTCTACATATCCTGCATTGTGAGTTTGCACGGTGTGCCTAAGACGATTGTTTCTGATCGTGGTTCACTTTTCACCTCTCGATTTTGGCATAGCTTGCAAGAAGCTATGGGAAATCATCTTTCTTTCAGTACCACATACCATTCTCAAACTGATGGCCAGATTGAAAGAGTGAATCAAGTATTGGAAGATATGCTCCGTGCTTATGTTCTCTCCTACGGGAAGAATTGGGAGAAATGCTTGCCATTTGCGGAGTTCTCTTACAACAATAGCTTTCAAGCTAGTCTCGGCATAGCACCATTTGAGGCCTTATATGGGAGAAAGTGTAGAACCCCGTTGAATTGGTCAGAGACAGGTGAAAGACCATTCTTTGGGCTGGACTCGATCATTGAGGCCGAAAGTCAAGTTCGGTTGATTCGAGATCGATTACGCACGGCTCAATCGAGGCAAAAGAGCTATGCGGATCGTCGTCATCGCGAGTTGAGCTTTGAGCCTAATGACTTTTTTTTATCTCAAAGTCTCTCCTCTGAAGGGCCATCAATGATTCGACGTCAAAGGCACACTAGCTCCTCGATATGTTGGACCTTACCGCATCCTCAAGAGGAAAGGAGCTGTTGCCCACAAGTTGGAATTGCCCGCTACACTTGAGGGAGTACACGATGTATTCCATGTATCTCAATTGAAGAAATACCTTCATGTTCCAACCGAGGAAGCTCCATTGGAAAGTCTCGATGTGCAAGAAGACTTGACATACCGTGAGCGTCCTCTTCGCATCCTTGAAGAAGCTGAATGAAGAACAAGGAATCATGCCATCAAATTCCTTAAGGTTCAGTAGACAAATCATATCGAGGATGAAACCACTTGGGAACGGGAGGATCACCTGCGTGCGGACTACCCATCCTTCTTTTCCGAGTGAACGGAATCTCGGGACGAGATTCTTGTAAGGGGGGAGGTTTTGTAACATCCCAAACAATGGTTTGTATTTTAAATGTATAAAAATAAGGAGAAATTAAAACTTTGATGCCTCATGTTGTCATTTGAAATTTTCTGAAAATTTTTCCCAAGGGTTTCCTATTTTCAAAGATCAATGCCTCATTTGATGGAAGCATAGTCCTTGAAAACTCCTTAAGCAAACCTTGTGACCATCCTTTAGAAATATTTTTCCTAGCTCCTAGATCACTCTGGTGACCCCTCTGAATAATTTCAAAAAATTTAAAAATTATTTGCTATTTCTAAGAGGCTAGTCAAACCAGTTTGACTTTTGGTCAAAACCCAGTTTGACTCTTGGTCAAAACCCTAGGTAAGCAACTTGTGGTTTTTCTAGAAAGAAATGCAGTGCATGAAAAGTTCTAAAAAAATTACACAAGGTTGTTCTCAGATCCAGTGACCTTCCATAAAAATTTCATATTTTTTTGGAGTTCCGGAGCTACCTCTAAAAATTCCCTTTCTCTCTGAGCCTATTTATCCAAAAGCCTGAATTCATTGTTGGACCGACTGAGCCACTTTGACTTGGTTGAACCCAACCAACTCAGCTACACCCCACCTCTTACCCCTTCGCTTTAGACCATCCGATGGGATTCCAACGGCCTGGATTGATTGGGCCGTTCGGACCGTCCGAACGGCCAATTCAATTAGAGCCATCCATTCTCGATCAGACCATCCGCATTGAGTGGACCGTTCGGACCATCCAAACGACACACTCAATCGGGACCGTACATTTTTGATCTAACGATTGAAACCCATCCCGCTCGTTTAAACCAACCCAGCCCTCTTTGCCTTCCGCTGACGTGTGGAGCCCACTCACCTGTTCTTCGTCTCCACGTCGCAGCCGCTCCCGCGCCACCTCGCTCACAAGACGCCATGGCTAAGCTCCATCTGTCGTCATCTTCAACAGTATATGCCCCGATATTTGGCCTTTGCCGTGGTTTCATGAACAGATCTTCGCGGTCTCAATCGCCTCGCCACTCATCAACTGCGTCCATGCCCAAGCTCCATGGACCAAGATCATCGTGGAGCCCCCTCTCTCGCGTTTCTCTACCCTAGCCACTATATAAAGCCCTTGAGCTTCTCCTAATTTCCTTTTTAGTGCCCACCTCTATTTTCTTTAACTTCTCCACTGCTCATTGAGCTCAAAAACCGAGAAGGCCCAAAGCACCGCCACCGTCGTCCTCAACACCGACCCGGCGGCACAGGGGTTCTTTTATAATTCTTTTCGTGTCACCATGCGCCCTTGATCTCCATCTTCAAAACCCCTAATTCAATTTTTATTTTCATTCACAGACTTCACCGGAATTTGAGTTCTCCTCTCTCCGGTCAAAATCGCCACCTCCGTCCTCAGCTCTGGCCACGGTGAGTCAATACCCAATTGATTGTAGTTTAACTATATAAACATGTGGATATCATGGGGATATACTCATGATCTTAGGTGATGAGACAATTGGCAATAGCATTTGAGTTTTGTTGAATTTTGAGTTTTCAGCAAATGTTAGGATTTTCGGTAGAACCGGCGTTTAAAGGGCGGTACGACCGCAGAACGGTACAACCGCAAGTTGTGTGGCAGTAGTACCGGATCGCGGTTATACCGATTGGTAGATGGTGGTAGCTTAATTCCAGAGAAGATGTTTTGGTGAGTTCTGGTCTTCATTGGAAATCGAAACGACCGTAGTTATTGGAGCGGTACGACCGAACATCGGTAGTACCGCTGGTAACACGGCGGTTGTACCGATTGTGTTGTGATTGTCGGCTATTTTGGAGTTTTGGCTTTGGGATAGGTCAGGTTCACAAGCTTTAGTGCATATGTGTTGCATGATGCATGTTTTGGCTAACGTAGGTCAAGTTGTGAAGAACTTGTTCCCGGAATCGATTTCTTTGTCTATTGTTGTGCAGGACGCTTGGAGGTCAACGACGGTCAACGGTGAGGATGATCGGGACTAAGCTTGGAGAGCTGAGGTTCAGAACGATCAAGGATGCCGGGTGAGGTCTATGGGCTCAAGCATGGCGCAAAATAGACAAAGGTGACCGAACAGGCAGTTCGGTGCGACGGGTTGGATCAAGCAGTGCGGGGGTCGGTGCAAGTGCCATACTGGCTTTGGCGGGAGCCGGACGGGAGAGACTTGCCAACATGATGAGAGCCGTTGATCAACCTACACGTGGCGAAGCAGGCGATTGCTTCACCAAGATTGGACTCGGTCTTCGGAGAAGGATCGAGAAGGGGTATTTTGGTAATTTCACCAATACCGCCTTGGTAACCTTTTGGCTAAACCACGGCACAAGACGACACATGGAGAAGTGGTTTAGGTCAAGAGAAAGTGAAGACGGCGCTTTAAAACGCGTGCGTGAGTTAACCCGTTTGTTAGTGGGCTTAACGGGTGCCCAATGGGTATAGTCTTCTAAAAGCTAGGGCTCACTATAAATAGAGAGGGTGTGCTATCCAGCAGCCCTTAAGCCTTCATTTGCAAACCCTAGTTGATGTCTTAGGGTTTTGGAGAGAAAAGTGAGGTTCTAGGGTTCTAGAGAGATGATGTGATTGTGTGCTCTTGACTGAGCTCTTGTCCTCCAGTTTGGAGTGGCTGTAAACATCCATCAAACACGAATCAATCCAAACAAGTTTCTCAAAGATAAGTTCATCCTTTGTTCTTGCTCTCTTTCTTTGATGATTTTGTGTTTTTGATGTCTTGTTGATTTTACCTCGAGTACTTGTTGTGATCTAGCTTGCTATGACATGTGGGAGTGCATCTAAGATTATCTTGATCATTCTTTACCCACGAGCAAGGTTTAGATCATGTTTAGGTTTGAAACTCGGTTTTGAAACATTCTTCGTTCAAATCGAAAGGTAGGAACTTTGACGTAGATCTAGTCAAT
Source organism: Phyllostachys edulis (assembly GCA_036346405.1). Lineage (NCBI taxonomy): Eukaryota > Viridiplantae > Streptophyta > Magnoliopsida > Poales > Poaceae > Phyllostachys > Phyllostachys edulis. Next base: position 42,970,400 of record CM070551.1, on the reverse strand, counting down.
CTTTGCTTGGAATAGGTTCCTGACCTCCATAGGAAGGTGTGTTTCAAATCTCGTAGAGTTTGGCCAAGTGGTTCAAAAGTTGCGCCAATTTTAGTTTTCGTCGTCGGGCTGTTCCAGGGAAATCGGTTGAACCGCCCTTATAACTGTGGTTGTACCGATCATTGGTACAACCGCCCATATAACTGCGGTTGTACCGATCATTGGTAGAACCGCCCGTTTGCCTGCGGTTGTACCGATTTCTGTTTCTTTAGCATATCTTTGTGTTTGTTGATTGCTATACTTGGGGGTTTGGAGTGGATTCAACATAAGTCTTCCATTGTGCTTATCTATTGATCTTCATAGCTCTCATAGCTATTGGAGTGAAATATGTATTGAATCCAATCTTTAAAAGAAAAATCGATTGAGCTCCTATTCACCCCCCCCCCTCCCCTCTAGTCGCCTTTTCGGTCCTACAAAACACCTCTCGGATGCTCCTCCTACCTCCAGTTCCTTTCTGCTTTGCTCCGAGTTAGCTCTCCACGTGGAAGCACCGCCACTGCATCGGTTCCTCGCTGCCGGCTCAACTCCGACCACCCCAGTCCGACCCCGACAATCAGGTAGCTTCACTGATTTCCCCTAATGCTCAGGCGTGCGTTGGTTTGCCCTTGGCGCCATCGCTCCGCGTTATGCCATGTTGGCCATAGCGCACTGCCGCCTTAGCTCATTGCGCCACCACTGTGGGCCACCTTAGCCCTCATCGCCGATGCCTTCAGCTTCGCAAAGCTTCTAGGAACCCATTTTCAGCTTTTACTCGGGCCGCTAAGGCACGTAGCACCAGCGAGCCGCCGGGCAAAGCCTCGAGCGCGAGCTCCTCTGCGTGGCACCTTCAGATAGCCACTGTAGCATCCATTAGGGCTAATCACAGTCATTTATTAACTAATGATTGGTTAGTTAGTTAATGGCTGTCCTAAAGACTCTTTTGTATCACTTACAAGTGGGCCTAGCTACTTAAGCGCCGTGCGCATGCCCCGTGTATTTAGTTCATGGGACTAAGTCACTGGCAGCTGGGTCCCACCTATATGTACGCGCGAGTTAGAGTTCGAACATCTCGTTTCAATTGAACCGTCCGATCTTGATTCAACGTTTCAAATCAATTGGGCCGTTCGGACCTTCCGAACGTCCCATTCCTTTTGGACCGTTCGATTTCAATTCAACCGCTGGGATCAATTGGGTCGTTCGGACCATCCGAACGTCCCACTCATTTGGATCGTCCGATCTTGATCTAACAGTCAAGATTTGTTCGCTCGTTAACACTGATCCAGCGTCCCCTCCTGTTTCGCTGACGTGTGGGCCCAAGGCATTTTGACCGAGTCTGTGTGGACTAGGACTACTTTGACCGTCGCCCGCTGATCAGCGTCCATGGCTAGAGTAGGATGGGTATGAAAAGTATTTACTGCTTATATATATTCCGTAATGCATTATTTGTGTTCTAATAAATTGTTTGAACTTCAAAAATGCATAAGTAATTCTCTGTAACTCCTTTTTGAGAAAACTCAATTTTGTTGGAATCCTCTATTAGTGTACTTTATTTTAGAATAGGTTTTGAGCATGTTACTTCCTCTGAAAAATCTTGTTTTACATATGTCTTGTGAACTACTTTCTTGACTTTGAATAATCATAAGAAATTCATTTTAGCCTCAAATGAGGTGAATCAAATTCCATTGTTCATCTCATATGGTGCTCTGTCTATCATAAAATTTTCACATTCACCACCTCTATGGAACTTTTCACCAAAAATTTAATTTTGGATGAACAGTACCCGAGAGGGATTTTTCCAGCAATTATTCGAAAGGCTGATTTTGTTTTGGCTATAACTTCTGCATGCAAACTCCAAACCATTTGAATTTTGTTGCTAAATTCATTAAAAATCATGCTCTTCCTGCTGTGAAAATTTCATGATTTTTGGATGAATTTGAATTTTTTTGAGTATTCTCGGTGTTATCTGTTATTGTTGGTCTTCTCGAATTTTTTGATAGGTTCCGATGAATTCGTTGAGCACGAGAGTGATCCTCTGCAGCAAGATTATCTCTAGTAAGGCAAGCAGCCCCGCTGTGATCATATTGATCCTATTACTTTCAGTACAATACCTTGTTTTACAACTGTATGTATGCATGTTCTACTTTGATTAATTTGTGGATTAGAGGTAGTTAATCCGAGTAGTTGCATAAGCTATAGGTAAATGTTATCCATTTCCACTGAACTTAGGTTAATATCCCCGCCGATGAATTAGAGCTCGGTGGATGAGTTATGGTCATGATATGTCGTATACAAGTTGTGTCGCTTAGCACTGCTTAGAACGGTAGAATGGGGATCATCGCCTCGACAATGGTCATTATATCATCACTTTAAATTACTTGGGTCAGGGTACCCATGTATTTATTGTATTTGAGAAACTAAAACTGAAAATAAAATGTTTTAGAATTGGGCACATTGGTTGGATGGTGTGATTGTCGGGTGTGCATGGATGGTTCCCGAGTCAACAAGGACAGAACATCTTGGACACTGACCCAACCACTTTTGCGTGCTAACCACATGAGAGGGATATGGAACCTCTCTTGACTTAGTACTTTGGTGTGTGTTAGCTCCGAGTCGCAGGAGGTTGTGTGTGTTGTGTTGAAAGATGAATTAATCCGTGTGTGTGTATTGGGCGTGATGGGATGGGTTCTGGGTTTAAGTTCCCTACCCATAGGAGCAGCAGTAAGTTCTCACTCTGCCGATGACTCCGACACAACGTATGGTTTCCATCATATGGGCGGCTCGTAGTTAATACGCAATATTAGAAAACGTCTCGTAGGACTTAGCCTTGCGGGCATATCTTCTGAAGTGTGCTTTATCTAGTGGCAAAAGAGGCGGTCTAGCGTGTGGGTACAATGGTACACCCCTGCAGGGTATAATCTATTCGAATAGCCTTGTCCTAGGTCATGGACATGCTTGGTTAGGTCTCTACAAGAGTTAGACTCAATATTTTCGATAAAACTTGACTTTGGGTGGTACAAATGGGTAATTCATGCTATGTTCTGGTGGCTGTTGGGAAGTCACCTCTAAGATGTTATTATGTTTATAATTGTTGTCTCGCTGTTATTTTAAACAAATAAAAACAGATGGCTTAAAATTGCTTTACAATCTATTACTCTATTGCAAAGGAAAAATTGCTTTATGCTGAAAACTGCTTAGTGTAGTAGCCTTTCTTTGATACATGAATGCATCTATATATTTCTTTGCTTGTAAGTCTTGCGAGTACAACTTTGTACTCAGCTGCATTGTTTAATTGTTGCAGAGGAGGTTGATTCTCAAGGGATCGACTATTGTGAGACAGACTTCGTGTAGGACGACTAGCTTGGCGGCCCGGTCGGTTGCCTTGTGGGTAATGGCAAACCGGTTGGTTTTTGTTTATCGCCATCTTATGGCTTTTGCTTCCACTGCTACTTGTGTTGTTTACTTGTCATTTGGCCGGTCGGCCCTCCTTTTGTAATAACTCTATTATGTGTATGTCTTTTGTGACGTAAAATGAAGACTTAGTATTGTATGACTTGTGTATGGATTGGATGCTATATTTTGTGAGGTGTATGTGTACTGCTATTCTGGGAAGTACATGTTCACCGAGAGTTGGGATATTTGGCTTGTAATGCTAGGACCAATTGGATGGTTAAGTATTACGAGTTAAATACCCCGGGCTCTCACATTTAGTATCATGCCATATGGAGTAGGTGCATGGACTAAACCATTTGTAAAACACATTTGCAAACTATAGTCACATGCTACAAAGATAGATGCACGAGCCACAACTATTTGTAAAACACATTTTCAAACAATAGCATCATACCTAGGAGAGCTAGAGCAAATGGGGTTGTGCTATCAACACATGATGAGACTCAAGCTAATAGACTAGAGCTCTCTTAATAGTACAACAACCTATACTAGCAATCCGGTTTCTCAACCAAACACCAACACCAATAAAAAAAACTAAGAACACATCATTAGCCTATAATAATTATACATTTGCCTTGCCATGATGGCATCCTTCATTTCGGGATATTGCCTTGATGCCCATCAACACATGATGTCATCCAAAGTCTTCATCATCAACTGGGACTAAACATATTTCACCAACTCATGGAGAGTGTTAGTCCAGCACATACGGTTGTCATTAATCAACAAAACATACCATTAATACCTAATGGAGTGTCTAGATCCTTCAATCTCTCCCTTTTTAGTGATTGATGACAACCGATTGCAATAATTGAATTTAAATCAACATGAGTATATTACAACTACAAAAGCTTTATATACTGAAAGGATGTGTTTCAAAGTAAAGATTCTCGATACATGTGGATAAAACAAATGGGATCAGTACTAATAAAACCATAAAATATAGAGTGAACTCCCTCTAAATGTGTGTGTACATATATGAGTAGGAACAATATGCAAATATCCAAGTTAGACTTTCACTACTAGAAAAGGGGTTTTTCCCCACGGTTGAAAACCGTAAGGAAAATAGAAAAAATCGTCAGGTTTTATTTTCCTGACGGTTAACCGTCAGGAAAATCCCCTCAGGTCTGGGTGGTCGGGAAAATTTAATTTGTCTGACTGTTAACCGTCAAGAAAATATTTGCTGACAGGCGAAAACCGTCAAGAAATATAAACCTGACGGTTTTGCAATAACCGTCAACAAAAATCATTTTCGTGACGGTTTCGGCCCGTCAAGTATGTAGTTTACATGACGGAGCAACCGTTACCGTCAAGTATATAAAACCTGACGGTTTTTTCCATTACCGTCAACAAAATGAATTTTCGTGACGGTTTCGGCCCGTCAGGTTTTATATACCTGACGGGGAGACCGTTACTGTCAAGTACATAAAACTTGACGGTTTTTTCTATTACCGTCAACAAAAAGAATTTTCGTGATGGTTTCGGCCCGTCAAGCTTTATATACTTGACGGGGCGACCGTTACTGTCAAGTATATAAAACCTGACGGTTTTTTCCATTACCGTCAACAAAAAGCATTTTCGTGACGGTTTTGGCCCGTCAGGAAATTGATTTTCGCGGTGTCAAAATCAACGCCAAAATGACTCAATTCCTGTCAACAAAATTATGATTCTAACAGTCCACTAGCAAAAATTGTCAATTCACATATTCATACACACATTCACGCATCATATAATTCACAATGCACATCCATACATCATATAATTCACAATACACATCCATACAGTAGCATACACAAATAAGAAGTTCAAACTTATCATTTCAAGTCCAATACCATCCATAAGGTTCACTTGTAGAAAGCAATCCGCACAAAAGACATCTAAAAGTCCAGTACACTAGCACAATACACCTAAAAACTAATATCATATACAAGTCATGTAAGTACATCTAAAAGTGCAGCAATACCATATTCAACTATTCAAAAGAGCTAGCAAGACACCATCAAAGTTCATGTAGACAATTAGTTGCATCCGTCGCGGTTGATGTTGTTGGTATCATCGTTGTTGCCGCCATTAATGTCAGCATTGCAGTTGTCGCCATCAGTGTTAGCATCGTTGCCATTAATGACATTGTCATCCGGTGCTGAGCCCACATGGGAGGATCCGGTCGATCTGGTCCTTCTCAGAAGATGAATAGAGTAGACCAACATTATGAGTCTACCTTAGCACAATTAAAACCATTAGAAGTGCTAACAGAAGAGCTAAAACAACCCACTGAACACTAGCATTATAAGTCTGCGTAAGCACAATTAGAACCATTATAATTGGTAAAAGAAGAGCTAGAGCAATCGAAATCTTTGACAAGCTGTTTTTTTTAAAACAGTTGCACTCGTGGACAAAAAATCTAAACAAGCCTAATACCACCTTACCATGAATATGTAACTAATTGGGATTGAGGTTACGCTCATGGGATAGAACACTCAACATGAGTCCACTCGCTCCTTCTTTGACTTGCTTGTTGTCACTCTGATGAGATCGAAAAGTATTAGTGTCTAGTCCAAACTAGTCCTCCAGATGATAGACATTTGGACAACCTTGTAACTTTCATGAGATATTATTTGTAGTATTGGGAATAATTTTAATTGCTAAGTATTCTTACATGTGATTGTGCAGATGTTTCACGGTGCAACATCTCTGGTGGTGGTTCTTCACCCATCTTCTGGAAAAGCATCTACATTTGAAAACTTTACAAGGTTAGATTTTTGGCTTTCTAGCAGGATCCTAACATATGAATCAGCAGCATCATGTGACTATGCAGACAACAGACAACATGGTCAGAAGAAACGTTGTAGAGAAGATAGGCAACCAATAAAAAAAGTAGCACGGGCATGATGCTCATAGAAATTATTTGTCACAACTGCACAACCACAACTCAGAGCATAAGTTTGTGTAACAAGGAGACCATAAAGCCAGATAAAAAAAAAGGTAGTTTGAAACATGATCTCACATTACTTCTGTATATGCAGACAACTCACCGTGTTCCGTACATGGTGGAGCCAGGGATTAGTGTGGTGTCAATTGTAACTGGATAATTTGCAGCGGGTCATTTTCCTTCTACAATTCATGGACTAATGTGAATGTCACAGCTCATTCAAAGTGCACTTGATGGATACAAGGTAATGATTTTTCGCTACAACAGTGAAGTATTGATGGATAGTCTGTTCGGAAGGGTCCTTTGTTTCCAATATAGTAGCTGGGTAATAGCATCCATATATATTTACTATATTTAAGCGGGATATTCCAATTGTATCTTTTTTCTTCCAAGACAAAAGCAGATGCTATTTTAATTGATCTGTTGATCTGCTGGATTTTCTATTCAAAGCACCACCACATATCATACAAACATGGTGAAGTAGCGTTCTTGTGCTCACCATTTACAAGTGACGAGCTTTATGCTTGTCATACGTGTCAAAAATGATGTCCCAATTCATACATATTCTACAAACCTAGATCATCATCATCATGATGGAGCTCTCACTCATTTACACCATCAATTCTTCTTTGTATGTCTTACTGCAATTGCTAACTCATTTCAGTTTTGAAAAGCTGTCATGCTGAATTTATCTTTGCTCGATACAGGTGTGCATATTTGCATATGGTCAAACAGGGTCTGGATCAATTAACCCCACAGTATTTACTTCGATCCGCCACTACATTTCCAGTAGTTCAAGTTAGTGCCTTCGCTATATACTTGAATCTTGATCGAGTTCTATATACACACATCAATAATTTGTTTTATTTTCTCCATCTGTAGGCTAATTTTTTTTCCTTCTTTTCTCTAGCTTGCTAGCTCTCTGCATTCCTACCAGAGAACATGCATGCAATTTGACCGCCGTTTATATATTTAATTTCAAGGGAGAAATATGTTATATGTAAATTATATTGCCTCTGACCACACTTAAAGAAAATTAATGCTACTCCGTAAAGAAAGTATGCATACCATGAGCAGTTGACTTGATTGTGCCGTGCGTTGAATTGCTAATGTCAAGGGTTCGAATATACATAGTTAAATGCAGGACCACTTGAGCAAAGGCAGTTGGTGGTGATCTTCTTATTGTGAGCTATGCACACCTGCTTGTTACACAAACTGATGCATAGATTGTTCAGTTTCACTAACATGTTCTTGTTTGTTATCATTTCGTGTCATAGAACAATGATCTCTCATGTAGGCCATTGGTTCCCAAAAAATCTATAAGCACATTGAAAGCATTTGAATGAAATGCCAAAATCAACGAAAAATTGAATACAAAACCTTCATCAGTTCCAAGTGATGATTGGACAAATGTAAGTGGGTTCTTGACTTACTAGTTACGCAATGAATCAGATTTTTCCTGTGAATCAGTTATCTAAAAAAAAGGTAATATAGTAATTTGAGATTAAGAAAGACACCAAGTTACTCACCTATTTCTTGTCATCAGAATGCAACTACTCTAAGAAAAGAATGTTACAGAAATATGCATTTGTGATATGAGGTATTAACAATGTTACCACAATCATTTGGCGGTGAACTTCTTGTGTCCGGAGTAGTTTTTGATTATGTCGAAGCACATTACGATATGAGGTGGAATTGGATGGCCTGATATTTCTTGATTTAGCTGCTAGTAGAACTTCAGCCTTCTTGACAACACCATTCCCTATTGGTATACGGCCATGAGGCAAGCCACCATTGGTGTTGTAAAGTATTGCTCCATCAAGTGGTTGCTGCTCCCACTCACCATCTGGATGTTGAGCACTGGCAGCTGCAGAGTAATCCTCCTAGAACAAAAGCAACATTTCATATGATTTGCTTTCGTAGAAGTTAAGTTCACTTGAGTTGAGTACAAACATGGTAGAACTTACAATGCGTTTCAGTGCTTTTTGGCTGCAAATTGGACCACTTCTTTGCGATCGCCCACATTTTTCATGCGGACTTCATTCTGACATATGCCTTCAGGCATGTAGCATTCTCTGGTCCAAACTTATGTTCCTACAACACGGTAAAGAACACAATTAACCTAGTCAAATATGACATAGTATATGTGAATTGAAGGTAAGCAAAGTGCACCAGTTACGAGTATAATATACCAAGTATTGTTGAGTTTCTGAGTATGATCGTGACCCTGATCGGTTTTGAGCAACATCTTCAAATTTGAAGCGTGCCTCCTGACCTCTCTTTCGTTTTGTCAAGAACTGGTCACTGCACCAATTACGACAAAGATGTGGCCATACTTGCTCATTGCACCACCAAATCCTACCAATCAAGTACTGCTCATACTCTAATTCCCTTGGACGTGCCAACGTGTCATCAATCTCCTCTCCTTGTTTTTTGTAGTACTCCTTGACAGCATCAACACGAGCATTATACATCATTTGCTTCACACGGTCTGAAGCATAATTTTCAAGCACTCGATCTGCTTCTTCCTCGTCGTCTTCGTTGACTTTGAATAAATGCTACATATAGGAACAAAATAAATGCAACGGGTTTAAATCTTTATCCAGATTTGAATAGCAGCCTTAACTTATCTGAATTACACAAGTATAATGGATTTACCAAAATTTACTTACCCAAAACTCATTTTTCACTCGATCTGCAGCAGTCATTCCAGCATCATCTTCATTGACAAAGTAATCATCCCATGTCAACGCAGGGCGAGCATTAAAGGTTCTACCCTGCTCATCCTTGTCCTCTACAACACCTGGGTACTCATGTCTAAGAATAACTCCAAGTTGTGCTTGATATGTGTAGTCCTTTTGGGGCATGTAATTGACATATTTGAATTGCCTACAGTACATGAGTTAAGCATGAGAATGTTTGTATGTATTGCTGGTCATGTTAATCTAATCTTTAATGCCCTTTCCATGCCTGCACATGCATTCTGTAGATACAACTATGCATAGCAAATTATATATTGAATGCGGTTCAATAATGAAAATGCATGCGTGTTTTTATGCTAATATGTAATTAAAGAAAACATAGATTTCATAATGTCACAATCGAAGAATACACATAGCTTCAGAACAGTACATAGATTTCATAATGTGGCATGTCCTACATCTGGGATCTGGCTATATACGCAACTTAATTACAGTTGGTTGATCTCCCACCACATATACCATGCATCTATTATGTATGTGCAAGTAATGTAAAATAAATTCGCATAATCATATATACACAATTTAATTTTCTTGTCCTTGGCTAGTGGCTGCATGATTAATTCAAAGTTGCCATGCTTTATGCTCAAGTGCACATGTCTATACTTACTTATCACCATTAGGTTTCAAGGCAATCTTGCCAGAACGTGAAGGCATCTTCAATTGAGTTCGTGACTTCTTCTTCCTTCCTCTTTTTGTAGCAGCTCCATTGTCTTCACCAGTCAAATGATCACTGCTCCGTTGAGAGCCATTGACATTGCAGGTAATGTCGATGTGACAATCCTTGTGAGGCATTCACATTCTTTGTTGGTACCATTCACATTCTTTGTTGGTACCAACGATCACGGCTCCTTTGGGAGGCATTTCCTCCATCTTCTTGACCTCCACGTCGTCTCGTGGATTATGATTCATATCTGCATAGTTGCAATATGACATTAGTGCCAAGTCAATGGAACAACATAGAACATTTTAGACATACATAACATGAAAACGAGTGTAATTAAAGGATCAGTTGTTAGAACAACATGGAACATCAAAACATTGTCATAGCATGAAACACAGGTACAAATTATACAATATATTATAAAGGAACACTTCAGGGACAACAATACAAAAGTCAGAAATCATTTCGATCATAAGTTGGAGGCTGAAGCTCATCATCTAGATCCTGATGTTCATCTTCATCTTCATCTTCATCAGTTTCTTGCTCATCTTCTTGAGGATTAACATTCTGTTGTTCTAAAAATTCCAAATCTTTTGGATTTGTTATCTCATCTAAGATCAATGGTGGAGTAATTTCGAAGTCATCCCCTAAGTCAATGACAAAGGTGCCGTGCAAACCATCCTCCTGGTAGAACTCCATTTGTTGAGTTGATCCTTCAGGAGGGGTCAAATCACCATTGCTGTTATTCAGAGGAATATATCCTTGTGGAGCTACATGATATACAACCGACCATTCCAATAGATCAAGCCTAGTCTTACACGGGTATGGCAGGTAATAGACCTGTGTAACCTGACTTGCCATGACAAATGGGTCAAAATTTGAAAGCCTAGATGTGTGCTTGACCTCTACCAAGCCCAAATTTTCAAGATCGCCTAACTCCATTAGGTGTTGGGTCAAACCAACGACAATCAAATAAAACCACTCAAGCGCATCTTTGCCTTCCCAAGTAATCTTTAAAATGTCTTCAATAACACCATAGTAGTCTAGCACATTGTTGTTGTCGTCATAACTAGACACACACACCACTATTGGTTGTAGTCAATCCATTTCTCACTCTCATACTTTGATGAGCGGAATCTATATGCATTCACATCATAACATCCATAAGTGGTAACTCTCTGCGAAAACCATAAGACATTTGGCGTAAGGCATTTAGGAATGGTAGATGACTTCATGCCTTCGCAAGTAGGCAATTACTTGTATTAGTCTCAGATTACTACAAAGATGATTTTTAGGTTTTCAAGTTGCAACGTTTAAGATAATTACTTGAGTTTTGAACCAATCGAAAAAATTGGGTCCATGATGCATAGGGACGGCCGATTTCCAACCATTTAACCTCAACTCCTGAAGTTGCTTTTAGATTGGTTTCATTCGCTCCTCCATTGTTCTTTAGAAAATTTACTACATTAACAAGATTAGTTAGAATGATGCAAATATAATTATAGAAAAGTGAATTAGGCTGCATAGCTTAAGCACATACTCAAAGAAACCATCCATCTCCGATAAGTTCCTCAGTATGTACAAGAAGGCAACCTTGTACTCTTCTATTGTGAGATCACGACAACCTCGAGGACTAATGCATCGACCTGGGTATTGGAATATGTCAAGGTCGCATGAACTTTGAAATGTAGAAGCACCATCATCGTACCGAGGTGCCTTGTTTCTAATTGACCGAACTTTCGGGTTAAAATATAGTGATAGAAAATTTGTAACCTCCTCAACTAGGTAAGCCTCAACAATGGAACCCTCAACTCGAGCCTTATTCCGCACTTTCTTCCTAAGTTTTTGTATGTATCTACAAAGATCAAACAATTAATTAGATGTATGGTTAGGCTAGAAAGAAAAAATAGCGGAAGTACTTATGTTTACCTCTCATATGGATACATCCAGCGGGCCTGAACAGGGCCACCCAGTCGAGCCTCATAAGGAAGATGTATGATTAGATGTTGCATAGGATTAAAGAAACCGGGAGGAAATATCTTCTCTAATTTGCATAGAAGCACCGCAACATTCATTCGAAAGTGATACTATGACATCCTTGCTTATCTCTTTAGCACACAACCGCCTATAGAAAAAACTAAGCTCACCAAGCATAGCCATATATTCTCGGAAGGAACCCACGAAATGCAATCGAGCAAGCGTTCCATGAATATATGGAAGTCATGGCTTTTGAGGCCAAAAATCTTCCTTTGCATCATGTTAACACCTCGCCTAATATTGGTGCATATCCATGGGGAACTTCAAGTCTTGAAACCACTTAAGGATAGTGGTCTTGTCATTCTTATTGATACAAAAGCGGAGCCCTAGGCTTGTGCCACTTCCCATTGTCCTTCATCTCCAAATGCGGTGAAGGACGGTGACAAATCTCTGCTAAATCTTGTCTTGCCTTAACATTATCTTTTGTCTTATCGGTATATCGAAGCATGTGTTCCATATAGCTTCACTACATTTTTCATTGTGCATCACATCAATGTTGTGTCTGACTTCAATTTATTATAGTATGGAAGTTGCCAAAAGCAGCTTTTGTGTGTCCAATTGTGCAATTTGCCAAAGTTTTTGTATCACCACAAATTTGTCTATTTGGGCTTCGACTTCCTCTCCGTTAAATACCTTGGTGCCTCCTCAAACCTTTGTTGTGTTCTTCGAAATGCATAAGCTTGGGTTACGAATTCATGGTCCCTACGAGAAAGCGTCTATGACAATCAAACCAACAAGCCTTGCGACCATTACGGTTGAAATGCTTTGCTTTCACACAAGCATTCGGACACGCAAATGAACCATGTGTGCTCCAACCGCAAAAATACCATATGCAGGAAAATCATGGATGACCATAGATATGTTTTGCATTGTAAAGTTTTGCTTGAGTGAAGCATCCCATGTTTCTACCCCATCCCACAACTTGATAAGTTCGTCAACTAAAGGTTGCATTAGAATATTTAATTGCTTTCCGGATGCCGAGGACCCGGGGATAACGAGGGCAAGGAATATGTATTCGGCCTCAAGAGCTTGCACGGGGAAGATTTAATGGAGCCACAAACACCGCCAACATGAGTAAGGAGGCACCCAAACTAAATGGTGTGAAGCCATCTGTTGCTATAGCAAGTCGCACATTTCTAGGATCGCTGCGGCACAGGAAGTCCTCGTCAAATTGTTGCCAAGCTTCCCCATCACATGGATGCACCATCTTACCGGATGTGGAGCAACTATGCGATCGCATTAGCTTTGTTGTCTCCTCGTGTGCATACAACCTTTGGAGTCTATTTGTAATGGGGAGATACCGCAATACTTTACGTGGGACTTTATTCTTGCCAACCTCGTATCGAGAGGTATTACAAAAGTTGCACTTGTCTTCATGCTCATTATCTTTCCAATAAAGCATGCAATTATTATAGCATACATCAATTTTCACATATGGCATACCGAGACCCTCTAATAGCTTCTTCGAACGGTAGAAGTCTTCGGGCAACTTAGACTCTAGGGGCAAAAGTTCATGAATTATTTGTAATACATCATCATAATGTGCAATTGACATATTGTACTGTGACTTCATAGCTAGCAAGCGAGCAACAGCGGATAAACAAGAATGTGTTGTGTTCTCATGGACTAGTTCATCAGCACTAGCGACCATCCTATAAAAAGCCTGGGCAGAGGCATTTGGCTCCTCATCAATTGCTGGTGGATGGTCACCGGCTAGGTCACCCAACATATTATCCATCTGATCAGATTCATGAAATTCATCATGCCTAACGACAAGGCTCTCACCATGTGTTGTCCGTGTTTGATAATTTGCCCTAAACCCATATTTACTCAAGTGCAACTCGACAGTGTACCTGTTGTGCCTAAAGTAGTTCCGACACATTGCACACGGACACTTAATGGTGTCACCTTCGACTAAACTTGGATCAGAGAATGCACGATCCAAGAATTGTGTGGTGTGATCAATCCATTCATTAGAGGGAGTACTGCACCATTGCCACCAATATACATCCATTCATGGTGCGCCATTAAATAGTTACATGTTTAACAACTTGAACATGTTAATTATAAATATCATATGATGGTATGCCCAAATTAGAGAATCTGCACATAATTATTAATTTAGCAATCAACACATAACGTGGTTTATGATATAACTCCTACGTAAGACAAGAACAAATTTGGTCCAACATAACATTGCATTTGCAACAATAGGACATAATTTTGATTACTTACAGTGCAATATTTATTACTTATTATGCATCATTCGAACAATAGATTTTAGTAAAAGCATGAAAGACAACCATAAAAGGACATTCCTAAAAAGACAGTAATGTTGCATATAGTATGTTGTATGTACCTTTAAAATCTGGGCTTCAAACTCAAACACAATTGTGCGTAAATGGTAGATGTCAGGTCTTGTTCTTTACATATAATAATCCATGCTGCAACAGCAATATGTAGCTACTTCTACCCGATTGCTGTTAGCCAGCCTGCAAAATATGACATATTCCAAAGATTAGTTCTTGCTCAATTCAGTCATCTTTCACATGTTACCTCATTTATTTCCTGAAAATCACCAACATGAGGTTAGTAAATTTCATGCAACGCCCCATATTAGTTTTAGCATCACAAACAGAATCTAACTTTGTTACCTCTTTTATTTCCTGAAAATCACCAACAAACTATTGCGTTTAATTCAAGACTAGACTAGTTTGTATTGGAGAAATATTCACTATAATTTGCTTTTCCTTCTGTCTATATTCAGCTTACGGTATCACCTGTTGTGCTACAAAATCACGTGAAATTATTGCGTGAGTACCAGCAGCTTGTGATATCAGTAGTCGGCATTTCACCATATCAGTCCTAACGTATGGAGGAATCACAAGATTCAAGAGTACAACTCCAATAGAACTTGCCGGTTTGAGCGTACTCTTATTTTTTATTGGGCTGGATTTAGGGCTGCGGTACTATACGAGGAACATATTTGTTGATCTTGAGACCTACATCAGGACTGTCACACCGTAGAGATGGATCCTGACGCCTCCCATGCCTAAAAGCAAGCTTATCTTTTTGTTTTTCAGTAGCAAAAACCCACATGGTTACAGGCCTTAGGCTAGCCAATGCACTGATGGATGGCAAGCCATCGGCCACACATGTATATATAGGCGTTGCTTTTCTTTCTTTTTCTTTTTTTCTTTGTTTTGGTAGGGAAGGCATTGCACATTTATTCACCAGATGCCGTATGTCTATGCCTTTTGCTCACTGATTCCATACTGATGCAGTGACGTGAGACTCTTTATGATTTAAAATGAACACTTGATTAGAATTGTGAAATAAAGTTAACATTGTAATGTGGATCAGAGGTAATTAATGTTCGCGAAGTGTATGTACATTGTAATGTTTCTTACGTTAAAATGGCTGGTTTTTATTCATGATTCGTTGTAATCATCCTTTTGTTCAGATGTTTTCCTTTTAAAAGGAATTGTGTTCAGGATACACAATCTCGGTTTTAACTGAAGGTTTAGTATTGATTTATTATCATCAATTCATTGTCACAATTGACTGCTGACTCATACACATTATAAGCAAGGAACTCGATGTCATATTGTAAAAAGTAAATAACCATCTTGTCCTGTTGCGCAGTACGAGTTATTCTTTATGTGATCCATCGCTGCAATAAATCATGTAACTTAGAGCTTAACTGGTGATTAAGTACTAGTATGTCCTGCAGATGAAGACAACATCAAGGGTATGACTTTACTGCAGGCTGGAACTGCGATAAGGATTCTAGACCATGTCCATCTGGCATATCTAGCTATCCAACATACATGACATATCTTGCCTTTGGATTACCAACACCACTCAGGGAATTGATCTAGGGAGTAGATTAGTTCTTGCTCAATTCAGTCATCTATGCAGTACCAAATATATAGGGATATTGCTTCTACAAACATAGAACGTCAACAAAACAAGAACTTGAATTCTGACAGTTTCTACAAACATACCACGGGGGGCGTGGAGGCGGCGGGAGGGCGGGGGCGCAGGAGGCGCAGGAGGCGCGGGAGCCGCGGGAGGCGGGGGCGGGGAGGCGGCGGGCGGCGGGAGGGCGGCGGCGGGCAGGCGGGGCGGGGGCGGGCGGGCGCGTGGGGAGGCGACGGGCGGCGCTGGGAGGCGGCAGGGCGCGGAGGACGCGGGGCGGGGAGGCGGGGGGGGGGGCGTGGGGAGGCGTGGCGAGGGGCTGGGGCGCGGGAGGCGGCGGGAGGCGGGGAGGTGGTGGGGCGGGGCGGGAGGCGGTGGGGCGCGTGGAGGCGGCGGGGATATGAGCGCTAGAACTAGGGATTTTGGGAGAAGAAGTGCGGGATTTTTTTCAGTGGGCGCGCTGCCAATTTTTTTTCCCGCGCGCGGAACCTTTCCCATGTCAGGCCAAAGGAATTAACTTGACGGTTCTAACCGTCAGCAAAATAGGTTTTATTGAGCGTTATATAAAAACCGTCAGCAAAATTTGAATTTTGCTGAAGGGGTACTATTCCCGTGACCAAAACAGTAATCCTTGACGGCCGGTGCGGGCCCGTCAGCAAAATTGGTGACCGTCAGGTTTTCCTAGCTTTCTAGTAGTGTTTGGTGGAGTTCAACCTATATTTAGATCCGAGAAATGCAACAAGATATAAGATTATGACATCAAATGCATACCTCCGATATTTTCATCTTTCTTTCCAAATAAGACTAAACAAAAGCATATCAACAAAATTGTTATTCTCACATTTAAGATTTGGCATTAATCATGAGAACCAAATTAATGGAGCTTAAGAACTTACAACCGCTCGGTCTGCACTATACACGGTCATGTTGCCATGCCGGACTGTGTTCAACAATGATCATGGCCTTTGTATAGCTCTCTTGTTCGTACTCGATTACTTGTTGTATAGCATGGAATACACCAGATTGAGGTATGCGATTTTGCAGCCTTTTAGGGCTGTTGCGGACCACCCTCCCGCGGTGGGTCCTCATTGGCCCTCCGTCGCGCCCCGGGATGAGGAGCCGCCACTACATTGCTTCAAGATCCCGCCGCTGCCACGTTGTCACTGAGTTAGAGGGTCGTGGTCGTAGTCGTGGTAGCAATCATTGCCGGATAGGAGGAAGTTTCATATGTGGTCGTCGTCCTCCGCCGGCTGATTGGAGTGGAGACCAATGGCGACGGTTGTGGCGAGTTGCGGCGGTGGAGTGGGATGGGGACGGAGTCTCTTGACAAGTCCGTCGTCCTCCCGCGCGCTTGCGATGAAGGTCCAGCTAGGTTGCTTGTTGGGTCGTCGCGCGTCCTGGGGTGCAGCCTGCAGGCCGACCATTGGTGTAGCAACTGGTCTTGGTCCTTTGAGCAGGCATGCCTCCGTCGGTGGCTTCGTGGAAGAAGGAGGTGCCGGTGCCATCGGCTCATGCGGAGGGGTTGTAGGGGCGAGTCGTCACTGCTCGCCCGCCGGTGACCTTCCGCCCTCCGGCGTACTTGCGATGAAGGTCCAGCCAAGTTGTGTGTTGGATCATCGTCGACCGTTGGTGTTGCAGCTGGTCTGGGTCCTTTCGAGTAGACAGGCCTCCGTTAGAGGCTCCTTGGAGGAAGGGGTGGAGTCAGTGTCATCGCGTTATCCATTGCATCGTCTGCATCATGGTATGAGCGGAGGGGTTGCTTCCTCACCCACTTCAACCTGAAGCCTTCTAGTTGTCCTTTGGTGTATTGTGCTTGCTATGGCTCCCGTGCTCTTTGTTGTGGCTTGTCATGCTGGTGTTGCCGTTTGTTGCCGGTGCAATTGATGCTGGCGCAGTCGTGGTGGGCTCTGTGAGCCATGGTGTCACTGTTGCCATGGTGAGCACTTTGGTGTGGATGGCTGCATTTCAAACCCTTGCGAGAGTCGTGGTTCTTCAGCTTTGTGTGGTGCCTCGTTGGATGCCCAGCGGTCTTCTGTTTGTTAGTTGGGTGTGGTGTTTGGCTTCCCGGCAGGAGGCATGCCTTGCTGGTGCTTGCGGTGTTTCGATAGGAGTTCCTTTTGGGGTTCTTTTCCCTGTGTTTGGTGTCGCCCCTCTTGGGGCCAGTGTTTGGTGTCAGTGGTGTTTCCTTTGGGGCCGGTGTTCGTATTCTCCTCTTCTTGAAATGAATGGTAGAGCTCATGCTCTTGGTTTCAAAAGGCTTCTCAAATTGGGGTGTAAAAATAGATGTTGTTTTTTTGTTTGCAATTTTAATGTTGAGTTTTACAAACTTTGTTGCTTAGAATCTGAGAGTCTGTTCTGCAAGAAATTGGGATTAGGGGTTAGGGTCATGGACCGGCCCAGGGTTAAAAGAAACAGAAACCACAACCTAGCCGGTTTTCGGCATTTTTTGCTTTGCCTTGCGTGATATTTGTCTCTTCCACCTAAGAAACACTTGACAAATTCAGGCCCTAACTGTTGTTGTTGCCGCTGGACGAAAAGTACAAGATCCTTTTTGATGTTTTGGTGAATCTGGCACGTCCGTGATGCTGCGCTGCAGGAGGGTAAGATCATACCAGTTACAAGGTCGGTGCACTTCCTGGATGGCTTTCTTCAGTCACTGTTTAATGTCTGGCACCAGAACGTTGTGCCGGATATCAAGTGCAAAGCAACTCTTGGAGGCGGAGCTAGCAACCTGAAGCCTCAGGCCAGCACTAGCGCACCGCTGTCCACTGTAGTTCCCCCTGGTCATGGGAGATGCCGCAGAGTGGTTGGGCTAAGATATATGCAGGGAGTGCTTTCATTACTGAGGCTAGCGGCGTTGCCGGGATTGTAATGAGATAAGTTTGTGGCAGCGCCATACCTGATATTTTAGGGTCCTATGCTAGATTTAAAATTAGTTCATATACTTAATAAAAGTCAACTGAAAAAACTAAAATATATTCTTTATTTGATATTACAATTGCAATACATTTTTTACTTTTCACACTAACAAACGAGTGGTCTGAGCACGCAAGCGTGACTCCGCACGTGTAGGCCTGGTAATAGTTCAAAGCCCACCCTAGACACACCCTAACCCATTCAAAAAGAAACCAACTTCCCAAACCAACTCAACCCACAAATTAAATTCTAGAAATCAAATCAATCCAGCCACATGCACTTTACATCCAAACCAAACCAAATCATTTCACCAATTCGGGTTAAACCCATTTCCAACCATTTCAGCCCAACCCAACAGCCACAGCCCACAGCCTAGGCCACAAGCACCAAGAGAGCCACTCGGCCAAGATCTGAGGAGGAAGGGCGAGTCGATGGCACCAAGCTGCTCATCGTCTAGCATGGCCTCGCATCACATCGCCGGAGGAGGAGGGGGAGAGAGAGAGAAGGATGGAGGCGGCCAAGAAGCGCAACACCGGAGCAGGCGCGGTGGCTGCGAGGTCGGAAAAGAGGAGCAAGAGGGGCCACGGATCCACCGCACTGTTCGTGGCGGTGGACTACGCCTTCCTGCTCACCTTCGCCAGGTTCCACTCCTACCTCGTCACCTCCCAGCTCCTCCCGT
This sequence comes from Phyllostachys edulis, assembly GCA_036346405.1. Classification (NCBI taxonomy): domain Eukaryota; kingdom Viridiplantae; phylum Streptophyta; class Magnoliopsida; order Poales; family Poaceae; genus Phyllostachys; species Phyllostachys edulis. Next base: position 42,951,027 of record CM070551.1, on the reverse strand, counting down.
CTGTCGCCTCCTCCGCCGCCGCCTAGATTAACATCTCACGTTCTTGGGTTCTTGAGTTTTTCCCTCTCTTGTTTGGATCCGACCTAGTTGTGAGGCCGCGAGGTCTCCCAACGGATGGTTGTTCATGTCTCATTTTGTTTTATTTCCTCTGTAATTCCATGTAATGAGATGAGAACTAGCGATGTTGTTCCTTGGCAATTCGGCATGGTGATGTGAGAATTTAATGCTTGCTTGTTTCTTTGTTCATGTCCTTCCTGTTTGGGTTGTGTGCATCTTGATGGAAAGGCCGAGAGAGTTATTCTCTTCTATTATCAAAAAAAAATAAAGTAAATGTCATAAAACCCTAGATTTTGGGGCACTAGTATCAGAAAACCCCACGTTTTGTGATTTGTTTCAGAAAATCCTAGGTTTTGGTCACGCCACAACGCGTGGCGTGACAAAAGCACGTTGTCACGCCACGGACCTCGGCGTGACCAAAGTGACGATAGCCTTGTCACGTCAAGATCTGTGGCGTGATAGCACGCGTTTGCCACGCCAAGATCTGTGGCGTGATCAAAACCTGGGGTTTTCTTAAACAAATCACAAAACGTGGGGTTATGATACTAGTGCCCTAAAACCTGAGGTTTTGTGACATTTACTCAAAAAAAAAAAGTCATTCCTGAATGGTTGGGGTTTCGATTCGGTTCATGCGACTGATGCCATTACATCAGATTTTTTTTACCTTAGATCCACCTAACGAGAGTGTCAAAGATGATTCTCACGGCAGAAAGATGTAAATTTCTCATTCATGCTTAGATTGCGCATTTGTTTTTAGTTCAGATAGTCACGGCAGCCTGAACCAGCCCTTCTTCAGACTACCAAAACGGGCTAGTTACAAGCATATGACGATCGCACTTGGATGGATTCGCATCCTCTACCATTCTCTATCTGCATTTTCAGTCACTGTAGTTGTTAGCTGTGGTAATTGGTGAGAACTAAAGACTTTTGTTCTCAAATGACACGAAAAAAAAACGAAGGAATGATATGATATTATTCACGTTTACAGAAATTGCGCAGTTTCTCTTTTCTTTTCAAAATTGCACAATTAAGAGAAGAACAGGAAGCTTGGTTAACTCGCGTGGCAGCCAAGAGCCAGCTCAACCAGCCCATTCCAACCCGCAGGGCCAAACTGTGGGTCTAAATCATACAAACTCGAAAATTCTTAATCCAAACCAAACCAAATCAATCCGATTTTGGTCCAAATCCAATCCAAATCAGACCATTAGCTACCTCAAACCGTTTTCATCCATCCAAAGTCAATCCAAATTGAAACCAACTCGTTTAACCCGTTGCAATCCAACCTATTACCAGCCTACGCACGTCACGCCGAAGAAATGGCGAGTTCCCGATTATTTCGGCCCGGCGCTTGCACCCGTAGAGGAATTCAATATTCCACGGACGTGGCCCCCACATGATCTGTTTCCTTCAGAGCTGTGCATTTCCGGTTACAAGCATATGACGATCGCACTTGGATGGATTCGTATCCTCTACCATTTTCTATCTGCATTTTCAGTTACTGCAGCTGTTAGCTGTGGTAATTGGTGTGAACTATAGACTTTTGTTCTCAAATGACACGAAAAAACCGAAGGAATGATATGATATTATTCACGTCTACAGAAATTGCACGGTTTCTCTTTTCTTTTCAAAATTGCACAATTGAGAGAAGAGCAGAAAGCTTGGTTAAATTTCAGATAAGTTTGCGATGTTGATTATAAGAACTTTCCCCTGAAAATTCCATCGAATACATACACGAGACACAACTCACGTGGCAGCCAAAAGCCAGCTCAACCAGCCTATTCTAACCCACAGGGCCAAACCGTGGGTTCAAATCATACGAACCCGAAAATTCTTAATCCAAACCAAACCAAATCAACCTGATTTTGGTGCAAATCCAATTCAAACCAAACCATTAGCTACCTCAAACCGTTTTCATCCCTCCAAAACCAATCCAAATTGAAATCCAACTTGTTTCACCCGCTGCAATCCAACCTATTACCAGCCTACGCACGTCACGCGGAAGAAATGGCGAGTCCCCGATTATTTCGGCCCGGCGCTTGCACCCATAGAGGAATTCGATATTCCACGGACGTGGGCCCCACATGATCAGAGCTGTGGCCCCCCGTGACATGTGCTGGTTAAATAAGGGGCCGGCAGAGATCGTCAACTCAAGTTTGAGGCAGTGGAACTTGCTTATCGCGCCCCGCCCCGCCCCTGAGCCCTGACCACAAACGAAACCAAACACACCACTCCAACAGCGGGCGACCGCCGCAGCTGCCGAGCCGATCGATGGCAGAGTCCGGCGAGAAGCGGCCTCCGCCGCCGACCGCGGCCTCCGGTGGTGGTACGTCCACACTCTGTCTTTCTCTGCTCTTCTGTGCCTTCTTTACGCTTATGTTTGGGCGGTTGGTTGGTTGGCTTCTGTTTGTTCCTGTGGTACGATGTGATCTGCTTGATTTGGCTTCGGTTGATTTCTTGTTTCGTGAGTATGACTGGTTTTGCTTGTGCATGTGGTAGTACGATGTGATTTGCGAGATTGTTCGGTAGTGAAGCCACTCTGTTCGTTGCTTCCGGCTGGCCAGTACCCTTGGGGCTTTTGCTAGATGCAAGCGTGCGTGAGCCAAGAATTGTTGAGAGTCTCTTATTCTCTTTACCTTGTGCATTTTGGGTTTGATCCGTATTCTGCTCAAAGTTACTTACCTTTCCGTGTTCTTGATTATTTTCTATCCATTTTCTGCCCGTCTCAACCAGTCGCAAAACTCAACTTTTGTTGCAAAGTTTCCTAGCACCGTAATATTCCCGTCCAGTCACTTTCAGAACTAGAACTTTCTTCTCCAAGTTTCCTAGCGCCGTGATATTCCCGTCCATGTCACTTTCAGAACTAGAACTTTCTTCTCCAAGTATTTCATTGACATAAGAAGCCAACAAAAGACATAAATAATTGAAGAAACCATCCTGGATCGATTTCCTGCAAAGTCTCTGGTGCTGCTTTCCAAAGGAAGAAAACAGTTGCTCAGTTCGAGAAGTGTACGCGAGTTTGTCGCTTGCTTCTAGATGTGACCCAATAAGGGTTGCCTTCCTTGAGAGGATGATTCCTACAGACAGAGCAGTGCTTTCTTCATAATTGATAGTGAAATGCTACTATTTAACATGAGTGAACACGTACTAACTTTGTAGTACTTGTTCTTCGTTTAATGGAAAGTGGGCGTTCAAAGTCCTTTGGACAGAATAAAAAAGGCATCGTGGTAGAAATGCAAACCACACCTCTAAGAGTTGACCTTGATCTGCAGTACAGTAGTTCGTGTCTATTATCGAAGAACCTGCACAAATATTGAAATAGGGTTTTGTATTATTTGTTAGAACGCCCTGTTGTGATAGCGAAATCGCTATATGTATATATATATTGGTATTCTGTTGCACATCAAACCGCTATTGTTTAATCCATTATATAGGGACTAGGGAGTGAGTTGACTATGGATAAAGTGATGAACATGGCTTGAGACTGACAGTCCAAGCTGTCACATTGTTTTATCTTTTGTTTCAACTTCTTGGCTGATAGAAGCACCTCGTATAGTTTATTTTTATTTGGGACCTCTTTAGCTGTGATTATCCTTTCAGACTTTATTAATCTGCAAAGTGTACAGAAAATCAAAGTGATTTGCTTTTCCATGTTCTTATTATTTGGTGTCCAGTCTCAAGTCTCAACCATTTGCAAAACTTAACTTTTGTCGTAAAATTTCCTAGCACTGCAATATTCATGTCCCTGTCGGTTGTACAAATTTCCTTGACCAAGTATTTTCTTTACAAATTTGTATCCAACAAAAAGTCATATATAAATGAAGAAACCATCCTGAATTCCTGCAAAATATCCAGAGTTGTTTTCCCAGAGGAATAAAATAGCTCCATTTTTTTACATTACCTAAGTTGCAGAAGTGTAAGAGTGTGTTTCTTGATGCTCGAACTAATCCAGATGACCCATGATGGGGTTCCAGAGACTTGAGAGGATGATTACATATTAGCAAGGTTGTTAGCATCGTGATCTTGAATCGACTCGGAGATGCTAAGATAGGATCGAATTGTAGAATCTAATGTTCTACCTGATTCTACTAAATATACTGTAGGATCGGAATAGGCGACTAGAGGGGGTGAATAGGAGCGCCTAATCTTTTTTATACAAATAATGGATTCAAGTCGCAATTCGCAAATCACTCCAATAGCTATGAGAGCTATGAAGTTGAATGCTTAAGCACAGTGGAAGACTTGTAATGAATCCACTCCTAAACCCCCAAAGCACAGTAGCAAACTCCCTGAAGAAGTTCTGAAAAATCAGGGAAATCGGTACTACCATAGTATAACCAGCGGTACTATCTATAATCGGTACTACCGCAATGTACTGAGCGCTACTACCGCACCGCGGTACTATCTCAGGCAAATGAAAGGTACTACCGATTGTCCTGGAGATGAACCCGACAGCAGAAAAACCAAATCTAAAATTGGCACAACTTTTGATTTACAAGGGCAAACTCTACGAAACTTGAAACACAACTTCTCTAAGATATTAGCAACCTATTCCAAGCAAAGATCGTAGATATCCATGCCAAGGTTCCTACCTTTTTCAGTTTGAGAGAAGTCTGTTCCTGGAACAGTGAAAACAGCCCAAAATCCAAAACGAAAATTGGTCTAACTTTTGATCTACAAGATGAAACTTGACCAAACTTGAGACACACCTTCCTAAGGATATCAGGAACCTATTGCAAGCAATGATCGTCCAGATCTATGCCAAAGTCCTGACCTTTTTTCTATTTGAACGAAGGTGGTTTCAAAACTGGACAAGAACGAAAACTTGATCCAAACACTTGCTCGTGGGTGATTGATGATCAAGATGATCCTAGATGTATTCCCACATGTCACAGCAAGCCAAAACACAGTAAGAGCACAAGAGAAAAATCACAGAACAAAGAAAGCCCCAAAAACAGAAATAGAGAAGATGAACACAGAAAGACGAACTTGTGCAAACTGATTGGATTGATTTCAGATCAAGGAATGATTGTTGGTTACAGCCACTCCAATCTAGGAGGACAAAGCTCATCACGTGAGCACACACTCAATCCAACCCTAGAACCCTAGCCTCTCATCTCTTCTCCTCAAAACCCTAAAACACAATAGGACACACAAGGGTTTGGCTGGCTCTCTCCAATGTACCAAGAATTTCAACAAAGACCAAAGAACCCCTATTTATATGGAGGCTAAGCATCTAGAGAATATTCCATTAGGGCACCCATTAAACCCTAACACACAATGGGTTAACACACGCATGCATCTCAAAGGTCCGTCTTCATCATCATCTTCGATTGGCCTAAACCGCTTTACCATGCGCCGACCCGCACCGCGGTTTAGCCAAAGGCCACCAAAGCGGTATTTGGTGAAATTACCAAAATACCCCTTCTCGATCCTTCTCCAAAAGACCGAGTCCACAGATCGTGAAGCAATCCCATGCTTCGCCACGTGTAGGTTGATCAACGGCTCCATATCGGCAAGTCTCTTCCGTCCGGATCCCACCAACACCATAGCACTTGCACCGACTCCCGCGCCGCTTGATCCAACCAGTCGCACCGAACTACCCGTTCGGTCATCCATGTCCATTCTGCGCCCCGCTTGAGTCCTCTGACCTCACTCGGCATCCTTGATCGTTCTAGACCTCAGCTCTCCAAGCTTAGTCCCGATCCACCTCGCCGCTGACCGTCATAGACCTGCAAGCCACCTGCACAGCAATAGACCAAGAAACCATTTCCGGGAACAAGTTCTTCACAACTTGACCCATGTTAGCCAAAACATGCATCATGCAACACATATGCACTGATGAACATGAACTTGACCTAACACAAAATCAAATCTCCAAATGAAACACAATTCAGCACAATTCAATTCAAAATGTGGTATTACCGCCATTAAACCACCGGTATTACCGCAACGCGGTCATATCGCCAAAAGCACTGCGGCCATACCGCACCCTGGAGAAATCCCAAAATCTCCAAAACATCCTCTCTGGAAATTCCATGCCGCTCTCAAGCGGTCTGACCGAAATGCGGTACTACCGCCGTACAAAACACGGTATTACCGCTCTCCAAGAAATCCAAACTCAAAAGACACCTTCTCTGGAAAAAACGTACCGTCATTTACCTTGCGGTACATCCGGCTCGCGATACTACCGCCACTTCCCTAGCGGTACTACCGCTCCACAAAAATCCGCAAAGTCCTCAGAACAACGTCCTTTGCCACGTGGATGCTCCAGATCAACCCGGCCGATCGGACCGCAGGTCTCACAGCCGTCAGATCTAAGCGCCTTTCGGACGATCCGAACGTTTCACATGATCTGCATCGTTCGATTTCAATCGGACGCTTCACATGAACCCTACACGTTCGGAACCGACACTTGCGGTAGTTCCGCTCCATATTGCGGTTATACCGCCCACCGGTAGTACCGCGGCCACAATGCCGGTACTACCGTAAAACCTGACACTTGCTGAAAACCACAGAATTCAACAAACTTTCAAAGCAATTGCCAATTGTCTCATCACCTAAGATCATGAGCATGTCCCATGACATCCATAATGTCCTCATGACATCCACAATCTTCCCCTTGATGAACACATTGGTAATTTTCCAAAAATGTAAGTTTGATGGTTTGAAAAAGAAAATATATGGCATTTTCGCGCAAAGGCTCAACTTGGCTCAAAAGCAAGAGAATGCAACGAAAAAGACCAAGTTGGCTTCAGAATTGTTTCAGCAAGTGAGACACAGCAAGAAGAAGCAAGAAAAGCTTCAAATTCCAGAGAAGAGTCAAAATCTCACTAAAGGTCCATATGAAAGAACAATTGTTCTATTTGACCATTGATCATTGTGAGTCTACAAGAATTGCAATTTAGATTCAGAAAAGACAATAAGATCAAAAGAATGCAATTTAAATGCTCCCCCTCACTATGATCACCAATTTACAAGAGAAATTTTCATAATTTTTATTTTTCTCCAATTCTCTCCAAAAAGCTCCTAACTCCTTATTCTTACAAAACTTCTCCCCCTTAACATCCTGAGCTTCTACCCCTTTTCCTGAAGGCTCTTTTTCACATTTTTGCCAAAACTTCTCCCCCTTTGACAATGGATTCATCAAGGAATCATCCATTCCTCTCATCCAGAGATGACTGATGCACAAGCAAAGAAGAAGCAAAAGAAAGAGCATGCATGAAATGCAATGGGGTGGCTTCATTTTTATTTTGATTTTTCAATTTTTAAGAAAAAGAAGCTTTGGAGATTACTCAATTGAACAGGCTAGCATTTCTATTAACACTCAATACATATCAAGCCTGACAAGGCTTGCAAGATCATGTTAAGACATATATAGCAAAGCTAGGTTAAAGAGCTCAATATACCACATGTTGTTGGATTAAATTAAGCAATGCTTCAAAATTACCAAGTTCAACAACAGATATCCTAAAGTGATAATGGCCATGTCAGAATGTCATTGTGAGAACCAGAAGCTAGCAATGGCCATCTAGGAGACAAAAGTCATGAAATGAATCATTTTGCTCAAGTTTTTGTCAAAAGCCCAAATTTCAACTGTTCTTCATTTGCAATGAATATTCAAGTTGATAAAAGGTCTATCTTAGTAAAGAAGATCTTGGACTAGGAGCCATCCACAATCCCTTCCTAAGTTTCAACCAATTTTTGACAGTTTATTTTCTTAGCCATGTGCTAGACCTCAAGCCTTGCCGCGACCATCCCAAATAACAAAAGCTTAAAACAGTGGTCTAGGTCATCCAAAACTCCCCCTGAGTTCATGCCTAGTACAATGGCAAGCCGTCTCATGAGAAAGAATTGGTGAGATCAGTTTTTTCGCACAAAAGAGATCATTTTTCATTTTGCACAAAGGTTGTTTTAGATTTTTTTTTTTAATGAACTGAAAGCTCAAAGATGTTCAATACTAGATTCCAGAGCTAACAAAGCAATTTTGACAAGACCAATGTCACAAAAGGATCACTAATTGTGCAACTAGCTAAAAGATCCACAAATTGCTATTTTCAGTTCAGGTTATTTAAAAGTTCTAGATCATTTTGCCAAGACATTGCTACACATGTAAAAGCATGATAATTCTAGCAAGTCAAAGAACTAGACACAATCTTGAGAAAGAATTGAAATACTAAAGCTCAAGAGGGTAATAAGCAAAGCTTCATCAAATTTAAAAGACGAGCATTAAAGCTTATATTACAATGCATCTTTTTGTAATTTTCATATGAATGCAATATGATACAATGAGATGCACAAAAGACTTAAAAGCCAAAAGGATCCGAAGAAGATACCACTTGAAGAAGGTATCAAAAAAGATCCACAAAAGTTCATATGAACAAGGAAAGTTCAGAAAAGAACTAACTCCCCCTCAAACCAACTCATAGGGATAAATTATCCCTAACTCGCTTCTCAAGGTGGCAAATCTTGTTGGGTCAAAAAGGCTTTAAGGGAAGAAACCTGCCAAAAGAGTCAAAAACTCCACAAGAAAGCACAAAGACTTCAAACACCATACGATCTCTAGGGAAAATAACTCGAAAAGCTAAGGAGCGAAACACCAACACTAAAAAGCCCTACAGGCAGCTCAAAACCTGCTAAGACAAGTGATTGGGAGACAAGCTCGACCTAGACTGTGAAAGAAGTGCATCCTAGAAAACATGGGATAAGAAGAGTGTCTAGAAAGGATACGTGCTAGAACAGAGCCTCTTATCTACCCTGAACTCAACAAGCCCAACACCTGACACGAACCAGATGCTATGCAAGGTAGATTAGGGATACCATACACAAAAGTGGTATAGAAGCTCGAACCTGAGTCGCACTGCTTGGCAGTGAGATGTAGTCATGATGGATGAAGATCCATTCCTTGAAGCTCCAGAAGGTAGTTGCGCTCACCCATCATCCTCATCTCAAATTCCTTCGTTTCTAAGAAGTGATAACCAGCATTGAATGCACAAATGAAGAAGAACCAACAGCTTGATGTGATACCACTTGTAGGACCACATGTTCTTCTTCTCAGCTGAAAGGCCACACCAAAGAGACAGAAAAAGTATATGCCTTGGTACTGGGTTAGTGAAACATTATCTAGGGAAAACAGTACCAAGACACAAGACTAGCAAGGATAGTAGAGAATGATCCAAAACTCATAAAAGCATATAATCAATAATTCAAAACATAAGCATGAAGATAGAAAAATCAATTGCAGCACATGCTATCCAGGATATGACAAAGCTCAAACTATCCTTAATCCACAATTAGGCATAGGAGCAAGCAAACAAGCACATAGCAAATCACACATCATATGTACAGTCATAGATAAAGCATGCTAGTGAAAGCTATGGCAAGACTCATGCATCCACAATTAACCGTAAGGCACAAAAACCATGTAAGCATAAAGCATTTTATAGAACAAATCATGAATAATGAATGCTAACATGGAAATAGAGTAAACATGTGGATACATAGAGCAAAAACCAACAAGAGCAAGATGATAAAAGCATCAAAACAGTACACGCTCTTGATGACAAAACCAAGCTTATATAACCAAGGAGACAAATAACAATATGATACATGGATGCATAAGCAAGGTAAAGGCATGATGAAAGATATCACAAGAGTAACACATGCCAATATGGTACAAGTGAGCACAAAGATAAGCACAACATGCCAAGATTGAATAATCATGAAGGTAAATGCATGAAGGTATAAGATTGCTCACAAAACAGGTGTAGATGCCGATCATTAAAGCACATGCCTCTTGGAGGCCATCATTGGGGTGGAGAACCATCAAGTGTCTCGATCATGTAATGAAGCAAAAGATCAGAATCTTTTAAGTCCATATTTTTCAACCCGCGTTCACGGTACCTACACATGAGAAAGGCAAGGTGTCCAAGTCTGGGATCCTGAAGGGTTAGAGAGCAAATGCTTGGGAACTCAAATCTTGGACACACCACCAACAGAAGCAGTCGAACCATTATGTGAGTTAGTATGATGCGAATGATGGTCCATGCAAGAAGATCCAACACCAACCTTGAAGACACGCCACGAGTGGACAACTCGATGAGAAAAACGAGATCCAGCTCTAGAAAAGCGGCGATGACCTTGCTTGAAAGCACCATGATAAGAACCAGTAAAAGCACCAAAAGAACTCACATATCCTTACCGTGGGTGTGTACCTCGATGAACAAAATGAGGTCCACCTCTTGGAAAACGATGGAAATCCTGCCTCGTGGCAGCTCGTGGGACAAAACCAAAACCATGAAAGCCAAGTCCACGATGCTGTTCAACACCACTAGAAAAGGTGTCAAAGAAGCTATCAACAAAGCGAGTCTTCGTGCTAGGATCTTTAGTGTGCATGTCATGAGAAAGACTATGCCCACTGGGAGACTTAGAAGCATGAGCTCAACACAAATGTTTTGCACGCCGAAAACAGAAATCTGCATGATATCCATTCTTCCCACAAAATGAGCAATGGTGTAAAAGTCTACTAGGAGACACGGTCCGAGAAGACGAAGCACCATTATGGCTCAAAGAAGAAATCCTAGAAGAACTAGCATCATGACTCGTCCTCGTATCGACACTAGACTCACACATGCCATAAGAAAGACTATGTGTGTTCCTAGAGGTACGACGACGCACTCGATGCTCATGTTTCATACGGCGAAAGAAAAACTCGAAAGTGTGTCCATCTTTCTTACAAAAGGTGCAATGATACTTCTTTGTAGTATCATTTGAGGAAGAAGCATCTTTATCTTTTGAAATCCCTTGGACAACACAAGAAGAGTTTGAAAGGGTCGAACCTCCCAAAGAAGAGCTATCTAAAGCGATGGCACAAAAACCAACATCAAGTGACTCACGTTTAGCACGAAAAGACTTCAACTCCGAATGCAAAGATGCACGAGAAGTCTTAAAAACATCAATCTCGGAGTGAAGGCAAATACAAGAGTCACATGATTTGGCGCTCATATCATCGCGCAAAGACTCAATTTCGCTCTTCAAAGAAATGCAAGATGTGTAAGAAATTAATGATGCTTTCGTATTAAGCATGCAATTCAAGTCATCAATTTCAATTTTTAAATGAGCACAATTCTTGCAAAAGTCTAAACCATCCTTAAGCAATTTTTCATATTCTAAGCACATGCTACAAGGCCTAGCTTTGATATCAATAATGTTAGCCCTAGCATTCTCTAATTGCTCAAGGTGCATGGAATTAGTCAATTTCAACTTTTCAATTTCAGCAAGCATGTCTACACAAGAATCGCAATTATTTCTAGCCATAGAACTAAGATTGCCTATTTCTAACGTAGCATTATCAAGCTCATGATGTAAGGCAACACAAGAATCACATGACATAGAAGCATTTGATTTCAATAATTCATTTTCAGATTTTAGACATGCAAAAGAGTTATTCAAGTTCTCCATGTCTACAAGCAATGAATCATAAGCGTTCATGGAGGTTTTTAATTCGGCAAGCTCAAGAGACAAACCACCCTTCTCTCTTTTTAGCCGTTTTATTTTCTTCCTAAGAGCATGCAATTTGTACTCATATGAAATCAAGCCATCAATGAGTTTTTCTTTGCTCACCTTGCTTAGCTTCAGTAGGGGATCATCCTCGGAAGACTCATCACTATCATCCTCAAAATGCTCTTCATCTTACTCATCCTCAAAAGCTACTGTGCATATGCCAACGGGCTCCTTCTCCTCGGGCTCCAAGCGTATCTCATCCCTAAAACTAGGACAATCAAAACAAAATGGATAGCCACAAATATCGTAGGTGAATTGCTCCTTAATAGACATCATAAAAATCGTATGTTCAAGCCTCTCGTCACGATGGACATCAACGGCAAAAGAACTACGATAAGATGCAAAGAAGCGCTCACAAGTCGGCACACTAGTCGCCATGCTCAAAGATCAGTTAAGATCACAAAAGAGCAAACCTGGCTCTGATACCACTTGTAGAACCAGAATAGGCGACTAGAGGGGGGTGAATAGGAGCGCCTAATCTTTTTTGCACAGATAATGGATTCAACTCGCAATTCGCAAATCACTCCAATAGCTATGAGAGCTATGAAGATGAATGCTTAAGCACAGTAGAAGACTTATAATGAATCCACTCCTAAACCCCCAAAGCATAGTAGCAAACTCCCTGAAGAAGTTCTGAAAAATCAGGGAAATCGGTACTACCACAGTATAACCAGCGGTACTACCTATAATCGGTACTACCGTAGTGTACCGAGCGGTACTACCTCAAGCAAATGAAAGGTACTACCGATTGTCCTGGAGATGAACCCAACAGCAGAAAAACCAAATCTAAAATTGGCACAACTTTTGATTTACAAGGGCAAACTCCGCGAAACTTGAAACACAACTTCTATAAGATATTAGCAACCTATTCCAATCAAAGATCGCAGATATCCATGCCAAGGTTCCTACCTTTTCAGTTTGAGAGAAGTATGTTCCTGGAACAGTGAAAACAGCCCGAAATCCAAAACGACCCAACTCTAGGGCACCCGAGAGGTCCTCCAAGACCTCTGGAAAGTCCATCAGACCTCCAGAGAGGTCAGAAGGACCTCTCGGACAGTCCACGGGACCTCCCGGGAGGTCAGCGAGACCTCTGGAGGTCCAGGAGAACATGACCCGAGAGGGTCTTGGAGCCAGGGAGCACCCACGGACCTGCCACGGCCACAGTCAGAGAAAAACGAGGAGGTCTGAGGGCACCCCAAGACCACCCGTGACCCTCCAGATGAGGTCGTGGAGGTCCGAGACCACCTCAGAACCTCACACGTTCATCCCATTGTGAGGACATAGAGGTCCGAGCTTGCTCCAGGGTTCCCTGTGAAACCCGAGCTAGTCCCAAGGATCATGGCTAGCTCTTCACAGTAATAATACAATGGTGGTAACATCCAAAACGCATCTTTATTAAAGCAAAATATCTACAGAGTTGTTTACAAGGTGGCCTTGGGCCAAACATGTACACAAAAGGGCAAACGACAAAAGTTCCATCAGCACGCCACAGGCAACTGACTGGAAGGCACAACCTATTCGTTTGGGTCTTCTTCACTGCCAAGGTCCTCTCTTGGCAAAAATTGTAATGAGCAAGAGTGAGCACACAACCGTGCTCGCAAGTTACACCCGTGGGTTAGCAAAATGACATGCATATATGGATAATCAACGGGTGGCATAATATGGTTAATTTGCACAAAGCCAATTTTCTTTCAAATACCATTACTAAGTTCCAAAGCAGGTCTTTATAACTAAAATTCATTTTAGCAAAGCAATTTTTCAGTTGGATAACATTCATCAACAAGTTGGTGAAGGATACCCTCCTAACACCAGGCTCCCTGCACAAACCCATGGGGTAGCAATCCCAAAACAGATTTGAAAACATTTCTGGAAATCCCAAAATCAACATCTAACTCTGAGTAGCCTTTGCCAGCACGTCCATGACTGTGGACACGGCTATTCGAATAGATTTAACTCTGCAGAGGTTGTACACTTTACCCACATGACATGATTTCTCTAGTTTATCCAGCATCCGTCAATGCCACCTCTCACTACCAAAGGTAAGAGGTCTAGAGCTCATGACAAGGCCTTTACAATGCATTGCCCCACCACAGCCTTTCCTTGCTAAGGTTTCACTTTCCTATGGATCGCAATCCGGCGGAAAGCCCCCTCTTGCACCAGTGGGAGCGATGGGTCATAAAAGACCATTAGCCCTACAAGACCTCCCACACCTCCAATGGAGCAAAGATATAGTGGAGTTACGCAAATTACTCAGCCAGGTCCCACGCCCCATTCTGGAGACATGTGGTTGCACGATTGTGGCATAGCCCATTATAGGCATGGCATTGGTCGCTCAAAGACCGGTCCTCACATGACTAGGGCGACTCTCACAAACCCTTGGACCTCCACTTTAGCCAGGATAGAGTCCGTGCACAAACATTGCACCAGCCAAGCCAACCAATTCGCCCCAGTCTAAATCCAATTTCATTTTCTTTGCTTCCCCAGCAACACTTTCATATTCCCATGACAACCCAATGTCATGGTCAAAACATTTTAAGCAATATTTGGTCATGTTGGTAAAGATTTCCCCAAATCAATACTTTTGGTCTAAGCTTGACTAAGCACAGGTTTTTCAAATGGTCTTGGCTCACACTACTGCATGACCCAAGTTTGATCTAAAGGTGACAATAAGTTCAGCCCAAAGTCAACAGTGGCCATACAAAGGAAGTAGGCATAACTATGAATTTAAAACAGGTATTGAAATAACTTGGTAGAAATAGGCATGCATTAAACTTTGAAACTGAACATAAATAAATTGAATTATTGGGTGCAATATGATCAAGAGTGTAACTTGCCTTGCTCGCTATCCTGAAAATCTTCCTCTTCAGAACCCTCAGACTCCCTGGAGTCTTCGCAATCTACACGTGTAAAAGAGCAAATTCAAAGAAGACTCAAATAAAGATCCAACTGAGATCAACAAAAAAACCAAATGAACCCCAGAGGGAGTCCAGAACTCAACCAATAGAAGAGGTCTATATTTTAGAATAGGTTCTTATGGGAGAGGTCTAAGCTTACCAGGAGAAGATGGTCTTTTAGCAAAAGACCCCAAAGGAGTAATTCAAGCAATAGAACAGGGAAGTCCTGGGAAATGGCTCTTGCGTAAAGTCCAGAGAGGAGGTCCTCACACAAAGGCCATAGAAATCCGAAAAGAAGTTCACCAGGGGAGGTCCTGAGATGGACACGACCAGCTCAGTGCAGTGGCAAAAACAAGAGCGGAGGAGATCGCCAAGGGACTTACCAGGGACAAGAAGAAACAATGGATGGAGGGGAGGTCGTGAGCAGCAAGGTCTTCCCTGGGAGCCACTGAACGAGAGCCAAGATAACAGAGTGTGGAGAAAGGTGATGTGGTAGAATTTCTTGGTCTAATTGTAGTCAAGGTGGTGAGGAAAACTAGAAATATACGTGTCAAGGATAAGTATAGAAATGGGTGAAAGGTAGGTGAGTGGCAGAGCAGGTGTCACTACCACCCTGGTTAAAAGGTACGAGAAAGGACAACGTATGTTGCTATGGGAAGGAACAAAGAATGATGTCAGGGTACGGCTAAGTGACCCAATTCATAGTAAACACCACGTATGTGGATGCATTTAATGTGACAAGACATGTATTAAATGCCCAAGATATTAACGTGGCGGAGGAAATGAGAATGACTAAGTCTGGCAAGTGGGGCCAGTCAACTTAGAAACAGTCGAGTCAAGAGGGGAGGTATTGCCCCGCGGAGGAGGTATTTGAGGAGGTCCGAGAGGCTTAGGAGGTCCTAGGCCCAAAGGACAGGGAGGTCTAAATGTTGAGGAGGTCTGGACATGCGGAGGTCTCGACGGTCAGGATCAACAAAAGGAGGTCCTGACGGTTGGGATCTCATCAAGGGAGGTCGGGTGAGGAGGTCCGGAGAACTACAAGAAGGTTCCATGGTTGAGATCAAAGGTAAGTTGAGGTCTGGGCGGTTGGATCTCCGAGAGGGAGGTCCAACAGCCAAGATCAAACGTGCAGGGGAGGTCTGGGCCTTTGGATCCAAAATGGGGAGAGGTCCAAACCGTTAGATTCGGAACAAGGAGAGGTCCAGGCGTAGGGGTTCCCAGAAAAAGAGGTCCTAGGGAAGAAATCCACGACAGGTGGTCCAACAGGAGTTCGCAAGGATCAAAGCAACCCTAGGGTGGTCCTTTCGGCCAAGAAGAAATGCCAAGGTGATTCAAATGAACTCAGGAGAATCGAAGGCACATAAGAGGTCCACTGGAATGCATGGAGGTCCGAATGAAAAGAGGTCTGGGCATTGGGAAGTGCCCAGGCAACAAGGGGTCTTGACTTAAGAGAAGTCTGAACAGAAAAGAGGTCAGAGCCCAAGAGATTCGAACCAACAAAAAGGTCCAAGTGACCAAACTCAAAGGGAAAAGGCCTGGACATAAGGGTATGTCCAGGTGAGAAAAGGTCCAAGCCTCAAGAGAGGTCTAACTTCAAGAACCACTGGGGAGGTCTAGGCCACAGAGAAGGTCTAAACCTACATAGCCCGAAAAAGATAAACTGAAGGGAGGATCTGCCAAGCATACCAGTAAAGAGATATCAACAACTCAAACCTCTCCAACAGAACCAAACTTTGAATTCTCATTAAAGTAAATAGTTTTAATTTATTTTACACATTAAAAAAAAGTTTAGAAAATCAGGATGTTACAGCAGCCCCCAATAGCAGCCAGCAACCCCTATTTATATGGAGGCTAAGCATCTAGGGAATATTCCATTAGGGCACCCATTAAACCCTAACACACAATGGGTTAACACACGCACGCATCTCAAAGCGCCGTCTTCATCATCATCTTCGATTGGCCTAAACTGCTTCACCATGCGCCGACCCGCACTGCGGTTTAGCCAAAGGCCACCAAGGCGGTATTTGGTGAAATTACCAAAATACTCCTTCTCGATCCTTGTCCAAAAGACCGAGTCCACAGATCATGAAGCAATCCTATGCTTTGCCACGTGTAGGTTGATCAACGGCTCCATGTCGGCAAGGCTCTCCCGTCCGGATCCCACTGGCACCATAGCGCTTGCACCGACTCCCGCGCCGCTTAATCCAATCAGTCGCACCGAACTACCCGTTCGGTCATCCATGTCCATTCTGTGCCCCGCTTGAGTCCTCTGACCTCACCCGGCTTCCTTGATCGTTCTGGACCTCAGCTCTCCAAGCTTAGCCCCGATCCACCTCGCCGCTGACCGTCATAGACCTGCAAGCCACCTGCACAGCAATAGACCAATAAACCATTTTCGGGAACAAGTTCTTCACAACTTGACCCACGTTAGCCAAAATATGCATCATGCAACACATATGCACTGATGAACATGAACTTGACCTAACCCAAAATCATTCAATTCAAAATGTGGTATTACCGCCATTAAACCACCGGTATTACCGCAACGCGGTCATACCGCCAAAAGCACTACGGTTAGACCGCACCTTGGAGAAATCCCAAGATCTCCAAAACATCCTCTTTGGAAATTTCATGCCACTCTCAAGCGGTCTTACCGAAATGCGGTACTACCGCCATACAAAATGCGGTACTACCGCTCTCCAAGAAATCCAAACTCAAAAGACACCTTCTCTGGAAAAAACGTACCGCCATTTACCTTGCGGTACATCCGGCTCGCGGTACTACCGCCACTTCCCTAGCGGTACTACCGCTCCACAAAAATCCGCAAAGTCCTTAGAACAACGTCCTTTGCCACGTGGACGCTCCAGATCAACCTGGCCGATCGGACCGCGCATCTCACAGCCGTCAGATCTAGGCGCCGTTCGGACGGTCTGAACGTTTCACATGATCTGCGTCGTTCGATTTCAATTCGACGCTTCACATGAACCCTACATGTTCGGAACCGACACTTGCGGTAGTTCCGCTCCAGCTTGCGGTTATACCATCCACCGGTAGTACCGCGGCCACAATGCCGGTACTACTGCAAAACCTGACACTTGCTAAAAACCATTGAATTCAACAAACTTTCAAAGCAATTGCCAATTGTCTCATCACCTAAGATCATGAGCATGTCCCATGACATCCATAATGTCCTCATGACATCCACATATACATTTCTTCAAATATACCATGTATTTCAATGGTGATAATTTGATATCCCTTTGGAATTGTACTTAAAAGAACTTTATTTAATAAAATATAGTCTAAATGAAAGATATGTTTTTACATTTGGAAGGACATATACTATTAAGTATTTATATTTAATTACTAGGATTGGTAGAATCGTATGAAAATTTTGATCATGATTCTACCAAAAAAAATTTGTAGAATCGTAAGAGTAATAAGATTCAACCAAATTAATATCCTACATAGGATCGAATCGGACCGCTAAATCTAGGATAGTAAAATCTTAAGATTCTAAAACTCGAATCGAGATTCTGACAACCATTCATATCTACCTATTATATTATTAAAGCGATAGAAAAAGAAGCCACCATATTCGCTCTCAAGGGCTAAAAATTCTCACGTTAATCGGTGAAAAAAGAGAAACATCTACACCGTTGATTATGGTGGGTCCAGATTATAACGATCTAGATTAAAGGAAAGAGTCTATGTCAGGTACAATATAGAAATAAGAGTCCATCTCAAGTACAACGTAAAAATAACTGAAATTTGAAATAAAAAATAAAATAAAATTAGCAACTTAACTTTCATACGAATTCATAAGTAAAATAACTAGATAAACATAATTCAGAATAAAAATAAAAAATTAGTAATTGGATTAGTACATGAATTCCAACAAAAATAACTTGAATTTGGAATAAAAACAAAATAAAAATAGCAAATTGATTTTGATACTAATTCCTAAGTAAAATTCCTAAAAAATATATAAGTCAAAATAAATTTTTTGATTAGTATCTAATTCCAATAAAAATACATAGATTTTGGAATTAAAAATAAAATAAGAAATTTGATTTCAATATGGATTCCAAAATAAAAACCCTAATAAGCGTAATTGAGAATAATTTTTATAAAAATGAGCAATTGGATTAGTATATGATTCCAACAAAAATAATTGAAATTTGGGATAAAAATAAAAAGAAAATATGCAATTTGATTTCCATATGTATTCCAAAGTAAAATATTTAAATAACTAAAATTCGGATAAAAAATAAAATAAAATAACATTATCAATTTCATTTACATTTGAATTCCTAAGTAAAATGCTAAATAAATATAACTAGGAATAAAAATTAAATAAAAATTGCAATTGGATTGTTGTATGAATTTCAACAAAAATAACGCTACTTGGAATAAAAATAAATTAAAATTGGCAATTTGATTTTGACGCGAATTCCAAATTAAAATCCATAAATAAATTTAATTCGACATAAAAATTAACAATTGGATTAGTATATGAGTTCCAACAAAAAAAATAACCTAAATTAGGGACAAAAAATAAAAGAAAATTTGAAATTATATTTCCATACGAATTCCAAAGTAAAATCCCTAAATAACTAAAATTTTGAATAAATTAAATATAAGTTATAATGAGGATACCACGAGTGGTGTCGGATGAGACCACAAAAGAGTGCAATAATGTCGATCTGTCCTACAAGAATATATTGATCCACAAGGAAACGAAGAGCCACGGCAACGACGACGAAGATAAGAACAATATCATGATGCTCACCTTAGCCATTCCACGAGGACAATGTTGTGCTACTCGCTGGAGCTATCGAAGAGAAAGTTCGGAGTCGAAGAAGCCAAGTGTTATGACGATAAGTGGTGAGCATCAGCGTTGTTGAAGAAATCAGTGGCCAAAGAAGCTTAATGATGGAGAAGCCCTAGCAAAGAGGAGATGAAGCTTTGCATTGAAGACGAGCTATCGACGATATAGGGTTATCGCGTAGCTAGGAGCTACCATCGTTGTTGACACAGCGTCGCCGGCGATGGCGAAAAGATTCTCCATATCGTTAGACAGCGACTAAAGCAGACATACCGGCATTAGTGAAGATGAGAGGTCATAATAGTTAGTAAGGAAGCCACATCGTTGAGTTGGACAACGTCGAAGAGGAGCGACCAACATGGTAGAAGAAGACATCGAGCAAGTATAATATCGTCATGTGTATATACATGCATGCATCCATACGAATATAAACACGAGCGTACATAAACAAAGGAGCAAAGAGCTCAGAGTAGAGATGGCGCGATAGTAAGGAATAAGCTCGAGGCCACCAGAGAAAGTACGAAGGGTGTCCCCGGCAAGGATCAGCGACATTTGCACGTATGTGTGTTGATATCACAACGGTTAGTATTAAACAATAATTGAAGAGAAGTAGAAGATAACTATATGGTACAGTATTGCATCGGAAAGGGTAGCAGCTGAAAGATATCGATCAAAAAACTGTAGTGGGGAGAAGAGATAGAAGACACACGGTTCGATAGGGCAACTGACGTGAGGGAAGATAAGTTCAATGTAGGTCACCCATGGTGCATCGGTGTATACGTAGGCAAGGTACTCTAATACCATGTAAACTAATAAGATAATTTGTTGCATATATAATCGATGTATTGTTTGAGATTAATAGAGGTACATGTGCATACAAATATTTTGGAAAAGAGTAACCAGTGGAGAGAAAAATAAGGGCATGCAGCTATATGATGCATACATGATGGAGAGTGGTTAATTTATTATGCTAGAGATTTTCTTCCATCAAAACTCATACATCAGTTACATTCCTTAAGTTGTGTTTTTCTTCAAGTTTCTATTGTCATTTCTAATGTTTACGACATTTTAAAAAAAATCTAAATAGCTACGAGATACATAAATATATTCTCAAGCATCTAAGTTATATCATTTGATATTAAAAACTTTAAAACAAATTTAGCCGCGCAAATGCGCGGGACAACTTGCTAGTTATCTTATTAAAATAGAGTCAAGAAAAGCCACCACATTCGCTCTCAAGAGCTAGAAATTCTCACGTTAATCGGTGGAAAAAAAGAAAGATTTGCAATCAATAATAGTGGTGGATCTAGATTATAACGGTTTAAATTAAAAGAAAGAGTTCATGTTAATTACAATAAAACTAAAATTCGGAATAAAAATAAAATAAAATGATCAATATGATTTCTATATGAATTGCTAAGTAAAGAGTCCATGTCAAGTACAATAAAACTAAAATTCGAATAAAAATAAGATAAAATTAGCAATTTTATTTTCATACAATTTTAAGTAAAATCCATAAATAATTATAATTAGCAATAAAAAATTAGAAATTATATTTGTATACGAAATCTAACAAAATAAATGAAATTCGGGATAAAAATAAAATATAATTAGCAATTTTATTTCGACACAAATTCCAATAATTGTAATTCGGAATAAAAATTGAACAATAATTGGCAGTTAGATATGTATACGGAATACAACCCAAAAATAACTGAAATCTGGAATAAAAATAAAATAAAATTAGCAATTTGATTTCAATACGAATTCCAATGTCAACCACGAAGTCCAATCTTGTGAAGCAATCACATGATTTGCCACACGCAGGTTTACCAATGGTTTTCCTCATGCCAGCAAGTATCTCCCATCGGACCGCTTCAACACTTGTACCGGCTCAAGTCACTTGATGCAACCCGTTGCACCAAACTTCTCGTTCTTGTCCAACTTGCGTTTTGCTTGAGTCTAACCACTTTACCCAGCATCCTTTATCGTTTTAGACCTTGATTTCACCAAACCAAGTCTCGATCATCTAAGCCGTTGATCGTGGTTGACTTCAAGCTTCCCTGCACAACAATAGACCAAGAAATCGATTCCGGCCACAAGTTCTTCGTAGCATGACCCATATTAACAAAAACATGCATCATACAACATATATGTAACAATTACATGACAATAAGCCGATTCCCAAAATTCCGCCCTAAAACAAAGCTCACTATGCACTGAAATGCTACAACCGGTCTGACCGCCGTCATCATGCCGGTCTGATAGCCAACCATTAGCCGGTCTGATCGCACCCACCAGTAACAAGGCACCGGTTTGACCGCTAGTGGTCTGACCGCCATGGTGTGGCCGGTCTGACCGCTTCCCTTCACTAGAAAACACTCATATCTGGACTTTTCAGTTAAACTCTGTCTAGTTCTGCATTCAGTTTCTATTTTCAATAGCACCTAGTTTAAACTAATCCCCCAAATAACATTTCACAAGTGTTTGGTGTCCAATTTGCACAACCTTGCACCGCCCAAGCCAAGGCCGGTCAGACCGCCTAACTCCTGACAGTAGATCAGCTTTTGCAAAACAAAGAGCTAACTCCCTAAACTCTTCGATAACAATGTCAATTGTTCATCACCAGATGTAAGATTAAACCACATGGTCTCTACATAAGTTCAAACTAGTGCCCACTTGCAATGACAGTATGACACAGTGCCAGTTTAACGTGTTTATTGTCTCACTGATCACAGTGTTTATTGTCTCACTGATCACAGGTATGGTAAGGAAGATCTCCCTAGCTCTGTTTGTGTTCTTGTCGGCACTGCTGTACCAACAGATTCAGCCTCCACCTACGAAAATCTGCGGTTCTCCGAATGGCCTTCCTGTTACCGGACCAAGAACCAGGCTCAAGGACGGCAGGCATTTGGCCTACCTGGAATCCGGCGTCCCAAAGGAGAAGGCCAAGTACAAGATCATCTTTGTTCATGGATTCGACTCCTGCAGATACGACGCACTCCCAATTTCCCCGGTACATATTGTTACTACTATCTTGTTCGTTTGACAGGCTGAACAATCTACTTCTAGTTCTGTTCAGACTTCAGAGTTGAAGTGATAAGTATTATGTCATGTACTGAAAACTGGTGCAGGAGCTGGCACAAGAGCTGGGCATCTACCTGCTGTCCTTCGATCGGCCTGGGTACGCCGAGAGCGACCCGCACCCGGCCCGGACGGTGAAGAGCACCGCCCTCGACATCGAGGAGCTCGCCGACAACCTGGAGCTGGGGCCCAAGTTCTACCTCATCGGCTTCTCCATGGGCGGCGAGATCATGTGGAGCTGCCTCAAGTACATCCCTCACAGGTAGTGTACCAACAACCAGTAATCAAGCCGATCACCGTGTTCTTCTTCTCTGAAACATCGAACGACCAAGACAAGGCTGAACATTTTTTCCATCATGGCACAGGCTCGCCGGTGTGGCCATTCTTGGCCCGGTGGGCAACTACTGGTGGTCCGGCTTGCCGTCGAACGTGTCGTGGGACGCCTGGTACCAGCAGCTCCCGCAGGACCAATGGGCAGTCTGGGTCGCCCACCACCTCCCATGGCTAACCTACTGGTGGAACTCCCAGAAGCTCTTCCCGGCCTCCAGCGTCATTGCCTACAACCCTGCACTCCTGTCTGAAGAAGACAAGCTGCTCATGCCAAAGTTCGCCTTCCGAACCTACATGGTAACAGATGACTGAATAACTGACACCTCGCATAAGTTGACTGCGAAATCCTGATGTAAGTAACTGACGATTTGCTTGTTCGTTTGGGTTTGCCCGCCGTGCGTGCCGTCGCAGCCGCAGATAAGGCAGCAGGGGGGGCACGAGTGCCTGCACCGCGACATGATGGTCGGGTTCGGCAAGTGGAGTTGGAGCCCCCTGGATCTGAAGGACCCGTTCGCCGACGGCGAAGGGAAGGTGCATCTGTGGCACGGCGCCGAGGATCTCATCGTGCCGGTCAGCTTGTCGAGGTACATCAGCGAGAAGCTCCCGTGGGTCGTCTACCACGAGCTCCCCAAGTCCGGCCACCTCTTCCCGATCGCTGACGGGATGGGCGACGCCATTGTCAAGTCCCTGCTGCTCGGAGACCAGTGAACTGGACTGTCCACTTATTCTTGATTTGCGCCAACCGTTCATCGCGCACTCTATTCGCAAATTTGCAGTGCATTTCTCCATCTCTGGTTTTTGTAAAGTATATTGGTGGCACTACACAGTGTAGTTGGCTGCTCACGGCCACTGAATAAGGTTTCTACCTGGAACAAACGAATTTTCGGAATGGGTAAAATCTATTTTACAACCTTGAACTATTTGAAAAGTCTGTATTTCAACCCTAAACTACAAAACCGGGTATAAGCTAACCTCCAACTATCAAAACCGTTCTGTTTTTACCCTTCGCCCCTTCCCACCTCCGGTTTTCGCTGACGTGGAGGCGGTTTTTGTTGAGTAAGGTGGGGCCCACATGTCAGTCCTACTTTTCCTTTCTTCCTCTTTTTCTCTCTCTCCCCTCTCCGGTTTTCTCCACCGTGTCACCCCCGCCGCCGCCTCCTCCCTTCCTCTCCATCCTCTCCCGAGCCGCCTCCTCCGCCTCCCTCTCCATGCCCCCCCCCCCCGAGCCGCCCCCGTCGCCTCCTCCCCGGTCCTCCCCTCCTCGACCTCGACAAGTAGCGAGCCAAGCAAAGTCCTTGAGCTGAGCCTGGAGGTGGCATATGAGGTGGAAGAGGACACAGTGAGAGGCAGCAGCAGCAGACGAGAGGAGGAGGACGAGGAGGCGGCGGCGGAGGGAGGAGGACGCGGCGGTGGCTGGGGAGGGAGGAGGTGGCGGCGGCAGCCACATGGAGCTAGATGTCGCCGTCAAGGTCGCGGGCGAGGCCGTCGTATTCCTCTGGTCGCACCTCTTCTCCGTCTCCTCCTCCTCTGAGGCTGCGCCCGCGCCAGCGATGGACCCCTATCCATCACTCCCGTCGGCCCCGACGACGACGATGACGCCATCGCCCCCTTCCCATACTCCTTCACCTCTGCCGGCACCGCCATCCAGGGCCTCCTCCATAGGCTTGGCGCTGGCCTCGACGACCTCCTCCGAGACGCTGGACACGGCCAACGGGAAGGAGGTCACCGTGGTGGTGCAAGGGAGGGACGCACGGGGCATTATATGCGTGATGGCGAGCTCCAACAATGGGGAGGGAAAGGTGACGCACGCACGAGCACGATCTCGGCACGGTGAAACTGGTGGTCGTCTCGGCTTGGCCCAAGGTGGCCTGAGGTGTGCTGGCACCAGCGGCGGCCATGGCGCGGAGGTGGAGGTCAGCGACTGCTCTCGTCCGTGGTGAGGTCGCAGCGCAAGGCTGGGAAGGAGCTAAGCACATGACTCATGACCACCGCGAGGAGGGGCGGGGCCCTCGTGCCTTGGGCTCGGCAGGCATGGCGAAGGTGGAGGTGGCAGTGAGTGAAGAGAGAGAGATGAATGAGAATGAGAGGAAGAAAAAGAAATGAGAGGATGGCATATGGGCCCGTAAATATATTTTTTGTTTTATTTGCTAAGTGGATGCTATGTCATCGAAAAGAATATTACGTGTCAAAACCATTGACACGTTAGTGCCATGTCACCAAAAACCGCCTCTGTTTCGGTTGAGGGGGTAAAATGAACGGTTTTAATAGTTGGAGGTTAGCTTATACCCGGTACATTCGACTGTTTTCTTTTTGTGAAAATAGTCGAATTTTCATCCGTCCAATATGTTTTGAGATTTGTACTTCTTCTCATATGGTGAATTAGGTTTGAATTTATTATATATATATTTTTAGAACATAACGGGTTCACCATGTTGCCGTATTTTGTTGGTATATAATTTTTTTTTGTCTTTGTTCCTGCTCAATATCTCAAAGTATATGTTAGATTTTGAATCATGTGATGGAAATATGAGTTTTAAGACTTTCTATAATAATTACAGTGACCAAGAGTAAAAATTATATAAATAAATTATTGTTATTTATGTATAATGAAGTTACAAATAAACTAGATTTTAACTATTTTGGGTTGAGAAAATAGTCAAGAATTTTCTTTCTATAATAATTACAGTGACTAAGAACAGAAATTATATAAATAAATTATTGTTATTTATGTATAATGAAGTTACAAATAAACTATAATTTAACTATTTTGGGTTGAGAAAACAGTCAACAATTTTCCACGACACGGTGTGAAATCATGCGAATCTCCCATAAACGGGACTTCGTGCTTCGTATAGTTTCGTTTGGTTCGGCCCACGAAGCCCGGCACATAGCACATAAGGCCTTATGCGATGCGAAACATGGGCCCTTTCACGATGGGTGGCCCGTCCGTCGGCGCGTGACGCACGGGCAGTCGGGACGGGCGCACGGCCACGGCGTGCAGGCGGCAAGCGGCCGGTCGGTGACTTGGGACCATGCGGTTTGGAGCCGTGCTCTTCCGGGGAGCCAACCCAAGCGAGAAAGGCAACCGCATCATCAGAGATGGCACAAGACGCCCAACGCTTTCGCTGTCCGTGGGCCGCACCTACCTGGCACTCCCATTTCCTTCGCCTGCTGCTGTTGCTCGCGACTACTTTTCCAATTCCACCCCCAACTGTCTGTGCCGTGTCCGTGTTTGTGCCACAGTCGAAGGGGTTGTCTCGCGAGATGGAGAATTTGTCGTGAGACGGAGAGGCAAATATACCGTTTACATCACCGTGCACAGTACGGAAATCTTCGGCACCCTGTAGCACAATGTGACCTAAATATAACCGTTAGTTTTCCTCTCGTGGATAGTAAGTATGGTAGATGGCAGGGACGGATCTAGTATAGGGATATAGGTGTATAGATGTACACCTAAATTTTTTTAGAAAAAAACCTAGTATTTAGTAGGTATATAAACTAAAGAGTATATTGAATAATTCATATTTCAACTGTGTTTGATCGAAATCCCGTCTGCCAAGCGTCTGCGCGCACAAACCCACTCCACACCGCACCAGGCCACCAGCCCACTGCCCACTGCCCTTCCAGACCAGGCCAACCCACCACGCGGTCCACGCAACCACGCCGCACCAGCCACCAGCCCACCAGCCTAAGCCCACCACGCCACGATCACAACACAAGCCGCACTCGGCAGCCCCAACCCCAACCCTACCTTTCCTCCCGGCCATCCCTTTCTCTTCTCGCAAGGCGGTGCGGCGGCGGCGGCGGCGATGCAACTGTGCAAGGAGGCTCGGCGGCTGCAGTGGACATGGCCCTCATCATGGCGGCCGTCATAGCTGGAGAAGAGGGAGACGGTGCGGCTGATCTGGTGGCCGCGTTCTGGGAAGCGGCCACCGAGCGCAAGGCGACCTGTCGGCAATGACGGCGCATGAGGGCGAGACGCGGCCGCGATGATAAGCGAGCAACGCTGAGATCGCGACGGCGCTCGCAGCGGGAGATGGATGCCGAGTTCAAGGCGCAACGCAAGTGTGTTTTCCCCCTATTTCTTTGTTTTAAGCGGGTTTTGCGTCCTCGGCTGCTCGGCAAGAAAGAAAAGAGATGCTCTGCGGATGAATTCTGCTTGACCAAAAAGACAAGGCGCTTAAATATGTCCCGTCATCTTGTTCACATTTAACTCCAAATTTCTAATTACATCAAACATAAATTAGATGAGTTTTACTTGTTTAATCGTGCAACTCGGTTACTCAGGTCTATTCTTTCTTCAGTTAAATGGCAGAAAATACCGTGGCCGAAACCAACCAGTGAGAAAATGACAACCCCTTTATTTGGTCTAGTAATCTAGGATACAAGCGATATATTAGTTGAACATATTAAAGCCCAAATATTTCTCGATTCCACCCCTCTTGGAACAAAAGAATTTCGCATAAAATAATTCAATTTCTTTGGAAATTTACAAAAAAAAAATGATAATTTCCCCTAGTCAATATGGACCGATGGGTAGGGGTGTAAATGGAGCGAATAATTTTCAAACGACCCGAAGTCTCGCGAACTTAAAGTTGTCTGATTCTGATTGGCATTTGAGATTTGTTAGCTTCATAGTTCATAGGCTCATAGCTTGTATAGTTTTTTTTTATTATATTATGAACCTTTATGTTTTACATTGTACAATATGTTTGTAATTTCGAACACTTATTTTTAAAATCCTGGATCCGCCACTGGTCGATGGATGCGAGATTACCTTATTTTGTTGATGCCTCTCTCTCTCTCCTTAACATGTGTTGAATGTGATTTCAAACATTTGAATTCGATTTAATTGTGTTAACTGTGTTAGCTACTAGTGAATAGTTGTCAAGTGTCTATAAAAACGGCCAGAGACGCCCAACCTATGGTACTTCCTTCTCTCCTCTTCCTCTCAGGTGTGTTGTTGTACCGTGCTGGCCTTCCTTCTTTGTGTGCACAGGAAAGAAGAGAGAGCGGCTATCTCTAAACCATTGTCGCAGAGAACACCTGCACAAAGCGGCAACAATGTTTATGGACATGGCGATTCACCCGACCACTCACTTCTTCCTCGACACACAACAACTTCAACGATGCACAGCTCTGGTTTCTTCATCAGACCTACTGTAAGTCGTTCACACGGTCGATATGACATTTATGTTCTTTGTTATATTTTGAAGTATGTTGTGTCTCCCGCTAGTTCTAAATATTGCATTATTAGTCTTTTACAATATTTTTCTTCTTGCAAAATTTGTAATTAAAATATTACTATAACACATATTTCAACCCTTCGTGTGAGGTGCCAACGCATCCGAATCCTTTGTTGTAATGAAAAGAATCACTGTGTGAGCAATGATCTATGAGGGGTGAACAATACTCGTCAGCAATACAACACACAAAAGGAAATATTTTATTGTAGCGGTTCTACTATAGCCAAATAGTTGTATCAACCGTTATATTGATTGATCTGGATTTTTGATTTTTAATCGATGGTGAAAATTAGCTGCTAATATCGAGTATTGTAGACTCTTTATATTAAAACTTACGATATAGAGGATCCAAATCCCAAAAATTTCATGTGCACGTGATTATCGAAAGAGCAGGAAGGGAGTGGGAGTCGGCGGTGGTGAGTCCTCTTTAGACTTCCCCTGCGACAGTTCCGTTTCACTCAGCCAGCCAAACCCAACAGGCAGGCCTTGAAGGGAAGGGGGTTTAGGGGTAGCCACCAACGCAACAACAACAGCGGATTCCAGATTCCACCACCTCCGAACAAAGCCTAAAACCCCTCCTCCCTTTTGACGATAAGGCGACCGGCCACCTCGAATCCTCCGTCTCCTCTTCCCCCAAATCTCAGGTGCTGGCCGATTCAGCCGCAAAGCGCGCCGTGGTGGTTTCTTGGGGTTGCGGCGGCCGGATTCGCTCGTGGTAAGTAGGATTCCGGCCTCGATCTTCTCCGTCCAAATTTCTTCTTTCTTTGAACCCTAATCTTTGCTGCATTCGTCGGATTGGGGATCAGATGAGCCTGGTGTGCGATCCTGCGTAGTGTCCGCGCTCCGCTTGGTTGATGGCAAAACGGGGAACTTGTTTTGCTTTTGTGCTTATGGTACGAGGTATTCTTTGATAAATTTCTCTTCTTGCGAGATTGATGATACGCGTAGGTGGATAGATGGATGGCACACGCATTTACTGGTTTCTTGTTCCATTTTTTTGGTGAGCATCTCTCACCTCTGCTAATTCTTTTTTGTCCCAATTTCTTGTAGATATGAGCAGCCTCCAACCCGATTTGTGAAGCGTTTGGGTACCCTCAGGAGAAGAGTACCGACGATTGTTCCGCCACTTTAACTTGTTTAGATGGCGACACAGCTGCCGTGCTCCACGCAGCTCGCTCAGCCACCTCCTAGATGGGGAAATGAAGCAGGGAGCAGGAGGGCTACATCTGGGAGGGCATTGCTCAGAAGCACTCCATTTTTGGGCCACTCTCGCTTCAGGTGCTGCGCAAGCCCCCGCAGCGCTAGCTCGTTTCAGAAGAAAGACTCGTTCTTGGACCTCCATCCAGAGGTGTCCCTGCTCCGAGGTGAGAAGAACGATACGGTTGTTGACCCGAGGAAAGGTTCTTCTGATGGGATCCCGTTGGAGGGGCTTGGGGTACCGTCGGATCGGAATGATTACAATGAGGCCAAGATCAAGGTCATTGGAGTTGGGGGTGGAGGTTCAAATGCTGTCAACAGGATGATTGAGAGCTCCATGAATGGTGTTGAGTTCTGGATAGTGAACACTGATGTGCAGGCGATTAGGATGTCCCCGGTGTATCCTCAGAATAGGTTGCAGATTGGGCAGGAGCTTACTCGAGGTCTGGGTGCAGGGGGTAACCCTGATATTGGGATGAATGCCGCGAAGGAGAGCAGTGAGTCCATTCAGGAAGCACTTTATGGTGCTGACATGGTTTTTGTGACGGTAAATGCCTCCCCCGAGATGTCTTGACATGTGAAATCATTATACATCGAGGTATGATAATACTCTTTTGGTGCCCAAATTGCAGGCTGGAATGGGTGGAGGAACTGGAACTGGAGGTGCTCCTGTAATTGCTGGAATTGCCAGGTCCATGGGTATACTGACTGTCGGTATTGTCACAACACCATTCTCATTTGAGGGGAGGAGGCGGGCAGTTCAGGCTCAAGAAGGGATAGCAGCCTTGAGAAATAGCGTGGACACTCTCATTGTCATCCCAAATGACAAGCTATTGTCTGCTGTTTCTCCAAACACTCCTGTAACAGAAGCATTCAACTTGGCTGATGATATTCTTCGGCAAGGCATTCGTGGTATCTCTGATATTATTACGGTAAAGTGATGTCTGCAATTTAATACCACCATGTCACGAAAGGCAGAAGAATCAACTTGAGAATGTCAGAGATATCAAATTGAGACAAGAAACATGTTAATTTACATAAATTTAATTTTCTCTTCTCCTTTGTAGGTTCCTGGGTTGGTTAATGTTGATTTTGCTGATGTGCGAGCAATCATGCAAAATGCAGGGTCGTCTTTGATGGGTATAGGGACTGCTACAGGTATTAAATTTGGAATAAGTTTATTTAATGTATTTCTTGACATTTATATTACTGCTACACGATATCCAACTCCATTCTTTTTGCAAGTTGAATTCTTCTTGTTTGCACCCTGTTCATTGGGAAAAAATCATTACATACTAAGCTAGGTTAGAGCGAGAAGTGATTGCTTGCTATCAATGTGATGTTGATAGTGTCCTAACTGCTAACATATTAATAGTTGCGACGAATCCCATGGTTATTGTGTCGCTTCAGAATTGTTGTTTTCCTTCTTATGGCATCAAGTCAATAGCATTAAGTATTTTCTCCCACTGACACTCTGTTACTGTCAACTAACAAAGAAAATTAATTGCATGCCATACTAAGCATGTATACTTGTCCCCTTCTTGTCAGTTATTAATAATAAAATTGTATGCTAAAATTAATGATCTAACACATTTGATATTTGTACGAGAACCAACCAATTGATGATATATGGCCGGGTAGAAAGTGGTGAACTGAGTTCAGTTTGCTTGGCACTACTCTGCAGTTTTTCTGCTTCCACACAGACGCATAGATAACTAAATTGACTTTTACTTGTACATTTATTTATCACATTGCTTTTAATTTTCAGGAAAGTCAAGAGCAAGAGATGCCGCTCTTAATGCTATTCAGTCACCACTGCTAGATATTGGAATTGAAAGAGCCACAGGCATTGTGTGGAATATCACCGGGGGAACTGATTTGACTTTGTTTGAGGTTCGGTCCATCTATTTGCTAGTCTTTTGCCCACGACATCGATTGTTTTAACTTGTATTTATTGATGCAAGACAGCAAAGTGGGCAAACACTTCGAATATGATTTATCTTCTGTTTACTGAACTACGGAAACAAATTCTAAAGAGTCGAGGGATGATTTGATGAGACCATGATGATAGTGTGATCAGTTCCCTGCATGATGAGACAACTGTCTCCAACATGTACACCTTTTTACAAACTTGATGGTGTTAGCATACAAGGTTGATGCCATGGATTAGACATTTTATTGCTGCAAAAATTACACTATCAGTTGCGATGCATGCTTGTATGTCACTTTTGATTGCTATAAGCAGTGATCATACACATACTGACACTAGGCAGATTCAACACTCAGCATATTCCATCTTTTCAACAGTATATTGCCAACAAGGAACCTTCTGTTTCATAAAATTGCAAATATTGGAACCAATATAATTCTTACTTCGTTAAGATGTTGTAGTGGAGCAGACCCAAATGTCTCAAAAGCAACCACGGCACTCTTATAGGCCTGGCGTTGAACTTTACCTGTTGTCTTGATGTTGCTTTCATGTTCCAAGACGATGATGATAGAATTTCAAGATCGGCTTGTGTAGCCAACATCTTGTTCTAGTGTCCAGGTTAAGCACTTATAGTTACCTGTTTTTTTATTGTTTCAGGTAAATGCTGCTGCTGAAATAATCTACGATCTTGTTGATCCAAATGCTAATCTGATATTTGGTGCTGTCATAGACCCATCACTCAGTGGCCAAGTAAGTCATAGACAAAGTTTATTTCAATATGGTTATGTCTTATCCAATATATATGGAATTATGGTTTAACTTTTGCACCATAAGTTTCTCGCAAGTTTGGCAACTTGGAGATGCGATTTTCTCATTGTTTGGTTTTTACATGAAATGCTTATTCACATAGTTTTTGTTCATGCAGGTGAGCATAACCTTGATCGCTACTGGCTTCAAACGGCAGGAAGAACCAGAAGGTCGCACCTCGAAGGTAAATGTAGTTAAATAACTACTGGCCTAAGTTCTGGGAGGAATTTCTTACTGATCTCACTTTTGCAACTAAAGGGTGGCCAACAAATGCAAGACAACGGTCGACACCCATCCTCCGCAGAAGGCAGCATGGTGGAGATTCCTGAGTTCCTTCGGAGGAGAGGACCTTCTCGCTTCCCGCGAGTTTGACTGTCCAGACTCCTTGCCCTTGTCCTGTATCTATGCTTCCCATCAGCTGTCCTTACCACCTCTCTTAGATCAGATGCCTCATGTAAGATACCAGAACTGTAGACTGTAGTTGTTTTTCCTTAGCGGTTTCTTCTCTAGTTTTGTTTACTCCTTTATGTTCTATATTTTCAAATCTTACTGTCAATAATGTGTAGCGGTGAGCTTGCTAGTGCTATAGAAAATGTTTCTGCATTCCTTGACTATTGCCCTTCGTTATCTGTGGCACTGGATCAGATGAGATACTGATATTTCCAATTAGTCATATGCCCCCTAGTCTTTGGTCTTTTCATGAGGTTTTACTTGGTTGAGGTTCCTGTGATTTTGTCTGAATGTTTGTAGCTATAGTGATTTGACTGACATCAACTTAACTTTTTTCCCAACTTTCTGCTTCATACAAAAATAGCTTAGCACTTTGTTTGGTACTTGGGAGGTTGCTTAAAGTTGCCAACACGATGCACATGCAACTGAACTCCCAAATGTATCCCATGAGCCAAACCTTGAATGTTAGTTTACCTATTTTAAGTGTTTCTTCGAAACTCTTGAATTTAACATGAAACAGTATATTCCTCTGAAGTTCACACATCCCAAACAGGGCCTAAACCTAGTTCTTACCTGATACTACATCCGGAAAGCCTAAACTCAAAGCCTGACCCGTTTCACATTTGTACTAGCACCAGCTTTGCTTTCAGTTGCCTTTGTTATGTTTCTGCAGCAAGCAAGTAGACGAAAGAAAAAAAAAGCGAACACATCTGCATCACCGGAGAGTAGACAGCCCCGTCCAAACTACGGCATCCCAACGGCGCAAACGAGGGGACGCAGATTGCAACCCCCGAGCGACACCAGTTGCTCGCTGAGTGGCCACACCGCGCCCCCCGAGCGACACCTGTTGCTCGCTGAGTGGCCGCACAGCGCGTTCGCTGGCGCGGTCGGTCACTCAGCAGTCAGCACGCACGCGTCCCAGCCCCGTCGGGCGTACGTGAGGGAGAAGCGAGCAGCGCGACGTCATCAGGCCGGAGGCGGACGGATGCGTCGCCATCCGACGAAAGGGGAAGCCGACACTATGAATATGAGGCCGTCGTTGGCCTCTTTTGGGTTGCCGGCTCGTCTCCGGTTGGTGGTGGCGACTGGAGGGGTTCTTTCCTCATGGACCGGTGGTTCTTCCTCTAAAACAAACGAGACTTATAAAGCAAGTAAATCTCATGCTAGTGGTCATTTCATTGAGGTCTAGCTTCGCCAAGCTGAAACAATTTAGTGTTGAGTTCACTTTCATGGGAAAGAATGAAGTCATTTGTGTGACAGCTATTTGGAACATGTGAATTTTTCAAAACTTATGCTTTCTATGTGGTCCATTGAGCTTTTGGTGAACTGGTGTATGAGACAATAAGGCTGCTTCCAATGGACAGTATCTTAGTGTAGTTTCTTTAGTGTATGAGGAGTGTTAGGATACTATATTCTTAATGCATGGTTTCTTATGGTGTAGTATCTTAGGCTGTTTCATTTAATTACATGTATAATCTTTTCTAGTATTTGAGCATTGTGGTCTATTTGTGGCATGTACTAAAACAATACATGCATGATCTTTCCAATGCACGGGATCGATCACAATAAATTTTATGCGTTGGGTTTCGAGACCAAAATGGTATCCAGATTAGATACTAGAGTACACTCTCTCTTCATTAACTATGACGCCACATCATCATTTTATCTACATAGCAGACTTAAGATATCAGACAGGATGAAGCACTGGAAGCAGCTAACTACAAAAAGATAGAATCAGGCATGCCCCACATTAGCGAAGATAGGAAGCATGTGACGTCTGCAACTCTCTGTGTGTGTGGAGGGGTGGAGGGGGACTGTATTACCAACAAAATAAATACTACCCGCTTGTAATATGTTAAAGCTAGAAAACCCAATTTTCTTAAAGGAGAACTAATCTTCCTTACATCTAAGATTGCCTATAAAACCAGCCTCCTAATTGCGCCACACCACCTTTAAAACGGTAGCCATTAGATCAAACTCAATTAAAATACTAACTCTTAGTTCTTAAATAATTAAAAGATGTTTTGATTAGATGCCTTTTAGTTGAAATGGGGAAGCTTATTAAACCTTATGTATTGTTTTATGAAAAGACATCCTTTTATGGCACCCTTTGGGGATTATAAATAGTCTAGAAATACTTTCATTAGTGCCAATAGTAAAGTAATTATCAACCAAAACCTACGGCAAAGTGCGTGTGATAATCCTAGTTTTTCCTAAAGACAACTAAGATCATCTCCAATGTTGTATTTTAGCCGGTTCAAATGATGAGAGAGAAGGCATTGAATCGATTCAATACATTGGAGAGGTCGATTCCAACAAAAAAAATGCACGGACTCTACTTAGGAGTCGATTCAAAACATTAAACAACTACATAGGAAAGAATGCGGTTGAGAGAGGATATTATTATTTTGTGATTTTTTAATGTAATGTGGGTCCCAGTTATTAGTAGGAATCGGTTCAATATATTGGAGAAAAACAAGCTCAGTTCCTAAAATGCTTATAACTTTGAATCAACATCGGTTCAATACACTAAAGATGCTCTAACGGGCTAACATGTACAAGTCCCCTAGCATTGATGATGCACACATGAATGAAATTTGCGGGAGCCACGAACCAAGCTTGCAACCACCATTCGCATAGCCGGTGACGAAGCTTGAGCAAAATCTCAGGGGGCAAAAGATCAAAGCAAATTACCACCAGCACGACTCAAGATTATAGGAAGAATCAAGTCAATCGACCAAGACAATACATCATAAATAAGATTCAAAAGCACACTACTCACATCGATCGACGCATACTGCTTACATACAGAACTTGGCTCTCCGGCCGTCGGTTGCACATTTGTCGCCATTGCGGACCCGGCCATGACAAGCCCCATGACGACTAGCGCCAACGCCTCGTTTGTTGCTTCAGGTGCTTCACCATTGCGACGATTGAAGTCGCTATCTCGCTGAGTAGTATCGTAACTAGTAGCAAACAACAACAGTGAGGCTTCTAGATGAACCTGACCTAACCAAATTGGCTAGCTGTGGACTGCATACATGCTATTAAATTTTTTTTTGAAATACTTGGGTTGGGGGGGGGGGGGACGGCCCAGGTTGGCCTAGACCAACCTCTGTCCCTGTGCATAGCTACACGCTCTGACTGTTCAGGTGCATCCGAAATCTCCGAAGTCCAACCCTTTCAATAATCGGTTTTTTTTACCATGGGTACCGATTGACGAGGATCTAATAATCCTCAATTAATTAAGTTATTTATCTATAATATTATAGATAATAATGTCTCTTATACAACCTTCAAAGGTACCCCTCAATATTAATAATGAGAGAGATCATATACACCAAGTGGTCGTAAGCTACTCTACGACCACCCTATATAGTCGTAAGTTCTACTACGATCAGCTCATGGTAGTAAGTTCTCCTACGACCAACTATTGATCGTAAGTCCTACTACGACCACCTCATGGTCGTAAGTTCTCATACGGTCCTATTGATCGTAAGTCCTACTACGACCACCTCATGGTCGTAAGTCTTACTACGACCAGGTCAGCTGCGACCACCCTATGATTGATAAAGCATACAGACATGCGAGCCCAATCGACTAGGGAAATTTGTGCGTTGTGTTTAACACATGTAGTAGTTCATATGTGTCGTTATTCCTGAGATAATTACACGTATTAAATATCTATCTCTGACATAACTGCAAGGCAACGTGGGGGATATGTCTCTGATAATAACCGCCCTTAAACGTGCGCATTGGATCAAATGACAAGGTGCCTCTTGACGTGGACAACTGCCACCCTTTCATGTGCTATATAAGGAGTAAAGTCGGTGGACAGAGGGAGAGAGAAGAGGATCAAGTGATTCGACAGCTACAACAAAAGACAGAAGTCATTAAGCCCTAGTTTTAGTGACTTCCTTCTTATTGTAAACACAATCAATATGGCAACACAGGAGTAGGGTTATTATTCTCTTAGGAGAAGGCCTGAACCTGTATAAAATTCATGTTTCCTTTTCTGTGTAGTTTCACTCTAGGAGAGCCCCCAACATTCATTCATAAGATTGATACTAAACCATTGACAGTTGGTGCCGTCCGTAGGGAACTCCTATTTCTCCTCTTTTCGACAAATTGTCTTTATTTTCAACTGTGATGCTTTCATGGCAGGAGACTGAAATAAGGAGAATTGGTTCGATTTGGCAAACTACGCAGGACTCGACATGGATGCCTGCTACGAGTATGAGCAAAGCATCATTTCGTCTGACGGCAATGCTGGCTCTAGGGATCTTTCACTAGACCTAGAGAACCGTGCCACGAATAAGGTTGATGAGGGAGCCCTCTTTCCCACAACATTACCCCTAGAGGAGGAACCAAAACCCTCAAAGGGCAAGGGTCCAACATACCAGGATTAGGATCGCCCCATGACGAGTGTTGAACACAGCGATGGTTCCTCCTCCAAACGTTCAAACCCGTCTAAGGTCGTCCGATCTAGCACAGCAAGTCCTAGAATCCATGATTCGGGGACTCAATCAACACCTGATAACTCGATTACCCCCGCGAGGTGTGTGGTCGAGCTCACTTCACCTGCGGATTCGACCATACCCCCGTAGGGTTTACCTTCAACCAAAGACGGTTATAACCCAGAATTCCCCTTCCTGGAGGGGATTGTTCCAAATCGCGAGGCGTTATCCTTCAACTACTCCTCGAGTCAGGAGGACTTAGCCGCAAGTGGGGATAGTAGAACCCAGGAGGTCTTTGTCCTTTACTCAGATCCTAACCTCTCTCCAAGAGGCAGGACTGAGGTTGTTTCTTATCGCACACCCGCTTTGGGCTCTCGTGGTGATGGCGAGAACACCTCCGGTGACGACCAGGATCTCCACATTTATAAGCATGGCCGAAATCAAAGAAATGATCACTCTCCACTGAGACACACTCTGGCTAACTCAGATATCGATGATCTTGAAACCGCTAGGAGAAGAAGAATTGCTACCTAGGGATCCTTACCTGGGTGCACCCAATACCAGTCAGAGGAAGTTTAAGAACTTTAACGAATCAATGACCTGATTGAAAACCTAGCTCAAGAGCTTGGACAAGTGCTAGACTATGACCTATTCGCTTAAGAGATCGCACGAATACTTTAGGACACGATAGTTAGGCTTGAGCGGAATTGACAACACCGTCCTGGAAGTCGTACCGGGAAAACTCCATCGAATGTTAGTCGTTCGAACGACTCTCCTCGTGGAGAACAACAGGACCACAGATCTGGTCGATCTCCCGAAAATGACACTAGTCGAAGAAGAGTTTCACGAACAACTAGTGATCAACAAACTCCTAGGGGAGGTGGTCGTTCACCACTTCTTCTAAGAAATCTGCATCAGCAGATGGAGCACGAGGAGTATTACCCTCGTAGGACTGAGATCTATGATATGACATATCCATTTTCCACTTGGTATCATCGAGTATGATCACTTGGTGATGTCAATCCTTCTTTCCTGCAAAGAAGGCGTTATGATATTGTCAGACCCCAAATTTGGAACTTGGGACCTACTGTGTATATTTGTGCCATTCCCTATATCAGTAGCTGGCACACACAGTTACATTGTTGGTTCAAATACATATCACGAAAATGTAAAGCTATTGTATAATATTAAACAAAACGTAAATATACCTTACGACTTTTGACTTGCAGAATGGTCAAACAGGCCAAATACTTTCAGAGAATCAATAGTGTTTCGCATCAAAGTGAAATGCGTGGAACCCTCACGATATGCCCACCGGCAATCGACTGTGGGCTCGCAACCTAGTTCTTGGTCTTCTTGATCTTCAGTCTTGTCCAATGCTCATAATTGTCCCTGAAGCCTTCTTTTATGCTTACTGACTAAAAGAATATAAATAGCGAGCATAAGTACACAACTGTACTCGCGAGCCAATACACAATGCAATTATTATAGATGCAAGGATAATCAAAGGAGAGGTTCATGGTTCCTTTATTTTGCACAAAGCCATTTCTTGAAATAGAGTAAGTAATAGCAAATCCTGAGACTTAGCATTTTACTAACACAAGTTTTATAAACTAAGTTTTCGTTATAAAGTACTAGTGGAGATTTCATCTCCTATACCATCCCAATATTTCCAATCACTCGGCTCCAATCACATATTTCCAACCACTAGGATCCAATCCCATATTTACCACTAGTTCTCCATCCAGACCATCTCAACTTTCTGGGTTCTAACCCAATATTTCCAATCACTTGATTCCAAACCAATATTTCCAATCACGGGGCTCCAACCCAATCTATATCACTTTCCCGGGCTACATCCATCCGGCGATTCCAAGGCTGCAACCACCCGGCAATTTCGGCCGGCCTACTCCTGAAACTCCAGGCCGAATGCCTCTGGCGACTCTCCGACTGCACCACCCGGCAAAACTTAGGTCGCAATCTCCCTGCCCAGCAGGCGAGACCACCCTCGAATCCCGAGATTACACCACCCTTGAGCCCAGGACGCATTCCTCCGCCAATTTCCTGGCTGTACCCGTCCGCTAATCCCGAGCCGCATCCACCTTGCGAATCCCGCGCCTGAATGCACCCAATACTTTCCACTGGTCCTCGACCAAGACAACTCAAATCCTCAGGTTCCAACCCGGCTTTTCATCTCATATTGACGTAATCCCATACACATTCATCATTCCTTTCACATACCCAAGTCTATAACAATTTCCAGGTTCTCCCGTTTGAAATTCCTTTTTCCTTTTCAAAATACCAGCTAGGCTCCAACCTCGACTGCCCAAATTCATTTTCAAATGTTTGGATATGATGTCGGGCAATTCATTGCCCGAATGACAATGTATCTAAGTAAGGCTAAGCATGACACTTAGACACAGACTTATTAATTAGTATGTAAGCCATTAATTCTAGGGTGACAAAGGATAGTGTTCAAGTTCAAGGATTGGAAGTTTATACACAATTATTGTTAACGCATTAACTATGAGCTAGACCAATATATTTGTATAAAATATAGCAATGCAATTTCATAATTTAAAACAATATAATTGCAAAAATTAGGTGCGATATGATCAAAGTATTGACTCGCCTTGCTCAATGTTCTGATAAGGCTCAATATTCTGATATTAATTCCTGCTCAATGTGTTGATAATCATCTTATTCCATATTCTGACAATCTTGATTTCGACTTCATCCTTGTTGAGTTTGTTGTTCCATCACAGCGTCAGAGTCTAACTACGCATAATATGATTGAACTCTAGAACGACTGAAAACAACCAAATGAAATCCAATAAATCTAAGTACATTCAAACAAAAGGAAATACTATGAATTAAAACAAACACATCTAACGGTACCCTAAAAAATAGGAGTACTCCAGATGAGACCAAAATATACTCATCTGGAGCTGATGAAGGAAATACTTCAGACGAAGTATAACCGAGGAAGTTGATGAAGGAAATACTACAGACCAAATATATCCCCTGATAATTGGAATGAAGGAAATTCTTCAGACCAAAGTAGATAATTCTAAGGAAGAGGGAGAGAGAGAATGTTCACAGGAACATTCCTCACAGGTTAACTGGATGGGAGAGATTACCTGATTAGGTGATATTCTCATATCTGCTCTCGAATTATGAATGGTCCTCCTACTAGAAATGGATAACGACAGATGATACCTAGAGCCTAGATGTTGTTGTTTTTCTTAACAGGCCACCTAGAACTCATAAGCACTCTCTCCAGGCATTCTATGTATACATCCACGATGAACATATAGTCAAAATCAATCCTCTTATATGTTTTCATGTTTATTTTAGTTATTACTTTCTATTTACCGAGGAAGTTCCATGATCACCGGGTGAGACCTATGCACAGGTGCGGGTTCGCATATGGTAGACATATGTCTTACCAACACATGGGACCTAGCGTATTGAATAGTTTATTTTAACAATTTATATTTATCAAGGAAATTCCATGAGCCTTAGCTGGAACTTCCGAGCATTGATTACATTCTAGTGTTACTGCCTAATGGTTGACATGGACACATTACTTGACCTAAGTAACACGATGACCTATTCACATTACCTTATCATAAGTCAGTTACGCTATCTTGGGTTAGCCTCAATCGAAAGTCCAAAATAATGGCTATAGGTTAATGGTAATCAGTTATTATCTAACTATTCTATTAAATGGTTGTATGTGACATTGACATATTATCATCTTTATCATTTTCCTTGTTACAGCAATAGCCTAGGGCTTACTGTTCATTGAGAGAACCATATCATATAGGATCTATTACTACATCCTTATTCTTTGTGTTTTATAGCTAAAGGCAGACCGATTAGCCCTTAATTACCTTAACTTGTTCATTAATTGGATGTGCATTTATCAAATGAAAGGTTCACTCACTGATTAACCATGCAAATTAGTCAACTAACTTGGTTTAGTCATTAACGATAACTAGTCAACGATGTACCCTACTGCTATTGAAGTTAAATATAGCTTATACTGATGAATTACTTAACTAATCTAGTTGTTCAATTAAACTCTAACTATTCTTGGTTTACATCCAAGTGCCAATAATATACTAATTAACTTAACAAAATACAAGTTGATATGTATGTTTAATCAGTAACCCCACCAATTAGATTTAACTAATCAATTAAATGGGATGGAACCTACTATCAGTGCTACTCTCAATTTCTGAACTAATGTGCTACTAGCACTTGGATTTAACTAATTGCTACCAACAGACAACTCAAACTATTTCCAAACTAAAGTGCTACTCTTTAATTTTGATCTTCAATTTTGTTAATCCATTTGAATGGTCCAGTTGACAGCTATGATACTAGTTAGCATTAGATGGGTTGTTTTATAGTGGATTCTACTATCATTTCAAGTTTGCAATTACTTTCTTTGTTCATACAATATTTAACAGAAAGTTTTACTAAACTAAAGTGCTATTGTTAGACAAGTGTTCAAATGGCTATTTGAATCAACAAAAGCTCTATTTAGCTCTACTGAAAATTCTAGTTATCC
Organism: Phyllostachys edulis; assembly: GCA_036346405.1. Classification (NCBI taxonomy): domain Eukaryota; kingdom Viridiplantae; phylum Streptophyta; class Magnoliopsida; order Poales; family Poaceae; genus Phyllostachys; species Phyllostachys edulis. The sequence goes on along the minus strand of CM070551.1, from coordinate 42,909,609 downwards.
CCAGATCACCCTACTATTCATGTTCAGATATTCTGGACACTGAGAATGACTTTGCCTAGTAGGAGTGTTGTTTAACTAAACTCCTAGCTAATTCATTTGAGTGGTTCAAACACCAGTCACAGGATTAGTTAGTACCTCTGGAACTCTTAAAAGGTGAGTTCTTCAGTTCAGGTTCATACACAGTGTGCCATAACGGCAAAATAGGAGAGGCCAGGGGGGGCTCAGCTAGATCGAGGCGACGCTGGTCGTCGCTGGCGACAGGGACTTTGGCGGCGGCCACTGAAGGGGAAAATGGAATGACGCGACCGAGGCGGCCCTGGGGGTGGTAGCAACGCAGTTCGGGCGGCACTGGGGCACACTGGCGGCAGCATGTGGCGGCCGGGTGTGGAGGAGCTGACGGTGCGGTGGCACTGTGGTGGAATAGGGAAGGGATTAGGGCGAGCACAAGCGCGAAGGGGCTATGGGGGACTCACCTGGGCCGTTGGTGGGTGCTAAGGAGGTTGGAGGCGGGCTGGCGGCGCGAGACTGAGCCAGCGTAGTGGGGTTGTCGCGGCGGCAGCGCTGCAGAGGAAGGGGAGCTCAAGTGGATGGTCGGGGAGGACCTTAGAGGGTCCCTGGGTGCTCCAACCGCGATGAATCGACCGGGGTCCGCCGGAGAAGGCGCGACGGCGGATGCGGCCGGATTGGATGAAGTTGGTGGCACCTCCTGTGGTCAAGACACCAATTAGAAGAGGGGAAATGGAGTAGGGGAGGTAGGAGAGGAGCTGGGAGAGGGAAGGTCGGGGAGGGGGCTGCGGCTTAGCGGTGGGCGTGGCAGCCATGAAGGAGCTTATGCGGCCATGGCTCACGTTTCTTCGGGGCTTCTTTGTGGCTAAACATGATGGAGAGGGGAGAAGAAATGGCCAAGATGGGCAAGGCCGACTGCGGCGGTGCCTCTTGTAGGGAGCGGAAGAAGAGCCGAGGGCGGCAACGGCATGGGCGGCGTTGGCGTGGCAGCTTGCATGGCGAGTTGGGCGCGCGGCTTGCGGGCGAAATGCCAGCGCTGAGCATGGCGTGGCACCGGCGATGATGAGTGATAGCATGCGGCTGCATGCCCGCGACGTGGCGATCGGTTTCTGAGAAAGTTGATGCCGGGGGAGAGCAACGACGACGTGGGCTGGTTTGGCCAGTAGAGAGAAGATGACCAAGGCGTCAGAAATGGTGCGGCTGCGACAACACGAGCTCGAGTGGCTCAAAGGCTCGGCCAGATGAACAGTGACAGGGAAAGAGAGACAAAAAGGGCTAGGAAAAATTGGAAGAAATGAATGAGATCTTGCTTTAAGAAATTCTCATGTGATGATAGTTCGTAATCTGGTATTTGTTAAATATCTCTAATTGAGCTTTTGATCCTTTGAAAAATTAAGTTTCATAATTTAGGCTGTCGACCTTTATTTAATTCCATTGCTTTTACAATGTATGTGGCTAGGGTTTCCGCATTTAGGGTTTATGTATTTCGGGTTTCTATTTTACAACATTTGTGTTGGCACAAGAACAACATATCAAATAACTCACAAAAATGCAGAAGAAAATAAGATGGCACAGATAATTATACAAAAAGTTTTTAAAATCCCATATTTTTACATTTAGGTATTTTTGGGATGTTACAGATATTGACAAGGATCTAATAATCCTTATTTATTTATTTATTTGTAATTATTATTATAGATATTATCATCTCTATATTAGTCTTAAATATACCCCTTAATATTTATAAGGGAGAGGTCAAGCTGCCTGGTCATAAACCACCCCATGGTCATGAGTCTTCTTACGATCATGGTATAGTCGTAAGCCTTTCTACGACTATCGAGCAGTCGTAAGATCTTCTACGACCTGGTTGGCTTCGACCAGCCTAACTTCGACAACCCTATAATTGATAGGGCTTGCTGACTTATGGGCCTAATCAGTTAGGGAGTATTATGTACCATGTTTAACACATGGGGTACTTAATATACGATGTTAATCTCTGTGAGTAACCACATGAATTACTTCTCTCTCTGACAATAACTGCCTAGCAACGTGGGGGTGCCACGTCCTTGGCGGCAACTTCCATCAAGCAGTTCGTCAATTGGAATGTTGGGACGCTTCTTCGTCTGGAGGAACTACAACCTCTTCATACGTTATATAAGGTTGAAGTCAGAAGGCAGAAGGAGAAAAGCACAATCTGGAGTACAAACCCTAGTCTTTCTCTTTATTGTAATCAACATACTCAGTATAGCCACACAGGAGTAGGGTTGTTATTCTCTCCGGAGAAGGCCTAAACCTGTATACAAAAATCATACGTAAGATCGGTTCTAGATCACTGATAGTTGGCACCGACCGTGGGGAGATCTCCGGTGATTCCTTGTCAACAAATTCTCTTTTTTCCTAATGCTTCCATGGCAGGAGAGTGGAACGAGGAGAATTGGTTCAACTTGGTCGACTACGAAGACATCGACATGGATGCTGTCTTCGACTACGAGCTAAGTATCATTTCATCTGATGGTAATGCCACCTCCAGAGACCATTCACCGGATCCAGGTGACCATGCCACCGATGGAGCTGAGGAGGAATCCTTTTTCCCCACAACAGTATGTCCAACTGAGGAGCCAGTTTCCTTAGATGGCAAGGGTCTATTCAACCGCAATCAGGACCGTAACCAGGCAGGATCACAACATGACGAGGGTTCTCTTTCCAAATGTTTGAGTCTGCCTGAGGTAGTCTGACCTGGCGAGGCAAATCCTAGAAGCCATCATTCCAGGACTCCATCAACATCTAGTGGCCGTAACTCTGTGGCTACCCTCGCAAAGGATATGGGGGAGCACCCTGTTCCTACGAGTTCAACCACACGTTCGCAGGGCTCACCTACAAACACAAACAGTTATAACTCGAGGTTCCCCTTTCTGGAGGGGTTTACTCCAAGTCGCTAGACGATGTCATTTGACCACTCTTCAAGCCAGAAGGCTTCAAGCGCAAGTGGAGATCATACATCGGAGGTCTTCGCCCTCCCCTCAGATCATGAACTCTCTCCCGGAAGCAGGCCTGAAAATGCTCTCTGCCGATCACACCCTACGACCCCTCGTGGCGATGATGAGGATGCCTCCGCCAATGAACGGGATCAACACTCTGATGAGCATGGGAGAAATCCTCGAAATGATCGCACTCCATTAAGGCAAACTCAAGGATCAAATGTTGATGATCATGAGACAACCCGAAGGAGAAGAATGACGACTTAGAGAAATTTACCTAGACATGTTCAATATCAGTTGGAGGAGGCTCAGGAACTCTAGCACATAAATGATCTACGTGAGAACCCAACTCAAGTACTCGCACGAACGTCAGGGTATGACCTCTTCGCTAAAGAGATCACACGAAGGCTCCGAAGCACGATGACAATACTTGAGCATCCTCCCCGACATCATTCTGGAAGTCGTAGCGGTGCGACTCTATCGACTACCAGTCGTTCGAACAACTCACCTCATAGAGATCGGTGCGACAACAGGTTATGTCATTCCCCTTACCTTAACTCCAGTCGGAGAAGAATTCTTCGAACATATGATGATCGACAAGCCCCTAGGGGAGATGATCGTTCACCACTATATGATCCAGAAATCTGTAATAGTAGATGGAATACGAGGAATATTACCCTCGTATGACTCAGACCTATCATAGGTTGGGTCCATTCACGAACAGGTATTGGCATCTACGATCACCTGGTGATATCAACCCTTCTTTTCTATAGAGAAGGCGGTACGATGTCATTACCAGATGCTAGGCGTTCTTGCCTGATCTCCGAGCTGTTCACTGGCCACCGTCGTTTTGATCAGTGAACATGGAGAAGTTTGATGGGTCACAAAATCCCATCGAATTCCTTCAGATCTATACGACCGCTATCTGAGCAGCAGGAGGAGGAGAGCACGTCATGGCGAATTACCTTTCAACTGTGCTCGAAAGGTCCGCTCCATCGTGGTGAATTAACAAGAACCGTCTATGATATATACCTATCATAGACTGTTTTTAAATATAACCATCTGTGATATGTATTACAGACGGTTTACAGTTGGAACCATCTGTGATATGTTCATGCCGCTTCGGCTCCCGTTCAATGCATCCCTTCGTCTTGTGCGCCGATGTTACAATGCGTCTCTTCGTCTCGGTTTGTGATACGTTTTAAAAGAATGATCATGTCTTTCGCACCCTCCATCAACAACCAGTAGAGTTAAAAAAACTCGATTACTACGGTATTGAAAACTCACATACCGTACGCCGTGCACCATGGTGAGCACACAGAGCATGACGACGAGGACCAATAAGAGGTGGTCGGCGATCGCTGTCGCTCTTCCTCACGATATCGTCGTCAACATCATCGGCCTCGTGGCCGCGAGCTCTCCTCGGCCCATGGCTGACCTCTGCATCCTACGAGCCACGTTTGTATTTATATACCTACAAAAATACGTACTATTGTTTGTGGCGGCAACCAATCCATGCATGCATACATGTTAGCCTTTTAATTTGACTAGAGAAACATGTCACTAATCTGACTAGCAACAACGCCCTTAATTTGGCCTTTTAATTTTCTCTTACGGAGTAATTCTGACGTCTTGAATTGTGTATGTATATTGGAGTTGCAAGGCTATGTACAAGGCGTCCAAGGAGCACGCCGTGGGGACACGCGTGGCGCTGGAGTAGGAGGAGGCGATGAAGTGGCTAGACAACGAGAGCTACCTCGACATCATCAACCACCTGGCTGTCGTCGGCAACCCGGAGGTCTACTTCATCATCGGCCTCATGCTCGTCTTCATACACTAGGACAAGCAGCACGGCCTCGTGTTCCTCGAATGGGGGGCCATCGTTGGCCACGAGGCTGCGACCTACGTGCTCGGCCTCCTTCTCTACATGGCCGGCGAGGCGCACGACGTTTGGAAGCAATACATCAGTCAGGTTGAGGGAGAGCCGGTCGGTGGGTGCGAGACGGCCAAGAGGACCAACCGGGAGTGCAAGCGGTGTCGAAGGCTCGCTGCGGATGTGGTCCATGTGGAAGATGGCCGAGCCACTGGGCTAGGTGTGGGCGCTGTCAGAGGATGGCCACCGGTGCACGAGCACCAGCTGCAGCATGACGGAAGGGTGGGACGACTACTTCGTTTTCTGCAATGACGACTGTAGGATTAGGCATGAGTATGCCAAGTTCTTTGCATAGGTGTTGAACTATTTGTGATCGTAAAATTTGCAGTTTTAGCTAATATTCATATATAATTCTTTTCTAATATGTGAATGTGTCATATGTTTTGAATTTGCATTTATTTCTACTTTTTAAAAATCTTTTGTAAGAAGCAACTGGCCACGCTGTTAATTTGGCCAAATATAAATATAAAAATGATTAAAAAATTCAGTTTGAAGTTAACTTACTGTCTATGTTGAACATGTTTACTAAATAACGTATTTATCTTACAGGCTCGATGAAGCAGGTCGTGGCTACTGTCTCATCACCTCATGCTGCGTGGACGAACACCGAAAAAAAATCATAATTCATGGTGGGCTTGTTGATTTCTTAGGCATACTCGGCGTCTTCTTCAAAGCAGCCGCATATCAAAGACAGATCTCACTACAGATAGATCTATCAGGATGACCAGATATTTAATGGCGCATATCACAGACGGTTGTTATTATGAACCGTCTATGATACGTATCATATATGGTTTTAAATACCAACCGTCTGTGATAGTTTAATATCACAAATGGGTTGTATTTTAAACCGTCTGTGATATGTATCCTAGACGGTTCTTAACAAGAACCATCAGTAATATGTGCCATTAAATATCTGGTCATCCCGATAAATCTGTCTGTAGTAAGATCTATCTATGATATGCAGCTACTTTGAAGGAGGTGGCCGGCTCTGGGCCATTTGGTGAATGAAATTAATACCATAGATTTAGATGTGTGCTTCAAAATCTCCACAAATTCCTCCCCATTTCTTCATGCAATCAATTGTACTCAATCACTAACGTCTTGACTCCTCCATTCTCGGACGTTTCCCTCTTTCACGCGCACGCGTTCACTAGAGCCGAAATCACTGCCGTGATGACCTCGTCGCGTGATATCCTTGCCCTGTCCTCCTCAGCCCCTATAAAAGGGAGCACCGGGTTCCCCTGTTCCTCCTCATCCCTTCCTCCTCAATCACCTCTCCTCCCTCGCTCCTCCACCTTCGTCACCTCCATCGGCATCGCGACATCGTCGTACTCTACGCGGTGCACCCTCCCTCTTCACCAGAATATCACCGGAGCGCCGCTTTCCTCCATGGCCAATCAAAGGAAGATTCATGGTTCTTTTGGTTTGCACAAAGCTAAGTTTAAATTAGTATATTTAGTAAGCAAGTCATAAGACCTAGCATTTTCAACTAACACAAGTTTTATCAAATTGAATTTTGTTGTAAAATACTAGTGGAGGCTCCAACCTCCTATAACATTGAGTGGCTCCATCTACCCAATGCTCATGTTCTTTCTCGGCTCACATCCATACTTCTCACTGGTTCTCGACCATGCTATCTCAAATCTCTGGGCTCCAACCCACCCTTTCATCCCACCCACAAATTGTTTTATAAAAAATAAAAGCTAATCCAAGTAAGTTCCCGGCATCACAACCCCACACCGCTAGGTATCACCTCCTTGGGCCTCGCCCTAGGGAGGTCTCCCACTAGCACCATGTAGTTTCTGTAACATCCTAATTTTTCGAGCTTTAAAAATCTTTTGAATAGTTAGTAGTTAGAAAATTCACCCTTGAGTTTTATTTAAATTTTAAATAAGCTTAATATGGACTTTTAATATCAAAACCATTTAATATGATTAATGTCAACATCAACCATGGTCAAAACTATTTTATTTAGATTCTATGTGCTTGGGTATATTTTCTAGATTTTTCTAGAATTTTTCCGAGCTCATTTGCTATTTTCTGTTTGCTATTTGCATTTTCTAGTATTTTCTAAAAAGGAAAACCTATTATAAATATAAGAAACTCCAATGGGCTGAATCTCCTTTTGTTCAGCCCATTTTCTCTTTGGTTCATTCAGCCGCTTGGCTTTTCCCTTTCGCTCTAGTCCGAACGCGCGCGCACCTCCTTTCTCGCTGATCGGTGGGCCCGCTTGGACTTTCACTTTGGTCCGGTCGTGCGCACCCATGAGCCTTTGCTGACGTGTGGGGCCCACATGTCAGGTTTCTCTTCCACCTTTGCTTTCATCCCCATCGCGCTGAGCCGCGCCACCGCCATTGACGTTTCTTGAGCTTCGTACAACAACGACATTTCCAACGGAAAGAATCCCATAGCGATACGGTTTTCAAATCCTTCCATCTCTCTGCATCCAAAACTAACAAAATCTTATCCCGAAACACCTTCCTTCTCTAAGATTATCTCGTGTTCGTCTCGGACTCTTTTAGGGTTTTACCTAATCCGGCACGCCCGAGCCCTATAAATAGGACCCCGAGAATCGCCTCAGCACCCTCATCCCAAAACCCCAAGCCGTCGCACCTAAAAAAAAAACTAGCGCTGCTGTAATCGGAGCTTTAGGGTTTTGTCGCCACTGTTGATTTTCTTCAAATTCCCCCACCGTCGTTGACGTCTCATCGACATGGTCTGCACCGTTGGGTCCGTCGTCGCAAGGGCTACCTTGTGAACTCTTCCCTATCACCGGTACCTCGCTGGAGCTCATGTTCGACAACGCTCGAACCTTCTTCTCCGCTTGAAGCTCACCGTCGGCCACCACCGTTGTCCTCGAGCACGAGTAAGCGCACCAACAGGTTTGCAATATCGCCCTCTACCAGCTGGTACCACTCACCGTCGGCGAGGAACCGCCATTCGCTGGAGACCATTGGGACCTGAGCCTTTGTCACCGTCGAGTCCACATGGCCATCTACCTCAGCCGCCATCTCGGCATCTGCGCCTGTGTGTTGTGCTGTGTGGCACTGCATCAGCGGTCACGTGCGTGTACGGGTGGCAGATCCAAACACCCCAGATTCAAAGCTCGGTGGATCCAGTCCACCGTGAGCCATCTCAATGACGTGTGGGTCCCACATGTTAGGAGATTTTCTATTTTCTTTTTATTTTTCTTTTTGGCTAAAATTCTAGGGCTGGCGTCATGCTTGCGTCATAATCTGATTTTCCAGTAGGAAAAATATTTTGGGAAATTCCATAAATTCCAATTTTGCCTTTTTCTTTAGATTTAGATCTTTCAAAGGTCGTATCTTCTTCATTCGAACTCCGATTGAGCCCATTCAAATTTCTAAATTCATCTAAATTCAAGATCTATTTATTTGAGATTTTTATTTAATTTTTGAAGTTTGTTTTATCTCTGTTATTTATTTACTTCGTTTACAAGTAGACGTTGATTCTTCGGGGAACTTTGAAGGAGTGCCTCAAGACCAAGACCAGTACCAGGATCTATTCTAAGGCAAGTTGTACCTTTGATCATATTGAACCCAGTTTTCAAAATTACTTTGATTCAAATTAATGCATTTACTTTAAGTATTTATTTAAATGCTTTTGGGTGTAGTTATTAATCCAATTTGATTATATCTACCTTGTGTATTGTTATATCATAATATTTTGTCACCCTAGATTGGTTATTATTTAGTTGGTATTATCGTAGCACCAATATGGGTTGATTAGATACGAATAGATTGCTTAGCCATGCCACGAGTCATCATTTTATATAAATTGCAAATATGAATTTGACCAAGTGAATATGGAACTTTGTGATAAAACTGTGTGCGATGTGTGCTATTACTCGTTGATGACATGTGTTGCACTTAACCAACAGGGTAGAAAAAGATTTAGGCTGAGGCAAGTGGCGGATACTGTGTGATATGGTGGAGCTTTGTGAATGGGAAGGATAATTTTTGTGGTATGGTTAGAAATTGGAAGTCTTGTCTTGATCAATTAAGGACTTAACTTTGTGTGCCATTAAACTGAGCCTTACTGTACGACCACATACCTGGTATGGGGCGAGCCTAACTTAGTAAGTTATGGAGTCTCAACATTGACTACTCAGGTTGTAGGTTAGGTGCTCAGTGATGGGTGGAGGTGTGGACTACCAGGTAGATCACATCGTGGGACGGTTCGCTGCTTCCCTGTCCAACGGTGTGCGTTGGACTAACTTTCTCAGTGGGTTAGCACCGACAGTAAAACACATCGGGAGTGTCAATGCTTGAGATGAAGTTCTGAAACATTTTGTTATGATTAGTGCTTGCAACACTGGTTATATCATCTGGATAAAGTGTACAATCTCTACAGAGTGTTAAACAAATCTATTCGAATAGCCACGTCCGCGGTCATGGACATGCTCAGGGATTTCACACGAGGGTTAGATTTTCATAAAACACTTGGAAAGGGAGCTGTGTGATCTAAGTCATATGACTGTGTGAATAATTTGATTAGACGTTGTGTTCTTTGTGAAAACAATTGATAAATTAATATTGTTTATTTGTTTTGAATCATGTTTAATCTATTATTTGTATTCAATTGCAAATGTTGTATTTCTACAAAAGAACCACAGAAGTCATTCCTTTGGAATAAGCCATCATGTATACATTGCATTTTGTGGTATGACTTGCGAGTACGGTTGTGTACTCATGCTTGTTATAATCAATCAACAAAGGTAGAAGAGTCTTCGCCAGCTTTTGAGGAGGAGTTCTACGAAGGTGCTTATCGCTAGGTCTTGATCTCAGTTGGTTGCCTGTAGCGAATCGATGGGTTCCCATTTAAGTTATTTGTTCCGCTACTGCTTATTTCATTATTGCCAGCCCTGCAAGGCTTAATAAATGTAAACTCGACCTTAAGATCACAACGATTATTTGTTATTCAAATTACTCGTTTATTCTATTATTTCGCCTTGTGTGGATCGATATTTATCTATGTTGGTACTGTTTGCACTAGCGTGATCCTGGACTAGTGCGTTATACACAGAGGGTCTAGAATTGCATTTTTGGGTCCCAACAGTTTCCTTGTGGCTTCATTACCCTCTACCCACACCACACACCCACCAATGGTGAAGTTGCGAGGAGGCGAACAAATTAGTTAGCCAGGTCGTACCCATTATAGACTTTTGGTTGTACTGTTTTTACACGAGAAGGCCGTTATAAGAACCTAGTCCTTTATTGACTTGGGCAGTACATCCACATACCTACTCTGTCGTGCCCCCCAGCACCAGCCACTCTTTCTAGCCAACCGAGTCTAAATCTATTTTTGGGTTTTCACTTTTGTTTATAAATACTTTTCTAGTCCAACATACCAGCCAGGCTCCAACCTCGACTATCCAATACTATTTTCAAATGTTTAATGATGTTGAGGCAAATTGTTGCCCGCATACCTATGTACCTAAGCAAGGCTAAGCATGACACTTAGATACGGACTTAGTAGCTAGTGTCTAGGGTGACAAGGATAGTGTCCAAGTTCAAGGATTGGAAGTTTATACATAGTTATCATTAAGGTAGTAGCTATGAACTAAATCAACATACTTGTATAAATCATAGCAATGCAATTCCATAATTTAAAACAATATAATTACATTTGAAAGGTAGGTTCAAAATGATCAAAGTGTTGACTTGCCTTGTTCTAGATCTTGCGGGTCTTGCTCGACTTGATGTTCTTCGGGAGCTTTGGCATCTATATGCGTGAAAACAACCAAAGTCCAAATAAACACAAAAAGATTCAAATTGCATTAAAAAATTCGTACAAAATCCAAAACTGGCGTTTTCAGTTTGGTTGGGTAGGGTTTGAATTTAGACAAATTTAGAAACAAAAATAATTCGATTTGGATTTAAAACGAGGGAGAACAGGCTTTTCGAAGTCCAAACCCTAGTTTAAATTCTGAAAAAGAAAGGAGAGAGATAGAGGAGTCTCTCTCTGATAGGTGGGGTCCGTGGCCCGTTTCTTTTGTTCTTGTTTTATTTTTCAGTTGGAAATACTCTAGTAAATGACAGGTGGGCCCAGGTATTTTATTTTATTTTTCATTTATTTTTCTAAAGAAAATCAATTCACTAACAAATGGGGCCCATTCGTCATTGACTCATAGCAAAAATCCAGTTTTAATTACCCCTCATTAATTATTCTCTGGCCCAAACGTCTGTCTATCATGGCACTAATTAGTCCATGCCCTAATTACTGCTTTGTCCTAATGACCTAGATTTGGTCTTAATGATTAGCTACAGTTCTTGCCTGTTTTCGACCGGGGCAGAGGAGCTCCAGGGCGCTCGTTGCAGCACTCGACGCCGGCGAGCTGGGCCACGGGGTGGCTGATAAACGAAAAATGGAACCCTATGGCTCGGGCAATCTTATGGGTACTGCTAGTGAGGGGAGGGATGGCCGGTAGCGGTGGTGCAACGGTGAAGAGCGGTGGCGACGCTCGGTGCTACGGTGGCAACCATACGCCGATGATTACTCTTGGCTAATGGGCGCACGCACAAGAATCTAGGGGGTATGGGCAACCTACTGAATCGAAAAGGGATGTCGGAGGAGGGCCGGCGACGTGGTCCCGAGGCGGTGCGGTGGTCTTCATGTGGTGACAGCAACCTGAGAGGAGGGAGGGGCTATCAACCGCTAGGATAGCTGAAGGGGCGTCAGGGGATGGTATGAATAGGAGGAATTGGGTCGGCACTTAACAGAGAAGGCACGGTGGTGGGAATGACAACTTTGGCCGAGGACGGGGAAGAAGGGGACAACGGCGAGTTCCAACGGAAAAAAGGCAACATCAATAGGGGAAAACGGTTCCTCACGCCCCGAAACACGTTGTGACATGAATGGGTAGGGAAGGGGCTCACTGGAGCGGCGGTGTCACGGCGGCGGTGCGGCGGTCGAAAAAGGAACTCGCGCCCTTTTCGTGCTGGTGCTCGATGGAGGAAGGGAAAGGGAGGGGAGTGGCCGGGGAGGGTGAGACGAGCTCGATGCTGCCTTATATAGGTGGGAGGGAGAGGCCAGTGACCGATCGAGATGAGTGGGATGGCTCACTGTCCAGGCGGCATGGGAGCAGCACCTATGAGTGTCGGAAGCGGACGGCTGAGCGACGGACATAAGTGGCAAAGACAGAAGCGTCACCTTCGTGCATGTGGCATCAATGAAGCGGTGACGAGGCATGGTGCCAGTGCTGGTACATGGTGCGGCGACGTTTGGAGGAACAAGGAGAAGGGAGAAGGAGCCGAGATGGTTGGTGGGCTAGGCTGCGTGGGGGAGAAGGCTGTGGGCCGAGGCTGGCTCGGCTGAGGAAAAAGGAGGGAAAAGAAAAGAGGAAAGTTAAGAGAGCACTAGGAAAATAGTGAAACAAAAATGATGGCCAACATTTTGGGTTGAATCTGACTTAGGTTTCTGGCATTCAGGTTTTTAGTTTCTCACAACACGTTTTGGCGAATGAACGTAGTTAAAACAACTCCCAAGAAGCATGCAGATAAGACAGCAACTGATAACACACAAAAAGTTTCAAAAATCCCATATTTTTATTTATGGCATTTCCTACAAACTTTTTGGGTTGTTAGAACGGTGTCTTCAAGAGGAGTGACCTTCTCAGCACCAAGTCCACCGAGCATATTGTTTAGGAGAGAAATGTTGTCTTAAATATTGATCTTCATAGCTTTCATTTCCTTCTGACTACGGGTCGAAGCTTCCTGAAGCCGTTTTATTTCGATTGCTTGCTCTGAAAATAGAGCACGACAAATTAGAAAAACACTTCTCGAAGATTAGTAAATAAAACTGGTCGTAGGTAAAGAATTCTTACCTACCAAGCGAGAGTTAAGCTTCTTGATTTCATCATTATGAGAGGCAGCATCCCTTGTGCACTACTCTTACCATTCTTTTATGCTCTTATCTTTTTCTTTAGAGATACGAGTAAGCTTGTGGTTCATCAAGATCTTCGAATCGACCTCAGTGCAAAGCGTACCCATATCGGCCTCTTTTTTTAAACGAGAAAAAGAGTCAGAAAACGAAAAAAAGTTGTCGAAATAAACAATGTCAAGTGAAAAACTTACTGTTTATTTCATTCTACAGCTCGCAAGCTACAAAATTTGCCTCTTGGAGATTCTTCAATAGGTCTTGTTTTTCATTCTTTAGCCTTTGCACCTCGGCTTTTACATAATCAAGTGCATCGGCTAAGGTCCTTTCACCACTTTTAAACCTATAGGGAAAAAGTGATATGAACACTAAACAAGTAGTCAAAAACTACTCATTAACAGTGTCTTACCATCTCACTGCTTATTCGCAAAGTTCAGCCTTCTGCTTCCTCAGCAAAATTAACTACCTATGGTATTTACCAACAATAGCAACATGTTCGAGGGCTCTCTAAACAAAGAAATACATAGTGAGGAAAAGCATAACTGTAAAAACCCAAATATATAAATGTTTGGTATCGAGCGCTTACATCAATGGTTGATCGAGCAAAGTGAGCATACACCATCTCGAAATCGTCTAGTTTACGGAATCCGTCGACTTTGTCCCACCATATTCTTTAAAGACGTTCATCGTCAAAGATATGTCCCCTGTTGGGAATATTCTTAGGGTGTGGGACTCAATCACGGGACCTAAATGAAGAGGACTCAATGGTTGATGGTCTAAAGAACCTAGGAAAGAAGTCAAAAGAGTCTTCTGTAACGTCCCAGTTTTTCTAAGCTTTTTGAAGTTTTCAAAATAAAAATAACCATTTGGTTTTGTTGAAGTTCTAAAGGTTAACTTGAGATTTTGGAATTAAAAGTGATTTAAATGACTAAATCAAACTTCAACTAATCCAAAAGTTTGGCTTATTCTAAGTTTGTTGGAATTCTCTGGTGCTGAATTTCCCTTTCTCTGTTCATTCTGTTTTCCCCTCTACCAGCTCTTTCTTCTCTAGACCTCCCTCTCGTTTGGACCTCCCCCTCAGTCCAGACCTCCCTCTTGTTTGGACCTCCCCCTCAGTCCAAACCTCCCTCTTGTTTGGACCACCCCCTCAATCAAAGACCTCCCCCTTAGTCCAGACCTCCCCCTCAGTTTGGACCTCTCCCTCAGTCCAAACCTGTGGGTGGTATTGGAAGACCTCTAGGTGGTCCTGGAAGACCTCCGGGTGGTCCTGGAGACTGGTCACGACCACCCCTTTGGGTCACGACCTCCCCTTTGGTCACGACCACCCCCTTTTGTTGGACCACCCTCTCGAGTTTTGACTAGCCCCACCTGACAGCCCTACTCACCTTCTTCTTCCTCCTATCGCGTCACTGCTGACGCAAAAGTCCTAGCGCATTAAATGATGTTGTATCACATTAAATGTTGTCGCCTCTGCCGGCAACTCCCGCCCCATCTTATCCCCGGGAAGTTTTCTACGCACGCCTGTACCGTGCTCTGTCCAGTCGCCCACTTACCCTTGAACTCGTGTGCCTCCGAGTCTCTCAACGACTCTCCCTGTCTTCTCTAGGCTATAAAAGCCTGAGCAGCCCTCTTTCATCTCCTTTAGCCTCACCCAACTCTCTTGCCCTCGCCCTGTTTCACCGTGCTTCGAGTTTCGCCACCGTCAGCTGGAGCCTGCACCGTCGCCTCCTCGCCGCCGAAGGGTTCACTGAGCGCCTTGCGCCACCTCCCATCGCCAAAGAGTCCGTTGAGCTGCCCGCGCGCCGCCTCGCCGCCAAAGAGTCTATTGGAGCCTGCACCATCGCCTCCTCACCGCTGAAGAATTCATCCGAGCGCCCGCACCGTTCACCGTCTCCCTCTAGTCTTCTCCAGTCTCTCTCTCTTTGCCCTGGTGAGTTTCTCCATGCCCTGTTCTCTTCCTTTCTCGTACAGCCACGTTGCGTAGTCGTATCCTTCCTGTATACCTCTTACGACCATGTTGAGTAGTCGTACCCCTTTTGTATTCTTCGTACGACCACGTTGGGTAGTCGTATCCTCCTCCTCAGGACATCCTCCTTAGGACCTCCTCCTCAGGACATCCTCGGGACCTCCTCCTCAGGACCTCCTACTTAGGACTTGCCTCGACCACCCTCTCAGTTGGACCTCCTCCCGACTAGTCGAGCCTCCTCCCGAGAGCCTGTTCCTGATTCATCTAAATTCAGAACCTTTCTTTTGGTTCTAGTTTGGTAGTTTTTGGTTTTTGTTTGGATTTGTTGTATTTATTTGGCTCTTTTCGCATGTGTATATTCTGGCTTCTCTGAAGAGTTCTTGGACCCGACGACCTCTACCGAAGAATCTCAGCTCTTCAACGAAGGCAAGTCGTAGACCTTTGATCATGTTGTACCCAGTTTGCAAAAATAATATTGTTTTATATCAACATGCATGGTTAATTGTATAAAAATGGTTTGAAAAATAGCTAAATACCTACTCGACAGTATGACTCCTTGCATAATTGTGATTGACATGTTGACATGTACCCTTAGACACCATAAGTTGGGTAATCTTAGTTGGACATTATTATGATACCAACATGGATGCGTATATTGCTTAGTCATGCTTTAGTTATACGATGTCTCTCGATCACATGATTCAATGATGATAAATTTGGCTTAATGAATTATGAAATTGTGGCGGAGCCACTGTTGATAAAATTTATTGTGCCGTGGCAAGAGTTGCCATTTGGCCAGGTTGAATGAAAATGATTTGTGCTCGGGCGAGTGAGCGGTGGCAAAGGTGGGTGCGGAAGCACATTGGAATGAGGTAGTCTCACCTGAGCAACCACTAAGGACTTAACTTTGTGCGCCAATGATCTAGGCCATACCGTGCAACCACAAGTCTATTTATGGGGTATACTTGGCTAACTAATTAGCAATGTTTTGGGTTGGTTCTGTCATGGTGGTGTGATCTCTGAGTTTACAGAGGGATTGACATGGCGCAAGAAGGGATCCAGAATGGCGAAACCTTAGCGGGCAGAACCAAATCAAAATAGAGCTTTATAAAGCCTTGTGATAATCTCTTAGTCGCACACCTCGGAAGTGTGTGAGCGGACAGTATAAGATGATTATCTCTTGTGGGTCAAGTTGTACAACCTCTGCAGAGTGTAAAACTATTCGAATAGCCGTGTCCCTGGTTATGGACAATGCCTGGTGATTTCACATAAGGGGTAGACTTTCTCAAAAATGTGGTCGTGGTTGGTTCCGAGTGGTCTGGGAAGTGGACGAGCTGTTCACGAGCTGTTTCAGAAAACTTAATTACTTATGTATTAATCTTTCAACTGGTGCTTTGCAATCTACCCATCAGATTTCCAATAATATTGCTTTTCATGAGATAACCATAAAGCTATCCTTGTCAAGCCTTGCATGAATATTATTTGCATACATTTCCCTATGACTTGCTGAGTACATTCAAAGTACTCACGCTTTACGCCTCCGTTGATCACCACCAAGAGGACCCAGGAGCTCCGAAGTTCTATGAAGAGGAGTACTTTGAGGATCATGCGAACTAGGAGACGTCCTCCACTCGATAGCCTGTGGGCATGTCGAATGGCTTCCACGAGTTGTTTTGTTTTCCGCTGCAAGATCTCTTTTGTTGTAAGCCCTGTGTGGCAGACCTTGTAAGACTTGACCATAAGGTCTTTTGCTTCTATTAATATTAATTTGTCCGCTTCATCTATAGTTTGCTGTATGGATATGATTACATCAATGTTGAAACTGTGTGAGCTAACTACTGATCATGGGACTAGTTTGGAATACACAGAGGGTCTCGAGGTTGTATACTCGTGGTCCCGACATCTTCTTCTTCTTCTTCGTCGTCGTTGTTGACAGAAGAAATGACTCCACCTTAGGGACCTAGGGGAACAACCTCCACAACCTATTTTCTAGCACGGTTGTCGGAACTCTCCACGACCACCAGATCAGTTGCTCTTGGTGATTGTAATGATAATTCTCTTGCTCGAATATTGATGTCCTCGATAGTTGATTCGATCATCATCATTGCTTCATCTTCGAGTGCCTCCACCTCTACCTCCACGACCATAGGTGGTTCGACCACCTCAGTGTGTGTGGCTGGCTCGATGGCGAGCGTCCCTTCTTCTGCTACTTCAGGGATAGTGGTTGAATACTCGACCAC
The DNA here is from genome assembly GCA_036346405.1 of Phyllostachys edulis. Taxonomy (NCBI): domain Eukaryota; kingdom Viridiplantae; phylum Streptophyta; class Magnoliopsida; order Poales; family Poaceae; genus Phyllostachys; species Phyllostachys edulis. Next base: position 42,892,584 of record CM070551.1, on the reverse strand, counting down.
TGTCGCTTCTGTGTCTATGATTGGATGAGAAACCAGCATTCTCATAGTCGTAGCCATGACAATGGCCTCTTTTTCTACAGGGACATCCCTGGGAGCTGGAGAGGCGGAACTGAAACAAGACAGATGTTAGTACATCAAGAGGTAAAATAAAAGAGTAAGCACAATCATTTATTGTTTAATACCTAGGTTTCCTAGATATGACCTTGAAACCCGAAGAAACCTTTCTGATAAGACTTGCTCTTCTTTTCTTTCTTTTTCTTTTCCTCCTCTTCGGTCGCTCTCATTGGCTCTACGGTCTCAACCTCTATAACATCCCAAAGTTATATTACCAAAATTAAAATTAATAAAGTTATTATTTTAATGGATTTTCCGTCATTACATAAGTTTCTTGATTTGTTGTCATTTAAAAAGAATTTCTTGGTTAAAAAATGATAATAATAATATAAATAAAATAAAATCAATTATTTAATTTCCTGGTTTGTAAAGTCAAAAATAAAATTTATTGAGTTTTCTAGAATTTTCTTGGATTTAAAGTGAAAAAGAAAATTTTAATTAATTTCTTGAATTTTCTCGCTTATAAAAAGGCTTTCCTATTTTTGAGAAATTAAAAATAATTTATGTGCAAAACTAATAGCAAAATTTAAGATGGAAATAGTTTTATTAAGTTCCAAATAATTGAGAGAATTTTTGAGAATTTTTTCAGAAATTTAGAACTCTATTTATGATTTTCCAAAAGTCCCTTTTAATTTCTTGTAATATCTAGCAACTAAAAACGAATTTCGTTCGCAAATAAAAACTAAATTTTTGTTGAAAATATTTTATTTAAGCTAAAAATACCCTATTTAACTACTCTGAAAATTTGTAGAATTTTTAAAGCTATAGTATTTTTAGCATTACAAAATATTTTCGTGTAATAATAAACTTATTATTATTATTTTAGTATTTTATTTGAACTCAAAATATTGTATATAGTAACTGAGATTTGTTTCAGAATTTTTGGACTTTATGTGCTATTTTCTGGAATTAATTTGTGTCTTTTCGAATTTTCAAAAGAAATATTCCTTGGAATATTCTATTGCTATCAGAATTCCAAAGATGAATAGTGACAAAGAGTGTAATTTCGGTAGTAACTTCAGCGAGCAATTCCTGTCAATCTATTTCTCATTTGCTCCTATAAATTGAATCATAGTGTGACATCCTAATTTTCTAGAATTCTTAAAAGTTTTCAAAATAAAAAGAACCATTTGATTTTGATGAGAGTTCAAAGCTTAACTTGAGATTTTCGGAAAATCGAGTGTTTAAAATGACTAAATCAAACCTCAACTAATCCAAAGTTTTGTTTATCTGGAGTTGTTCGAGTTCTGGTCTTGCTTTCCTTTCTCTCTGTTCGTTCAGGCCTCTCTGGACCTCCTTTAACCTCTTCAGACCTTTTCCTCGTTTGGACCTTCTTTAGACCTCTTTGGACCTCCCCTTGTGCCCTTTGCTTGGACTTTTCTTTCGCCCAGACTTTCTTCAAACCTCTTTGTTGGTTTGAATCTCTTTTCGGGGTTTAGACATCCTTTTGATCTAAACCACCTTCTCTGTTTAGACCTCCTTGTGCTCTAGACCTCCTTCTCCATTTGAATCTTCCCTTGGTTTTGGCCTCCCCTTTGGGTCACGACCACCCCGAGGTGTTCCAAGCTCGGGTTTGTGTTTCAAACATCCTTGAACTTCGAAAATTCTAAATTCAGGTTGAGTTCCCCTTTCTCTTGGACTTCCTCATGTTCATTTGAACCTCCTCGTGTTCATCTGGACCTCCCAGTGCTCCCTTGGATCTCCTTTGGCTCCATCTTGACCGTTGAGACCTCCCCTTTGTTGGTCTTGACCGTCGGGATCTCCTTTGGCTCCATCTTGACCGTTGAGACCTCCCATGTGTTGGTCTTGTCCGTCGGGATCTCCTCTGGCTCCGTCTTGACTGTTGAGACCTCCTCTGTGTTGGTCTTGACCGTCGGGATCTCCTCTAGCTCCATCTTGACCATTGAGACCTCCCCTGTGTTGATCTTGACCGTCGGGATCTCCTTTTGCTCCATCTTGACCGTTGAGACCTCCCCTGTGTTGGTCTTGACCGTCGGGATCTCCTTTGGCTCCATCTTGACCGTTGAGACCTCCCCTGTGTTGTCCTCTATGTTGGTCTTGATCGTCGGGATCTCCTTTGGCTCCATCTTGACCGTTGAGACCTCCCCTGTGTTGGTCTTGACCGTCGGGATCTCCTTTGGCTCCATCTTGACCGTTGAGACCTCCCTTGTATTGGTCTTGACCGTTGGGATCTCCTTTGGCTCCATCTTGAACGTTGAGACTTCCCCTGTGTTGATCTTGACCGTTGAAATCTCCTTTGGCTCCATCTTGACCATTCAAACCTCCCTTGTGTTGGTCTTAACCGTCGAGATCTCCTTTGGCTCCATCTTGATTGTTGAGACCTCCCTTTATTGGGATCTGAGGGTCCAGACCTCCCCCAGTCTAGATCCCTCCTCCTGTCAGCCCTTTTCTCTCTGTTCGCGTGAGCGTGCCCAGTTGAACCATCCGATCAAAATCAGATGGCTCCGCTCCGCTGCACGTATCCTCCCTTGAGCCCGCGACCTCCTCTTTTGTCGTGTTGCCGTGACCTCCCTTGAGCCCACGACCTCCTTCTTGTCATGTTGCCGTGACCTCCCTTGAGCCCGCGACCTCCTCTTTTTGTCGTGTTGCCGTGACCTCCCCTTGAGACCGCGACCTCCTCTTCTTGTTGTTTTGTCACGACCTTCTTTTGTCGGGACATCCCTGTGGCCTTTTTGTAAAGACCACCCTCCTTGGTCTTTTGCAAAGACCACCCTTGCGGTCACGACCTCCCTTGTGGTCAAGACCTCTCCTTTGGGTCACGACCACTCCTCCCAGTCGCGACTTCCCTCTTTTTCTCCCAGGCACTCTATTTATAGCGGAAAACGGGGCCCCGGGCGACCGAACAAGGCAGCGAGACTTGCGGGGGCTCGGTGGGGTTCAGCGGAGGCAACGGAATTAAATGCGCACGTCACTACGGGGCATCATATTTAAATCAAGACGTTGATCGGTGGCGAGACTTGCGGGGCTCGGTGGGGTTGGCGGAGGCAGCATAATTAAATGCGCACGCTGATACAGGGGCCATCGATCAACGCGCGATTTAAATATGATGCATCGAGTGACGCGCGATTAATTCCATTGCCTCCGCTGAACCCCCACCGAGCCCCCGCAAGTCTCGCCGCCTCGTCCGGTCGCCCAGGACCCCGTTTTCCGCTATAAATAGAGTGCTTGGGAGCTCTTTTTGCCCTTCTTTTTGCTCCCTCTCACTCACTCTCATTTGCCCTCCCGACCACCTTTGTTCAAGCTCTCTTTTGAAGTGGTTCCACCTCTTTCCTTCATCAAAATCTTTGCTTTTTTTCAGCTCTGGTTTGGTGAGTTCTTTGGTTTGCCGTTTTGAAGTTGTTTTTGTTGACGCTCTTTTCAAAAACATGTAGGATACAGTTGTTCCAAAGACCTCCTAGACCCAGCTTTCTCAACCAAAGAAGCTCCGTTCTGCAACAAAGGCAAGTCATAGACCTTTGACCATATTGAACCCATTTTCCAAAAAGTATATTGTTTTGATATGAACTTGCATGGCTAGTTTTATAAAAATAGTTTTGGGAGTAGTTAAGCACCACTTGTCAGTATGACTCCTTGGTATGATTGAATACAACATGTTGACATGTACCCTTGGAAATCCATAGGATGGGTTATCTTAGTTGGATATTCTTGTTTACCAACATGGGTATCGTGTTTGCTTAGCCATGCTTGCGTAGACGTCGTTCTAACTGTGAATCATCACTGTTAGCTTACCCCTAGCGCACCGGTTGTGGCTTGTGTAGTAGCGGCCGATGCAGCTAATTAAGATGAAGTGTGGCCCTGTGTGAGGCCACGACATTTGTTGTCGCTTTAACTAAAATTTGTGTGCCAGGACTAGGGTGGTCCTCTCGCCGGGTTGAACCCAACAAATGCTAAATTTGTCTAATGAGCTATGGAACCGTGGCAATGCCACTATTGTTAAAATTTGTGTGCTATGACCAGGGTGGTCATTTGGCCGGGTTGAACCAGAAAATGTTTTATGCTCGGGCGAGTAGTCAGGGAGTGAGTAGTGGGTGCCTTGAGCACACTGGGTTGTGGTTAGACTCGCATGAGCAGCCAACTAAGGACTTAACCTTGTACGCCATTGATCTGGGTCATCTCTGTGCAACCACAGGTCCAGGATGGGGTGGTTCTGGCCAACTAATTAGTGAGGTCCTTATGCGGTTCTCGCTGTGGTGGTCGAAATGGCGCAAGAGGGGCCCCAAAAGCTTAATCCTCGTGAGGCGTAACTAAGTCCGATTGACCTTTGTAAAGGCCTTGTCACGAGCTCTAGACTGCTTACCAAAGGAAGTGAGCAGGGGCATCGATGGGTGCCCAACCAACTAGAGGACTTCGTGTCTTGTGGGTAAAGTGCACAACCTCTACAGAGTGTAAAATCTATTCGAATAGCCGCGTCCTCGGTTATGGACATGCCCGGTTCTTTCACGCAAGGGGTAGATCTTTCTAAAAGTTGTGGTTGGATCCGTGTAGTTTGGCTCATGACCAGGGTGGTCGTGGGTTATTTTCAAAGAACTTGTTTACTTATGTATTATCTTTTCAACTTGTGCTTTGCAATCTACTTAATGTATTTCCTTTTAAATGCTGCTTTATGCAAACTAACTATACAGCTTTCTTTGTCAAGCCTTACATAAATGTTATTGCATTCACTTTTCCTATGGCTTGTTGAGTACATTCAAAGTACTCATGGCTTGTGCCCTCTGGTTAATCAGTAGCCGAAGACCTCCCCGGGTGCTCCGAGCACTACGAGGAGGTGTTCGTTGAAGACCTCATGGACAAGGGGACGTCCTCCACTCGATAGCCTTTGGCTCGCCGAGTGGCTCCGCGTTGTATTTTGTTCCACTGCAAGTGTTTTTTGTTTAGTTTCTCAAGGTGGCACCCCTCAGAATAAGCTTGACCGTAAGGTCTTTTGTCTATAAATATTAATTTGTCTGCTTCATCTTAAGTTTGTTGTATGGATGTGATGAGACCAATGTTGGGTCCGTGCGAGCTAGCGATCTGATCTTGGGACTAGCTCATTGTGCACAGAGACTGGGACCTCCGGGTGGTCTTAGTGGACCTCCGGGTGGACCTTCGAGTCCTCTTGGGTGGTCCTAGAGGCTCTCCAGGAGGTCTTGGGGAACCTCTTGGGAGGTCTTGGACGACCATCCCAGACCTCCGGTGGTTCGGTTGGACCTCCTGGATGGTCCTCGGAGATCCCTCCGGGTCCTCTCGGGTCGGGTCCTTACACATAGCCTCTCCACCCCATTCCCCACATCCCTCTCGCTCAGATTTGCCAAACGCCTCCCGAAGCTCTCTCTGCTAGCTCTTCTTCTCCAACTCCGGTGAGCCCGATCTCCTCATCTGTAGCTCAGTTGTGCACCAAATTTTACTGGTTTGTTCCTCTTGAGATTCTCCACATTTCTATTTAAGCCAAATTTTGATTTTCCTATTGGTTCACTACGGCCACAAAAGCACTGACGGTCTTCTTCTTCAACTCTGGTGAGAACTCCGGTGATCCCAATATCCTTATCCGTTGCTCTGTTGTGCACCAAATTTTATCAGTGAGTTCCTCTTGAGATTCTCCACATTTATATTCAAGTAGAATTTTGATTTATGAACTTTTTCTCCATCGGCCACATCCTCTTCCCTAAGTCCGGCGAGAACTTCGTCGAGCCCAATCTCTTCATCCGTTGGGTATTTGCGCGGGCCCTTTTACCTATATGTTCCTTTGAATATTATCTACCTTCCTATTCAAACAGAATTTTGAATTTCACAATAATTTTCCACCCATCGCCGGTGTGACGTGACAAGCCACATGGTGCCATGTTAGTGCCACATGGTAGCCACGTCAGCCTTAACGCCCAGTTAGCGCACACGTCCGCGCCAACCGGGTCCATGGACCCTAGGCCCACATGTCATAGACTAAATAGGTTTTTCAATAGAAAAATAATTCAATTAAAATTGGAAAATCGGCCGCTGACATGCTTACGCCATAATTAAATTACCTTTAGAAAATTAATTCATTAATTCTGGAAAATGGAATTTAGGTTAATTTGTTAGAATTCAAACTTCCGAGGACTCGTTCTCCTTATACAAGCTTCTATTCCAATTATTCAAATTCCTAAATTCATATAAAATTATAATCTTGCTATCTAAACTAAATTATTTAAATTGGAGTTTATTTGGATTTTGTTTGAATTTGACTTATTTTTGCATATAGATTGCGACAACTTCGGAGAGTCAGATTTCGACATTGTTTGAGAACAACGATTAATCAACCAAGGCAAGTTACATCCTTGATCATATTTGAATTCTAGTATTTTAAATTATTTAAATTATGTTTCAAATTATTACTGCATGATTATTTATATTCAATATAATTTAAATTCTGTTTTTAATTTGTAGTTAATCCCAATACATTTGTATGGCCAAATGTTGACATTGAAATATTCATACCTTGTCACCTTAGATGAAAATCTAGTTTATGCAATAGTATGAACTAGAACATTTTGGAAAAATTATGCTTAGCCATGCTTAGAGCTGAAATATTTGATTTGGAAATTTTTAGCCAAAATCAAATGTTGTTTAAAATGTATCCATGACATTAGTGTGTCATGAAAGTTTACAAATGCTTTGAAAAACTAAAATAAAATTTAAAACTGGTTTGGACTTAGGCGAATTGGATAGTTGGTAGGTGCATGTTTATGCACGGGCTCAATTCGGGAATGGTTGAGGCCTAGGGATTATTTTGGAAGTCGCCCAAGTCAGTTAAGGACCAGTCTACAAGCCGCATCTTGCAAAGCTCCACCGTACTACAACAAATCTAGAATGGGACAGACTAGGCTAAATAATTTGCAATGTTCCAATGTTAGTTGTGCCATTTTGATGTGTGGGTGTCGGTTAGACAGTATTCCCACTTGGCGTAAGAGGGGGCTTACGGCGGGTGGTTAGCCCAATGGAAGTGAAACCTTAGCAGCGCAAGAGGGGGCTTCTGGCGGATGGTTACACTACAAGAAAAACATATATACAACAACACATAACTCGCAATGGAAATCACATACGTTGTAGGACCGACTCAGCCCACTACCGCCCACATCCAAATAAAATTGCTGCTCCCCTCTAAACTCATCTTATCCTAACTTCTCTCCTCCATTAGTCAGTTAGTCCCTTTCGCTTCGTCTTCCTCTTAAAAAAATCCCCTTCCTTCCTTCCTTCCAAAAAAATCCGCCGAACCGCCCCTTCCCCAAATCCAGCAGCCTCCCTACTGTCGCCATCAGACCACCTCACCTCCGCCACTGACTGGCCTCGCCTCGCCAGATCCCATGCCCCTCGCCCCCGAGCCGCCCTTGAAACTCCACGCTACACCTCATCCTCGCCAGAGTCACCGCACAAGAAACCAAACCCGAAACAAAAAAAGAGAGAAATTAGGGGTGGGGTGGGGAAGAAGCAAGGGAGGTAGGCATTTCCCTAACCCTAGCGCCTGTGACCGATGGGTTTCGAGGCGGACGCGGTGGAGATCACGGGCCCCTCCTCGCCGGCGACGGCGCGCGGGTGAGGGTGGAGGTCGTGCCACCGTGGCGAGAGTAGGTGACGGTGCGGGGCTTGACGGTGAGCACGATCCTGGGCGTGCTCTTCTGCCTCATCATGCACGAGCTCAACCTCACGGTGGGGATCATTCCGTCGCTCAACGTCGCCGCGGGTTTGCTGGGATACTTCCTCGTGCGGACGTGGGCGGTGGCGCTTGAGAGGCTCTAAGATCGCCTCCAAGCCCTTCACCAAGCAGAGAACACCATCATCCGCACTGCCATCACGTGCTATGGCCTTGCCTTCAAAGGGTACATGGGGAACTTTGCTTGTTAGGTGGAGATGCGATTCTGGCGTGTAATTTTGGGTTACTTTTGACCGGTAAAAACTGTCTTGTTGTGCGGAGTTCCGATGCTCTTGTGGGCAAAGTTCGCCTCTTGTGTTAAATTTAGGTGGAAGAGTGCTAGGGATTTGAGAAAGATCGGATTTTGTTTCAAAAATTTTGGGCATTAGGGAAGCCGTACGTAGGGTGAATTTATGATTACCTTGTGGGGATACTAGATGTTTAATGGAGCAAAGGTTGCACCGTTGAATTTTGTAGAATAAATATCCGATTTTGGAGTTGCATTGGGAGGGTTGGTTAATTTGCCTCGTTTGCATTGAGTTCAGATTATCAATTACTATTTTTGTTGATGCAGGGGGCTTCGGATCATATATGCTTGCAATGGATTAGAAAACTTACGAGCTTATCGGGACCGATTATCCTTGTAAGGCGTATGGATGTTAAGAATCCTTCGCTAAGTTGGATGATTGGGTTCATGTTTGTCGTCACTTCCTTGGACTATTTAGTCTTGTTGCAATCGCAAGAAGGTACTCATTCATATCTTGAAAGCAAGTTAGCTGTCTTGGAAAGTATTTGAGCATTAGTTTTCTTGAACCGCTTTAAGTGGTTCTTCAAGAGTGTTGGGATTCTGTGGCTTCAAAATTTCCCTTCTCTCGACTTGCAAAGATTTAAGAACACGTAAGTTTGTCGTTGATGTTTATTTTTGCTATTCCTTGGACGCTCACCATCAAGGCTAGAGGATCGCTATAGCTTATCTTCTCACATGAAATCGCCATCAATTAAGCCGAATATCCTATGCATGTCTTTCAAAAAAACTTACCTGCTCCATTTTTGTAGGTTCTATTTTGATTTCAATCCAACGATATTGGGTGTGGTCTTATATGTCCACATATTGTTAATCGCTTCTACACTTCTTGGATCCATCATATCTTGGGGTTTTTGGCCATATATATCCACAAAAGTCGGGGACCCAGATTCCACTAACCTTGGAAGCAACGACTTCAAAGGACTCTATGGATACAAGGTATGGTGATGGAGGTTTCTATTTGTATTTTGTTCATGACATGAATTAATAGTCAATTTCATTCTGCATCTTGACAATCCACTAATAATGTTCCTTATTCGATTGCTCTAGAATCAAATTATGGATCGCAAGGCTTGATAAAAGAAAATCGCTTGTTTCCTCTCCATACTTGATAAACCCAGTAAATCTGAACCAAATGTAAAATGTTGATGTCAACATGGGAGTAATACCGATAATTCTCTTCCTGTTGTGCATTTCATCAGTGGACATAGTGATGGTGAGGACTGTGAAATCGGGTTCACGAATGGAATTGTTGGAAAATTTATTATGTCCTTCGCAAGGAACATACAGATGGCACATCTAGCCCATTTAATTATTAAAGTGTTCTGTGTTCAGGCCGATCAGTCTTTGCAATTTTATGTTAATTAAAAACTAAATTGTCTCTGTCCCCCCGCCTTCCAGGTTTTTATATCTGTATCTGTGATACTCGAGGATGGTCTTTATAACCTCATCAAGATCATTTATGCTACTATCAAGGAAATATGGAATGCACGCTCCAAGCAAGGAAGACTTCCCCTTGTCCGGGTTCAGGATGGTAATGCAATGTTCTTATTATATGCTGCTCACATACCAATAAATGACATAGCATTGCCCGTGTGATATTATAACTTTGTCCGTACAATAATACTTGCTGCCATGTGTTTGTTAAAGTGCTCCATGGAGATAGATACTATGGATTTTCATGTTTCTTCGATAAATCTTCAACACTTAAACCATCTACCCCATTTAAGATTAGGAAATGATTTACTATTGAGGACTTCATCTGACAGCTTATGTTTGCTTGATTGCCATAATGCATTTACTTGATTTGTTCTGGGCTTAAAAGGCAGTCTTCCTATAAGCTTGCGATTAATGATTGGGAATTGCTGCTCCATGTATGTACATACCAATTATTTGGAAGAGTTGGAATGTTACATTTTACTTTAATAATGCACTAAAAGAACTTTATTTCTCTTTTCAGATTGAGAAGATATGTTGATGGTTTGGACTGTTCGACAAACTTGTGTGTAGAATGGAGAATGCTGGGGAATGAAGAATTTTGTTATAGAACCACGGGGGCATAGAGAACTAAGACTTTCCACTAAAAGCGTAGACATGTACTTACATTTATGTTTTAGAGCGTATTATGTTATTAGATCATGATGGTACCAACTGTGCATGCTTCGAGTCTGTCTAGACTTGTGAAGCCAGTTGGAAATTCTTTGTAATGAAACGATTTTTTGTTGATGTCAATGATTTTTTTTTTGTTATACACTTTGATATTTGTGTTTTGTTTAACCCCGTGGGCCCTAATTGATGAGCCCAGCCTGGACATGAAAATGACACCTTTTGCAATGATTAGATGCATTGTAAACAATCTTGGAAGCGATTTGCTAGTGTCCAATGCCAACGTGTATATATATATATATATATATATATATATATATATATATATATATATATATTGCCACTATATCAAAATATGTGTTGCAACCTTACAACGCTTTTATTTACATGTTACCAACACTTGTATATGTGTTGTCACAGACCTTGGCAACGGCCTCAATGGCAACGCATACTAAATACGTTGGTATAGACCCTAACAACATTTATTTGGACTTCTACCAATGCATATATGCGTTGCTAAAGGGGTGTTCATGTTGTAGTGTTAGTCCAAAGAAAGTGAAACCTTAGCGGTCATGACTACTTTGGAATGGCACATTGTAAAGGCCTTGTGATAATCACTTAGTCGCACACCTACGGAAGTGTGTTAGACAGACATTATAAGATGATTATCTCTTGTGGGTAAAGCTGTACAACCTCTGCAGAGAGTAAAACTATTCGAATAGTCGTGTCCATGGTCATGGCCATGCTGAGCAAAGCCACTCAAAGTTAGACTTTAATTTTATTTTCAAAAGGTTTTGTAAAATAGTTTATAACATGGATGGGTGTCCATGAGAAAAGTTACAGCTTGAAGCGCCGGGTTGGTGCCCGTGTTTAAGTTAGTGTTAGGTTGGTGCCCATGCTTAAGTTAGTGTTAGGTTGGTGCCTACACTATCTTTATTAATTCAGTTAAAACTCAATTTTAGATATTGTAAAATTTGAGCTTTTGAACTTAGCTATTATATTTAAAATGTCAAATATTGCTTTTGCACAAATAATCATATAAGCCTTCCTTTGATAATATACATGCATACATTAACTCTGTTATGGGTGTAACTTGTGGAGCACGGTTGTTTGTGCTCACGCTTGCTTAATGCAAATAAATTTTAGAGGAGAAGGACTTTGCTATCGGTGTGGATCTCAACAACTAGTCCGCCTCCCTAGTCAATTATCTGTGGTGGATCAGCTGGACTCTACTACTTCTTCATCGTCTTCCGCTATGTTCTTTATTGTTGGCTTGTAAGCCTTTTTTGTAATAATCTCTAATATTTATTAATAAAGTTGTGTAATTTATGGATGTTACCATATTTGTTTACTGTGTGAACTAGCTACTGATCATGTGACTAGTTCAAAAATACACAGAGGATTTAGGGGTGTTACTCCCGGGTCCAACAACCTCTAGAAGGCTCCCATCATCGCTAGTTTGAACGACTACGTCCTGTACGACCTTAGCTGGTCGTACATTGAGGGGGTGGTCGGAGCTTCTTTTGCAACCTCTTCTTCTGGGTGGTCGGAACTAACTTCGATCACCTGGAGGTTGTCGTTTCTTTTGACCACAAGCTCTGCTGAATCAGTAGTAGCCTTCACAAAAGAAACGTAACTCTTCTAGTTTTCCTTTCCGGTTCGCATGACAAAAGCAGGAGGAGAAACTGAGAATGTTTTATCATTATAATAGAAGGGTATCTTGGCCTTAGGCACTTTGTGCTTGAGGTCTACGGCCACCTCCTGCATGTCCTTGGCAATCAGATCTGCCAAAAAACGACATATGGCAGTGGTTAGTCAGGAAGTTGAGCAAGGCGCCTCTTGCTCAAAGGAACTCTGTCCTCCTCAGCAAACCCTAAATCCATCTCGGGAACATCCTGAGGATCTAGAATGTCGACTTGCTGCAAAAGGACACAAAACAAGAATCAACAAGTAGTCCAAACTACAAACGCTACTCCCTAAAGATGAAACCATTACATTCGGATACGACTGCTAGAATCTGAGGAGCTCTCTCTATGGTCATAGGGGCCTTTTGCAGATAAGATTGACCCAAGCATCAACCTCTCTCTCTAGCAAGTCTATGAGTAGAAGAATATTATTAATAGATGTGCTCAAATCACAAATTGACAAAAGCATATCAATTATAGTACTACCTTCCTTGTAGTCCCTGGTTGGATCATTAATCCCCAAGAACTCCCACATGGAAAGGCATGTGATGAAATCCTTCACCACATGCCATCCGGTTAGCCCTCCTTCTTTCAATTCCTTGATGGCTCAAATGAAGGGGACTAAGCGATCGAGGTTCTCTGGACACAATTCCCAAGCCTTCTTCTTCTCCTCAGGCTTGCCTTCAAAATAGAGATTGTCGTCTTTGGTCAGGGTCCAGTAGAACCACTTCTTCCTCTATCTCGGCCACGACGACCTGGTGAATATGAGGATATACTCCCTCAACATTCTGTCGTGGAGTTGAAAACCACAACTGCTGGCAATCGACTGGTGCTTATCCATTCTATAATAGTACCTAAAGAGGTCCAAATCTGGAGCGATTCCTAGATAGGCCTCGGAAAGGTACATGAATACGCTTAGCATCGTGATGGAGTTGGGAACCAAATTCACCAACTCCACCCCAAAGTGCTCGAGCACAGTCGGTAGGAATGGGTGACAAGGTAGTCAAAAGCCGCACTAGCAGTACGCCTGCAAGACAGGAATCCTTCCCTCCTCCGATGGCCAATGCTGCCCCTCAGCGTTGGTCCACTTCACTAGGGCACGCCTCGGAATCTTCTCAGCAGCAACTAGAGTTGTCATCTTCACGATATCCATCTCCGATTTCTCCCACTTCAACACGACTCTGGCCATCTCTTCAGAGGTTTAGGTCAGATTCGAGGAGATTTGTTTTAGATTTCAGGATTTGGAGCAAAATTACAAACTTGGTTGGCGGCAGAGAGAACAAGAGCTCAAGAACAATTGAAGCAAATAGGGAAAGTAAAAACTCTAAGTTACTCCCCGGTAAATATTTATAGCCGTCGATCTGAGTAAAAGATCGTGGGATGCTAACAGCTGCAAATCTCTTCGTGAACCACTCCCAACGGACAAAGTTTGCAAGAGACGGTTGGCATTCCTTTTTCTGTCTATTTAATAAAAAGAGTTTTATTTTTACAACTCAAGTAAAAATACCTCCCTTGACCAAGTCAATTTCTGGTCAAAAGAAAAACCAAGTCGAAGATACTTAATCTTCACCCATTATCCTACGACTTATTTTCCAAGTAAGTCATTTTCACTTGAAGTTGGGGGGCGGGGTGTCTAGATGATGAGGATCTAATAATCCTCAATTAATTAAGTTATTTATCTGTAATTTTATAGATAATAATGTTTCTTATACAACCTTCAAAGGTACCCCTCAATATTAACAATGAGGGAGATCATACACACTTGGTGGTCGTAAGCTATTCTACGACCACTCTATATGGTCGTAAGTTCTCCTACAACCAACTATTGCTCGTAAGTCCTACAATGATCACCTCATGGCTGTAAGTTCTCCTATGAACACATATAGATCGTAAGTTCAACTATGATCATCTCACGACCGTAAGTTCTCCTACGACCACCTATTGATCGTAAGTCCTACTACGATCACCTCATGGTAGTAAGTTCGTCTACGACCACCTATTGATCGTAAGTCCTACTATGATCACCTCATGGACATAAGTTCTCCTACGACCACTTATTGATCGTAAGTCCTACTACAATCACCTTATGTTCGTAAGTCTTACTACGACCAGGTCAGCTATGACCACCCTATGATCGATAAAGCCTACAGACATGTGGGTCCAATTGACTAGGGACATTTGTGTGTTGAGTTTAATACACGCAGTAGTTAATATGTGCTGTTAATCCTGAGATAATTGCACGTTTTAAACCTTTGTCTCTGACATAACTGCAAGGCGATGTGGGGGGATATGTCTCTGACAATAACTGTTCTTAAACATGCAGATTGCATCAAACGACAAAAGCGCCTCTTGACGTGGACAACTGTCACCCCTTCATGCGCTATATAAGGAGTAAAGTTGGTGGGCAGAGGGAGAGAGAAGAGGATCAAGTGATCAAGCGATCAAGAGATTCAACAACAACAACAACAAAAGACAGAAGTCATCAAGCCCTAGTTTTAGTGAATTTCTTCTTGTTGTAAACATAATCAATACAACAATACAAGAGTAGGGTTATATTTCTCTCACGAGAAGGCCTGAACCTGTATAAAATTTCCGTGTCCTTTTTTATGTGGTTTCGCTCTAGGAGAGCCCCAACATTTATTCATAAGATCAATACTAAACCATCAACTCCAATAGATCCGGTTTGACTGATTTTGGCCTAAATTTTCAGATTTGGTTTGACTGATTTTCGGTTTTTTTGGCTGATTTTCGCCTAAATTTTCAAACTAAAACTTAAATTTTTTTTAAAAAAAAACTGGGCGAAAATCGGTCGAAGTTTGTTGAAAAAAACTGCCAGATTTCGGCTGAAAATCAGTGAGACAAAATGCAAAGAAAAAATCAATGTAAAATAACTAATGATAAAAACAATAAATGATCCAACATTTCATTTTAGTGTGCAAAATGGTAAAGGAGTGAATTAGCACTGATGTAAATCAAATTAACACAAAATAAAGGGTGTGTTACCATGAGATGCAGCATTTCAATGTTAGGGAAACATCTAAGGAAGCTCGGAACCATCCTTGCTTCCTCGGCCTATTAGCCTGTCCAAATCAAACTGACAAAGCCAATATCTTGACGCTCGGAAGTTAGAAGTGCCCCAAATCAAAAGAACATAAATAAGCAGCCAAACAATTAACATGGAAACAAAATACGATTAATACCTTCATCATGGTGTTTCCAATCTGTAGCTGATGAAAACTGGGATTCAGGTACCCTACCACATGAAGCACCGAGGCCCGGCTGATCTTAATCCTCATGTGATGATCACCACTTCTGCAGGAACATGACGACGACCAGAGGATGACCCACAGAATAAATGAGCAGCCACCACGGCGAAGCTCGCTCGCCACGGACGCCAAACATGTCGCGAACGGGCGGCTACCATGACGAGCTCATTTATGCTAGCTAACCTCCATGTGGGCTGCCGAAGAAGCAGAGTAGGGGATCGTCCGATTGATCGAGATGCTGGAACCTAGAGCCACCGCCAGTGAGAAGGGGAATAGGGGAATGGGGATCGAACAAATCGAGTCGCTAACCTCTATGCGGGCTGCCGAAGAAGCAGAGAAGGGGATCGAGGAGAGGAGCAAAGAAGCAGAGAAGGGGATCGACCGATCGAGATGCTGTAGCTGGAGCCACCCGCCGACGGTGAGAAGGGGAATAGGGGAATGGGGATCAAACAAATGGAGTCGTTCGGCTGTGACCAGGAGTGCAAGACCTAGGGCAAAGATATGAGCAGGACAAATGGGCTCAATTGGACCGGGCTTAATTCAAAATGGACCAAAATTTTTTAGACCAGTTTGTATTTCTACCGAGGTGGACCGGTAAGTCCGGTTTGGCCATGGCCGGTAAAAAAAATCCCTGACTGAGAGCACAGGTAACCTAATTCAAGCGGTGCCACTACAGATATAGTGCCGGGTCAGATTCTCGATGTTAAGGAGGTGGACGAACAGCGTCCGGGTGGCCCCTGCAAAAAAAAAATCAAATCTACTGGCGGTATCAACCCATTGGCCCAGGTGCATCCAGGCACCCCGCGCTGCCACCAGCCTCACAAACATTACACGCTCCCATCAAATGGAGTACTACGCATGTACACGACGCGCGCCTTGTAGTGACTACCTACTGCTTCTACGGCTCCGGCCACGTAGCGACGCAAGGGCAGCCACATATATGCGCGGCAGCTGCAAGCCAGTGGCCACGCTCCCCTCGCAGCCACCATAGGCGCCCCCGCCATCTCCTCCTGCTCCCCCTCCTAACGTGTCCGCCTCTTCCCCCACCCGTCCCCCATCTCCTCTGATCTTTTCCCTTACCCCGCGCGCGCATGTTATATCGCCCGAGAAGCAAGTCAAGAACCGGTGCTGCCTGGCTCTGAATCACAGCTGTGTTGTTGCCTGCGTGCGTGGCTTGCTGCGTGTATACGTCAGTACGTGTGTACGTACCTCGGCTGCATGGCGTCCTCCGGCGACGTCGAAGCGGTGCCGGAGCCCGGCGTGGACCAGCCGACCAACGCATGCATGGAAGGCGGCGGCGGCTTGGCGGAGACGACGGAGGAAAGCCGGCAGCTGGCGGGCGAGACGACCTCCGATCACCGTGAGGTGGCGGCGCCCGAGCAGGCTTCGGAGAGGTCGACTTTGGAGGAGGGGGAGGAGGAGAAGCAGGTACTACTGCCGGAGGCCAAGGAGGAGGCCGCGGGGGATGGTCAGGAGAGCGCGCGGGAGAGGCTGAAGCGGCACAGGCGGGAGATGGCGGGGAGGGTGTGGGTGCCGGAGATGTGGGGGCAGGAGAAGCTGCTCAAGGACTGGGTGGACTGCGCCGTCTTCGACCGCCCGCTCGAGCCGGCCGGCCTGCTCACGGCGCGCCAGGCGCTGGTCGCCGAGTGCTGCGCGGGCCGCCCGGCCCCGACGCCGCCGGCCGGCTCCAGCCCTCTCCGGGTGCAAAACGGCTGCACTTGAGCTAGACCTACGTACAACTTCACTTGCCATTAGCTTGCCGTGCATACGCCTTCTTTTTGCTCAAATAAGAGGTCCTTCTTGTTTCGGAGTTGTGAAGGTCTTTTTGTGTTTTATGTTGATTAATCCTTGATTGCATCTGTTTTTTTGTTTGCATGTCCGTGCAGTCATGGGCATTAGAACGCTAGTAATGCATTTCGTGGGCATTAGAACGCTAGTAATGCATTTGTGTGCACTCATGCTAGTAACGCTAGTAATGCATTAGAATGGCAGTCATGACGATAGTTATGTTTCGGTTTCCTTGTTTTTGCATGGCTGAGTGTAGCCAGCATTGATGCTAGTTAAGCCACTTTCAGTTACTCTTTTTTATCAGAATAAAAGGAGAAGGAAAAAAATGAGAAAAGCTGTAGCATTTAGCAGCACAAAAAAATATCTTTGTGTTCACTTGTTCTCCTCTGTTGATTGATGTACCAGGCGAGTGTGTGTGTTTTGTGTTCCAGGCGTCTCGTGTGCGTACACACTGGCGAGTGGGCTAACAATTGGAATCGAATCAGAGTTTCGTGCTCTCTTGCATGTGAAGATGTCGCGCGACGGTTCACGTTCTCCTACCAGGTTGTCTCCGGTGCAAGGCGACGGTAGCACTACTCGCACGATCAATCTCGGTGGCAATGGCGATCGCGAGATTGGATCCAGCAACAACGGCGGCCAAGAACGTGTGGTGCAGCGGGTGATAAGGGAGACGACGGGATTGGTGGTCTACCCAACGCGGATGAACTACACCGACTGGGCCCTCGTGATGAGGGTAAACCTGCAGGCACAAGGTTTGTAGGAGGCGATCAAACCTAGCAACGCTGACTACCGCGACGATAGATTGGAGCTGTCCGTCATCCTTCGTGTAGTGTCACCGGACATGTTGTCCACGGTGGTGGTGAAGGACACGGCCAAGCAGGCGTGGGATGCCGTGAAGACGATGCGGATGGGCGTCGAGCGCGTTCGTGAGGCGAATGCATAGAAGCTTCGCAAGGAGTTCGAGGCTATCGAATTCATAAATGGTGAGTCGGTGGACGACTTCTCCATAAGGATCACAAGACTCATCAACAATCTCCGGATCCTAGGTGACACGTTGGAAGAGGAAAAGGTAGTCAAGAAATTCCTTCGTGTTGTGCCACCTAGATATACAGGTGTCAATCTCGATCGAGACACTGCATGACTTGAGCACGTTGTTGATCGAAGAGCTCACCGGTCGGCTTCAATCGGTGGAGCAGCGCTACATGCGCGACGACTCGGGCGGCTCTGATGGGCATCTGCTCCTCACTATAGAGGGGTGGCTCGCACGCGCCAAGAAGAGGGGGCAAGGCGACAGCTCCTCCGGCGGTGATAACCGTTATCGTGGTAAGCCATGTGGCCATGGGTGCGGCAACGATGGGCATGATGGTAAGGACGGTGGCTCGTCCAGTGCGCGCCGTGACATGTCGCAGGTTCAGTGCTACAATTGCAACAAGTACGTGCATTACTCCAGGGACTGCCGCAAACCTAAGCGCGTCGAGCAAGTTAATCTTATGCATGTTGACGACGATGACAAACCTACGCTTCTCATGGCGCAGGTATGCATGCTCACCGAGGCTTTCGTGGACGCAGGCACTGACATGGTGCTCAGCGAGGTGCACACGCAGGTGCATCTAGAGCGCGATGAGGACGCCCATGACGACGCTTGGTACCTAGACACCAGTGCCAGCAATCACATGTCCGGATGCCAAGCAAGTTTCGCGGAGATGGACGAGGGCGTCATCGGCTCTGTCAAGTTCGGCGACAGCTCAGTGGTGGATATACGCGGGCGCAGCACCGTCCTATTCACCTACCGGAACGGGAAGCACCTTGCGCTGACGGGGGTGTACTACATCCTACAACTGTGCAGCAACATAGTGAGCCTCGGCAAGCTCGACGGGAACGACACCAGACACTCATCCAGGACAGCGTGCTCACTATTCGTGACCGGCAGCATCGCATACTTGCTCGGGTAAACCGCACTCACAACCGGCTTTATGTGCTCACCTCAAGATTGCACGGCGCGCTGCGCTGTTCGCTTGAGACAACTATGGCACATGGCGACGCTGCGGGCGACGGGCGAGGACGAGTGGCCTAAGGCGGCTCGGCGAAGTGGCGTGGCGGCGATCACAAGACGCGATAGTCTCGCAAAGACATGCGAGGCGGTGCTCAGAGCACGCAACGGCGGCACGAAGGGTGACGACGGCCGAGCACGCGCTTCGCTGACGCAGTGCATAGGTGGTGGTGCTCGCGGCGGCTGGTCCGGCAACAAGCGGCCGGAGGTTCACACGGAGGTTCGCGAGCGGCGGCATGATGGAAGAAGGGCCGACGGCCGTGGCCGGCCTGGCGGCGCACGACGCAACTCGGCCTGTGGCTCGCATGGCGAGGCTTGGTATGCAAATGCATATAATAACCTTAGGCGACTGTAGCGCGAGGCGCAGCGGCTGCACGAACACATGTACATGGCATGATGTCAGGCCGCACTACTACAGAAAAGGTCTTCACAAATGGTTGAAAAATGTCATCACAGATGGTTTCATGAGCTGTCTGAGTTTATGGGTCAGTAATGACATGAGGTCATCACAGACGGTTTTGAACCGCTCAGGATACATACTATCGCTGCACGGTTATTAACTCAAAACCATTCGTGATAGTCGATTCAGCACTGAGACGGTTTGTAGATGAAACCGCTCGTGATAGTCGACTAGCATGCATAGCTTGTAGATGAAACCGCTCGTGATAGATAATGCATCATGCGGTTTGTAGATGAAATCGCCTATGATAGATGATGCATCACGATGGTATGTCCTAAGGAACCGTCTGTGATATTCTTTTGTATTGCTAAATCTATTTCTATTTATTGGCTAGCCTCAGAAATGCCACCATGCCCTCTGAAACAAGTCAAACACAACAAGTTGTATACATCCAATTAGATTCATTTCGTAAACAAGCACATCCAATTCGCATTCATTTCAGAAACAAGCACATCCAATTCACAAATCAATTAACTAAAATTAACCATTCATGTACATTTACAAACATGTACCATTAAATTCAATTTTATCCCAATCAAGTTCATTCTACATTGTGGAACGCCCCATCTAGATTTATGACCTGACTATTCAAGAATGACGCAAACTGTCCTCAAATTTTTATGAGCTGGCTCTGTTCCAACGCAGTTTCGGTGATGCTCGCAACCTGTTGCTAGGAAGATTAAATTCGTGCTTATATAAATTGGTAAGTATGAAATAATTGTTGCAAATTTGACAAACCTAAGGATCATTGGTTATCGCGGAACTGACGAGTAGTTGCATGTTGTGGCAAACATAGTATCCATAGAGGTTGCAAGCCGACGGCTGCTGGTGGCACTGCAAAAATAGAATTGTTTAGTTCAAGAGGCATTACTACGAAATGTTATATAGGATTAATATGTACTATCTAGTGAGTACTAGGAATTTTAGATTGTGCCGCAGTATCCTTCCCTTGGATTTCCCTCCTTTAGCAAAGTACATGGTAAACGACCTACGTGATTCCAAGAAGTTAGCCTTAGCCATTGCAAAGGAAGGAAAGACTACAATAGAGTTTCTATGGAGGCAATGTGTTCACCTGTTGATTAAATGCTGGACAACTATGAAGTTGTGTTTGGCCCTCTGTAGGGAATCTCGGTATATTAGTGCGTTCTGTTTTGGTATAATTACAATTAGAATCCAGTGGAACCTACGCAGGTATGTCACCATGGTCATTAAACCTAAGTTCGTGTTGCTTATAAGTACAAATCAACAAGTATAGCCAGTAGTGTAACACTTACTCCTGGTTGTAGGGCAAAAGTATGAATTCCTTGTTACGTTGAGCCAGCAAAAACACTATAATGTAATCCTTGACGAATTTTGCATTCTCCTTGATGGTTTGCTCGAAGACCAAGTGTGGGTCGAGGAAACCTACCGGTGAATTCCTTAATTCGGCTTCAGAAATCATGTATCTATATACAAAAGCAAGGAGTTATTTATAGCATTTATCGGTATTACACGAACATTGACCGTGATTCTACACACTTACAATGTCCAGCATCGCATGAGTGAGGCGTCGAGGGAGTCGAGGTTGAAGAGACAAAACAAGTCCTCAAGGTCACCGTGAAGACACAATCTTGAGCCTCGTGGTTAAAATGAACCTTCTTGAACTTGACGGTGACACCCAAGCGTCGTTGTTCATCCGTCTTGTTGGCATGTTCCATGTACCATGTATGCAATCTCATGCAAGCCATTCCTAATGTAGGGCTGTCTAACCTCTTGACCAATGGATCACCTAGCATGAATTTCTGGGCCACCGTCTTCGATTTGCCCTTGCTGTCTTGCTTTATAGAGGTTGACTTCATAAGAGTCGACTGAGCACGAGGTGTAGATGCATCTGATGCACCGGGCCCTTGCCGCTTCGGTACAGGTAGTTTCGGTGCAGTCAGCTCCCATGGACTTGACACCGTTGCAGGACATTCTCGTGAAGTTGACATCGGAGCAGGTAGCTCCAGGCAGATGTCCCTCTTGGGCCACTGGATGAATGCTCCAACGGCTTGCTCTAGAGTCATGACCTCATTGTTTGGGGGAATATGCAACGGGACGACCGCGAAATTGGCATAAACACCGTCCACATTCACTTTTGTGAAACCTGGCGTTAGATTTACACCATGCACCAAAGCCCCAACACCGGATGGATACACCTGGCCCCAAGCAGCATCTAGGGCAATAGAGGCATATCTCACTTGGAGCTTGCACTTCGTAGCTACCTACATAATGATACAAAATTAGCTACTCCAACAGGCCTATCAATGGATCGAGCATTCCAGAGATAATAATTATTACCTGGATGTCATCGACAGGAAATCTGTCTTCGCCTATTGGGGTAGGGTTAGGGTTGGATGCGTAGCTACTTGGAAGTTTGGGGGGCTGGCTAGCACGGCTTGCAACTGATTTGGGACTTGCAACTGAACTTCCCTAAGCCTTTCCTCAAAGCTCTCCATCTGCCGTTGCATCGCAGCTCTGACGTGATCATCGATCTCATTTCTGAGGGATTCAGTGATCTGATCTTTGAGGGATTCACGAATCTCCTCTCGCAGTTTTGCATCGCGCTCGGCTTTGGCTCTCTTCCTACTCTGGTATAATTCGGAGTCCGCTTGGAACCAATCTTTCCATGGAACATAAAGACCAACGCCTCTCGTGCGACCCGGGTGCTCATTGTTTCCTAGGGCCGCGGAGAGTATATCTCTCTCCCTGTCTGCCTGGAATGAGCCTTGGGAAGATTGTGCACTCAGCGTTACCTGCAATAGCCCGACATGTCGTTTCACTTCCTATGAAGTTATGGAGTAATTACAAACTAGATAGTTCGATATCTTACCAGGCGTTGGGACACTTCCTCGTCTGCGGGGTTTGGAAAAGAGATTTCCCCCATAGACAGGGTACATAACCTCCCCATTAACCAGTTTCAGGCACACTCATTAGTGATCTTGGCAAATGGCGGGGACATTCGAACGGTTTGCCTACTGGTCCTGATCCTTCCATATCGGGATTTTACCCGCATACCCAGTAGTGCCAAGTCTGTGGGGGTGGCTTATTTTTTTGCCTAGAGGGACCTGTGCACCACACTTTTACTCCTAAAATTATCTGTCATTTTCTTCGCCACAAACTCAACCCAGCACTCTTCCAAGAACAGGTACTTGTGGAAGGGCCTCAGATCCTTCTCCACATAGTTCTTGACAAGCGTGCTCTTGAAATTCTTCCACGCTTTGCACACCTGTAGCAATGCGTGTTGTCGCACAGAGTCCTGGTGTTGTTCCGGGATCTCGAACGATCGAAAAATAACCGTCAGCAGCTGACCTTTCTGTTCTTTGGTCAACTCCTTCCACGAATCGTAGGTGATGTTGACCTGTTCTCATGCAACTATTCTGACCGTTCTCCGGAATGCAAATGCTGCTCAGCGAGGATTGATAGGGGTCCCAGACTGATCAACCTCCGTGATGGTAAATTGACCTGCGGGCCTTTTCGATATTCCTCTTCTTTTACCGCGCTTAGATATTCCAGAGGACGGTGCATCAGACACATGAGGCGACGATAACGAAGAATGAGCAGAAGACATCTTCACAAGAAATAGAAGTTTTGACACGCATGAACATATTATCATAAGATTCGATCTCTATTTGTATGGGTATACACACCAATTAATGATAATTGGGATATATAGGAAAAAAATTAGGACCAATACAATGACATAATTGACATAAACATGTAAATCCTCCAAGTCATTTAAAAGGAATAATATGCTCAACACAAACATCATGTGAACAAATGAAATCAGCATAAAGCTAAGATTTAACATTTTGATATTGCTCTCAGATGTAGAGTAAGCATTCCAATTAGAGCTCAAGTTCAAACCTGATTATCAAAACAATTTCAGTACAAGACTATTATCATCACAGAGCATTCATCTCAAGCCCACTACACCACATTGCAATATATTCCAGTAATAGTATCAAAACAAATACCATATGAATCACTGACTAGAACAAATACAAATTCCTAAAACAAGTACAACAACTCATACTGCTCAGTGTTTGACCCAGATACAACAGAATTATCATGAGTCAATGAGGACCATGACAAAGATGATGATTATTGATAGAAGAGTGAGGGAAAGGGGCGTCGGGGTCGGCAACTCGGCATTGATTACCTTTGGGCGTCGAGAAGAAGGACGAGCAGGGAGCAGTACCGAAGCAGCAGGGCGGCGTCGAAGGGGAGGCGCGCCGGGCTCAGGGGAGGAGGCACACTGGGCTCGGGGGAGGAGGCACGCTGGGCTCGGTGGAGGAGGCGCACCGGGCTCGAGGAGGCGGCGGCGTCGAGGACAGCGTCGGCGGGCTCGAGGGAGGAGTCGCGCCAGGCTCTAGGAGGAGGCGGCGTCGAGGACGGTGGCAACGGGCTCGAGGGAGGAGGGAGGAGTTTAGAAACTTAATCGTTTGAGTGGGGGTTGCGAGCAAACCCTAGAGTCTGAATATAAATAGGGATGGACATCACAGACGGTTCTAAAGTAGAACCGTCTGTGATATGTGATGTATCACAGATGGTTCCAATCAACAACCGTCTGTGATATATGATGAATCACAGATGGTTTTTACCAAGGAACCGTCTATGATATATAATCATAGACGGTTTGTAGATGAAATCGTCTGTGATATTATTTTGTATTGGTTAATCTAGTTCTGTTTATTGGCTAGCCTCAGGAAATGCTAGCCATGCCCTCTGAAACAAGCAGAAAACACAACAAGTACATGTATATACATCCAATTCACATTCATTTCTGAAACAAGCACATCCATTTCACAATACAAATCAATTAACTCAAATGAACTAAAATTAACCATTCATATCAGAACGTACATATACACACATTGTTCAATTAATCTTTAAAAGTTAGCCCTTCATGATGATCGACGCGTATGTAGCTAGTTTCGTCACGTTCTTCTTCCTCGACCCTTATGCCTTTTCCGACAGGAGGCAACTCGTTAAATTGATTGTATTCTTCCTCGTCCACTACATTCTCAACTCTGACAATCCTCCTTTTTCCATGAAGAACTACGTAGCGCTTCTTATTTGCCTGGTCGGTTAAGTAGAAGACTTGAATAACTTGGTTAGCGAGGACGAATGGTTCGTCTTTGTATCTGACATATTCGAGGTCTACAGTAGTGACGACGTACTTGTCGACCTTCACTTGTGCTAGATGGACCCAACGGCACCGAAATAGGGGGATCTTGAAAAGCACGTAGTCGAGCTCCCATATCTCCTCTATGAGCCCATCAGTACTGAATGCATCTATGCGGACACCGCTGTTCTGGTTAGTGCTCTTTATATCCCGAGCCTGCGTATAGAATATGTACCCATTTATGTTGTATCCTCGCCATGTTACAACTGTAAATGTTGGCCCTTTTGCCAACTATGCCAGCATATCACTTGACGAGCTCCTAGCGAGTCACTCCTTCAACCATTGGTTGAACCGACTGTTGTGTTATCTCGTGATCCAAACATCCGGCCGCTCCAGATTCTATTGCCGAAGCACGTCCTTGTGCTGGTCGATATACAGGGACACTTCAGTCATGTGTTGCAAGACTATGAAATGGGCTTGAGCATACGCATCCATATCCGGAGTGATTGCTTTTCTTCCGATGGTCCCAATACCCTCGAGCCTCCCCTCATGGCGAGATCGAGGCACACTTATCGATTCGACTTGAGCCATGTAATCGATGCAGAACTCAATAACATCTTCGGTTGCATAACCTTCGACGATGCTGCCCTCCGACCGAGATCGATTCCGTACATAGGACTTAAGAATTCCCATGAACCTCTTGAATGGGTGCATACTACATAGGAACACGGGCCCGCACATCTTTATCTCCCTCACAATGTGAACAATGAGATGGACCATGATATCGAAAAACGACGGAGGGAAATACATCTCAAGATCACATAGAGTCATCAACATCTCGTCCTACAGAGCATCTAGTCCTTCGGGATCGATAACTTTCTGAGCAATTGTTTCAAAGAAATAACACAACCTCATGATTGTCTCTCAGACCTTGATTAGCAAAATACTTCTAATTGTAACAGGGAGCATTTGTGTCATCAACACATGACATTCATGAGACTTCATGCCAATTAACTTCAAATCTTCCATCGAAACAAGTTTCTTTATGTTGGCGGAGTAACCGGACGGAACTTTTACACCATGCAAGCACTAGCACAGTTCAGTTCTCTCGGCCTTGGACAGAGTGTAACAAGCAGGGGGAAGGTGCGTTCGTCATTTATCGGTCTTTGTTGGTGCTAACTCAGGTCTGATGTCCATATTAACCAAGTCAAGCCATGCATTGACACCATCCTTTGTTTTGTCACGAATATTTAGTAAGAGACCAATCAAGCTGTCACATACATTCTTCTCCACATGCATGACATCGATGTAGTGGCAAACTTTTAAGTGCTCCCAATAAGGTAAGTCTCAAAATATTGATCTCTTCTTCCAGATGTTCTTCTCACGGGTCCTCGATTTACATCCCTTTCCGAGCACAACATCTAAATCCTTAACCATATCATAGACCTCTTTTCCACTTAAATGCCTTGGAGCTGAACTGTTCTCCTTCTCTCCTTCGAATTGTTTCTTCATCCTGCGGTATGGGTGAGCCCTCCGAAGGAACCTACGGTGACGCATGTACACGATTTTGCGCGAGTGATTTAGCCACACACTCTCGGTATCATCTAAGAAGTGAGTACAGGCTTTGGCCCCTTTTGTACTCTGGCCCGACAGGTTAGCAAGGGCAGGATAACCATTTATGGTGCAGAACAACAAGGAACGTAAAGTGAAGTTCTCTTGTTTGTACGCATCCCATACCTGTACTCCTTCAATCCATAGTATTTTTAGAACTTCCATCAATGGTGCTAGGTACACATCAATATCATTCCCATATTGCTTTGGCCCTTGGATAAGTATCGATAGCCAAATATACTTTCGCTTTATATACAATCAAGGAGGAAGGTTGTAGATACAGAGCGTCATGGACCAAGTGCTATGTCGACTGCTCATGTTACCGAAAGGATTCATTCCATCTGTAATCAATCCAAACCTTATATTCTTCGGTTCCGCATCAAAGTCTCCAAACCTCCTATCGATGTTTCTCCACTGGGCGGAATCAGCTGGGTGTCTTAGCTTTCCGTCATTCTTACACTCCTCTGAGTGCTAATACAGCAGTTTTGCATTCTTTGGGTTCGCAAAAAACTGCTTCAAACGGGGAATTATAGGAAGATACCACACCACCTTAGCAGGAGGTCCTTTCTTCACCTCGATTCCCTCGTCATCATCTGATTGATTCTTACACTCGTAACAGTAGATGATACAGTCATTCGGACATGCATGTATTCTTTCTACTTCTATTCCCAATGGACAAAGAACCTTCTTAGCTTTGTAGGTGGTTTTGGGCAACTCGTTTTCCTCCGGAAGCATGTCCTCTAAGAGACCTAACAGCCCCGTGAAACTCTTGTCGGACCAATCGTTGCTTGCCTTTAATTTCAGTAGTTCAAGCATGAATGACAACTTTATGTATTCCGGCTTGCAGCCCGGGAACAAAGGTTTCTCCGAGTCCTCCATCAAGCCACAGAATTTAACATACTCCTTCTCATCACAGTTCCTTTCTGCATCGTGAAGCATCTGATCTAGATTGTCATCATCGTGCGGCCTATCCGAACTGGAACCACAATCGACATCATCCGGCGGCATATCGTTGACTTCCTGTATAATATGCTCTTCACCGTGACTGGTCCAACGTGTATAACCCTTTTTGAAACCCCTTCGAACCAAGTGTGCTTTGATCTGCGCTCGGTTCTTAAACATCCTCAGATTCTCGCAGTCAATGCATAGACAGTACATATATTTCGCCCCCTTATTCAACATATCCTTCTCGACAGCTCTTGTAAAAGCAGACACGCCATTAATGTACTCTTCACTCACACGGTTCTCAACGTACATCCAGCTTCGGTCCATCACACGGTTCGTATTGAAACCCTGGAAATAAAAAAAAGGGTGACTTCGAAAGCGTATTTTCTAAGGCTTAATTACGCTTTCCAACAGAGAAAGCGTATTTTTCTCTGAACTAAAGGTGGCTTTTTTTCATTTTTACATTTTTTCTGGATTTTATTAACTTACATGTGGGCCCTACTTGTCAGTGACTCATTTTTATTTCATGATTTTATTTACAAAATCTATGGCGGTCCCACATGTCATAAACTCGTTAGTTTATTAACTAAATGATTAAAAACAGTAGGATTTGAAACTCAAATTGGGCTCAGGGTGACATCGCATTGTTAATAGTCGTGGCTCAGGGCCCTAAGGTCGCCTGAGGCGAACCGACAGTGATGTCCCGTGGTGGCGCCATGGGCTTCACTAGCGATTTCGGCGTAAACGCCTGAAACTACTCAAATTAAAGGATGCTATGCTCCAGTAGCTCACCTCGATCACGAGGAAGGTGTCAATGAAGTCGAGGAAGGTCCAAGGTGGCTAGTCGAAGTCGGGGAAGGTCCAAGGCGGTTGGTCATCGGTGAACTGAGGCGACGGCGGCAAGCTCATCGGTGACAGGTCTTCTCGGTGGAAATAAACTGAAACCAAGCACATGCACAGCTTTAGGGGACATATAGGTGGGGAAATCGACCTTGGTGGGGTCGAGGACTCACTGGAGAAGAGCTGGCGTCGATGGCGGCGGCGGTGATAGAGGGGTCTACGGTGA
The DNA here is from genome assembly GCA_036346405.1 of Phyllostachys edulis. NCBI lineage: Eukaryota > Viridiplantae > Streptophyta > Magnoliopsida > Poales > Poaceae > Phyllostachys > Phyllostachys edulis. Next base: position 42,864,380 of record CM070551.1, on the reverse strand, counting down.
CAACTCGGCGTGGGCGACAATAGCTGAAATGGACCACATGAGCGGGCTCAGTGAGGTGAGGCGATACTCAAACTAGGCATGGAGTGGCGATGGACTCACCGGCGGGCTTGGAGATCTCCTGCAGTTACCGTAGCGCCAGAGATGGAGATCAAGATGACCCTATTGGGGAGCTATGTAAACTGCATCGTCTGTGATGAGTTAATTATCACAGACGGTTTTCAACAAAAACCATCTGTGATATGTAGTAATATCACAGACAGTTCATGTTGAAAACCATCTGTGAAGTATCACAGACAGTTCTCACAAAAAACCATCTATGATATTGGGTAATATCACAGACGGTTTTTGGTCAGAACCGTCTGTGATACTTCACAGACGGTTTTCAACATGAACCGTCTGTGATATTACCTCTTCACAAACGGTTTTTAGTGCAGAAAGTAACACAGATGGTCGGTAAACAAAAACCATCTGTGATTGTGTTTAATATAGACGGTTTCGATGAACCGTCTGTGATTAGGCGTCCAGTATTAGCATTTTTGTAGTAGTGCCGGCGGCCAGTAGCACGTACGTGGTGCGAAGGGTGCGACAAGCAACGCAACGAGCAGCGCAGGAGGCCTCGTGGCGGCGCGGGTGGCCTGCAGGGCACACACGGGTGGCTCGACGAGCGCCGACGTTAGGCCGGCAGGGCCGTGCACGGGAGCGCACGCATGGCGCGTGGCTCAGTGGCTGGTGGTACAGAGCGGAGGAAGCACGGTGCCGCCACAGTTAGGGTACGACACAAGGCGGCACGCAGCAGTCAAGTATATACTCTAGTACATTGCTGGTATACGGAGCTATGACTGTTATTACACAAAGAATTTGGAGGAGCCATAGTTTGTCGGCTACAGCAATAGAGACATGGCCGGCGACGTCGACGACATCAAGTTCTAGGAGCGGCGCACAAGGATCGGTATCGTCGAGATCAAGAAAACGTATCAAGGATTAGAGGGTGTTTGTTCATTAATCCTTGATTGCATCCATTTTTTGTTTGCATGTCTGTGCAGTCGTGGGCATTAGAACGCTAGTAATGCATTTGTGTGCATTCATGCTAGTAACGCTAGTAATGCATTAGAATGGCAGTCATGACGATAGTTATGTTTCGGTTTCCTTGTTTTTGCATGGCTGAGTGCAGCCAGCATTGACGCTAGTTAAGCCACTTTCAGTTACTCTTTTTGATCAAAATGAAAGGAGAAGGAAAAAAAATGAGAAAAGCTATCGGTCGTATTTGGCAACACAAAAAAAAACGCCTTTGTGTTCACTTGTTCACCTCTGTTGATTAGTGTATCGGGCGAGTGTGTGTGTTCTGTGTTTCAGACGTCTCGTGTGCGTAGACACCGGCGAGCGGGCTAACATTTTAATTGTGATCTTGTGATTTACATTTACATGTGAGGTTAATTAGCTTGCCAACACTCGCTAATAATGCAGAAACAATTATCTCGATCGATCGATTGATGCATAATTCTTGACACAGTCGACCTCTTTCCAACAATTTAGTAGTGATTATCACTGAGCTTTGCTATATATGCGTGTATCTTAGAATTGTGCTTTGATCGTTTTGCTAGGTTAATGGGTATATCATATGTAGGTAGCTTTGGTTAATTTGCTAGCTTTGATTAGACTGCTCTTTGATTTTCTGGCTCTAGCTTGGTGGAGAAATATCTCTAGGAGAAATATCTCTAGACTTCAATGAGTCATACGATCGGATTGCAGGTTTCGACCGCCATCTAGGAATTAATTGTGCATGTTGTTTCGTCAGGTGAACTTTTTCAACAACTTAAAGACGTGGTTTCCTGACATTCTTTCGTTTTTCGTTTCTTCTCCGTTAGAGGAACAGTTCTTGCCTCTCTTTCGTTGGTTCTAACTTTCAAGCTAGTATTCATTTGACATTTCTTATCATGGAAAACGTGACCAGGTTCATGCATGTTGCAACCCTAGCTTAAAATCATGCAAGTAGCTATGTATCTTTAGAATAAACTAGAAACCCTCGCGCGCCTTAGTGCGCGCGGTGCCGAACAAAAGCGATTTTGGTCACGGGAGAAAAAGAGCTGCATAAAAATATTTGTTCTACGTAGCATACAGTAGATACACATATTACTTTTTACGAAGAACTGTTTTAATTATGTATATGTTAGTTATACGAAGGTAAGCAACATTTGCTTCAGAATCTCTATGTATGGATCACTGAAGAGGGAAAAATGTTTGTAAGCAGTAATTAGAAGACGAATATATGTATGTAAGCTATAAGACATACATGGAATCGTGATTATACAAATTGCTATGTATAACATATATGCATTATTCTACAGATATAGGAGACGAATATTAGAGATGTATACATGCATTAGAGTTATTACATATAGAAATCGATAATGCAATGCTATAAGGTACTATATAAAGTAGGCCGGTAGTTTAATAAAATATCTGGGTGAAATAATAGATATCTTGTGCTATCCCTGAAATGGAGGTCTTAGCATATTGTAGACCGTATCATGCAGGAACAAGGATGGAAAACTTATGCTGGTAATACTTGACAACACTAATAAAGTGGCATACCACTATTCAGTTCTAACATTCTTGAACTCATCCCAAAAAAGGAACTTCAATGTTGAAACCTCAACAGTAGGGCTCTTAAGCAGTGGACCCAATTGATCCGCTAACCTCATGGTGACTGTGCCGATTAGTTAGAAAGTGGGGTTCTCAAAGGCTTGATCCCCTTCTGTGGTAGGACACACACAACTGAATCTGGTTGAGGGTCTTTAAGCAATGAGAAATCGGTGCTATCCAATGTTGAATTTGAGACACATTCCTCGAAATAATTCATAGCCACTTCAGCTAAATGCCTTCAGATTTTCAGTCGGTCCATACTACTATGAAACCACAGTACAGAGATAAAGATCGGTTAAAATGGTAGAAAAGAATAGGACACACAAATTCATGTACTATCAAAAAAGAAGCTCTAGATTGCACCAATAAATGGAACCATATAAAAAGGTGGAAATGGCAAGTGTATTTTACCTTTCTTCCGAGTGCTGTGTGCTGAAACAGTGTTGACTCTTCCCAACCATACAATGTTTTAATCTCATCCCAACAATCTAATTTCCAAATATCCTTGTCGGTGATGGGCCTTTTATATCCTTGTCGGTGATGGGCCTTTTATATCCTTGTTGCATTAGAGGAGTCATCCATGAAAATAATATGGCTAGCAAAGTAAAGAGAGAACAAAAATTATATCAATATATGTATATGTATTTTCCCCCTATACTTGTATATATGTTGGCCCATTGGCCCCATAATGAATACAAGCGCTATTCATAACACCAGCAGCCTTAAAACAGCTTAATGAAAGGCACAGAAAGTTGCTTGACAAACACTTCTAACTTCTAAAGTAGATTTTGTTCCTGCAGGAGTTTCTTCAAGAAACAAAATTTATGTACCTAAACTGTTAGCTGATTGCAACATGTATAAATACATGACCTACCTTGAAATCAAAGCATATGATGTTATTAACCAAATGTCAATGGTTGTTACCGGCTAGGGATTTTTTTTTCCCTGGCCATGGCTAAACATTGAGCACACACAAAAGTATATCTTACACATAATCAGAGTAGAGAAAAAGTTAATACATGCAAAGCAACATTTCTGATAAGGTGTAGAAATGTATCAACTATATTCAGAGTTCTTTTGGTTTATAAAATGGCTATGTTTTTTTTCCTTGAGGAATCTATGCTCTATATCTTATCAGCTCTAATAACACAGGTGGCAGATTGCAAAGAACATGATAGTTGCCTCAGGAAGAGAAGTGGATCACCTGCAAACACCAAGAGCTTTTCTCATGTCCCCAGAGGTTGCAGAGACTTTCCGATAAAAGAACATTAAGCAAACAATGTTAATAAATGAGCATGTCGATACCTCCACTAACTACATCTTGGTGTTCTCCTAAATAAAAATATATACTTCCTCACAAAAAAAAATAGTGCCAATGAATTGACAATTGAGATACTCCAACATGAAAGATGAAACTATAAATGAGAGTGCTTGTAGGATGATTGGACTGACCCTAGCACAAAAATTCTAGGGCCGGTGGTTCCAAAACATCATACTCAAGAACCTGTATAAGTGACATTACAAAATGTTATGTATAGCAAGCAATTTTAAGTTAAAAAGCTTAACACAGATACCTATAAGCCTGAATTGGTCACATGACAAACGAATTACCTTTAGCCTATGTTTAATTATGTCGGATATTTGATCCTTGGAATAAGCACGGAAAGTTACAATGAGTGGTTTGCCTGTCAATTAGTATCGTAATGCCAAGGACATATTAGTTTCCTTCGTACAAGCAAAACATGTCAACTAGTCAATTGAAGGAGGCGTTCCATGTTCACTATAGTAAACATGGTAAGGAGCGCTTACAATTTAAGGATTCAAGCTTTGGAAGAAACCGGTCTGCTAGGTCTATGGCATTTGCAATTCTTGGAAAATAGCACCAACTATTGCTCAGCAAAGTAGTATCAATTTTATATTGAAACAGTGTGATTTAGGTGTAAGCATCCTTCAGAAACTAACCTATCGGTATGCATTTCGAGAATTGATAAGTTGTAAGCATGAAAAGATCATGTAGCACACCCCAATCTCTTGTTATTAAGTAGTCCATCTCATCTACAACGACCAATCTGGCAAGCAGTGGCATGCAATTCAGATGGCAGGATCAAAATGGCATGAAAAACCATATCATTAGAGTGGGTACAAATAGTTCTTACAACATCCTTCTTGGAGCTGATTCTTTGTGGGAAAACATGCTCTGCAGTTGCCAAAGTGGTGACAATTTGCCAATTGCCTTCTTCCGAGCCAGGAATCTTCCAAGTATCTGTACTGAAAACTCAGTTAGTACTGACATGGTCGATTAGTTTGGACATCAATAAATAGATCAAGCCCATGATTTGGCAACAGTAAATACCTTACCTAAAATCTCAGGTGTGTTTGCTAGGCTCGTGCAATTGATTGCCAAAGCATCAGGTGTCTCCATTCCCATCTACGCGCAACACAAGCAACACAAAGTCTAATCAATAATACATTCCAAATCAAGGAATTTGTACGGAGCACTGAGAAATTATAGCATACCTCGTCTGCCCAACAAGCCACACTCTCCTTGACTCTGTTGATGGACAATGTCTTCCCTGTACTGGGGCACCCGCACACATAGATGCTCCCAGCCCGCTCCTGCCCGACGCACACCTTCTAGAAGTCAAGCACGTGCCTTTGCTCGCTGTCCTGGCAAACCAACTCACACGAGGGCACCGTGGCCACGTGCAACGCCTCCTTGACCGCCTGTATCTGCGCGGGATCTGCATGGCAGAGTTGAAACAAGGACCGCACCAGCGAGCACAAAAGAAATCCCTACTTCGGAGCACATCACAAGAACGCAAGCAGGCCGACTAACTATGCAATAGGTCATCGAAAAGCCGAAAAACACGAGGGTTATTAATCGCGCACACGAAGGTATCACAGAACAAAGGTGAGGAGACAGAGAGTAGCGAGGAAGGGCAGATGTTACCTGAGAGAAGCCACAGCAACCACAATAGCAACCCACTGCTAGCACTTCCACCTTGCCTCAATCCACATCCTCTATGCAAAAATCAACCAATAAACCCCATCAGTAAATGCATCGAGCTCTAAATCTTAACAATTGAATCAACAAAAAGGGGAAAAGAGCATGGGCGCGTTGATGCGCTAAGCTCCAGGGGCATGAGCGAGCGATGTGTGCCTGTGCAGGCCCAGCATTAGCAACGAGCATGCGAGCAGGGGCCGACGACGGCGCCGGGCCGAGCCGGCGGCAGGGAGCGAACCCGAGGCCGAATCGCAGCAAGGCGGCCGTGGCGCAACATGAAGACATCGGGGAAAAGTGATCGGAGATAGCAACCAAGAAGCCGAGCCAAAGGCCGGCACGGAGGCCGAGTCGGGCGATCTGCGTGCATGCAAGGCCAAGAAGCGAATGGGCCAGAGGCAGGAGGCCGAGTTCAGCAAATGAGCCACCACGGACAGACCTTGCATGAGTCGGGAGCAGGAGGCCGGTTGGGCGAGGAGGCGCGGCCAAGAGGAGGGCGACGAGCCGGCGAGGGGTGCAGGGGCCAAGAGGAGGCGACCGGAGGCCAGGCTGGGGAGCGGGGAGAGGCGGCGCCAGAAGAAATCGAGGAAGGGAAAAACACCGCGGAGGAGCAGGAGGCCGGCGGCACTAGGCCTGGGGAGGCGCGGCCAAGAGGAGGGCGACAGGCCAACGAGGGGAGGAGGCGGGCTCCATGCACAACACGCCCTCCTAATCGCTGCTGCTAGCGCTCCAGGAGAGGCGGCGGCGGCCAGGTGGGAGGAGACAAGGGGAGAAGAGAGGACAAGAGAGGAAAGCGCGCACGGGGAGAGGCAGCGACGAATAGGAGGAGGCGGCGCTCGGCTAGGGGAGGCGCGGCCAAGAGTCGGGTGACGAGCCGGCGAGGTGCGCACGGGCCAAGAGGAGGCGACCGGAGGACAGGTTGGCGAACGGGGAGAGACGGCAGCAGAAGAAATTGGATGACCTAATGGAGTTGGGACTTGGAGAGGAGGTAGAAGCCGGAGGGGACCAAAGCCACAGAAAGAATGCATGCAGGAGCCGCTGCCTATGAAGACCGAAGAAGCAAACCAAGCAATCGCATCGGACGGCACCGAACAGACGAGCGCGGGAATCTGACGGCCCACAAAATCGAGTCGACATGGACATTCTCACTGGGCTTGGAGTGCGCAAGCTTTTATATAGAAAGATTCAGAAGTACGTAATAATACTGTAGTTTTGTAGTACACCTATTTCAAACAGTACAGGAATATTAATTTGCTAGCTCACAATTATATGGATGGCTGCTTCTAGAAGATTCATGTACCCATGCATGGATATGGTCAATTCAATATGTTGCATATACCCGAATCCTGTTGATTAGCCTACTGCTGCTGTACTTCCTTTAGAAACTTGGAGAAACTATTCCTCATATTAGGCAACCTCTTCAATAAAACACCACGGAACCATTCTTATTGGGGAGTTGTAAAAAACTCGATACTTTACTAATTAACGTACATTTTAAACCTCGCAAAAAATACATTTTAAACACCACACATGTTCTAATTTGTTTGGGATTACTAGTTTAGGACATCATGAAATCAAATAATATTTAACTATGATTTAAAAGAGGCACTTACTATATATGGTCTAGAATATTGCAAGTCCTATATTGCTATACTGAAATAAAAATGGGCATTACTATTTGTCGACGAGCTCTTGTGGAGTTCAAAAAATGAACCAACTTTTTTTAGATTTAACCAAGCTTTACTAATAAAAAAACGAATTACAATCATGTTACCAAAATAAAACATGCACGAACTATATATTATATAAAAGCAGATGATGCGTGGTTAATTAAAAGTTCTCAGAAAAAAAAACACTAGAATTCGAGGGGGCATAGAAAAAGTGCATCCTAATAAGCCATAAAACAACTCTCATTAAGATATATACACCAAGTCAAATATTGAGTTCTACATGCATATTATACCAGGCTGCAGTACCCCACAATGCTACGCACAAACAAGTTTACTAATTTCTGTAGAATTTATAGTCTGCTTATCTGACTAATTAAAAAAAAAAGGGACGCTTCACTCCTAGCCACTCATTCCTCCTTCACTCTTAGCCATTCATTCCCCCTTTTTCCTGGATGCGATCTACTTGAGGCAAGTCCTCCCTCCTTCCCTTCTCTGCACCAACTCCTTCTCCAACCTCATCCCTCCCCAATCTCCCTCACTACCGGCGCCATGGCCGCTGTGGCCCTCATGGAAATGTCTCGAAGCGTGGCTCCGCCGGATCCGGCACGAGGCGCACCTCCTCGACCTCGCCGGACTCTGCAGCACCCCTGCCATGTCCCGCGGTTGGCCGCCCACGAACACCTCGCACTCCTTTCTCTTCCTACTCCCCTCCCCCACCCAAAGAAATATTAAGTCTCGTACACTACAGCAGCTTCTCTAGTCCAAAATCCAAAGGCTAGCTCCCAAATCTAGATTAATGTGAGAAAGAATTTTCGATGCAAATCCAAAGCCAAAAAAATGTTGCTTCTAGTTCTGATTATGATGTTGCGACCCGTTGGAAAAAATGTTGCATATTGTTTTTTGAGATATTGCGACCTGTTGAAAAAAATGTTACGACCCATTGAAAAAAAATGTTGCGACTGTCGAAAAAAATGTCACATCCTGTTCACGACGATGTTGCAAGATTTTTTCTTATGTTCGGACTATACTTTCTGTTCTTCCCTAATCTCTTTCTCCTCATATACTTCTTGTTCTTCCCTAATCACTCTCTCCCCACGAAGCGAAGATAATGTTACATATGATTTTTTGATATATTACAACAAGTGAAAAAACATGTTACAACAGACTGCACATTCGAACGCTAGTCGCACTCTACTAATAAGGATATATAGTAGGTATAGAAGCACATTGAAAAATGAACATTTTTAAATATGCTAGAAGAATGATCAGATGGGATTGTCCTTTACAGATCGAGCTATGCGTATTTCGTTTTCCGTCTTGCATTGTTGCCTGTTGGTTTCATGCTTGCCCACAATATTTTAGCACGAATTTTCCAAATAGAAATCCACGTAAAGTTCAAATTATACACCTAGGTCTAATGCACTAGCTATGATCCGGCCACCAAGATGCATGTGTTCTTAAGGCATCTCCAATAGTTTATCTCTTAGCTTGTCTCTAATACCCTCCATATCATCTTGAGACAATATTAGAGACAACTATGCCAATAGTTTGTTTCATAACACGACGACTTCATTCTCTTTCCTCTTTCTCTCTCCTCTATCTCAACAAAAATCCAACGTGGCATCTCTTAGAGACAACTAAAACAGACTATTGGAGATGCCCTTAGAGACGGGAGGACTTGAGAGTTCCAAGTGGATATATATCCTAGGTTTAATCTTTGGTTAAGCAAGAGTTCTTTTTCCAAAGATATAAGTAGTTGCTATTTTATACCCAAAACAAGAATATGCTACACTGTACGCACTTTATGCATTGGTGCTATATCATTAGCTTTCTAGTTGACACAGATGAGTACACATATATGCTATGTACCAAGATGTTGGGCAGGAAACAAAATTATAGTGGTTGTCTTAGCATCTACCTGTCTTAAAACTTAAAAGGTACTGTTCAAGTTCCACTGGTTATACATATCTCTAACCGACTCCCGTTGTAGAAAACGAAGGAAATGTCGGTGATTGGATTGGTCCCTGCATGCGCGAGCAGACAGCTGAGCTGAAACACTAGCTGATAGCCGCTTGCCCATGGGCCCAGCGTGCTGCTGCACTGTCAGCCTGTCGCAGACCAGCCCACCTCACCTTTACTCCCCCGATCCAACGGGCCCATTCCATTTCCAAATCCACCCAGCCAATCCCGCCCATGCGCCCACAGGATGGACTCGCCTGGCCGCCTTCCCGTGGGCGTCGCCGTCCCGTCGCACCGATCCAACACGAGAGCATCCAGAAACACGCCGCGCCCGGCCGGCGGATCCGGTCCCCTCAGCGCGCCCGGGCCGTGGGATGGCGCGTGACCCAGGCCGTGGACTACCGCCGCGAGTTTTTCCTCATTTACCGTCTCTTTTGAAACCAAATAGCAAATGTAGAACCGTGTCTAAAATGATAAAATTGGCATCACGATTTGTTAGACAGTTGACATGTGTCATCTATCACGCTCCCAATCTACGGAAGTCAGTACCGCACTTCTAGTTCACGGAAGCCAGTACCACGCTCCTAGTCAGCGGAAGCCGCGTACTACACTTCTGGGCCACGGAAGGAATGTATTTCGCATCCCGTACGCGGTAGGAACGGTTGTATGCATGTATGTGTTTATCACTGAAGGACACGAAACTTAATCACCAAACGATAAAAAACCAAAGTCATCTCTGCTGCTTCGCAGGCTAGAGCTGCCGCTCCATGCATCCTCTTTTGTCAATGCTTCTGTGCTGCACTTCGTCTGCAGACACAACACCTCTCATTTGCATCATGTAATCGTTTTTACCTTCTTAGGTCAGGCTAGCTTTCCATGTATCTTTTCTATTCTAATGGTTGTACGTGTCTTTTGCTGCTTTAAGTTGTATCACTTATGGAAGTCTTCTCGTTGCAGCAGTTGGTTTCACCTTGCTTATTTCAGTATCTTTGCTTGGGTCGTGTTTTTGTGGCAACCAGAACAAACCTCTGTGCTTTGCTCACATTGGGTTCTGGAAAGGGACACACATTGCATCCGATTGCTTGCTGCAAGCAAGGAAGAGCAATGAAGATTCTCTCCTGGAATGTTAGAGGTTTAGGAGAGATCAAAAAAAGGGCTTTAGTCTACTAGACACTGCTGGATCTACTGCCAGATATCATCTGTCTACAGGAAACAAAGTTGACCAGTATCGATAGTTTCAAAGCAATAAGCTTCTTACCTCGCAGATCGAGAAATTATCATTATCAACCTTCTATTCAAGCTTCTGGTGGAACCCTAATGGCCTGGTGCAATAACAAGTTAGATGCTTCATTGATTCATGCTGCTGCTTCATCATTATCTCTGGCCTTCAAGTCAAAAACAGACAACATCCATTTTAATGTGACTAATATTTATGCACCTTTCGAAGATAATGATCGCCGGCCTTTTTTTGAGGAATTATCTGGTATCCGGCAAAACTTCTCTGGACCTTGGATGGTGATTGGTGATTTCAACATATACCGGTACGCTTTTGAGAAAAACAACGACAATATAAATTGGACAAGAATGGCTATCTTCAACTCCTGAATACAAGATCAAGGACTACTAGATGTAGATATACCTAACAAGAGATCACCTGGACGAACAAGAGAAGAAATCCAACAATGGTAAAACTGGATAGGGTTCTAATTGATACAGAATGGAGCCAAGCCTTCTTGGACACCTCTGCAAAATCTGCAATAGCTGCCACTTCAGATCACACTCCAATTGTTGCTGAATTTAAAACTGAACCTCCTACTTCAAAGCTGTTCATAGTAGAAAACTATTGGCTCCATATGCCGGAATTTCACAACTTAGTGTTACAAAGTTGGACGCGGGGGACATGAGACTTGGCTAATATATCCATTACCAACCTCAAACTACGAAGACTACGTGCAAAGATAAGGTCATGATCCAGAAGGAAGCGCGACCTAGCCAACCAACTTGACAACACCAAAATCACCTTGGAATACTTCGACAGTATGGAAGAATGGATAAGCCTAACAACTCTCGAGTTCACTTTCAGAAAAAAAAAGTCCGACTTCATCTTCAGGACCTAACCTGGTTCTGGGCTTTAAAATAGAAACGACGGGCGAAGATTAAGTGGTGCACACTGGGTGACGAGAATACACACTTCTTCCATGTTTCTTCAACCATCAACCACCAAAAAAAATAACATCAAGTTTCTGGTGAAGGATGTAATTGAACATTATAATAGTGTTTCAAAATTAAGGATTGCTACAAAATACTTCAGAGATCTGTTTAGTGCGACAGTTCCATGGTCCCCAGCAATTGACCTTACACATCTTTATCAACAAGAACAAAATTTACAGTCTCTTTCGGTTCACTTCACCTGGGAAGAGATAGCAAATGCGATTTTACATTCTCCAAATAACAAAAGTCCTGGGCCAGATGGGTTTACCAATGAATTCTACAAAAAAAAATCATGCATTTGTTAAAGACTGAGCTATTAAACGTCTTTGTGGATCTACATGCCACTAATATGGATCTTTCAGGGGTGAATACTTCTTATATCACCCTGTTACCAAAAATAGAGATGCATGTGCAAATAAGTGATTTCAGGCCTATCTCGCTTTTACATAGCATACTCAAACTCATAAGCAAGGTCTTGGCCAACAGACTGCAACCAAAAATGGCAGATCTCATCGATCACATGCAATCAGGCTTCATTAAAAAAAGATCAATCATAGAGAATTTCTTACTAGCTTCAGAATTAGTCCTATCTACATTGAGAAGGAAAAAACCAATGATTGTGCTCAAGTTAGACTTCCTCAAGGCTTTTGACTCAATAAATTGGGATTGCCTTATGATGATACTACAACACCGAGGATTTGACAATAAATGGATCAACTGGATACATACTATTCTCTCATCTGGAAAAGCACAAATTCTAGTTAACGGTGCAGTGAGAGACCAAATTCATTACAAACGTGGAGTACGACAAGGAGATCCATTCTCTCCCTATTTATTTATATTGGTAGCAGATGTCCTACAGAGAATTTTGCAACAAGCTCACACGGATGGACTGATCTTACATCCCTTGGATGTACAACACACTCCACCAACATTGCAATACGCATATGACACCCTAATCTTACTCAAGGGCTCAGCACACCAAGCTCTGATTCTTAAAGAGCTCTTAGAATCGTTTACAAGTTTTTCAGGTTTGAAGATCACTTATCACAAGAGTACATTTGTACCCATCCATATGACACATCAGGAAGCCACCCTGACCGTTGTGCCCTGCAATGCCCTATCAGCTCGATGCCATGCAATTACCTAGGTCTACCGCTTTCCACTAACAAGATTCATCATAGTGTGCTACAACCAATCATTGACAAGATAGACAGAAGGTTGGCAGGTTGGATACTCGGGCTACTGTCATAGGGAGGAAGAGTACAAATGATAAACACTGTGCTATCAGCGATACCTACTTATTACATGAGTTGCCTCCAATGGTCGGATAGCAGCATACAAGCCTTTGATAAAATCAGAAGAGCCTTTCTGTGGAAGGGAAATAGAGAGGTACATGGCGAACAATGCCTAGTTGCTTGGACAACTGTATTGTTGCCCAAAGAGCAAGGAAGTTTAAGGATTCACGATCTCAGGAATCATAACAGAGCTTTGATCATAAAAACAGTAAGGAAACTACTATCAAACTCAACTGAACCTTGTTTCTTATGGTTAAGACGTCAGTATATTCGGAAAAACATACCAATGCAGCCTCACCCAGGAGACACAGCAATTTGGAAAGCTTTATCATCTGTCACCGAAATGACTACGCAAATGACAAAGGTTATAATTGGGGAGGGACAGACTACATTATTCTAGAAAGACCATTAGACATCCTCAGGACGACTGTACTTACGCCTACCTACTATTTTCACTTTTGCCACTAATCCGAACTGTATAGTCAGCTCGCAATTCATTGCAAACAATTGGGTAGTGTCGTTTGTAACATCCTGATTTTCTAAATCTTTTTTTAGATGTGTAAAACAAATTAAAAGTATTTTGTTTTGATGAGAATTCAAAGTTTGGTTCAGTTGGAGTGGTTTGAGTTGTTGATACCTCCTTTCTGGTACGCTCGGCAGATCCTCCTTTAGCCTATCTCTTTTGGGTTATGTAAGGTTTAGACCCTCTCTGTAGCCTAGACCTCCCTAGTGGTTCTTGAGGTTAGACCTCCCTTGGGGCTCAGACCTTTTCTCACTTGGGCATATCTTTATGTCTGGATCTTTCCCTTTTTAGATTGATCACCTTGGATCTCTTTGTTGGTTTGAATCTCTTTGGTTCAGACCTCCTTCCTATCCAGACGTCTTCTAAGTCTAGACCCCTTGTTGCCTGGGCACTCTCTTATGCCCAAACCTCTTTTTAGTCAGGACAACCTTGTATTTCATTGGGTCTCTTGTGTGCCTTCGAACCTCCTGAGTTCATTTGAACCTCCTCGACGTTTCCTCTTGGCCGAAGGACCTCCTTTGGGTTCATCCTAACCGCCAAGACTTTTAACCTCACCTTCACGTTTGATCTTGGCTATTGGACCTCCCTCTCGGAGATCCAACCGCCCGGACCTCAACCTACTCTTGATCCCAACCACTGGACCTCCTTGTAGTCCTCTAGACCTCCTGTCCAAGATTTCTCTGTGGCCTTTTGACCTGACTCTGGACCTTCTCGCCAAACCTCCCTTGAAGAGATCCTAACCGTCAGGACCTCCTTTTGTGATCCTGACCGTCAGGACCTCCCCTTGTCCAGACCTCCTCTGTATGTCTGGACCTCCCCAACCTTTAGACCTCCCTGTCCTTTGGGCCTAGGACCTCCTAAGTCGCTCGGACCTCCTCAAAGGCCTCTCCTACGGGGCAAGACCTCCCTCCTTGACCCATCTGTTTCTAAGTTGACTGGCCCCACTTGCCAGCCTTGGTCATTCTCATTTCCTCCGCCACGTTAATATCTTGGGCATTTAATGCGTGTCATGTCACATTAAATGCATCCATATACGTGGCGTTTACTCTGAATTTAGTCACTTAGCTGTACTCTGACATCCTTCCTTGTTCCTTTCCATAGCAATATACGTTGTCCTTTCCTCGTACCTTTTTACCAAGGTGGTAGTGACACCTGCCCTGTCACTCACCTACCTTTGACCCATTTTTGTACTTATCCTTGATACGTAAGCTCCTAGTTTTCTTCACCCACTTTGGCTATGATTAGTCCAAAAAACCCTACTACATTACCGTTCTTCACGCTCATCATCTTAGCTCTCGCTCAGTGACTTCCAGGGAAAACCTTGTTGCCCCACGACCTCCCCTTCATCCATTGTCTCCTTCTTGTCCCTAGTAAGTCCCTTGGTGATCTGCTCTACTCTTATTCTTGCCGCCACACTAAGCTGGCTGTGTCCTCCTCAGGACCTCCTCTTGTGGGTTCCTTCTGGATTTCTATGGCTCTTATATGAGGAGCTCCTCCCTGGTCTTTGCGCAAGGAACACTCTCTCTGTCCCTTTTTCGCCAAGCGTAAGGATCATATCTCAGGACCTCCCTGTTCTGTTTCTGAAATCACTCTTTTGGGGTCTTTTGCTAAAGACCACCTCCTCCTGGTAAGCTTGGACCTCTTCCAAAAGAACATATTCTAAAATATAGATCTCTCCTGTTGGTTGAGTTTTGGGTTCCCTTTGGGGTTCGCTTAGTTTTCTTGTTGATCTCAGTTGGTTCTTTATTTGAGCTTTGTTTGAACTTGCTCTTTTACCCGTGTAGATTGCGAAGACTCTAGGGAGTCTGAGTGTACTGAAGAGGAAGATTCTCAGGATAGTGAGCAAGGCAAGTTACACTTTTGATCATATTACACCCAATAATTCAAATTATCTATGTCCTGTTTCAATGTATACAGCATGCCTATTTATACCAGGTTATTTCAATACCAGTTTTAACTTCATAGTTATGCCTACTTCCTTTGTATGGCCACTGTTGATTTTGGACTGAACATGTTGTCACCATTAGATAAAACTTGGTTAATGCAATAGTGTGAGCCAAGACCATTTGAAAAACATATGCTTAGTCATGCTTAGACCAAAAGTATTGATTTGGGAAAATCTTTACCATCATACCAAATACTGTTTTAAATATTTTCACCATGACATTGGGTTGTCATGGGAGGATGAAAATGTTGCTGGGAAAGCAAAGAAAAGGAAAATGGATTTGGGTGGGCTTAATTGGTGCCTTGGATGGTGCATGTCTATGCACGGGACCATGCCATTTCTATGGCCGGTGCCCAGGGTTTGTGAAAGTCACCCTAGTCATGTGAGGACCGGTCTTTGAGCGACCAATGCCATGCCTATAATGGGCTATGCCACAATCGTGCAACCACATATCTCCAGAATGGGGCATGGGACCTGGCTGAATAATTTGCAAAGTTCTACCACAAGTTGTTCCATTGGAGGTGTGGGAGGTCTTTTATGGCCAATGGTCTTTTATTACCTACTGTTCCCACTGGTGCAAGAGGGGGTCTTCCGCCGGGTTTCTATCCATAGGAAAGTGAAACCTTAGCTAGGAGGAGCTGTGGTGGAACAATGCATTGTAAAGGCCTTGTCATGAGCTCTAGACCTCTTACCTTTGGTAGTGAGAGGTGGCATCGACGGGTGCCGGATAAACTAGAGAAATCATGTCATGTGGGTAAAGTACACAACCTCCGCAGAGTTAAATCTATTCGAATAGCCGTGTCCGCGGTCATGGACGTGCTGGCAAAGGCTACTCAGAGTTAGATGTGGGTTTGGGGGTTTTTTCAGAAATGTTTATCAAATCTGTTTGGGATTTCTATCCCATGGGTTTTGGGCAGGGAGCCTTGTGACAGGAGGGTATCCTTCACCAACTTGTTGATGAATGTTATCCAACTGAAAATCAAGTTTGAAAAATGAATTTTATCTAATAAATACCTACTTTGGAACTTAGTATTTGTATTTGGAAGAAACTTGGCTTTGTGCAACTTAACCATACTATGCCATCCATTGATTATCCATATATGCATGTCATCTTGCTAATCCACGGGTGTAACTTGCGAGCACGGTTGTTGTGCTCACTCTTGCTCATTACAATTTTTGCCAAGAGAGGACCTTGGCAGTGATGAAGACCAAAGCGATTAGGTTGTGCCTTCCAGTCAGTTGCCTGTGGCGTGCTGATGGACCTTTTGTTCTTTTATGCTTTTGTATATATGCTTGGCCCAAGGCCACCTTGTAAATAACTCTGTTGATATTTTGCTATAATAAATATACGTTCTGGATGTCACCACCTTTGTATTATTGCTGTGAAGAGCTAGCCATGATCCTTGGGACTAGCTCAGGTTGCACAGGGAACCTTGGAGCAAGCCCAGACCTCCACGTCCACTCATGGAATGAACGTGTATGGCTTTGGGGTGGTCTTGGGATGCTCTCAGACCTCCACATTTTTCCCTGGTCTAGCTGTGGTAGCTCTTTGGGGTGCTCCCTGGCTCCAAGACCCTCTCGGGTTTTGTTCTCTCGACTTCGGGGAGGTCTGAGGACCTCCGGGAGGACTTAGTGGACAAACCAAGAGATCCTTTCTGGGACCTCCTGGGAGGTCCTGACGGACTTCCCTAGAGACCCAGGAGGACCTCTTGGGAGCCCTAGAGTTGGGTCGTTACATCATTGCACCCGGTTTTGTCACACCAAGTGCTCCTGGAATATCAGACCTTACTCTATATTATTTCTGAACAGCAAGTACAACAAGGAATTTTAGATCAGCGAGTCATAATCTTGACCAAGGCAGACATAACTACTTCAAAAGTGTATAACTCCTCTCATTACATGGTATAAAAATGGATGGCGTCAGACTATGCTTGACAAAGATCAATACCACACAAATACAGAATCTTTTTATGGTTTGCTTTCAGAGGAAGACTAAACTCTAAGGACAATATGACAACTAAGCAATGGATGACTGATCCTCACTGTGCGTTTGCCCTGCCATAGAGACAATTGATTACATCATTTTACGATGTAAAGCTGTGGATGAGCTATGGACGAAACTAGGACTAGCAACGGAAGCATTCTCAGCCCACGATATAATGGAATTTGTGCAAAAAGTATCAACAAAAGTAGTTACTACAGGGACATTTGGCACATATGTTTTGCAGCATGTGCTCACTCACTATGGACTACAAGAAATAAGCGAATATTCCGAAATGAAGAAGACGGAGCCACCTCGATACAAAATTGATCCAAGACTACATTAACCACTGGTCGTACAGGACCAACTCAAACAACCGTGCTTCCATTCGCTAGTGGAGTCAGCTCTTAGTACAAGTTTAATAATTGTTTTGTCCAATAGCTGTTGCTGTTGTTTTTTTTTCTCCCCCTCTCTCCTTTTTAGTTTAATTTAAAGCTTTTCGTTCCCATGTTGTAACTGCTCTTAACAACCATTTTAATACAATGGTTATAAGGTAGGATTTTTTTTTCATTTGGCCCCGTGTGCCACGTTAATTGCAGAAATAACTCCCTTGGCACTGAAATTGCAAAAGTATCCCCCTCCCAAGCGTGGAAGTACGGGAGGCCGACACGTGGCACATTCCGTGGTCGGAGAGCGCGGAAAGAAGACGGTGGGCGTGGCATGTCAGTCGGGCGCAGGAGGAAAGAAAGGCGGCGCGAAGGTGGCCCCGGCGCATTCATGGGCCGAGCGTGAATGGACCTACGCCTAGAGCGCGGTAGTGAGTGATGAATTAATGCATTGCTTTTTGACTAAAGAATTACTGCATTGATTTTTGACTAATGAGTGCAACGTGCTGCTTTTTCATTAATGAGTGCAACATGAAAGCATTTCGCTGCATGTGTTCTCGCGTGCATTTCGTGCTTCAGCACCGCGGAACTTCCCTGACCTTCATTCCGTGCTCTAGTGGCGCGGAAGGCGGCTTAGCCCACCACCTTCCGTGCCGCACCCTTTCCGACTGACTTGCCGCGCCCACCGTCTTCTTTCCACGCTCCCCGACCGCGGAATGCGCCACGTGTCGGCCTCCTGTACTTTCGCACTTGGGAGGGGGCTACTTTTGCAATTTCAGCGCCAAGGGAGTTATTTCTGCAATTAACGTGGCACACGGGGCCAAATGAAAAAAAATGACCAAAAGCACAGTACGTAGCATGCTAATCTGTTACGATGTTCGTATACGAACGAGGTAGAAGTTAAAAACTTGTTGATTCAGCCCATGACTCCGGCTGCCGATGCTGGTGTGGCGTGGCGTAACGTTATAGTTCCACGAATCCTACCTTCTCTTAAGCCCCGTGGAAATGTCGTCTCGAGGAGAGATCCGTACGTTAAGTCCTCTAGTAAACGTCCGCCGCGTGCTTGCGTCGTTCCTGTTCGTGCTAGCGAACCCGGGCGTCGAAGCCCTTGGCCGGTCAGTCGGTTGCTCCACCGTCTATGCCGATCACTGCTATGTTCGCCTTTTCGCTTTACCTGCTTCGGTTTGCTTTCGTTCACTCGTGGGTTGCCACAGCAATAAGCTGCCGGGTTTCTTGCCTCTATGCGCAGTTTTGCTCCCTGTACGCGGCCTCGAGGTTGGCACGCGAAAAGGTTTCGCTGCTGCTGGTGTGTGTTTTGTTGCTGGCTCGTTCGTTGCTTTTGCTGGTGTGTGTTTTGTTGCCCATTCCCGTTTGTTTCCTCCGTTGTTGTGCAATGGCCATCCCGCGTACTGTTGTTAGTCCTCACCTCGGTGACTGTAGCATCCCGTTTTTGAAAACAGCTAATAGTAATTACTTTTCAGTTTTCGTTCTTCGCCGTATTTTCAAGTTAGCAAAGTATTTTAAAAAATTTCCTTTCTCCTCTTAGCTTAGGTTTGTGTTTCAAACCTTTTCGCAACTTCGGAATTCAAAATTCGATTTGAATTTCCTCCTTTGCAAATTGGGCCCTTCTCAATTGCTTTCTTTCTTTTCTTTCCGGTTTGTGTTTCAAATGTAATGTTCTTAACATTTGAAATTCAAATTTCCGGTTTGGAGTTTCTCCTCTCTTTTGAATTCCCGAGCCATCTCGAGTTTGACCTCTGTTTTCCTTCGGGCTTAGCCCATTTCCCCTCTTGGGCCAAGCCCATCTCCTCTTGGCCCACCTGGCCTCTCTCCCTCCGGCCCAACTCCACTCGGCCCTCCTCCTTTTCTTCCTGGCCCGTGGCCCAGCTGCCTTTTGGCCCGACTCCCACGCCCAGGGTCTTTTTCTTCCCTGGTCAAGCCGCACACAGGCGCCTTCCACTCCGGGTCGCCTAATCTGGGACCACCGTGACGCCTCCACCACTGTCTGGCGCGGCTGCCGCTTATGGTTTTGCCGCCACCACGCCGCTTTAGTCTGCGCTTGCCGCCTTGATGGGGTTGCCACCCTCGTGGGGCCCCTTACACCACTTTCACCGCCGCCGCAATGCCGCTAACGCCAAGCAAAGCTCCCGAGCCGCCAAGCCATCCTCTGCCTCCTCTCTCTGTAAACCGAACGGAACCGAAGAGCTCAAGTGTGGATGGGTTGTCTTGAAGGCCCATCTGTCATTGCTTAAACCCCCTACTTGGCCGCCAAGTGGGTTCGGCCATCGTTGGACCACGCTGGCACCAAGACGTGGACTCGGTCCATGATCGTTCCGTCGCCTGTGAGGCTGCTGTGATGGGCCCTCTGTTAGCTTTCCTCTCTCCTCCCTTTATTTCCTTTGGTTTAATCCTTTTGCAAACCTTCGGAAGCTCCGTTCTCCCTCGTCGTAACTCCGATTCAAGTGAAATTAGTTTCTAAAATTTTGTAAATTCAAGATCTTGCTAATGGCATAGGTCTTGTTTAATTTGGAGTTCATTTGTTTATTCTTTTGTATTTATTTGCTCTCTTTGCTTGTTGTGTCTTTTTCCGATGCGATCGTCCGACTAGGATTCGAAGACGCAGAGGATCTCCAAGTTGATCAAGCACAAGAATACCAAGATCCTCTTATCTATATCAAAGGCGAGTCAATGCTTTGATCATTTTGAGCCTACATTTTATGCAAATTATATTCATTTAAATTAACAAAAAATGCATGCCTTAATTCTTTAATCAAATGTATGTTAAAGGTTAAGGTAGTTAAACACCCACTTGTTGATTAATTAATTAATATGTCATCCTTGATAATTTGAATCCATTAATCCTTGTCACCCTAGTAACTATATGGTAATACTAGCTATAGGGTGTACTGAAGCAACATGCTAGCCTTGCTTAAGTACCGGGGTATTAAATACCCCAATCATCATTCTTCAAAAATAAAATGATTTGGGTAGTCATTGGTGGTCCATTGACTAAAAGGAAAGGTTTAATTTGGTTTTACTCCTCAAAACCGTAATTGCTAGTTCTATCTAGGCGGATGGTGAGGCGGTGAGTGCTCGGGGAGCACGAGGATGGTTGGTTTGTGGAATGAACCGCCCAGATAACCCTAAAGACTTAATCTTGTCACGACCTCCCGTATTAAATAAGTACAACCACAAGTCTGCAAAGTGCAACTTGGCTTAGTAAAATTATTAAACCCTGAATGTGTCTCACACGGTGGAGAAAGGGAAAAATGTGCAAGCGTGCGGTACATCCAGCTTGAATGGGTGAGATTGCCAACGTTGCGGGTAGTCCAAATCTATACCCAACGCTGCGTGTACAACGATCCCGCGCAACGTATGGGTGCAACCCCATATGGGTGAGATTACGGAAAGAGAAAGATAGTTTGAAAGGTTACTGTGACGGTCGCCCAACTACAAGACTATGGAATCATGTGGGGTAACGTGTATGACTATCTCTTATGGGTAAAGTGTACAACATCTGCAGAGTCTAAATTGTTTAAACAGCCGTGCCTACGGTCAAAGGCGGACATGGGAATCATAACTTGAGTTAGTTCTATTTCAAAACTTTGTGGGCGGTAAGAAAATAGTGGAAGGGCTCACCTAGCCCTGTGTTGGATTTTTCCTGAGTCTTTGAGCTCAGTGGGTGTGGTAATTGGAGGCAGCTCCAATTAAAAGGATGCATGGTGTAGAGTTTTCGACGGATGGAACCTCTACTGTTATTAATTATTGCACATTACTCTCTTTATTAAAAATGCAAATTTGTTAAAATGCTAAGTGATAGGACTTTGTAAGTATGATATTTGAAAAGCCTGCTTTCGCCAATAAAAGAACCGAGCCATCCTTGTTTAACCTTGCATGTATACTATTGCATTGTGTGTTGGCTCGCGAGCACGGTAGTAGTGCTCATTCTCGCTTCTCTCCCCAAACCCTTCAGACAATGAAGACGAAGGAGACTACGCTTCCTACGAAGGCCCAGAAGCTGTCGGACAGGGAAACAATGAAGAGTAGTATAGTTCTGTAGAAAGGTCTCGCCCCAGTCTAAGTGGACTCGTTGGTACTCGCGTACAACCGATATTATCCAATTCTTGGTTAATATCCGTCGTACACAGGTCACCCCAGTCGCTTGCCTGTGGTGAGATGAGCCCTACCTCCCCTTTTGCTTCCACTGTAGATTTCGTTATCTTTATGTAATGTAATCAAGTTGGCCTGTTCGGCCCTTTTGTAAAACCCGACCCGATGCGGTCTATGTAAAGCTCTGATGTGTTAATTAATGAATGGTATAGTTTTATCCACGCAGTGTATAAATTGATTCAGTGACGTATCTGTGAGTGCTATCTACTGATCCAAGGAATAGCACAGAGTTTTCACAGAGGATTTGGATTCTCAGAATCCGGGTCCGACAGTGACTCTGTTGTGTCTTCGTGGAGTCTAGCTAGGTCTCGAAAGAGATTTTTTTTCAAGAAGAAATAGACGAAATGCATAATCCAGTTTCAAAGCCACCCCAAGTAGCTTCGCAAAGAAAGATTGATTTGTTAGCCTTCCTTCTCACGAAAGAAAAAGGTTGCTCAATCAAGATGCTTCTTACCTCCCTACGGCGCGCCGCTAATGCCGCCCCTGCTCAAGGCGTTACCGCCGCCGCTTGGCCTATTCCCCCTTGAATTGCATCGAAGCCTATCGAATAGCATCGTCAGGCAAGATAGCCGCTGCCATCGCTGCTGCCGACGAGAGGATCGACAAGCTCCACGCCGCTGTCGCCCAGCTCGATCAGATCAGCCAAGCCCCCCTCCCCTCCCCCGCTTCATCGGCCAGATCTAAGTGGCCAATCAGTTCCGCCCATTTTTGGTTATTTTTTGGGCTTTTCCTTTTTTGTGGTTTTCCCGTGCAGCGAGAACAACCATGCCGACTTCATCAGTTTCGATTTCTTCAACAATACATGCAACTCTGTAGCATTCTAAAGGAGGGGATAAGCAATGCAGTTCTTCAGTTTTCCTGAATTGCTTGTATGTTGTATCTGTCATTGTAAGTGTATTACGTTTCCAACTTTACAATTCTGGTCATGCTATCTGTCAAACATTGGAAGGCTCCAGGTGAGCATTTGGACGATGAATTGGGTTGATCTTGTTGGTTTGGCTCTGATTCTTTCGGGAGTCTGACTGTATCAAGTAGTCATTCAAGAAACGCCATCCTCAGCAGACAATTTGCCGGTCATAAGGAGCAGTAGCGTCACTTAGTTGAAGGGCTACGTCAAAAAAAAAAAAAATTCTACGTCAAAAAAACTTAGTTGAAGGGCACAAAGAATCACCCCTTATCTGCTTACATATATTTTCGTTATACATAAGAGTAGTTGGTCTTGCGAACATAAAAATACTTGGATATGCTGCAAATATGTGAAGTATTGGGTTTAATATGCAACACATGCTATCAAAGATGTCATTCTTACTCTTATCGGCAATATTTATGTCAAAAGGATTTTAGAATACTTGTCTTTTTCTTTACTTTGCTAAGGTTTCGTCTTACTTTAAACGAGCTTTGTGGTATAAAACAACCCTAAAAGACCTTCAGGTTATTAGGCTGGGATAATAGGGAATTCAAGTGGGGATGACAAAGATCCACATAGAGTTTCCCACAGAAATGGAAAAGCTTGTTCATTACGATAGACTTGATATGTGTAATGTGTCATGCACTTGTAATCCTCATCCATATCCAAATCTGAACTACAGTTGGAAAAAACTATTGGTTGGAATTGGATATCTTTTCTTGATCAGGTGGTTGACTGTAATACCACTGCGTGCCTTTTGGAAGTGTAGGCCAAGGGTTTTATAGGTCATTGTCAAAAAAAAAAAAAAAATCATCCACAGCCACTTAAAAAAAAATCATCCACAGCCACTTATCAACCAGCTTCTAGTGTCCACCTCATATTACCTATTTTAAATATTCTTTCTGCTTTAGTCATGAGAAAGGGGTCCAGGGGAAGAGTTTGACGGCTTTGTTAGACATGGATATGCCAGACTTCTGTCATCAGAAGGCATTGTTTCTCTTTTATACCTGCTACCTGCTAAGATTGTTAGAACGTGGACGTTGTTGCGGAAATACCCGCCACCTCCCCATGAGGAGGGTTCGGTGCGCCACAAGGTCAACGGAAGGGGAGGCGTATGCCCTTACTTCCTAGGACGACCAAGGCTTCCCCGTTGAGCACAAGGGAGACGTGCAAGATTCCCTAAAGACCAGGGCACTTCCACCGTGGCCCTGTCTAGGGCACCCTCGCCCTATCCATGGCGCCTTCGCCTTGGCCCTGCTTCGCCATCGCCCTAGCCTTGTCTAGGGCATCCTCATCCTGCCTAAACCTCTCGAGCCCTATGTGGGGCCCGACAGACAGAGACCGACTCCCAACATTAAGGCTGACGTGGGGCGCACTACCACCTCCTGGAAGGGCACTTGTACCCCTGCTTTAGTCCCCCTTGGGGATAGTGTAGTCTTTTGTACCAGGCCGAGCATCTATAAAAGCTCAATGTAACCCTCACTTGTAACTCGAACTCTTGTAGAATACAAGACATATACAAACTGGTGTGCCCTCGGGGTCACTCCCCGGCAACGAGACACCCCCTCTACCCTAAGCCCGGGGGGCACGGGCACACCAACAAGAGTAGGGCGCCTTTATTAGCACTCGAACCTGTATAAACGCTGGTGTGTCCTTTACTCTCTTGTGGACGTCGGCTTGTGACACAGCCAACATTCACCCCTCACTTGTGTTTTGGTTTTACACCTACGACAGACATGACGCTTTACTTTTGTAGCCCTTGCTTTCAGATGTATTCGTTAGCCAGAAATGCTAATTTGCTTGCTTGGTTACATCCTATAGATAATTTAATCAACACTACATTTCGTCATGTTAGACGATAGTAGTACTCAGCACTTTAGCTACGGTTTCATATTATAAGTACCTTTTTCCTTGTGAACCTTAAACTTATTTTGTGGATAGGTCCTATTGAAGCATTTAGCTTTCAAATAGAACCAAAGGACTAAACCCTTCTTATCTTTTCTAATTTATTAGGTACACATGTTTGCTCTTTCAGCCAAAAAATGAAACTTTGGGGGTTAAATACTTCTTGAAAGTTCAAGTCTCTAAATTTCGACCTGGTGGATGTAACATCTCCTCCCTTGATTCTGATCACCATCTTTCAGGTCTCAAACATCCAGATGGCAACTACTTCGACAACACCAATTCTCTGCAACTTCAGGGCCAACCCGCAGAACAAACTGCACCAGCTGCCTTCCCAGAACAACAGCACAAGACGACCACTGCATTTAAACGTGAGCTCGGCAAGAATCATGCCCACATTTCCAGGCTTCAGGGCATCCGCGCCGCGGCCGTCTACAAGGTGAAGCTCATCAGGCCGGAGGGGCGGGAGAGCGTGATCGACGTGCCGGAGGACAGCTATATCCTGGATGCGGCAGAGGAGGCCGGCGTCGAGCTGCCCTACTCGTGCCGCACCGGTGCGTACTCCACGTGCGCCGGCAAGGTCCTGGAGGGCGTCGTCGACCGGTCGGACCAGTCGTTCCTGGACGACGCGCATGTCGGCACCGGCTACGCGCTCACCTGCGTCGCGTACCCCACCTCCACTGCGTCATCGAGACGCACAAGGAGGCAGACCTGCACTAGACATGATTCAGTCCAGTCCCATGCACTGATCACTCCCACAGTTTCGATGTTGGCACTGTGATCTGCACATTTACTTGTCGCTGCGACTAGCTAGACTTACGTAGCGTCCGTTTTCAGACAGCGTATAGTATTTTTCCTTCTTGTTTTTGTTCTTCACCGTAATTTAAATTACCAAACTAATTTCGAAAACTTCATTTCTTTTCTCTCCGGTGTGTGTTTCAAATGTAATGTCCTTAACATTTGAAATTCAAATTCCGGGTTGGAGTTTCCCCTCTCCTTTGACTTCTCGGGCCTTTCTCGAGTTGGGCCTCCTTCCTCTTTCGGGCTCAACCCATTCTCCCTCTGGGCCAAGCCCACTTTGCCTCGGCCCACTCGGCCCATTCTTTCCCTCCGGCCCAGCCTTTGCCCGGCCTCTTTTGCCCCCCACATGGCCTTCTTTGGCCCGAGGCAGCACCTGGGCACCTCCCTCCTCCCAACAGCGTCGAGCCTGCCTCTCTCCCTCCTGTGGGCACGCCACTCCCTCTGGCACACGCCACCTCCCCCCTACTGCAGCGCCGCTTCTGGCCCCTGCCACCCGCACACCACTGCCTGCGCCAAGCTCACCTGCTTCCTCTGCGCCACCAGCTCCCGCCTACTCCCTGCGACGCCCATGAGCTCCTCTGCGCCGCACCTACCCTTGCTGCCACCCGCGACTTCCCGAGCCGCCTTCACCTTGTCACCTCGGAGTGCCCGCACCGCGCACACCATCGTCGTCCTCGCTCCAAGACCAAGCCGCGCGTGCCTGCGTCAACGTGGGCACCCGAGTCGCCACTCTTCGCTACGCCTCACCTGCTCCCTCGCCCTGTCCCCTCCGCGTGCAGACCACCCACGCTGACGCCGCCTCGGGACTGCGCAACTCCAACGGCTCCAAAGACCTCCCTCCCGTTGGCCTCCCTTGCTCCCGCAGCCTATAAAGCCTCCCTTAGCACCCCCTTGAACTCCTCACGCCACCGCCGAGCTCCGGTAAGTCCACCGAGCAAAAGCTGCCCCTTTTCGTTTTCGGTCACCGCCACCTCCACCGTCGTCTCGCCGCTCCGGCCATCTTCCGGCGCCACCGACCCCATCACCGTGAGCCCCCGGCCACCAGGAGTCTTTCCCCTCAAACTCCCTCGAGGATTAGCCACCGTCGCAGCCGTATTTGAGCTCCTTCCCTGCCTCCGGCCGCCGCCTTCATCACCATGCGCCGCTGCCTGCAGACCTCCTCCGGCCTCCCCACCGAGCCTGTTGGCTTCGCCTCGTCGAAAGCTACCTGGTGTTCACCCTCCCCAGCTCAAGCCGCCACCGGACCGCCCCCTCCACCATCACCAAGCCGCCGCCGCCGCTTAGCACCACCCGCCGCCGGCGACATCCATCCTTCCGGCACCACCACCCTGTCACCGGCACCGCCTCCTCGCCAGCTTCCTATTCCCGTGCTCAAGTCACTCCGCCGCGCCCTAGTCCGCCGGCGACGATCCCGTCTTTGCCGCAGCGCTGCTACAAGACCCTGCGAAGTGCCGTGCGCGTGGCCTGTTCGAACCGGCCCTGTTCCCTCGTCATTAGCCTTAATGACGGTGTTAAAACCCTAATTAATTATTAGCGGTTTAATTGTGTCCTAACCCCCCCCCCACCACCACTCACACCGACCCGTGGGCCCCCGTCATAGTAAACCGCCCTATCCCGTTTGCTCTCACTGCCAGTAGGCCCCCGCTGCGCACTATGCTGTGAGCCAGCCGCCCCCTGTGCGCATGAACCCGGTCCACACTGTGCTGTGCACCAGCCCTTCTCTCTCTCTCTCTCTTCGTTAATTCATTTAACCTTCGTAAATTCCGTTCTCCTCCGTTATAACTCCAAAAATTATGAAATAAATTTCTAAAAATTTATTAAATCAAGATCTTGCAAATGGCATAGGACTTGATTAATTTGAAGTTCATTTGTGTATTCTTGTGTATTTATTTGCTCTCTTTGCCGTTGTGCTTTTTTCTGGTATTTTCGCCCGTTTAGGATTTGAAGATGCGGAGATCCTAAAGTTGATCAAGACCAAGAGTATCAAGATCCCTTGCCTTTAACCAAGGCGAGTCAATACTTTGACCATATTAATCCTACATTTTATGCAAATTATATTCATTTAAATTAACAAAAATTGCATGCTTTAATTCTTTAATCAAATGTATGTTAAAACTTAAGGTAGTTAAACATCCACTTGTTGATTAATTAATTAATATTCCATCCTTGATAATTTGAATCCATTAATCCTTGTCACCTTAGTAACTATATGGTAATACTAGTTATTGGTTGTACTTAAGCGACATGCTAGTCTTGCTTAAGTACCGGGACATTAAATATCTCAATCATCATTCTTCAAATATGAAATGATTTGGGTAGTCATTGGTGGTCCATTGACTAAAAGGTTTGGAATAATTTGGTTTACTCCTACAAAACCCCAATAATTGCTACTACTATCTGGGCGGATGGTGAGGCGGTGGGTGCTAACGGAGCACATGGTTTGTGGAATGAACCACCTAGATAACCCTAAAGACTTAATCTTGTCACAACCTTCCGTGTTAAACAAGTACAACCACAAGTCTGCAAAGTGCAACTTGGCTTAGTAAAATTATTAAACCTTGAATGTGTCTCACACGGTGGAGAAAGGGAAAGACGCGCAAGCTTGGGTACATCCAGCTTGAATAGGTGAGGTTGCTAGTGATTGTGGGTAGTCCAAAACTACACACAACACTAGGGTTACAACGATCCCGCGCAACGTATGGGCGTAACCCCATATGGGTGAGATGACGGAAAGGGCAAGGTAGTTTGAAAGGTTACTGTGACGGTCGCCCAACTACATGACTACGGAATCATGTGGGGTAACGGGTATGACTATCTCTTGTGGGTAAAGTGTGCAATCTCTACAGAGTCTAAACTATTTAAACAGTCGTGCCTACGGTCAAAGGCGGACATGGGAATCATAACTTGAGTTAGTTCTATTTCAAAACTTTGTGGGTGGTATGAAAATGGTGGAAAGGCTCACCTAGCCCTGTGTTGGATTTTCCCTGAGGCTTCGAGCTCAGTGGGTGTGATAATTGGAGGCAGCTCCAATTAAAAAGATGCATGGTGTAGAGTTTCCGACGGATGGAACCTTTGCTGTTATTAAATATTGCACATTACTCTCTTTATTAAAATGCAATTTGTTAACATGCTAAGTGATAGGATTTGTAATTATGATTAATTGAAAAGATTGCTTTAGCAAATAAAAGAACTGAGCCATCCTTGTCTAACCTTGCATATATATATTATTGCATTGTGTGTTGGCACGCGAGCACGGTAGATGTGCTCATTCTCACTCCTCTCTCCCAAACCCCTCAGACAATAAAGACGAAGGAGACTACGCTTTCTACGAAGGCCCAGAAGATGATGGACAAGGAAATGACGAGGAGTAGTATAGTTCTGTAGTTTAGGTCTCACCCAGTCTAAGTAGACTCGTTGGTACTCGCGTACAACCGATATTATCCAGCTCTTGGTTAATATCCGTCGTACATGGGTCACCCCAGCCGCTTGCCTGTGTGAGATGAGCCCCACCTCCTCTTGTGCTTCCGCTGTAGATATCGTTATCTTCATGTAATGTAATCAAGTTGGCCTTGTGCGGCCCCTTTTGTAAAACTCGACCCGATGAGGTCTATGTTACTCTGTGTTGTAATATATTTGTGTTAGTTCATGACTTGTATGATTGATTCAGCAATGTGTCTGTGAGTGCTATCTACTGATCCAGGGAATAGCATAGTATTTTTCACAGAGGATTTGGATTCTCGGAATCCGGGTTCGACAGAGCTGGTATCAGAGAATACGACTATATAACCCCTAGTTAGATTGGTCGATTGCCTTAAGGACTTGGATCTTATTTCTAAAAAATTAAGAAAATTTTTTGTCAAAATATAGATTATTTATTGCTTCTACTCATCATTCCTAGTTCCATACTTATCCTTAAATTCTTTAAGTGTTACTAATCTTTTCTCCTGTTTCAAAATTTGTGGATGGCTGCCCCGTCTTTTGAAGGACCGTGGGACCATTGCTCCCATCGAGAGCGTGACGGTGGTTTCGCTGACCTCCTTTGCCAGCTGATGCAGTACCTTGGCTTCCCCGATCCTCCGCTCTTCAGAGGCCGGATGAAGAAGATTATGGCTCATGAATCTTGGACGATGGAGGTGTACCTCTACCCCAGGAGAAGCGAGTTCTTGACCCACACCTTCCAGGCCGAGGCAGCTCGCCGCAGCAGTCTCGACGCCATCCAGGATGCAGCCCGTGTCGCCATCACTCGCCTGTGCTGGATACACGAGGACCTCCTGCTTGAGTCACCGTTCTGCTTCTTCCCGTACCTCACCGACGGAGCGCGCATCCCGGAGGCCTTCGACGCCAGAGTCGACGACCCTTGCCTGACCCACTAGGTGCAACTGACCCAGGCGATGATCACTTCCACCTACTCCCACACCGATGAGATCCAACAGCTTCGGGTGCTTCTCACCGGCAGCGACGCCCACTCCGACACCCTCTGCGTCAACCTGATGAGGAGTGATCAGGCCTGCGATGCTACCGTCCAGGAGAGAGATGCTGCCGTCCAAGAGAGAGATGTTGTCG
The DNA here is from genome assembly GCA_036346405.1 of Phyllostachys edulis. Taxonomy (NCBI): domain Eukaryota; kingdom Viridiplantae; phylum Streptophyta; class Magnoliopsida; order Poales; family Poaceae; genus Phyllostachys; species Phyllostachys edulis. The sequence goes on along the minus strand of CM070551.1, from coordinate 42,834,420 downwards.
TCGCAGAGGTGGCACATCTCATAGCCGCCCTTGTGATCACCACTTCAGCTCCAGTTCCAGTTCCTCCTCCAGCCATCCCCTCCAGCGACAGGACGCTCGACCGACCTCTTCGTCCCCGAGGAGCCCGCACCAGAGATTGCCATGCGAGTGTCTGACGCCCGATCCACCGCCCCTTCGACGACCTTAGGTGTCGGTAGTGTGGCCGATCTCGATCATTCCGCTCCTACTCCCTTCCGAGCTTCAGCCAGAGTCGTTCCCGCTCTCATTCCCCGGTGGAGTAGTCAGGATAGTCTAGTTTAGCTAGCAGTGCTTGCTAGGTAGTCTTTCGGGTTGCAAGCACTTTTGTTTCTTTCTTTTGTAGACGATGTGTTTGTATCCTGTGTCATGACTTAACTTAGCGTATAAGCTTTGTTCGAGAGTCATGTAACACCTAACCCCTTAATATAATGCAGCCATTCTAGGCTTTGTATTGTATTTATTTAATCTTCCTGCTTGGTTTAAGTTCTTCTGTGTGTGCCTTAGAGGGCTAGTGAACCCTCATATACTCCTCCCAGGTTCTCTCTAGTTCTAAGCCTCAGCCTTTCTTCAGGATGCTGCCAAGAAGAGCCGCCGCCCCAGCCCACGGAGCTTATGCAACTGGCCGAGGAAGAGGCCATGGCCGTGGTCGTGGCCGAGGACAAGATCTACCTCCCCCACCTCCAGCTCACCCGATAATGGCACAAGTGATGTTTCAGCAGACTCAGATTCTCCAAGCTTTGCTCAGTAATCAACAGACTGGACCTGCCGACCGCAACTCCAAACTCGCTGACTTCCTTAGGACGAGACCCCTCACCTTTGCAGCAGCTAATGAACCTCTTGAAGCTGAAGACTGGCTCAGGGACACTGAGAAAAAGCTTCGACTTGCTCGCTGTTCAAATGAAGACAAGGTGGACTTTGCTACCCACCAACTGAAAGGTGCCGTAGCCGCATGGTGGGAGAATTACCTTGCTGCCAGAGGTAATGAAAGTTTAGTGTTAGAAGAATAAGAAGAAGTAGCAAAGACAGATCAAGAAGACTGTATATGACATCTGCAAGAATGGAGAACCAATGACCCTCGCATTTGGAGCCGCCGTAGAAGAAGTAGCTGAAACAACGCTAGATGAAGATGAACCAACTTGGCAGTCAATCCCTTGGGCAAAATTCAAAGACGCCTTCAGAACCAACTTTGTACCAGCCGATACCATGAGGTTGAAGAAAAATGAGTTCAAAGCTCTTAAGCAAGGCCACATGACAGTCAATGAGTATATAACCAAGTTTAACCAACTTGCTCGCTACGCCCCCAATAACGTAGTAGATGAAGAAGAGAAGATAGATCATTTCGTGGAAGGCATGCGCGAGGACATGCGTGTACAGCTCATCCTCCATGACTTTGACAACTTTCATTAATTGATCAACAAAGCCCTAGTGCTAGAGAATGAGAAGAAGATAGCAGAAGCTAGTCGCAAAAGGAAGATGTCTTTCCAGAGGCCACAAGGCAACTTTCCCCAGAAGTCAACATTCCAGGGCAGTTCCTCCTTCAGATCATCTGCCGCCGCCCCCACAGAGAAGCTCAGCTCCAGCCCCAAGACCTCAAGGAAGTGGTTTTCGTACTCTCCGCCCCGCTAGACAACCTGCCACAGTCAACCCAGCAGCTCATCTCCACTGCTTCGCCTGCGGAGAAAAAGTACACTTTGTTAATCAGTGCCCTCATCGCCACAACCCTACTCCAAAGATCAACCCAGGAGCCGCTCCAATTCAAGGTCAGACCTCAGCTCCAAGCAACAGCCATCAGACTTCTCAAGCTTCAAGGTCTACCCCGACACAAAGCCGCGGCCATGTGAATCATGTCACCGCTGAGGACACACAAGATGCTACAAGAGTGCTAATGGTTACGTTCTCTGTCAATTCAGTACCCGCATAAGTTTTGTTTGATTCTGGAGCTTCGCACTCTTTTGTTTCAAGAAAGTTTGTTGAAAGGTTTAAGTTGCCGACCTATAAGTTAAAGAAACCCATGGTACTTAGTTCACCCGGAGACCCCTATATGCTACTTCAGTTAGTCCCAGAGTAGAGATTGCTTTGAAAGATTCTAGATTCCTAGCCACCCTTCTTGTGCTAGAATCTCAAACACTGGATATCATCCTAGGGATGGATTGGTTGGCCGCTTATCATGGATTAATAGATTGCGCCAACAGGAAAGTGGTACTTGCCAAGGATCCTGAAACCACAATAAGGATTAGTGTGGATCGTTCCTCTTCTTTGGTTCGAACAATCCACCACCTTGGAGAGTTGTCCCTAGAGACAACGCCTGTAGTTCAAGCTTACCCCGATGTCTTCCCCGAAGAATTGCCAGGCATGCCACCAGACAGAGATGTCAAGTTTGTAATCAATCTGAAGCCAGGGACCGCCGCAATTGCCAAGAGACCATACAGAATGGCCGCTGACGAACTTGAAGAGCTGAAGACACAACTTGAAAACTTGCAAGAAAAAGTATTCATTAGACCTAGTTATTCTCCTTGGGGTTCGCCAGTTCTCTTTGTGAAGAAGAAAGATGGTTCCGCCAGATTGTGTGTGGATTACAGATCAATCAATGAGGTGACCATAAAGAACAAGTATCCCTTGCCTCGCATTGATGACCTGTTTGATCAGTTGACAGGAGCCCCAGTTTTCTCCAAGATAGACCTAAGGTCAGGATACCACCAACTCAAGATCAGGAATGAGGATATTCCTAAAACAACCTTTACCACTCGGTACGGCTTGTTCGAGTTCACAGTCATGTCGTTTGGCTTGACCAATGCACCAGCCTACTTCATGAATCTAATGAACAAGGTATTTATGGAATACCTGGACAAGTTTGTAGTCGTGTTCATAGACGACATCTTGATCTATTCTAAGACCAATGAAGAGCATGTTGAACATCTGCAATTGGTCCTGAAAAAGCTTAAAGAGCATGAGCTCTATGCCAAGTACAGTAAATGTGAATTTTGGCTTCGAGAAATCAGTTTCCTCGGACATATTGTATCCGCAGGAGGAATAGCAGTTGATCCAGCTAAGGTAGAAGCTGTGATGGATTGGAAACAGCCTACATCAGTGATAGAAGTTCGTAGTTTTCTCGGTTTGGCCGGATACTACAGACGCTTCATAGAAGGATTTTCGAAGCTTTCCAAACCGATGACCCATCTGCTCAAGAAAGAAAAGAAGTATGAATGGACTGAGGCTTGTGAAAAGAATTGAAGAAGAAGTTAACTTCTGCACCAGTGTTGATCCTGCCAGACATTCATCAAAACTTTGAAGTCTACTGTGATGCATCGCGCCAAGGTTTTGGTTGTGTACTTATGCAAGGAGAAAAAGTTGTAGCTTATTCATCCAGACAGCTCCGTCCTCATGAAGACAATGATCCAACTTATGACTTGGAGTTAGCAGCAGTAGTGCATGCCCTCAAAATTTGGCGACATTACTTGATTGGAAATCATTGTAATATCTACACAGACCACAACAGTCTCAAGTACATTTTCACTTAATCCGACCTCAACCTCTGACAAAGAAGATGGTTAGAGTTAATAAAGGATTACAACTTGGATGTTCATTATCATCCCAGAAAGGCTAATGTAGTTGCCGACGCATTAAGCTGCAAGTCTTACTGCAGTAATGTTATGATTCAAGAGCATCAGCCTGAGCTCTATAAGGAATTCGAAGCCCTTAACCTGTGTTTGATAGAGCAAGACAGCATAGATGCTATGGAAGCACATCCAACTTTAGAAGAGTAGATCAAGATCGCTCAACAAGGACACTCTGGAGTTCAGAGGTTCAAACATCTCATGGCAAAAGGAAAAGCCCCCAAGATGATCGCAGATCAGCAAGGAATTCTATGGTATGAGAAACGTCCCTTTGTTCCCCACCAGAAGGAACTCAAGGATTTAATTCTGAAAGAAGCCCACAGCTCAACGTATATCCTGCACCCAAACAGCACCAAGATGTATCAAGATATGAAGATTCTGTATTGGTGGCCATGAATGAAGAGAGATATCGCCGAGTATGTAGCCTGTTGTGATGTGTGTCAGTGAATCAAAGCCGAACATCAGAAGCCAGCAGGATTGCTTCAACCCCTGCAAATCCCTCAGTGGAAATGGGAAGAGATTGGAATAGATTTCATTACCGATCTACCCCGAACCAAGTCTGGATATGACTCAGTATGGGTTATAGTTGATAGACTGACCAAAGTAGCCCATTTCATCCTAGTAAAGACAACTTACAAGGGAGACAAGTTAGCCGAGTTGTATATGGCTCGTATTGTGTGTTTACACGGAGTACCCAAGAGGATAGTCTCCGATTGAGGATCTCAATTCACCTGGCATTTCTGGGCTAGTTTGCATGATGCCCTTGGAACACACCTTGATTTCAGTACAGCTTATCATCCATAGACTGACGGTCAGACAGAAAGAACAAATCAGATCCTAGAAGACATGCTTCGAGCTTGTGCTTTGGAATTCACCGCAGACTAGGAAAAGTGTCTACCGTATGCCAAGTTTGCATACAATAACATTTTTCAGTCAAGTCTGAAAATGTTCCCGTTTGAAGCACTTTATGGAAGAAAATGCAGAACTCCTCTACATTGGTCAGAATCAGGTGAAGGATATATCTTCGGACCAGATACTCTCAAGCAAGCTGAAGAGAAAGTTCGACTCATCTAAGATTGCCTTCAAGCAGCTCAGTCAAGACAAAAGAGTTATGCCGACAACCGTCGAAGAAAGTTAACTTTTGAAGTTGGAGATGCTGTGTATCTCAAGGTATCGCCGCTTCGTGGAACTCGAAGATTTGAAGTTAAAGGCAAGCTCGCCCCAAGATACATAGGCTTGTTCCTGACCACCGCCAAGCGTGGAGAAGTTGCCTATCAGCTAGAGCTACCGGAAAATTTGTCAAAAGTTCACAATGTGTTTCACGTCTCCTAGCTCAAGAAGTGTCTTAGAGTACTTGAAGAGCAGACGTCTGTTGAAGCCATCGCCCTTCAGCAAGATCTGACTTATCCCGAGCATCCGATCAAGATCATAGATGTCATCGTGAAGCGAACCAGACGCCAAGTCTTCCGCCTTTGCAAAGTCCAGTGGAGCCAGCACTCAGCAAAAGAAGCCACCTGGGAACGCGAAGATCAACTGAAGCAAGACTACCCGTCCCTGTTCTCGGAGCAGCTTGAATCTCGGGGTCGAGATTTTGTTTAAGGTGGGTAGGGTTTCTAGCGTCCGTTTTCGGACGGCGTATAGTGTTTCCCCTTCTGGTTTTTGTTCTTCGCCATAATTCAAATTACCAAACTAATTTCGAAAACTTCCTTTCTTCTCTCTCCGATGTGTGTTTCAAATGTAATGTCCTTAACATGTGAAATTCAAATTCCGGGTTGGAGTTTCCCCACTCCTTTGACTTCCCAAGCCTTTCTCGAGTTGGGCCTCCTCCTTCTTTCGGGCTCAGCCCATTCTCCCTCTGGGCCAAGCCCACTTTGCCTCTGGCCCACCCGGCCCATTCTTTCCCTCCAGCCCAGCCTTTACCCCGGCCTCTTCCCCCCCCCCCGGCCTTCTTTGGCCCGAGCCAACACCCAGCGCAGTGTCATCTTCCTCTTGGCAACACCCGGGGGCCTCCCTCCTCCCAGCAGTGCCGAGCCTACCTCTCTCCCGTGGGCGTGCCGCTCCCTCTGGCGTACGCCACCTCCCCCGCCTGCGGCATCGCCCGCCTCTGCCACCCAGACGCCTCATTGCCAGACTGATGCTGCGCACAAGACGCCACCGCCTGCGCTTAAGCTCACTGCTCCCCCTTGCACCACCGGCTCCGCTTTGCTCCTGCGACACCCATGAGCTCCTCTGCGCACTGCACCTACCCTTGCTGCCACCCGCGACTTCCTGAGCCGCCTTCGCCTTGTCACCTCGGAGCGCCCTCACCACGCACGCCATCGCCGTCCTCGCTTCTTGACCAAGCCACGCACTGCGTAGCGCACGCGCAGGCCTGCGTCCACGTGGACACCCAAGTCACCACTCTTCGTTGCACCTCACCTGCTCCCTCACCCTGTCCCCTCCGTGTGCAGGCCGCCCACGCCGACGCCGCCTCAGGACTGCGCGACTCCAACGGCTCCAAAGACCACCCTACCGTTGGCCTCCCTTGCTCCCGCGGCCTATAAAGCCTCCCTCAGCACCCCCTTGAACTCCTCACACCGCCCCCAATCTCCGGTAAGTCCACCGAGCAAAAGCCGCCCCTTTTCGTTTTCGGCTGCCGTCACCTCCACCGTCGTCTCGTCGCTCCGGCCATTTTCCGGCGCCACCGACCCCGTCACCGTGAGCCCCCGGCCACCAGGAGTCTTTCCCCTTAAACTCCCTCGAGGATTAGCCACTGTCGCCGCCGTATTTGAGCTCCTTCCCCGCCTCAAGCCGTCGCCTTCATCACCATGCGCCACCGCCTACAGATCTCCTCCGGCCTCCCCGTCGAGCCCGTTGGCTTTGCCTCGTCGAGAGCTACCTGGTGCTCACCCTCTCCAGCTCAAGCCACCACCAGACCGCCCCACCACCATCACCGATCTGCCGCCGCCGCTTAGCACCACCCGCCGCTAGCGACATCCATCCTTCTGGCGCCGCCACCGTCCGCCACGGCACCGCCTCGCCCGACTTCTGTTCCGTGCTCAAATCGCCTGCGCTTCGCCCGCCACGCGGCGACGATCCCATCTTTGCCGCAGCGCGCTGCTCCTACCACGAGTGCCGTGCGTGGCCTGTTCGGACCGGCCCTGTTCCCTCGTCATTAGCCTTAATGACGGTGCTTAAAACCCTAATTAATGATTAGTGGTTTACTTGTGTCCTAACCCCCCCCCACTCTCACCGACCCGTGGGCCCCCGCGCACAGTAAACCGCCCCATCCCCTTTGCTCTCACTGCCAGTGGGCCCCATCACAAGATGTGCGTGAGCTACCCCTGTGCGCATGAACCTGGTCCACACTGTGCTATGTACCAGCCCTTCTCTCTCTCTTTGTCAATTCATTTAACCTTCGTAAATTCCGTTCTCCTCCGTTATAACTCCAAAAATTATGAAATAAATTTCTAAAAATTTGTTAAATCAAGATCTTGCTAATGGCATAGGACTTGATTAATTTGAAGTTTATTTGTGTATTCTTGTGTATTTATTTGCTCTCTTTGTCGTTGTGCCTTTTTATGGTATTTTCGCCCGTTTAGGATTTGAAGACGCCGGAGATCCTCAAGTTGATCAAAACCAAGAGTATCAAGATCCCCTTGCCTTTAACCAAGGCGAGTCAATACTTTGACTATATTGATCCTATATTTTATGCAAATTATATTCATTTAAATTAACAAAAATCGCATGCTTTAATTCTTTAATCAAATGTATGCTAAAGCTTAAGGTAGTTAAACACCCACTTGTTGATTAATTAATTAATATGCCATCCTTGATAATTTGAATCCATTAATCCTTGTCACCCTAGTAACTATATGGTAATACTAGTTATTGGTTGTACTTAAGCGACATGCTAGTCTTGCTTAAGTACCGGGACATTAAATGTCCCAATCATCATTCTTCAAACATGAAATGATTTGGGTAGTCATTGGTGGTCCATTGACTAAAAGGTTTGGAATAATTTGGTTTACTCCTCCAAAACCCCAATAATTGCTAGTACTATCTGGGCAGTGGTGAGGCAGTGGGTGCTAACGGAGCACATGGTTTGTGGAATGAACCGCCTAGATAACCCTAAAGATTTAATCTTGTCACGACCTCCCGTGTTAAATAAGTACAACCACAAGTCTGCAAAGTGCAACTTGGCTTAGTAAAATTATTAAACCCTGAATGTGTCTCACACGGTGGAGAAAGGGAAAGACGCGCAAGCTTAGGTACATCCAGCTTGAATAGGTGAGGTTGCCAGTGATTGTGGGTAGTCCAAAACTACACACAACACTAGGGTTACAACGATCCCGCGCAACGTATGGCCGTAACCCTATATGGGTGAGATGACGGAAAGGGAAAGGTAGTTTGAAAGGTTACTGTGACGGTCGCCCAACTACATGACTACGGAATCATGTGGGGTAACGGGTATAACTATCTCTTGTGGGTAAAGTGTGCAATCTCTGCAAAGTCTAAACTGTTTAAACAGTCGTGCCTACGGTCAAAGGCGGACATGGGAATCATAACTTGAGTTAGTTCTATTTCAAAACTTTGTGGGTGATATGAAAATGGTGGAAGGGCTCACCTAGCCCTGTGTTGGATTTTCCACGAGTCTTGAGCTCGATGGGTGGTAATTGGAGGCGGCCCAATTAAAAGATGCATGGTGTAGAGTTTCCGATGGATGGAACCTCTACTGTTATTAAATATTGCACATTACTCTCTTTATTAAAATGCAATTTGCTAAAATGCTAAGTGATAGGATTTGTAATTATGATTAATTGAAAAGATTGCTTTAGAAAATGAAAGAACCGAGTCATCTTTGTTTAACCTTGCATATATGTATTATTGCATTGTGTGTTGGCTTGCGAGCACGGTAGTTGTGCTCATTCTCGCTCGTCTCCCCAAACCCCTCAAACAATGAAGACGAATGAGACTACGCTTTCTACGAAGGCCCAGAAGATGATGGACAAGGAAATGACGAGGAGTAGTATAGTTCTGTAGTTTAGGTCTCGCCCAGTCTAAGTAGACTCGTTGGTACTTTCGCGTACAACCGATATTATCCGACTCTTGGTTAATATCCGTCAGACACGGGTCACCCCGACCGCTTACTGTGTGAGATGAGCCCTACCTCCCTTTTGCTTCCATTTGTAGATATCGTTATCTTCATGTAATGTAATCAAGTTGGCCTTGTGCGGCCCCTTTTGTAAAACTCGACCCGACGAGGTCTATGTTACTATGTGTTGTAATATATTTGTGTTAGTTCACGACTTGTATGATTGATTCAACAATGTGTCTGTGAGTGCTATCTACTGATCCAGGGAGTAGCACAGTGTTTTCACAGAGGATTTGGATTCTCGGAATCCGGGTCCAACAACTTCATCGAAAATGCTATTTTCGAAGAATAGCATGTTGTTATTTCATTAAAGTAGGGTAGAAACTGTTGTTTTTGAGGGGGCTATTTGGTATCGTTATCTTCATGTAATGTAATCAAGTTGGTCTTGTACGGCCCCTTTTGTAAAACTCGACCCGATGAGGTCTATGTTACTATGTGTTGTAATATATTTGCGTTAGTTCACGACTTGTATGATTGATTCAGCAATGTGCCTACGAGTGCTATCTACTGATCCAGGGAATAGCACAGTGTTTTCACAGAGGATTTGGATTCTCGGAATCCGGGTCCGACAACTTCATCGAAAATGCTATTTTCGAAGAACAGCATGCTGTTATTTCATTAAAGTAGGGTAGAAACTGTCGTTTTTGAGGGGGCTATTTGGTAATTTCTCTATTTGAGAAAAGATTAAATAGAATAGTTTTTACAACAGAAAACAAAAACATGATCAATGTCCAGTGTTAAGAAATCAGGCCTAGGCAAGGAGTCCTGGCCTAGGTTGGCTCATCATCCATCCAATAGTCTATATAAAGGAGAGGGTACCCTAACATTGTATTGAGTTTGAGAAGAGCAATAAAGAGAAACCTGAAGTCTTCTCATATCTCTGTGTTCAATCTATTATTCTGTTCTTGTGTTCTTGCATTGTTCTTACGATTCTAAGTTTGTCTATGAAATAATCGCTTGAATTGGACCCATCAACGACGATCGCTCAATATCCAAAATAAAAACATGACACACAATATACACAGGATGAGTCTACCGTTTGCCTTGTACTACCGCGGCAAAACGCTATACACGGCGGATTTGTCAATCAAGGATTAGGAGGTATTGGGCGTGAGCCCCTCCAGCAGATATGCTGCAAGCGTAGTCGCTCCACATAGGATCTAAGCTCGGGATTCTTCTTTTATGATTGTCATCTTCCTAGTCGGCTCGTTCCTTTGGTATTGAAAAATCCTCCGATTCCTTTCTTTCTAAATATCTCAAAGGACTAGAATAATAAAAGTGGCTTGTCCTTTTCTATTTCCGGCCGCCTCTGTCTGGAGACTCTGAGACCACCAGTCCGTTTTGTTTCGTTGTAACCAGGTTGACGGAAATATATTTCATTCTCTCTATGGATATCTTGGAATCTGTCAAGACTGTCTTGAAGTTGCGTCCGGCCGGGTGCTGCATGCATCAATCGGTTTCAGTTTCGCCGCCGCTCTTGCGGCGTCCATGAGAAAGAAAAAAAGGGGTGAAGCTTTCAGGAATATTGCACTGCGGTCTGCGGCAGGTGATCACATCACCGAAAGGCCGGCTGGTAGAGCGCAATTATTTTGATGCTTTGGCTACTATTCGCGTGTAGATATTCGATCGGCGTTAGGCTGGTCCCAATGGGTGGTTTTTTACTACAGTTTTTTATTGCATGAAAAACATTTAGATACCACCTTCTCAATGCATGGTATCCTAAAGTGTGGTATCCTAGGTCTTTGATATAGAGTATTTACTAAGTATTTCTACCAGGATATCGTGTATGAGTGGTATCTAAATAAGATACTAGTCCGCTCTCTCTCTTCCTTAATTACGATCTCACATCGATTTTTTGCCTATGTGACAGCCTTAAGAAACTTGTCAAGGTAGAGTATTGGGACCAGCCTTACGTGTGGGAGGGAGCAACAGATGAAACTATAACATCCCGTCCTTTATTACCATATTATGGGTTTAAATTAAGCTCCACTAGTATATAAGGTATGTTGATCCAAATCGTAACACTTCCTGCTTATTTTTTTTTTGATGAAATGAGAACGAAAAACCAAGTGAGATGCTACGTACATACCTATTGGTGAATTGACCTATTAGCGAATTTTGGCCCAAAAGATGAACGGGCTGAAAAGACTATTTGTAGCGTAAAGGTGCGGAATTAATTAAAGGCGCCAAATGAAAAGGAAGATCGATGATTCAGATGTTGCTCACATGTAGCATATCAAATTATAATTGCCATCAATCATAAAATTGATATATTCGTGGGTCTAGGCTAATGTGCTAATTCAGCAAGCTTGTTCTCTGGTCTGTCCAACTAAATGCGTTTTAAGGTTGAAATCCAACTAAACGCAGCGCAAGTTTTGGAAATTTTTTAAAAATAATATTTTTTAAAAGATAATTACAAAAATATATAGTCTCCTCAAAAAAATACAAAAATATGTCCATATCGCCAGTTGAACTGGTGATTTGGCGCCAGTTGAACTGGCTATCTCCAGTTCAACTGGGACAGGTACCTGAAACCCTAATCAAAATTGCCGACTATTGGTTTTCATACATTTTGAACGGTACAAAATCTATTAGACTCGCAATAACATTTTGTGATCGTCGTATGTTGTTTTAATGTGGTGAATTTCTGAAGAATTTTACGAGAAAGATTGAGGATTGATTTATGAATGATTCGTAAGTGGGAGGGTAAGTGATATTGCGATGCGCCCGGGAATTTATACACTTGCTCATGTACATGCACTGCATATTATGTAAGGAAACAAATGTGAACTTGCCATTACTATCAAAACTACGATAAATCACACTGATATTACATAACATTTAGCAAAACATCATAACACTTAATCAAAATGATAATTCAGAACATTGACAATAACATATTACTACTGTCTATGCAATAACATAATTCAAAACATTGGCAATAATATTGGTCGCAGCCTCAACGTCCCCCATGTGAACTGTCTCGAGTTGGGTGACCGGATGAGGTCCCCGCGGCGACGTCCGGAGTGCCGATGTCTCCTTTGTCCTGAGGATTTCTCATAGGACATTTCTTGAAGGTGTGCCCAGACTCTCTGCAAATAGAGCACTTCTTTGTACGACGTCCGGTTTCTGTTTTGTCCATATCGTTCCTGATGCGTCGTACCTGTCGTCGGCCCACCTTTCCCTTGAGCTTATCAATGTCCGCAGCCCAGATTAGTTGCTCCCAGGTCGGATGGCCAGTGAAATGACCAACCACAGCATAACCATACATCTCCGCGGTTCAGGTTTGCATCACCGCCTCCTTGGTGAATTAGTCAGAGAGGTACTGACTGGGATGCCGCGCCACCGTCGAACGTACGGCTATGACATGGGAGCAAGGCCTATGCAGAAGAAGGGGCTTGTTGCAAGTGCATATGCAACTACTGCGGCGTAGCATGCACTCGTGGGTGACCCTCTCGCGGTTCGTCCCACGGCGTCCTTTATCCCTACACATTACCTCGAAGCGAAACTCCCTTGTGCCCATCTTGAATGCCCGGTGCATCTCGCCCATCTTGCTCTTCTCCTCCATGTACTTGGTGATCATGGCGGAGTAGAGTATTCTCTCATTTGCCATGGCGAGCGACGCATTGTTGCTTCTGTCAACAAAGTACTTCATCGTACCGCGGAGAATTGCCTCCACAATACCCACCAAAGGGAGGCACCTTGCGCCGCGCATGACCTAGTTGTACACCTCGACTAGATTAGTTGTCATGACACGACCACTTCTCGTTAGGCTCATGCTCAATCCAGTCCGAGAAGCATCTCACCTGCGCCGCCGTCCTCCTTGTCAATCCGGGAGCATCTGTGGGTATCTCTGGCAATACTTCGGGGGCCTGGTCAGCGCTTGGGGCGACCCTTCTCGCTGCCTCCCTTCTGTGTATCTTGGTCCGCTCATCCAGAATCTTACAGAGTGTTTCGAACTTCCGCTGCTGGTTCTGATAACACAAACGCTTGAACAGGTTCATCATGTCTTTGTTGCGGAACTGCCTGTAGAAGTTTGCACCTAAGTGCCTCATGCACCACCTGCTCTGCAGATCCGGCCATGCAAGTGGTACGTTCTCTCCTTGTTGCAGCTGGGTTATTGCACGCAGCAGGTCTGCATGCAGATCATGTATGAGGCATACGTTGGGACGGCCTTGCACAACAGAAATCCTCACGTTCTTCAGGAACCACAACCAGCTGTCCGTGTTCTCGCTTTCAACGAAAGCGAATGCCACGGGAAGAACTTGATTGTTTCCATCTGTCGTTATTGCAGTCAGTATTTGGCCCTTGTACCTCCCAGTCAAGAATGTGCCATCTACACACAAGATTGGACGGCAGTGCCAGAATGCATTGATGCATGGACCAAACGCGAAGAATGCTCACTGCAATACCCTCTTATTGGCCCACTTCGGGTGCGTGGCGTCTTGAATGTCGATATGGGTACTAGGATTTCTATCTTGTATAACTCGAAGTTGCCCAAGGAGGTTGTGGTAGAAATCCTCGAACGTGCGCCACCTTAATTCCAATGCCTTCTGTTTTGCCCTCCAAGGCTTGGCATAGCTGATTGTGTATTGGAATATTACCTCAATCGCCCGAATGATGGATCGTGGCTTAAAATCTAGATTATCCACGATCTCACTATACATAAGGTTGGCGATGAAGCCTGATGATAGGTTCCAGTGGGACTACACTGACTCAAAAATGACGCATATGTGAGAAACCACTATAGAGCACTTCTAGTATGTGTCCCACTTTGGCTGAAATGAGTGCACTCGCCAAGGGCATCCCTCTATGCCGCACTTCACGTCGTAGAATCTTTGGGTAGACTTGACAACTTTGAATGTGCGCCGCACCGACAAGGCCCAGAATTTGACCGCGTCTTGCACGGCCTCCTTGCATTTGTACATAGCTCCTAGCCTGACCTCACTCTGGTTGTACTCCCACGACACACGGGAGCCTTCGTTGACGACGGGGTTGTCGAACTGGTATGTGTTCCAGTCGGATGGAACCGCCTGCTAGTCAACGTCATCCTCGTCGTCCGAACCTTCATCTTCAGACAATGCCATGTAGTCTCGGTCTTGAGATCCATCCTTTGCACTCTGACTTCCACCTCCTCACCCTCATCAAGCCAAGACCCGGTAGCTTGTTCGACCGTGAGGAGCTACTTCGCAGGTCTTCATCGACAAACATCAAGCAACTCCGGAGTTTGACCATTATGTGCGCTTGTTGTGTGGCTGCGATCCCCGACTTCCTCTTGACCTCAAGGCACCCTTCTTGTTGTTCAGCGGGTGGAGAAGTGGGTTTGGCATATGCTTGGACCAGAAGGACCAATTTTCACCCTGCCTCCATCACGATGCGTACATATGACTGCCATGAATTTGGTCCCTTAAGCTGCATTAAATCCCAATATGTGAGCTATCCTCTCTGTGGGGAAAGACAACTCAATCTCATATCATACACATCGCGGTCCACTTGGAATGTGTGGAACAACCACCGCATCACAGCGCCCCGTATACGCTGCTCTGGTCTTTCTAGGGGCACGGTCGCCGATTGGAAATAACGCAAATCAATCCCCTCGGCACCCTCCATAATAGTCTCTTGACCATAATAAATTTTGAAATTGACAACGTCGGATATATTTGACGCACTACACCATAAAGAACATTTCCACGATTAACCGCATATCTAAAACTATACTACCCACCGAAAAGTATTATGTAAAACTATACTGCATTGCGTAACCTTACATCTAAAACTATGTAATCCATTCGGTTCAAAAAATTGCCCGAGAGTAGGCAATTGATGACGGTATGCCGCTAACTCTTTGCGGTAACCGCTAGCTTCTCTCCTTCTCTCTACTCTTCTCCCATTCTCTTTTTTTTTTCTGAATAAAAATGAGTTATGCGCTGAATTTTAGGGTTTCAATAGGATTTTATAGGGTTAGTCTTCTTGTCACCAGTTGAATCTATTGGTTGAATCGACAATGATGGTGCATTTGGACCGGCTGACGAGAGAGGTCGCATCGACGATGACACATTTTGTAATTTTTTGGGAGACTGTATATTCTTGTAATTATCTTCTAAAAAAATATTATTTAAAAAAATTCGCAAGTTTTGTAGGGTAAGCTTCGCTGCTTGCACATTGTAGGCCTAGCAGACGTGGCAATGTCTCGGTTATGCGAGGACAAAAGCGGCAGCAGCAACACCCCAGTGGGGGAGCCCGCGTGACTCGAATGCGAGTCCGACGCACACAACAGTTGGCGCGCGGGCCCGGTCCACGTGCCGCCGAGTCGGAACGGCGTCACACGCGGCCGCACGCACGCACCCGAGTCGCGTCGATCGCCACCGCCCCATCACCACGCACTGATGCCTGCCTGCTTGCCTTCCCGATTCCCGTGGCCCACCCCGTCCGTCCCGCTCCAGAACTCAGAAGCCGGCCGCTGCACAGGGCGCGCGCGCGGGCCGCACACAGCCGTCCCCCGGAAAACCGGAGAATCCCGGAAGTGGACATGGGGAATCGCGGGAGTGAGTGAGTTGGTGATTTGGTTCCCGTTTGGGAGAAACCATTTGGAAACCTCTCGGGCGGCCTGTGGAAATTGCCAGGCTTAAGCTTGCGTGTCGTTACCTGCGAGAGCCTGTTTCCCTCGCGCAGCAGCAAGATTCGTGCCGCGCGCATCTCCGTCTGGGAAACTCTGGTCTCAGCGACCGCCCGGCTCGACACGGGATCCGCCGAAAAGAGCACGAAATGACGGAGGGATACAGGTATACAACACTGCATATTTGGTAGGTATACTCAACGTAAGAGATACAGCCCAAACATGGAATGGTCGGTGGGGATCTGAGATGACACGCGTCGTGCAAACGAGGAGCGCGCACATGTATAAAACAGTGGGAGCCAAACCGATCCCCTCTGGCTGTGTCGCTTCGGCTCTCTCCCCTCGCGCTTTCCTGCCTGCGAGCTGCCGCTACAGACCTCGCTCTCCACGGCCACAAGCACGCGCACGCAAGGCGCAACGCGGCCTAGCCTAACTAACAGCCGTAACTAACCAGGCACGCGGCCTAGCCTAACTAACAGCCGTAACGGCCATTCCCGCTGCTTAAATAGCCCCAAGACCACCCGCGCGCTAGCTCCGTCCAAACTCAAGCACAAGCAAAGCGCAGCGAGAGACAGACACATTCTCACCACACAAACACGCGATAGAGCGATCGAGAGCATCTGCGACTTCATCGAAACAGCCCAGCATTAACGCAAGCTCTTGGCTATACTACCTGTCTATTCTCGATCGCAGCCTCATCAGCCGGTCTCGGTCTCGGTCTCGGTCTCGGTTTTCTTCCTCCCTGGTTGGAGCTAGCTGAGTGCGTCTGCCGTCGAGTAATTCATGGCCGTGGCGGAGCCGTCGAGAACTGGGTCGCCGCCGCCTCCCTTCCTCCTCCTCGTCCTCGCCATCCTCCTCACAGGTGAGTGCCGCGCAATCTGTAGACTCCTCGCTTAATTCCTCTTTCCACTGCGAGTCAGAAAGCATATATGCATGTGCAATTAGTTGCCAAAATGCATCGCTAGGGAATTTCCGGTGCATGCGTGAGAGTGTAGTCTGTCTTGAGTACATGTGTGTACTGCTGTTAAAATACGATTAGAAATGCCAGTTTCCCCTGCAAATTTGAGCTCCTAGCTAGGTGATACGGTCCGTCCATGGAACTCGGCACTGATAGGGTGCCCATTGCCGAACTAGTGATCAAACTCGGTATTCGGTAGATGAGACTTGCTTAGTTTCTCTGCCTAAATTGGTGTTGAATTGGGATTTCCTGAGCCTATCTGTCAGTACAAGGGGTTAAATTAGTGACTGAATTAGCATGAGTACATGATCCTTGCATGAAGCTCCCTCGAATGGATCTGAGTTTGACCTGCAGAGCTAACTAATTTCGATTTAATATCAAAGTAATTATTTTGTGATTGATCTGTAATTGCTTTTGCATGCCATTATCGTTCTCACTGCTTGTCCATTTCTTACACTCCGTTCTCAACTTCACTTGTTGTTTTCTTCTGTTCTGAGTCTCTCTTTGCTATATTTAATTGTTTTTCTTCTGTTCTGAGTCTCTCTTTTCTATATTTAATTGTTTTTTTGCGATGGTCTTTGATATATTTATGCTTTAAAAGGCAATTTTTGTCTATGTTTTGTCTCAAAAGGAATAATTCATTAGGCCATATTTTATTTTATTTTTAAAAAAGAACAGTATTACTTGACGAGCTATATATGGTCCCCTAGGTGCTCCATGGCGTAAGGCAGGCTGCCCACTAAGATGGCATCCCCCCAAATCTCAATGCTAAATCTAAGCCTTTTCGCGTTATTTACCAAAGAAACGAGTTTATTTGTCACCTTTTCTTCCTCGCCTTTTCTCCCTAATTTGACATGCATGCATCCGATCTGGTTCTGAGCTGTGATGACTTTCCCGTAAAGTTTGTCTGGAAGGGTGGGTTGCTTAGTTCGTAGTTGCCAGCTAAATCTGATGTACTTTTTTATCACTTGTGGTCATTGGAAGAGAAATAAAATAAACGGGTTTGCTAATTCATAGGCAGCTGAAAATGTCAAAAATCACAGTCGATTTCCTCACCGTTGGATCTTGCGTCATGATTCGTGTGGTTCATCCTCTCTGGCGACGGCAGACTTGTCGTGGCAGCGGTCGGCGGATTAGGGAGTGGGTTCACCCATTTATGGTTTGGGTTCATTGGTGTCTCCTGGGCTTAGAGGGGAGGCCGGGATGGTGGAAGCACGACGGTTGGCGGCGGTAGCGAGGCAGCAGTGGCGTCACCTCGGTCATGGGGCGGAGGAGGGCGGTGGGCGGTGGAGGGCAGCGGTGGCGAAAAGAACCGGAGTGGTTAGGAGGCGGTGGTGGTAGCCGCTGGAGACGAGGAAGAGGGCAGCACGAGGGAATCACGCCGAAGAGGAGGAAGAAAGTAGCGGCGGCAATGTGGATTTGAAGGAGGGGCGGCGGAGAAGGAGGCGGGTGGTGGGAGAGGAGCTCGCGGCGACGCAGGGGTGGAGATAGGTGCAAGGGTGGAGCGGTGTCTGAGTGGGTTAGGGTTAGCAGGGTGGGGGTGGGGTGAGAATTATATAGGTGAGAGAAGGATAAAATGTGAATCAGAAGATTTTGATCCAGTGATGAAAAAAGTGACTATGATCCGGTGAATTTTCAGGCTCACGTGAAATAAACGCCCCTTAAAATAAAACATGCTCCTTTAGGCTGAAAGATGTTTTGACAACGTACATGGTTTTTTATTGGCCTGATTCTTGGTAGGACGCCCCAATCACATGCCCACATGTGGACCAGAGCTCTCATTGGATCAAGTAATTAACTAGGATTGTATTGTGCAGAGGTGCAGCTTAGATCTCCTGTTCCTTTAATTTTTAAACTTTATAGGTGCCTTCACCATCGATAGGTATAGTATCTTAACTAATAAAAGAAGGAGTTTACCCTCGCATAGCGGGAGGATCATCCCACCTCTACGTACATAAAAAATCCAACGAAACCCCACGCACACTGAAACCACCATGTTAGCCACGACGCGTCCTTAACGTGGCCGCTGCTCGCATCTGCGCCATCGCCACCATGCTCTTCTTCCTCCTATTCCCCCTGCCCTGCCTTGCACCGCGCCGCATCCATGTCGGCACCGCCACCCTTGATTCACGTGCCTTCGACCTTGCTGTCATCAGAACCACTCTCGCCACCAACGTGTGTCCCCTATCCTTCGGCGCTTGCAGAGCCCCGCACATCGTATTCCCCGTCTCACTCCCGCTCTCGGCCTAGGCTCCGTCGTCGCTGCTCCACCCACTCCCCGTCCCCATCTCCTCCCTCATCCTCCCATCTCGTGCAAAATAAGTTCGTGTTTCCGTTGCAACGTGGGCACTCTGATAGTATTGGGTACAATTTGAGTTATGTGGACGAAATGGTTTATGTTGTTCAGTACTGAATGTGTTATTTACTTTTCTGTCTTTACTTTTAAAATGATCAAAACCTAGTCATGAAGTTCTGTCCACATATAGTGAAATTGAACATCAATGCCAAAAGCCTCCTTTTCTTGAAGGTAAAGATGACCACAAAGTTATTTCCCCCTTTGCCTCTGTCATTAAAAAAAAAGGCGGTTTTCATTTCGTGGGTGCACATGCAGAAATCAACACAAAACACAAATTTTAGACTGTCGTGTAGAACAATTGCTGACTCTGTAACAAATGCAGATCGATCGCTAGCAGCTGAAGGCCTGTCAATCGGGATCAACTACGGACAGATCGCGGACAACCTCCCTTCCCGTCCCGTGTCTCATGGCTCCTCCGGTCGACGCAGATCAGCAAGGTGAAGCTCTACGACGCCGACCAGCACGTCCTGAGCGCGTTCGTCAACACTGGCGTGGAGTTCGTCGTCGGCATCGGGACCGAGAACGTCTCGGCGATGGTGGACCCAGCGGCCGCACAGGCGTGGGTCCAGCAGCACGTCCAGCCGTACCTCCCCGGCACGCGCATCACCTGCATCACCGTCGGGAACGAGGTCTTCAAGGGCAACGACACCGCGCTCAAGGCCAACCTCCTGCCGGCGATGCAGTCGGTGTACCAGGCCCTCGCGGCCCTCGGCCTGCAGGGACAGGTGAACGTCACCACCGCGTATTCCCTGGACATCATGGGCAGCTCGTACCCTCCCTCCGCCGGCGCGTTCCGGCCCGACGTCGTGCCGTACATGCAGCCGCTCCTGAACTTCCTGTCGATGACGAGGTCTCCATTCCTGATCAATTGCTATCCATACTTCGCATACAAAGCTGACCCGAACAGCGTGCCGTTGGAGTACGTGCTCTTCCGGCCCAACGCAGGGGTGACCGATCCGAACACGAGGCTGAACTACGACAACATGTTGTATGCTCAGGTAGATTCAGTGTACGCCGCGATTCAGGCTCTGGGGCACACTGACATCGACGTGAAGGTCTCCGAGACGGGGTGGCCGTCCAGGGGTGACCCTGACGAGGCGGGGGCAACGCCGGAGTACGCCGAGATATATATCGGAAACCTCCTGCAGAGGATAGAGATGAAGCAAGGGACGCCGCTGAGACCGGCAGTGCCTATAGATGTCTACGTCTTCGCGTTGTTCAATGAGAACCTGAAGCCAGGGCCGGCCTCTGAACGGAACTACGGACTGTTCTACCCTGATGGAACGCCGGTGTACAATGTCGGACTGCGCGGGTACCTTCCGCCGATGGATGGATCAGAAGGCACGCGAAAGGTTGGCTCTTCAGGCTTACCCCTTCTTTATCAGATTCTGCAAATTTGTTACAAACTTTCTGAATGTCATGCGTAGATTAGGTGACTGTAGGTGAGCCTAATTCTTGCAAAACTTTGCCCGACTGTTGCCTACCCTTTCCAATTACACTGCTTTCATACTTTTCACATGTTAGTGACACCGGCAACGAAATGGCAACGAGATAGTAACATGGTCTAGGTAGGAATAG
Organism: Phyllostachys edulis; assembly: GCA_036346405.1. NCBI lineage: Eukaryota > Viridiplantae > Streptophyta > Magnoliopsida > Poales > Poaceae > Phyllostachys > Phyllostachys edulis. The sequence continues at coordinate 42,814,146 of CM070551.1, read as the reverse complement.
AATTCTCAACCAAGTCGGTGTCAAAAAGACGCTGTTGTATATGCATTGCCGCACAAGTGTGATCCCTTGTTTCCAATGAGCAAACGTATCATGAGATACTTTTGTCTTTTGCAATTCTACTTTATATGAGACCTGATAAGTAACGACACGACTTTCGTCTTTGGCAGGTGATTCGCCTGTTTGCCCTGATCGCCATGGCATCCATCACTCTCATCTTATCCTGAGAGCATATACTGTTGACTACTGCAGTAAAGTGGATGAAGGTGATGAGCCTGATCATCTCTTGCTGCTAGGGATTCAACTACCAGATCACAAGGTAAGAGAGTTGAAATATGACCGGCATTTTATTCCACTAGCAGGTCCTGGTGTTGTTAGTAGTAGTATCTTTTTCCTCTATTTCTCTCTGTTTTAGATAGCTTGTAGAAGCAGCTTCTATAGTAGATTGTAGTTTTGTTTTTGTTTCTTCTTCAGTTTTGTCTTGGGGAATTTTTCCACCCCTGTATATCCTCCTATCTATCAAATATCAATATGATCAGGCACTGCTGACTTTTCATAAAAAAATTATTTGACTACTGGATTTTTTCCTTATCCCGAAGAGCTTCTTGAAATGAAGAAATCCCCCATGTTTAAAAGAGCTAGCAAAAGATTGATGATTAAGTAGCTGTTCCTTTTGTGATCAGAAGCTAAGAAGTGTTTCTGAAACCTGCTTTTGCCAATTGCTTTGTAGAGGATGCGTCATGAAACCTTTAATCAAAATAGTCATGCACCACACTTCATAATGTAGACAGCAATTTTAGCTTGTGTGATCTTATTCTTTGCTGGTTCTTTTCACCTATGCAAACATACTACTTTGCTCAGAAAACTAACCAAGTGCTTTGTTCCATCAGGGAAACTCCGGAAGCAGAAAATTATCCAGGATGGTTTTGATCATCAGAAATGCACAGCTAGCCCTAGAAATCGGTGTGATTTTGATAGCATCCATGAGCTGAAGTTAGCTCCATATTGACAATGAAGTAGAATTAACTGCTTGGACACGATACATGGCCAATATTTGTACAATACAACCTTTGTTTGATAGAATCCCTCTTGATTTATTCTGGAGATATCTTACGTATGCAACTGTATATTTGTGTACAAGTGGAACAGACAGGAGATAAATTCAGACCAAGGCTGCCAATTGTTACATGTAGTGGGACTTCCCATCATACTTCTTAATTTCTTAGCCTCTGGCAACATTGTGATGAGCAAAACATGGTGTTGACTGTTGAGTACTATTACTAACACCATGAGCGGCAAAAATATTGTTAAAACACGAAAATCCAGTTCAAAAGCCAACAATGTCTCCCTGGTACATGACTACATGTGGACTTGTTCAAATTCAGTTTGTCAATCCTGCGTTGCTGCCCTCTCAAAAAAAAATCCTGCATGAAAAGTGAGACATGAGAAACCATCCAAACTAGTGCACGGCCGAGCCGAGCATTGAAGTAGTACTCCCCCTGTCCTTTTTACTTTACTTTACTTTACTTTTTTTATTTTTTACGGTCTTCAAGTACAACTTTAATCGTTGCTTTTTAATATTTACATTAAGATGTACTAGTTAAATTATAATAATTTGTAAGTATTGTTAACGACAAATCTAATGATATATTTTTAATATAAACAACTTAGATAGTTTTTAATCCTATTAGCAGTCAAACTTTACTTTACAAACTTTGATGGCACGGATTCTAGAACGTCAAGTAAAATAGTAAAATATAGAAGCAGCAGAACCAAGCACGTGTAGGGTAACACAACGCCTTCTCGCCTCGCACGGCCCGGACAGGGTAAAGCGGCGACTGTCACTCCTCGCGCGTGTTGGTCCACTCCCGCGTAGACCGAAAGATGAGGCAATCGATCCAACAAACAAAACAAACCGCGCCTCTATTTTCTCGGTGGTCTCCCAGACTGGATTTTTTTAATAATACATTTTAAAAATAGAATTACAGAAATAAATACATATTTAATAAAATTACAAAATGGGCTTATGTCGCCATTTAAATTGGCGACAGGACCCTAACACCGGTTCAACTGACGATAGGAGCCCCGTCGCCAGCACAATCGGAGGAAATCTCCCTATCACCATTCGAAATGGTGATTGGCACCCAAATCGCAATTTGGAATACCGACATGGACCTCGCACCCCCTGTCGCCATTTCAAATGACGACAGAGGCTATGCTATAAAAGGGCAAAAATGTCTCAGTCGCCTAATTCGATGAGACAAAGAGCTGTGGCGTTGGTGAATGCAAGGCACATCAACTGCCCAAACTGCGGGGTTCAAGCAAATGTCATATACTCCAACACTAAAGAGAACAGGAGGCGTGTGTTCTACAGGTGTCTGTATTTCTCAGTGAGTTTGATTTCCGCGAATGTTGGTTTTTGAATTTTTGCTTTGCTTTGTCACTTCTGTTTTGACTATTTGGTATGGATTTTAGGGCGACAGATACAAGTACTTTCAGTGGACGGACTTTGTTGGTGCCATGGTAAAAAGAGTTGTTGAGTGTCCACCTGTAGCTCCACCTGGTCCAATGGTGAACATGCCACCTGCAGACAAGTGCTTGGACATGATTCTTGACCGCCTGAAGTGGCTCAAGAAACTTGTGTGTGTGTGTGTGTATTCTACTGACAGTATGTGTCGTATGTATGAAGTAGTTTTCGTTCTTTGCATAAGAGATTCATGTATCCAGGATGTTGTATGCTTGTTTATGAATTGCAAGATATCTTTAACTTTTGGCTATTGGATTTGTATGAATATACCATGACAAGGGACAATTGCATTACAACATTCAGAATATATCTATAACATCATAAGGCAAAGTACCATATGTTGTATACCATTACAATGCCAAAATCAAACTAAGTTATGAAGTCATGTTCAATTCACATTATAATACCGCAATTAAATTAAACTATATAATCAAATTCATTTCAGACCGAATTGACTACACACTACCACGTCACATTTTCAGACCGAAATGACCATACCCTGTCATACAACCCTTTCAGATCGGAACACAATACCATCTTTTCATATAGAAATGACCACACATTGCCACACCACCTTTTCGGAACGAAAAGACCGCACCATGTCACGCCACACACTACCACCTTTTCAGACATAAATAACCACATGCTGTCAACTTTTTAGACAGAAATGACCACACACTATCATGCCTACACACTGCCACCGTTTCAGACTGAAATGATCACACTCTGCCACACCACCTTTTCAGACCGAAATGACCACACACTGCTATGCCACCTTTAAAGAGCGAAACGATAACTTGGACTAGCTCATCAGCCATCAGAACTACACCCTATCCGCTTATAAAAAGACGGGGAAGAGAGCTTGAGGAGAACACTACACCACCACAGCCAACATTCCACTCTAACTTGTTCCGTAGAACAAAGAGAAAGGAGGGAGAAGATTAGGTTGGCCTTGGAGATGTCAGGCTATGCAGAGATGTTGCAGAAGTGCAAATGGCTTGCCGGGAAGGATAAAACCTACCCAAATTGTTCCATGGATCATTCAGTCCATACACCCCGCGACCATCACCCGGGCGTACTAAACTTGCAGGGATATCCGCGTAAGGGAATCTTACACACATATCGATTTTTCGCATTTTACGTTGCATTTCACATATCGCTAACTTCATCCATGCATAATGGAAGCCAGAGGAGTGTTGTTTCTTCTTCCAATAGATCGACGGCCCAGACAAGCACGACATGGCGTTCATCATGCAAAAGTACATGTTCAACTACGCACTGCCATCCGAGCAATAAAAGTGCTGGAAACCTTACGTACCTGAGAGTAGGGAAGACAAGGGAAACATGGCGATGGATCCCAAGAGCGTCGAACAGCAAGCTGAGGACGGGCAAGCCAAGCACGTAGCGAACAAGGGGAAGGCTCCTACTAGTGAGACCGACGGTCGTCCTAGCACTCCCCGTTGCCCGAGAGCACTTCGGATCGAAGAGGTAAGTTATGTTCAATTTGCGTCCATATTATTAATTCAGCCGTACATTCTGCTAACATCATTCCATCTTTCAACTCGTCTCACAGTACAAGACAAGGGAAAGGCGCCGATTATCCCATCGGGGGTTGGCCGAGCTACCGATGCTCCTGCTAAGCGGGTGCTTAGTCCCGAGGATATCTTTGAAGCCCAGTGGTCGGCAGCCTTCGAGACTGGCCGCGGCCGCGTGTCTGAAGCTGACAAGGGTAAGGCGCCTTTGTCGGACCTAGATTTTCTAATCTCGAATCCTCTGTGAAAGACACTGTACTATTCTCTAGATCAGTAGATAGCACTCACAGACACATTACTAAATCACTTCATACATAGCGTAACACCATATCATTCATTAATTTAACACAACAGAGTTTATATAGACCGCATTAGGTCAAGTTTTATAATAAGGGCCGAACAGGCCAAACTAATTACATTACAAAAGTAGCGGAAGCGACAATGGAAGCAAAAGGGTGAGAGCACATCTCTCCACAGGCAAGCGACTGGGGAAACCCATGTGCGTCCGATATTAACCAAGGACTTGGATAATATTGGATGCACGCAAGCACCAACGGAGTCAGATGGACTAAGGCGAGACCTAAACTAAAAGAACTATTCTACTCCTCATCATCTCCTGGGCCTCCAACTTCTAGGTCCTCGTAGTAGTCGTAATCTCCCGGATTTCCCGCTTCTGAGGGTTTTGGGGGAAAGAGCGAGAATGAGCACACTTCTGTGCTCGCTTCGCGAGCCAACACACAAGATGCAATAATAATACATGCAAGGCTTAACAAGGATGGCTTGGGTTCTTTTATTTGCTAAAGCAATGTTTTCAATTATCATAATTACAAATTCCTATCACTTAGCATTTTAACCAAATTGTATTTTATTAAAGAGAGTAATTGTGCAATATTTATATCAGCAGAGGTTACCTCCACCTTTATGCTTATTTTTTTATTGGGGCTATCCCCCTTTATTAACACCACTGAGTTCGAAAACCCAAGAAAATTACAATCTCTGGGCTAGGTGAGCCCACCATATTTTTTATACCACCCACAAAGGTTTTTGAAATAGAACTAACTCTAGTTAAGTTCCCATGTCCGCCTTTGACCGTAGACACGGCTGTTTAAACAGTTTAGACTCTGCAAAGGTTGTACACTGTACCCGCAAGAGATAATCGTCTTGATATGTACACATGCTTCCTTAGACATGTGAATCAAGGGGGGATCACCACAAGGGCTTTACAATGCCTCCCTCAGTATTAGTTATACCCGCTAAGGTTTCGTCTGAGAGGTGTTACGTTCGTATAGACCTGTTAACCCCTTCGCAAACCCCCTCTGGCGCCCTCTTAATGACTTACGTCATGCACCCCGACCCCTTTCGCCACGAAGGCTCACGGTGTCGTAGGTCATTTATCTGGTGCAACTCGTACTAATGGATACAAATTATTTAGCCAGATTGTATTTTACAGACTTGTGGTTGTACTTGTTTTACATAGGAGGTCATGACAAGATTAAGTCCTTAGGGTTATCTGGGCGGTTCATTCCATACCATTCACAATCAACATTCCTTGGGCTACATTAGCACCCACCATCATACCATCCATCATACCATCCGCCCAGATAGAAAAGAAAGTTATTAGGGTTTTTTAGGAGCAAAAATACATCAACTCAACCATCTCAGTCATTTACCCCCCCAATGACTGCCCAAAACCACTTTCATATTTAAAAGATGGTGATTAGGACATTTAATGTCCCGGTACTTAAGCAAAACTAGCATGTCGCTTAAGTACAACCTATAACTAGTAATTACCATATAGTTACTAGGGTGACATGGAATAATGGATTCAATTGTCAAGGATGGCATTATAATTAATTAATCATCAAATGGGTATTTAACTACCTTAAGCTTTAACATACATTTGATTAAAGAATTAAAGCATAAAATTTTGGTAATTTAAATGAATATAATTTACACAAAATGTAGGCTTAAAATGATCAAAGTATCGACTCGCCTTGGTTATAGGTAAGAGAATCTTGACAATCTTGTGCTTAATCGAAGTGGAGATCTCCCACGTCTTCGAATCTTATTCGGATGAACGCACCGGAAAAATGCACAAGTAAAAGTAAAGAGAGCAAATAAAAACAAAGGAATAATAAATGAACTCCAAATTAAATAAGACCAGTGCCATTAGTAAGATCTTGAATTACAAAATTTTAGAAATAAATTTCATAATTTTTGGAGTTATAACGGAGGAGAACGGAGCTTCTGAAGTTTGAATTGGAATTAAATCCAGAAAATAAAAAAGGAGAGAGAACCCTCTCACTGACATGTGGGGTCCATGCACAGTGAACATTTTCTTTTTCCTTTTATTTTCTTTAAGAAAACAACCCTGACATGCGAGCCCCACTGGTCGGTGTCTCGGTCCATGTGCACAGTGCATGGACCGGTAGGTCAACATGCACTGTGCACGGGTCCACGGTGCACTGAGTGCAGCTCAAAGGTGGGGCCCATGTGTCGGTCACTTGGAGCAAAATCGGCTTTAGCTATGCCATTACCATTGGTTGGGCCCACCAATCAGCGATACTAACCGACAGTTAAACCTGCGCTAAACACTGTTTAGACTAAATGACGGGATTAGCGCTTAACAAAATGAAAACGACGCGCTACAGTTCCGGGTTTGTTCCGACAAAACAGAGAGGGGGCTAGGGTACCTCGTTGCCGTCAAGGGAGCCAACAGCGGTAGCCGATGATGCCAAAAACGGGTTTCTCAGTGCCGTGCGAACATACTGACCAAAGGGTGCAACCGGATTTGGTGTCTAGAGCGGCCGGTGGTGAGCTCAAGCCGCGATGGGTGAACTGGTCATGGCGATACGACGATGCGGGGCACGGGGATTCGATTCCCAGTGATGGGAGCATCTAAGGGCCACGAGGAACTCACCCGTAGCATCGGTGAGGGACGGGGAGGCTCGAGGCGGCTTGTCGACGAGAGCCCGAGGCGGCGGTGAGGTGGGTGACGGGGAGGGCCTGTTGGAGAGGGATATGGAGCTCAGCGGCGCTTGGGGTTTCTTCGGGGTGTCGGTGTGGTGCTCCAAGCGGCGGCGATTAGGCCATGGTGATCAAAGGTCGAAGAACGATGGGGGAGAGCGCGTCGGCCTGAGCTGGGGAAGAAGGTGAAACTCGGGTGCTCCTGTGGTTCAACCGAGAAATTGAGGTGGGGGAAACACTCAAGGGACACTAGGACACAATGAGACGTGGGTAGAAAATGGGAAAGCCCACTGGAGTGACGGATTCCTCGGTGAGGCGCGGCGGTGGGACAAAGGCAGCTCGGGTTTCCTTCGGTGGCACTTACCAAAAGCGGCGGGCGACGTGGGGACAACAATGGGGAGCTCAGGGCCCTTTATAGCCATAAGGAAAGGGGGAGAGAGCCATTGGGGGGGGGGCTCTGGTGGTCACGCGGAGTACCGAGGGCGGCATCATGGCGTACTGGCATGGCATGGCGTCACGACAGTGACTTGAGCGACCACAGCGGGTAGGCGAAGTGACAAGGCGGCGGTGAGTGGCGAAGCGAACGCAAAGCGCATGTGTGTTGTAAAGACGTGGCGCGCAGCTCGGCAGGCGATGGGGATGCACGGTGAGGAGGGGATGACGGCAACGGCGCCCGGGTGACATGACCTTGCAAGGGGGGCTCCGGAGTCGCGGGCGGTCAGAGGGAGCAGGTGGCAGAGGAGTGGCGTGGGAGCTCGTGGGCTCGGCAGTGGAAGCAGGGCGCACGAGATGGCGCAGGGCGCCAGGGCGCTCGGCATGGCGCAAGCAACTGGGTGGAGGAGGAAGAAGGCAGGAGGATGGGAGCTGGTCTAGGAAGGAGCTGGACCGGAGAGAAAGGCCAGTTGGGCCGAGGGGTGCTAGGTCGGGAGGCCCGGCATGGCGCAAGCAACTGGGTGGAGGAGGAAGAAGGCAGGAGGATGGGAGCTGGTCTAGGAAGGAGCTGGACCGGAGAGAAAGGCCAGTTGGGCCAAGGGGTGCTAGGTCGGGAGGCCAAAAAGGGAAGTAGGCTGGGTGCCCAAGGAAAGATTGGGCTGAGCCCACGAAAAGAGGAAAGTTCAAATTGACTAAAGGCCCGAAATCGAAAAAGATGAATTCAAATTGAATTTTGAATTCGGGAATTGCGAGGAGGTTTGAAACACAAACTCGAGCTTAGATAGAAGTTAGGAGATTTGAAATTACACAATAATTTGACATACAGTTTGAAAATAGAAAACCAAATGTAAACACTATTCCCGTCCGAAAACGGGACTTTACAGCCTTCGTTTCCATCCACCAATTTTTCCGATTCCAAAAGACGCATATATATCCTAGGTGTAAATCAGGTTGCTGATTCGTGCATGTTGTCGTTTGTAATGTATGTAACCAAACCCTACACGCCATGTAATTCGTAAGTACAATACAAAGTCTTATTGCCGCAGTTGAAATCTCAACTTCTAAATTTAACTCCTAAATTGTTCTCTATTTAATATTTCATTCTCTTTTTCGAAAATAACTGGTTGGGCAAACACTAAAAGATATTACAAAAAAACTAGGTCAAATCCTGCAAAATTTGAAGCTGCGTTCTCTGCAAAAAAAAAACAATATAAAAAAAATAGCTCCTATCACTGTTTGAATTGGTGACATGAACTTATCGACATTTTAAGTGGCGATTTGATCTGTATCGTCATTCCAAATGGCGACATTGACATTTCACCACTTAGAATGGTGACAGAAGCCCTTTTTGTAATTTTATTAAACAATCATTTAATTCTGTAATTCTATTTTTAAAATGTATTTTTTTAAAAAAAAATCGCCAGGCCGCACCGACACTTTCGTGGATTTTGCCCTGCCGTCCACGAGTAAGAGCCTAAGAGGAAACCGGAAACAAGTCCGCCGCGGGCCGCGAAAGCGGAGCGGTGGGCTGCCCCGTCTCTTACAGCTGTTCTCGGGTGCGACCGCGCGAGCAAATAAGTGGTCCGCTATTGGTTCGGGCTGGGCCGGGCTGAGCATAGTAAAAAGTTTCTTCTCTAGTGCAACTCATGGGTCGAAGCACATTCATAACCCCGACGAGGCTGTGAGGGTGAGGCTACACACAACGGGAACAGGTGAGTCGCGCTCCTCCTGTATGATCGATCGTCTTCTGATAAAACCCTAGCCCCTAGGAGCCGGGCATTGGGCTTGATTGTTGGAACTAATCTTGTTGCACTAGTTGTGTCACGTCAGTTGTCGTGTGAGTGCATGTAGTTTGCATGGAGCGTGCATGCACACGTTGGTGTTTTGCTAGCAGAAAAAATAACATGAGGTGAAAACAGAAAAGACGCAGGAAGTTGTGTTTAGCCCATTTAAACTTAGGCATGCAGCTAGGATCCGATCTTACAATGATCACTTGAGTTGCTTGCAATTTGCGCTGCTCCCGAGAGGATGTGCGCGAGAGCAGAGGTACTTCCTTCTTTTCGATCCCAATCTGTTCCCGTTATTAATTTGGTCCTGAAATTTGGAAGCTCAAGTAATGGTCTGTGTTGATCACCAGAAACTGTTCGATTATCGCGAATAATGTGCTAGGTGCACCGGCTGTATACGTTCCACTGAATTTTCGTATCTTGGACTAAGTTGGGCCGCGTTCATCTGCCTATCGATATATTTGGGCGAGCTCAGGGTTTGTTTTATAACCCAACTGCCTTCTGAGTTTGAATCCACATAACTTCACTTATGGCAGAATCCACATAACTTCACTTATGGCACATACTATTGAGAGATATGGAAGCGACAACTAGTGATGAAAAGATGCACGTGAACGGCCCTAATCACAACAAAAAAAGGTGGGTCACCTGTCTTGTTTCGATATTAGCCGTCGCTCTGAGTTGTCTCTGCTTGCTGATTCGCGATTCCGTCTGATTACCAAAGACAGAGAGGTAATGAAAGGCTTTTCACCGGATAAGTTTTTTTCTTCTTCAGAAAGCTTCCTGTGTTGCTGCTGGCATTTCTGATATCACCAAAGTGTGTTACCAGTTTGAAACTGCGATGGATCCTTCTCTGAATCAGCCATCAAAGAGGTAACCAACAGAATTGTCACAGTTGCAGCCTATTACACTTAGTCTTTGCTGTCTTTGCTGTAGCACCTTGTAGTAACCACTTTGCCACTTTCGCCAATTTAATTCTCCGTCTTATTGTTGTACAGGATGGCTTATGACGCCCCTTTCCTTGTTCACTACTGTCTTACTATACTGCAGAAATTGACATAGATGAAAGGCATCAGAAAATGATATAGAAGTCTGTGAGTTGTGATTCCACTTCCTAGGACGATTGCTGACTGCTGACATGATTTCCATTCATTGTTAACATTTTATTTTTCGTGAATATTAGAAAAGAATAAGCAAGACTGATTACCGATGGGATGCATACTATATTGAGTTCGTACTTAAAAGGTGTTCCCTCTGTCCTTCTCCTGTACATTAACATCAAATTTGAAGCACGTCATGGTCAGAATGGGACAAGTAGCAACGATGTGTTTGTCAGTATTTTATCGATTCTGTTCTGGTATACGTAAGACATAACCATTAGCAAGATTGGTCAGCCTCTATCCATGTTGCAACCTTTATTCACTAGTAACCTGCTTGCTTACTTCATGGATACTAAACATCTCTCTATACGGTTTTTTTTTATAAAAAAAACAGCTCTCTATACAGATGATGAAGCCAGTCGGAGAATTTTATTTTAGGAAACTGTGCAGGAGCTGTGCATAATTCCTTGAAGGAGATACGAGTTACAACTGTGGCCACAGGCCACCTTACATGTACATACAATGAAATTACAGGCCACCTTACATGTACAGGTCACCAGCCAGAGAATCTAAACTGCAGAAGCTCACCTGTAAGAATTCTAGCTTCAAGCCAAGGATGATCCATTGGGGCAATTTGCAGAAGCAGAAAAGCTTGTGCAGCATGTATACAATGAATCCATATTCTTACCCAGATTAGAGCAATGCCCTTTGTATGATCTCACTTTGTAGATACTGCTGATTATGAGGAATTATGTGCACGCAGTTGATAGTCATTTGCATGTACATCCACTCTTGCAGATTAGCATCTCCATGTTCTACAGTGTGCTCCACACATTATGCCTGGAAATGGAATGCTTGTGGAAGGTGTGCGCTCATGCTTTTGCAGCTACTAGAAAGCACCATGGACGTTATCTTCCCCCACTTACCGATCATGGGGCGGCTAATACCAACGTAAATAGTTGAAGTGGCTATGCCACAGATTTGGCCTGCCATAGGCACTTGTCCTGTTCTAATATTCTCTAGGCTGCTGATAACTTGATATTGATGGGTTCAACTTTTGTACCTGTTTAAGTGGTAGGCAGTGGAGCCATGGAGGCATGGATAACACTTACTAATGTCAAGCCTTCCAAGGTGCATCTATTATTTCATCCATGGTTCCATCCAGAATGTGCTACGGTCTCTGTAGCTTGCGAAAGGTGTGGTGCTTGTGCTGCAGTCCCCACATAGTGGGATATATATTCCTCTAGCCGAGTGATGTGCCTTGCCACCATTTGTAGGTCACCTATTCCTAGAGACGAATCTTGCTATCCTAGCGCTGCCAAAAGTAACGGAGTTTCTTTCTCTTTTTTTTTGTATTGTAGTATTGTAAGTTCAGAAATAAAAACGAGTTGCCTAACGGTAATGGTTCGCTTTGGATGAAGTCGAGTTTTCCGCGAGAGTTGTCTCTCTCAACCGATTTCTTCCACGTTCAAAGCAAAGAAGGGACGGCCTCCGACGGTTGAATGACATTATGGACGTGACACCTTCGATTGGATCGTGCGTATAACACTCCCGTTTTCGAACGAAAATAGTGTTTACCATTTGTTTTTTGGTTTTCAAACCGTATGTCAAATTATCGTATAATTTCAAATATTCTAGTTTTTAGCTAAGCTTGGGTTTGTGTTTCAAACCTTTTTGCAAATTCCTATATTCAAATTCGAATTTGAATTCCTCTTTTTAATTTTGGGTCCTTTCTCAATTTTGCCCTCCTCTTCTTTGGGCTCAGCTCGTTTTCTTTCTTGGGTCGGCCCCTTTTCTCCCTTCCTCAGGCCCTCGGCCATTTCTCCCTCCCAGCCTGCTTGGCCCGGCTCCCTCTCCCCTTGCCCCTTTTCTTCTTCCTCGAGCCGGCCGCAAGCCACGAGCGCCACGCCCGCCTGCGCCATCCCGTGCACACTGCCACCACCACGCCGCCTCTGCCACCCACGTGCTCCGCCTGCCCTCTGCGCCGCACCTACTCCCTCTGCCAACCGCGACCCCGACGCCCTCTCCTCGCCTTGTCTCCTCAACCGCGCCACGCCCGTGACACCATGCCGTCCTCGCCGCTCCAGAGCATCCGGTCCGCGCCCTGCGCCTGCGTCACCGGCGTTGCCGCTGCATCAATAGCCCCTCAAGTCTTCATCCCCCTCGCCATTCTCCCACTGCACAAGCACCTGTGCCTGTGCCGCCTCATGCCATGCGCATCTGCTCCTGGGATCCCATCGCCACCTGCCCTTGACCAACCAAGCCCTCCAACGGCTCCTCTTCTTCGGCTATAAGAAGGACCCCTGTGCCCTCTTGACCCTCCCCACTTCACCCTCTCCCTCTTCTGGTAAGTCCACCAAAAATCGCCGCTTGCCATTCTTCGGCCGAGCCGCCTCCGACGCCGACTAGCTGCTCCGACGCCGCCTCTACCACGCCGCCCTCGTCACCGTGCGCCCCCGTTGCACTGGAGCATTTTGCCCCAAACCGATTCGGTTTTGGACCGCTACCGCTGCCGCACTCGGCCTTCTTCACCGCCCCCGGCCACCCTCTTCTCCACCACCCTTCTCTGGCCACCGACCCTTTCCAGTCCCCATTTCTGTCCTGGTAGGTTTGCCTCACCGTGTGCCACCCCATGCTCACCTCCCCCGGCTCAGGGCACCGCTGGAGCTCTGTGTCCACTGCAGTCGTGCCACCGCTTCCTCTCCGCACGCCGCCGCTCCGGTGAGCCGCCAGCCGCGCCACCGCCGTCAACAGCGCCACCTCTCCTTGAGCTTCACGTTTGTGTCTTTCCCCGGCGCCATCGCGTCCTTCCCGCAAGAAGAAGCCCAAGCCGTCTTGCGCTCTTGGCCGTCTTTGGCGCGATTCGGATAAACGCAGCGTCATTAAGCCACTAATGACTGTCTTAAAACCCTAAGCTTTGATTAGTGAATTAATGATGCCCTAAAACAGCCGGTTCGTTTCACTGCTGCATGGGCCCATGAACAGTAATGGCTGCCATTTATTTAAGCACGCAGTTCATCCTCCCCCATTGACCGACGGGTGGGCCTCCTTGTGCAGTGTGCACCCTGTGCACCGTGAACCGGTGCACAATGTATGTTGACCTACCGGTCCATGCACTGTGCACATGGACTGAACACTATTCATGGGTCCCACATGTCAGTGGGCTATTCTCTCTCTCTCTCTCTCTCTTCTATTTTCCCGATTTAATTCAAACTCAAACTTTGGAAGCTCCGTTCTCCTCCGTTGTAACTCCAAAAATTATAAAATTTATTTCTTAAATTTTGTAAATTTAAGATCTTACTAATGGCACTGGTCTTGTTTTATTTGGAGTTCATTTATTTTTCTTTTTGTATTTATTTGCTCTCTTTGCTTATTTGTACATTTTTTCGGTACGTTCGTCCGAATAGGATTTGAAGACACGGGAGATCTCCAACTTGATCAAGCACAAGACTATCAAGACTCTCTTGCCTTTAACCAAGGTGATTCGATACTTTGATCATTTTGAGCCTACATTTTATGTAAATTATATTCATTTAAGAAAATGCATGCTTTAATTCTTTAATCAAATGTATATTAAATCTTAAGGTAGTTAAAACACATATTTGATGATTAATTAATTATTATGACATCCATTGATAATTGAATCTATTATTCCTTGTCACCCTAGTAACTATGTGGTAAATACTAGTATAGGTTGTACATAAGCGACATGCTAGTCTTGCTAAGTACCAAGGCATTAAAATGCCCTAATCATCATCTCTTTAAACATGAACTAATTTTGGGCAGTCGTTGGTGGTCCCTGACTGAAGTGAATGAGATAATTTGGTTTTACTCCTCAAAATCATAATAACTTGCTTTTACCACATCTGGACAGATGAAATGGTGGTGGGTGCCGTCGGGCACAAGAGTAGTTGGTATGTGGTATGAACCGTCCAGATGGATTAAGGAATTAATCTTGTTATGACCTTCCGTGTAAAACATATGCAACCACAAGTCTGCAAAGTGCAACTTGACCTAATAAAATTATTAAACTCTGAATGTCATCTCGCTGGATGGATAACGGGAAAGTGCAAGCGCGTGATGCGTCCGGGTTGAATGGGACACCGGTACAAGGTGAAGTTGCCAGTCGCCAAGGTGTAGTCCAACTACTCCAGTTGCCGAAGTGAACATCCCGTACAACGTATGGGCGTAACCCCATATGGGTGAGATGACGGAAGGGGCAAGGTAATTTGAAATGTTACTGTTATGGTTGCTCAACTACATGACTAAGGAATCATGTAGGATAACGAGTATGATTGTCTCTTGTGGGTACAACGTACAACCTCTGCAGAGTCTAAACTACTTAAACAGCCGTGCCTACGGTCAAAGGCGGACATGGGAATTTGCTAGAGTTAGTTCTATTTCAAAAACCTTTGTGGTGGGATGAAAAATGTGGTGGGCTCACCTAGCCCTAAAATTGGATTTTTCCGGTGTCGTCGGACTCAGTGGTGTTAATAAGTGGGGATAGCCACAATCAAAAGAAGCATAAGGTAGTGGTTCCGACGGAGGGTACCTCTACTGATACAAATATTGCACAATTGCTCTCTTTAATAAAATGCAAATTTGGTTAAAATGCTAAGGGATAGGAATTTGTTAATTATGATAATTAAAAAAGCATTGCTTTAGCAAATAAAAGAAACCGAGCCATCCTTGTTAAGCCTTGCATGTATATTATTGCATCTTGTGTGTTGGCTCGCGAGCACGAAAGTTGTGCTCATTCTCGCTCTCCCCCAAACCCTTCAGATAATATGGACCAAGGAGAGTATGCATACTTTGAAGACCCAGAAGCCGACGGACAAGGAAACGATGAAGAATAGTCTAGGTCTCGCCTCAGTCTAGTGGACTCGTTCGTTACTTGCGTACAACCGATATTATCCAAACTCTTGGTTAATATCAGTCGTACACAGGTTACCCCAGTTGCTTGTCTGTGGAGAGATGAGCTCTACCCCTTTTACTACCGTTGTAGTTTACGTTGCTTTCATGTAATGTAATCAATTTGGCATGTTCGGCCCTTTTTGTAAAACTCGATCCGACGTGGTTTATGTCACTCTGATGTTTGTAATATATTTAAATGTCTTAGTTCGCGACATGTATGAATTGATTCAGTGAAGTATTTGTGAGTGCTATCTACTGATTCAGAGAATAGTACAGTGTTTATACAGAGGATTTGAATTTACGAAACTCACACAGTGAGGAGGGAAGATAATCGAGAATTACAACGGCACTGATTTTTTTTTGGTTGAAAAGACACGCACGCACGCGCTCTGATCGTTGGTAAGCAGCTTGCTGTCGTGTGCATGGACGTAGCCAAGATTTTCTCCGTCCTTGACCATCTCCTCTGCGCAGTACGTGCAGCCGTGCAGAACGCGGCCTAAACCAGCCATCTTGATTCTCTTTTAGTTTCCGCCAATCGCCATGCATGCATGAGGTTAATGCACGTACAAGACGTGCTTAGTACCAGCCAAGCAGGGCCTGATGGACGTGCTCCGGTTTCCACGAGATGCACTTCTCCATCTCTCCTCGTAATTTTGCACGAAACTTTTTTACACGAACAGTTACCGGAGAAATATTTCTCAGAAAAAAGAAACAAATAGAAAGAGCGGTTTCAAAAGATGGGCGACATTGTCAAGTTGGCGAACTGTTTATAGATACGTGGTTGGTCGTTTGTGAAGGCCAAGCACAAGTTAGCACCTTCACCAGCAGCGCTCTTGCTTGGATCATTGTGGCTGGAAAATCTCATCTTAGAAGATTCCTACCATCCATCTTTGATCGAGGTTGACTCGTCTTTTCGAAAGCCTGACGCTCTTTCAAGGTGTGGACATGAGCATCCCTGAGCTTTATGATCTTGTGATAGCCATGATTGCCTCCTTTATGATCTTCCGATGGCTACAGAGAATCATCCTTCTTTTGTCCGTCTTTTTGCAGGAACGTCTCTACTGGCTTGAAGCACAGACAGAGCACGGTCACTTTGTTTCAGGGACCAAAGCATCGAAGTTGATCCGCATATAGCAAAGGTAAGGAGGAGGTTCGGCCATGACAGTGCCATAAGCCCTATCCCTATTTATCTGAGCATTCTACTTGTGGCTTGACTTCAAACTATTCTTATCAGAGTTTTCGAGACAGTAGGCAGTTCAGGAAAAGATGGCCACTTCTGATGGAAATGCAATCTTTGTTCTGCTGTTGTGTACTTGCTTTCTGACGACCCTTGCATGCGACGGTGGTACGCTCTTCAATCCTGCATTCTCTCAAGTGTCAGAACTACAAAGAGTCCATTCATTTACCTAGCTGCCTTTATCACAGACTTTTCCGGGTTCATTGCTTGCTTTCATTTCTTCGTTTGCATTTTTTTTAACAAGGCTCATCATGAATTACCTTGTCGTTGATCTGTGATATGTTCATTGTTGACTCAAAGCAGATGGTGCGAAGTTTGGGTACACTGGTTCTATTGGTCCTAACCACTGGGGGAGCTTAAGTCCCAACTTCACGCGTTGCTCGAAAGGAACGAAGCAGTCCCCAGTTGACATCAGGACTGACGAAGTGGTTTACAACCCAGAGTTGCAGCCCCTTCACAGGGACTACACCGCTGCAAATGCTACCCTTGTCGACAACATCTTCAACATCGCGGTTTGTTCTGAACCAAACAGTCACTCGTTCCTGTTAATTCTACAGAAATCCCCCGAATCTGTTGTATTGAACAATTTGTACAGTCGGTGATTTTTACGTAGTATTTTGATGGTCAAGATTTTATTGATGTAGCTACGCTACGAAGACGCTGCTGGGACTGTGCAGATTGATGGGAAGAAGTACAAGCTGAAGCAAATGCATTGGCACTCACCTTCCGAGCACACCTTCAATGGCCAAAGGTTTGCAGCTGCCCACAAGTGAAAATACTTACAAACGATGGGTCACTGCTGTGCTGATTGTCACGCATTGTCACTTGTCTGGCAGGTTCGCAGTGGAGCTCCACTTGGTTCACTCCAGTGACGATGGCAACATCACTGTTGTGGCATTCCTCTATCGATTTGGCAGACCGGATCCCTTTCTTTTACAGGTAAATGTGAATCTTTGATCTGGTAAATGATATGCTTGGATCATTACCCTTGTAGCCACACCCTTCCTCATAATTGAGATGTGTATTTGGTTTGTTTGTGAATTGTGAGTGACAGATACAGGATAAGCTAGCTGCGCTATATGCAGAGGGCTGCAAAGCAGAGAAAGGTGCTCCAGTTCCTGCCGGAGTTGTGAGCATGTGGTGGCTGAGGCGGCACGCGCACATGTACTACAGATACGTCGGGTCATTGACCACGCCGCCGTGCACTGAGAACGTGATCTGGAACATCCTTGGCAAGGTACGTCCTCGATCACAAAGAACACTTAACACAATGCAGCAGCTTAGACACACGTTGCAGCTTGTGCTCTGGATTTTATGGATGTTTGGGACCCAACCAAAACGTTGCAGGTCAGAGAGATGACAATGGAGCAGGCCGCCGCCCTGATGGCCCCCCTGGAGAAAGGTTACAGGCGCAACAACAGGCCGACGCATCCGCTGAACGGCCGCACCGTCCAGCTCTACCACAGGTTCTGGAGAAACAAGAAGTCGCCGTAGCCTGGTTCGATGCGAGTCGATCTCTGGAGATGATGCTTTGTGTTCTTCGGTCCCTTGTTTCTGTTGCAGCAAAAGTTGTTACTTCTGGACTCGTATTAGCTTCTAGGGTTGTTTTGCTAGTTACCGGCTATGTGCCCGGTTGTTTTGCTAGCCTTAAGTCTGAAGTTGGCTACTAGGTTTAAGGTCTTTGATTTCTGTATCTAAAGGGACCCGGGGCTCAGATCCTCCTTTTATCCAAAGAAGGAATGCTAATTAACAAGTTTCACTTTACGAGCTAGTGATCATACAAGCTGTCTCTCGAAGTTCTGAGCGTTAGTGACATGCTGACAGTAAAAAGTACCTGACTAATAAGAAATGAAATCCATGGTCGCATCGTCAGTTGTGCGCCTTCGTTGCCATTCTCTCTATGCTTACTTGCCTGGTAATTTGTGGGAACTGTCCGTTTATCCCCCACGTACTCCACCTACACACGCGCATCAACGACGTCTCCAGCACTGAAGCAAGACCACACGGCGCACGCCCGTGGGTGTTGCCGTGTTGCTTTCGCGCTCCAGCCTCCGGTGCATCACCGGCCTACACCGCGCGCGTTTGCACGTATGCCGCACTTCTGACGTCGTTGATGCGCGCTGTCCTCGTGCGCGCGCGGAGCCGTGCACTCACGGCGCGGTGCGACACGGCCATGCCGCTACACCCACACCGCGCGAGGGAGGGGTGTTTTGGTCTCTTTGAGAGAGATGGTTTTCATAGTTGAAAGTTGAAGGCGAAAAAAAGGGGGCCGACTAAGCTATAGTCGTCTGAAATTTTTTTAAAATTCAGTCACTTTCTTTGGTATTTTGGATCACCATCCAGTGGTTTCTGTTTTTTTATATCGAAAAATTCTAAACTAAACAAAAGTAGAACCCTACAAAAAAAAAATCTAAACTAGACTAAAGTAAATCTAGGTGAACCCTACAAAAAAACAAAAAAATTCTAAACTAGACAAAAGTACAAGTACAAAAACAAAAATATAACTAAAAGTTACAGTAAAGATATGCTAAAATTACACGTCACTTGGTAATGCAATTTTAGACTTAGTACTGTGCAATTATTGGTGAATGGATTTTAATAAAATTCCAGGCGACTGGGAGCTAACAAAAGCGGAAAAAAAACACACACACACAAGAAAAGGTTTCCAAAACTAAAAAAAGAATAAAGAGAGAAAGGACCCATCCAGTTTTGAACCGGAGACCTCTGGATCTGCAGTCAAATGCTCTACCACTGAGCTATGGGCCCAATATAAAACAGGCATGTCTTTTATAAATATAATATAAACATTGCTTTCCTAAGCACTGAGAATACTTAATTAGTATTGCCTTGCACTGAATTAAAAATTCACCCTCTTGATTGATGTCCACGACAACCGTTCAGTCATCCTCTGACAATCTGATCACATCGTGTATGCCTGACGCATTATGGGAAAACTCCCAACAAACAAACCCCCGCCTCAAAATAGTGGTGGTGGTACATCCTCCCGCTCCCAACTTATCCTTACACCCCTAAAAATCTCTAACAAAAAAAAGAAAAAACAAACTCGCAACAAACAAAACTCCACCTCCCTAAAAATTCTCTAACCAAAAAAAGAGAGGAAAAACAACCAAGCTCGATGGGGCACGCGATGAGCCGAGGGCGAAGGGCGTGGAGACAGAGTCAAGGGCGTGAGCTGAGCAGACCGATCCCAAAAATATAGACTTGATGTGCTAGAGTAATATGATTTTTTTAATCTATAGCAAAGCGCGCGCGAAACCTCATTGTCTGACTATCACGCCTGATCGCCCACGGGCTCCAGTCAGCAACTTGAAAAACATCGTTCACTATCTCCCACCTCCTGTGTGCTACTCCGTCATGTCTCAAGTAACTTTCATATTCCTATGTCTACTAGTTGGTTTTTGCATTCAACGTAATCGACGTAATGCCTAGCCTGTTTCCATTTGAAATTATTTCACTTCGATGCTTCGTTTTTGTTCCCTATAACATCAAATCTATTGTCTATTATAATCCATCTCGTGTTTTGTACAGGTAGATTTTCCCATGGGTGAAGAGGCTTACAAGACTTTGTGTGATATTGCTCTTGCACAAGAGGGTGGCCTGAAGATTGCATTTGTTGAGGCTCTTTTGGGTAGAAGTAATGTGTTGAGGGATAGGGATGCAGATGATGACGGATTGGGTGCGCAAGATGAGGATGCAAATTGTATTAGTTTGCAGCCTACAAAACGGTATGTTGGTGGTGGAATTTTTCACAAAGGAAGAAGCGTATAAATATTATAATGAGTATGCACACAGTGCTGGCTTCGGTACAAAGGTTTCAAGCAACGCCAAGAGCCATATTACAGGAGAATACAATAGGTTTGAGTTCGTTTGCCACTCTAAACATGGCACAAAAAAGGATGATGGAGCAAGTGCTAGCAGTGGCTCTTGGAAGAGCAACAAATTGCGTAAAACTGATTGTAAGGCAAGGATGGTGATTGTTAAGAGGGTTGAGAAGTGGGTTGTCACCATAGTTGAGCTGGAGCATAATCACCCCCTTTGAGCCCCTCGACGCTTCATTTCTTGAGGTCACACAGGAACATCACAAATGATGATTATGACATTATAGAGTTACTCCACACAAACAACATTCCTATAAGGAGGGTGATGTATATCATATCCAATCTGTACGAAAGCACGAGAAACATCCCCTTCACGAAGAAAGATGTGAGCAACCTCTGAACAACTATGAGGCAAAAGAGTGAATCAGTGACATGGCAGCTGCCATCAAGTACTTCCAGGAGCTGCAAGCAGAGAATCTGTCATTCTTTTACAATATGGAATTGGACAACAATAACACGATCATTAGTCTCTTTTGGGTTAATAGAGCTTCAAAGGAAGCATACAAAAAATTGGTGATTGTGTTGTGTTCGACACAACATACTGCATGAACAAGTATCAGCTCCCTTTTGCTCCCATTGTTGGTGTTAGTAATCACAGACAGACTGTGTTTGTTCGGGTGTGATTTTCTCAAGGACGAAACGGTAGAGACCTTTGAATGGTTGTTCGAGACATTTTTGAAAGCGATGGATGACAAAGCACCTAAGAGTATCATGACAAATCAGGACAGAGCAATGGAGATCGCTATAGCAAATATACTGCCTAACACCATCCAAAGGTGTGCATGTGGCATGTACACAGAAATGTGAAGCTCAAGCCTGGGGTCTGCTTTCAAGGTTGGAAGGTTTTGAAGATGACCTCGGATCGTGTGTTTACAATTCTTTAACTATTGGAGAATTTGAAAGAAGATGGGCTGAATTGGTTAACCACTATGATCTAGCAGACTAAAAGTATAGGGAACACATTTACAGAATTAGAGAGAAATGGGTGCCTTGCTACTTTCTTCCAAGGATGTCACAGCGTCGCCTAGTCATTGCCTTGTCGTCCAGTCGCTGCGGAGGGGACGCCACGGTGGCTCGCCTCGCCTTGGCCATCTCCGACCGCCTCTCCACGCCGACTACTGGTTGCCAGGTACTTCGTCTCCCTCCTCCGCTCTCTCCTACCTCCTCTCCCTCCCTCCCGCAGCCCGCCGCCACTCCCATGCTCCCGTCGACCCGCCGCCACTCCCTCCCTCTCGCTCCTACGCCACCACTCCCTCCCCTACGCGCCGCCACTCCCTCCCTCCCACTGCACTGCCACTCCCCTGCTTCCTTCTCCCGCACCTCCACTCCCTCCTACCGCGTCGCCACTCCCCTACTTCCTCCCGCGCTGCCACCCCTCCCTCTTGGGCATCGCCACTCCCTCCCTTCTCCTTCCTTTGTTTCCACTCCTGAGTCCCCTGCTTCCTTCCTCTTCTGCTTCTTCCTCTATAGCTCTGCTTCGATGCTTCACCCCTCTACCTTCCTTTTTCCTCCCTCTGCTAGACTACAGCAGCACAGCTCTGCTTCCCTTTGCTCGCCTTACCTCACCTTGAGGACAACTAGGCGCCCGCCTGGACGCCATGGCGTCATGGCGCCTCTCAAGCACCATGGTGGACAAGCACGCCGTGACAACCATGGTTTCTTCCCATTCATGAGCACCACATAGCGAAGTGAGGGCATGAATGCACTGTTCAAAGATTTTGTGCATCTTGGTGACTCAATAAGAAACTTTATCACGCAATGGGAGAAGCTAGTTCAGTCTTGCTTGGATAGGGACGATAATCAACGGCACGTCACTGTTTCAACTGATTCAAATTTGTGGTCCATGTTTCAAATGGAGAAGCAGGCTTCCACTTTCTACACCCATGCTGTATTTGAAAAGTTTAAGGAGCAACTCATAAACACTACGATGTACAATATTGTGAGTGATGAATCTCATGGTTCTTATTATGTGCAGAATGTGTGTGTAGGAAATTTGAACATGAGATACTTGGTTCAAGCTAGTTTGGAGGATCAACCATTTAGTTGTGTTTGCAAAAAACAAATATGAGAGAGATGGCCAGGTTGCTGTGTGAACATGTCCTAAAGGCAATGGTACAACTCAATATCAATCTAATCCCGGACAAATATTTGTTCGAGAGGTGGACACTGAAGGGTTCAGAAAATGCTAGAAAACAACTTGTACCCATGGATGTCAATGAAGTTACAAGTAGAAAACCGAAGTATGTCCATATTTGCAAAAATTCAGTTCATATGGCCAGTGCGGCATGTAAAACAGAGTATCGGTAGGATCGCCCTTCAGGCCATTGAAGATTTAACTGATCAATTGGCTGCTATCAACTTTGTCTCAACAACATGCTCTGGCCTTGAGCCCACTAGACGCAACAATGGAAAAGAGATATATGTTGGTGAGAGTAGCACGCTATCATTTAGAGATTGCGCAAATAAATCTTCTAGAGGCCAGCTAAGAAACTCAACAAGAATACGATCTTCTGCCTTTGATAACGACAAAATCGTGGAGAAAAAGACGGCAAAAAACCGATGAAGCAGCCAAGTCAAAACTCCCAGAAAGAAACCACCACCTTTTGATTGATGATAGACTCTGCCTGGTGCTGACGAAAACTTGTGATAATTATTTTGATTTCATGTTTATGCAAAAAAAAAATACAAAAACTTGACAATATGTATTGCTCTGTACATGGATATATGGTGGTAATTTTGTTTAGCATTCCTTGGTCGGAACTTGATTTAAGCTTCTGAACATGGTGCTGTCATTAAACCTTATTTGAAAAGTCTATTATTATTGAACCTTATTTGAAACTTCTGAAATTGAGCATTGAGACTTGTTTAACTTGTTGAATGTTGATAGGCGCTTGTGAAACTTGATTGAAACTTAATTATACTAGGGTGAAACTTGTGTGGTATTTCATGAAACTATTTAAAACTAGATGAAACTTAATAAAACTTGTTTCCCGTGAGACTTGATGGAGATTAGTTGGAGTTTGCAACTTGAGTGTAACACATGAAACTTGAAGTTCACATAAAAAAATTGAAGTTTGTGAAACTTCATGAAACTTTTTGTAAACTTGACTAAAACTTAGATAAAGTAGGGTGAAACTTGCCTAGAACTGCATAAAACTTTTGAAACTTAATAAAACTTAGTGCAAATTTGACGAAATTGAATGAAACTTGATGGAGATAAGTTTCCCTGAAATGTGAGTGTAACACATGAAACTTCATGAAATTTTTTCATACTTATCATGAAACTTAGGTCTAACAGGGTGAAACTTGCATCGTACTTCATGAAACTCATTGAAACTCGATGAAACTTAATAAAACTTAGTGCCAGAAACCTAAGTGTAACACATGAAACTTGAAAGTTCATTAAACTTTTTGAAACTTGTTCATGAAACTTAAAAATTAGTAGTTCTATGACATTTCATAGAACTTTGTGAAACTTGATGAAACTCTTCCAACACATGTACATAAATTCATAGAACTATGTGATGAAATTGGTGATGGAAATTCATGGTACTTGATGAAACTTGATAAAAAAAAAGTTCATGAAACTCTTTCCAAACTTGTCATGAAAATCAGTGGTGACGAATAAAATTGTTGAAACTTGAAGTTTTCATGAAACTACCTAAAGTCACTTGTGAAACTTGAGTGATACTTAGATTAACTTAGCGGAAAACTTATATGAAACTTCATGAAACCTCACTAAAAACCTATAGGAAATCATGTATGAAACTTGTATGATACTCTAAAACTTCATGTAACTCTGTGAAAACTTGAAGGCAACTCCGTGAAAGCATGACTAAATTGTGGTACAAAAAAAATCAACCAACTAGCAAGAAGCTGGCCAACAAAATGAACTTAGAAATGTTTCATCTTCATTCATTGGGACATGTCATACAAGAACGATCATTGGAACATTAGCGATATGTACATGTTCAGAATGAGGACAAAGTGGCAAAAATTGTGCATGCAACACAAAAGCCAATTTACATGTCCGCTACAATCAAAAGGCATACAGAAAAATGACCCTCTTGGCTACAGTCATCTGCACTTGTCCCAAAAAATTGCCAAGTTGACTGCTACTTCTTGAGCCATTTTCAACTACATAAAGCTACATCCTTTCTTGTGCCATTTTTCAGGTGATGATCCGGAGATGGTTTAATTCATTGAAGCGGTGGTACACAAGCTTGTGAGCAAGTTCCTTCCGATATTCTGGCATGTTATTCTACATTACAAAAATATCAAAATTAAGCATTAAAGATTAAAACAAGACAGGTAAAACACGTAAAAGTAGATATTTTTGGTTCAATATCGTGCTGAAACCAATGAGACTCCTATAGTTGTGACACTCAAGCATCTTTATCACACAAAAAGCTGCAGTCATGACTGCAGGCAAAAAAAAGTTGAATTGCAAAAGGTGGAAGGAACAAAAAGTGCTGACAACTAGAACAAGCGAAAAACACTAAGTGGATGTACACATACAGTTTGGTTTGCGATGGAATTGCAGGGTACTTCCGTTTGAACACATCGTATACTGGAATTGGATCACCACGCAAATTTGACAAAGCTGGTTGTATGTTTATGCCCTGAAACAAGGTTTGATGGGGTTGCTTATGAAGGTGTGATGGGTCTGCTTATGAAAAATTGCAGTGGGGAATTGCAAAAATACACACTGTATATGTTTAGAAAAACTACTCACCACATTGTACCACATTGCACTGTAGGCAGATTCACAGTATTGTGTGGCCTTCAAAGTATCATAAATCTCCACAATCTCTTGATGCAAATCGACAGCAAACAAACTCCAATTGTCGTTATCGATGATTGCGATGTATATCTACAATTTTACACAAATTGTATGAAAGAAGAAAATTGTTGGCGGTAATCATTGCTTCGCAGCATAGCCACATGAAGTTTTTGCATACTTCACTGTTTCTAGGTCTTAGAGTGTTTACAAACTCCTGGAATGTGACGCTGGCTAGTCTAATGGACACTTTAGTCTTGGTAGGATCACCAACAATTGGTTCCATGACATGAGCTTTGTATGTTGTTAAAATAGCTGGCTTGAATATTGATTTGGTTCTTACCAACTCCCCAATTGTTTCAGCATTTCCCTCATTTTTTGTACCTTTTACCCCTCTATTTTGTGGCAAATGGTACACTCCCAGGGTTAGGAAACCGCTCACCATTGGGAATTGGCTCGGTCCTCAGAATTGGCTCAGTCATAGTAGGAACATTTTGTATGTTATCAGGTCGATAGGGGGATTAGCGAGTCGTCAATCTCTATTGCTGAGGGTATTTGAAAGGTTTCAGTGGCTACAAAATCATGATAATATTGAAAAAAAGGTTCAAGGAAAATTCAAAGTATGATATCTCTCAATGAAGTTTCAGTGAGTTTTAGCAAGTTTCAAATCAAGTTTCAGGAAGTTTCATCAAGTTTTCGGACAGAAATATGATATCTGTGGAGCAAGTTTCAAGAGGTTTGAAATCAAATTTCTAAAATATGAAGGGATTTAGACACTTTTGTCAAGTTTCAGATAGAATATAATATCTGTAGAGCAAGTTTCAGGAAGATTCAAATCAATTAGTACACAATTTTGTAGCTTGTACTATGTACTTACGGGGGTAAGCTACTTACAAAGGGTGAGTTCAATTTTCATCTAGTCCATTTCATCCTCCAATTCGTATTCGGTGAGGCTGATTAGTGATGGGAGTGAATCCTTAACAGACGGCTACAATTCATCAATGTCATCTGCCCTACCTTGATCATGTTCCTCTTCGGCGGCCGCAGCTTCAACACTTCCCAAATGATCACCGACATAGTCATCTATCGCATCCTTGACATTTGCAGCAACTTCGTGATGAGCGTGATCACTGATTACATCCACCTTCTGGGCAGCAGCAATGCCAATTTGAACTACCTATTGGAGCACCTTGTCTGGCCCATGAGTACTATTATTGGGAGAACTGACATCACATCGCATGTCCTCATGGCATTGGTGGCTAGCATTAGCAGCATTCTTGTCGCTTTGGGATATAACCTTGGGGTCTTCAGTAGCGACGGTGGAAGAAGGAAGTGTGTCCATGCCAGTCTCCATATTGAATGTCATCTTAACAAGTTGAGGGCGCTATAACTAAAGCTTCATGCTTAACTTATCAAGCAAAATGGTCACTTCATCTGTCTATTGAGAAGGGAAAAATGAAGTTTAATAAGAATTCAACATGTTTAATAAAAATGTTCAATAAGTTTCAGCATGATTTGATGATAGAAAAAAATGATAGACCTAAAGAGGTGCATGACATGGAGATGGAGCATTGTCAAAATTCCTTCAAGGCTCGACAGCATCATGGCGCAAGACAATTTTGTCATCTCCCAAATCATCACCATCATCACCAAGGCATTGCCATCCTCGCCCGAATCAGCGCCATCAGTTTTCCCATTCACAACATTTTTGGAGGGCTAGGACAAGGTCTGTATCATAATTTTTTTATATATAAAATGAGATACACAAAGGAAGCACAGAAAAAGAACCATGAATATGATCCATTTTGCATCCTATGGACAACAAATTCAAAAAAGAAAAAAAATTGGGGGGGGGGGGACAAAGTGACGTAGTACTGGCCTCTTTACTATCTGCAGGTTCCTTATGCTTGCTCGTAGTCTTCATCCTTGTTTTCCATAGAGTAAATGGTTTCAGAGAATTCCCGCATCGGCTAGTGGAAAAAAATGAAAAAACAAACGTGAAAGTGGGAAATTGCATAAGCAGCCTTGCATTTATAACGTGCACATCGCGCATGTTTACATACCTGCAGGCGACTATATTCAGTGTGGTTCCTCATTGAAGACTTAAAATCAAGTGAGCTCAATGAGTTCAAATGCGCAGTTGTGACGTGTTTTAGATGTGGGGTGCCGGAGGGGATCGAAATGTCTTGTGTAGATACATAGTCAATGCATATCAGTTGCACAAAAAAAGGATAGAAAAATAGAAATGGGTTGTGTTACAAAAACATACCCATAGATTACTTACATGCTTCGATAAAAAAAAAGGTAGTAAGAACCAATGGACAGTTGACTCGTGTCAAGAATATGGACACACACACACTTGCACATTAACTACTTTAGATGATTTGTACTCCCTTGTGCCTTTCAGTAGGTAATCAACAATAAAGTCACACCAATTCATCTCCCTGATGTTCTTTACGTCACTGATTGTGCCCAAGAAGGATCTATTGATGTAGTGGTTTGTGTTGGGTGCTAAATATAGGCACAACATGACAAGCATGAAAGTTTTGGAAAAAGGCATCCTCATCTGTTTGGCCGATCATCTTGGGTTTGACTATGTTAATGGAGTTTCCCCTCCCTCCCTCCCCTGATAATCTATATTTCAAAGCGCCCTCCACATTTGTTGGCGTTGGTACTTGCATGGTACCACATAGAACCTCGAGAACCTTCTTTACCAATGGCTTGATGGGTATGGACTTGCCACCAACCTTCAAAGTACCTTGGTCACAATTGATTTTGTTGATCAACCACAATGTCAAACCCTTGTGTAGTCCACACTCTGCCATTGACAAAAGGCTTCAAAATCCTATTTTAGGAACATAGATTTTCTAGACCTTGGAAAGGGACTTGATTATCAGGGGGATATATTGCGAAAAGCATCTATAAGCTACTTTCTGAACCTACATTAATAACAACATCAGTACTTTCTGTCGATGATCGGAACCCATGGTCCCTTATCGAGTTTACAGGGAAATAAAAATATGAGAGCACGATCGAAACAGAGACATTTATTGTCGTGAACACAATGATAGTTTTTACAAGAATATGATGAGAATGAGATTGTGATTGATTCAGATTGTGTTACAAGGGGGCTACTCTATTTATAACTGTTGAAGAGGTGACAATTAATGCCGCTAAATGCGCCTTTTATTTCCATGCACGTTCCTTCATTGAGTATTGAATCGCTGCGTCTCTTAGCCAATTGCCATATTGCCATAAGTTGTCAGATGTGCCAATAAATGCTCTCACGTTAGTCACATGGGAAACTATCATGTTCTTCGACCAGTTTTTCTAGTCAGGGGTGGCCCAAACCGTATGACTGGTCGTATAGTGGCCATGACTAGTCGTATAGTGGTTATGACTAGTCATCTCATGACTCAAGCTAGTTTACAACCAGTTTGGTTGTAATAAAACGGATTAGGCTTCTTTTTTATCGTGGTCGTATGTATATAATCGTTATAAAGTGAGCCCTTAATATGTGGGTCTGCTTTCATAGAGACTTTGACAAAAAAATATTGACCTAGTCAAGAATCATCGTCACTTTTTGAAAATAATGGATAGTTGCAAGTTTGAAACCATTTATCGATTTCGTATTATACCTTCTTGATGTCATCGGGCTGCTTACGCTTCTTTCTGCGACTACCCGACGTAGTGTCCGAGCAAGGTGTATGCTTCGGGATAGCCGGTGTATGGTTCAAGCCTGTGTGACTTGCGTGCGACTGAGCTGGAGCACTTGCGTGCTTAGCTTTCCATCGTGGCAAACAACTTTTCTTTTTGGGTGGAACGGATACAAAATCAGTGTCGACAGATGGAGAATCCATGTCTAACAACACATTGCAAGGAGCACAGGGGTGAGTACCACAAAAAAATCAGGCCATGTGAGTCAAAAAAAAATCAGACAATTTTCAATAGAGTTTCAGATGGTATCAGTTTCAGGTACTATCAAGCAAAGTTTCATATAACTTCATGTGGTATCGAGCAAAAAAATTCATATAGTTTCGGCAAAGTTTCATATAGTATCATACAAAAGTTTCATAGAGTTCCAGACAGTTTCATATAGTTTATGATATTGTCGAGCAAAAAGTTTCATAGAGTTTCGACTGGTTTATAGGCTCTGAAGCAGAATTTCGCATATTTCTAAACAACAAAATCAGAGAGATTGAAATGAATTTGGAGGGATGTAGTCACCTGGATAAAACTCATCGATGATGAATAGTACGTGAGGGGCTCGTTGGAGTCATTCTCTCTCCGCACCCGCACGTTGGTCGTTGGTCGCCCCGATGAGGTCGCCGGGCGGAGCACACTGAGAGAAACTCACTGAGGATGAAGACAACACATCAGAGGTTAGCTCGGGGCGTTTGCTCTCTGCACCCGCACACCGACGACGGATCCGCTAGTGACGCCCCCACGCGGTTGCGCTCGACACCGCGGCTATATGCGGGACCCTACCAAAGAGAGTCAGGTGAGTGGATGGATTGGGGAATGGGGATCGAAGGAAAGCAAGTCGTCGTTCACCCCGATGAGGTCGCCGGGCCGAGCGCACCAAGAGAAACTCACCGAGGATGTAGAAAACGCGTAAGATGTTGGCTCGAGGCGTTCGCTCTCCGCACACCGCACGTCAACGACGGAGAAGCTAGTGACACCCCACGTCCAACCAGTTCGGAAGGATATATTGTTTTATGCTCCCTCCGGTTTTTTTAGTTGACGTTTTCATTTTATGCTACGTACTGTAGGACTCAAGTAACTAAAACCGAAGAGAGTAGTATTTTTTATCTGAAAATGTCAAAAGGCATAGTCAACCGGAAAAAAAAATTATGAAAGTTGTGAACTTTTTGCCAAACGGGCAACTAGAAGACCGGCCCAACATCTGCGTGGTCCGTACGGTCCAACGGAACAGCCTGACACGGGCCGCGCCACTTTTTTCGGTTTCTGGACCACCTCTTGCCGCCCGCACCAAAGTACCAAACCGTCCGCCGAATTCGACCGTTGGAATGAAACCACATCGCTACGGAGCGCAGGAGAAAATTAAAAGAAAAACTAAATCTCCAGCGACTACACACTTCACGACCGTTGCACAGTTCAAACACCTCAAAACGCCCACTCTACGGAGTGAGTCAAGCATAATAGACGACGCCCGCATTCTCACAGGTCAAGAAAGCGATTGAGTAAAAAGCCGCCGTTAGAGAGAGCAGTGCAGAGCAGAGCTGCTCGCCGTCGCCGCGCCAATGGGGTGCATCTCCTCTAAGCTCCTTCCGCCCGGACCCGGCGACCGCAACGGCGGCGCGCGTGCCACCGTGCGCGGCCGCGTCGACCACGTCGTGTCCCTCACCTCCACTACCTACGGCGTCCTCGACCTCCATCCCAAGTACGGCACTGCCGCACCCGCCGCCGCCGCATGCCAAGAAAAGGAGGAGCCGCCGCCGCAGAAGGACAAGCCGACAAGCAGGGAGTGGAAGCGCGCGTCCAGCAAGCGGCCGCCGCCCCTCGTCGTTCCGAACGCCAAGAAGCCGGTGCCAGCGGCGGCAAAACCGGAGTCCAGCATGGAGGTGATCAACGCGTGGGAGATCATGGCCGGGCTGGAGGACGCCGACGCCGCGGCCGGGTCGCCGGCGAAGAAGCCGGCCAAGCTGGGCCGTTGGTCGCCCGCGAGGGTCATCGCCATGGCCCTGCCGTCGCCCAAGAAATCCGCGGCGAAGCGGAGGAACACGCCGGGGAAGGAGAACAGCCCGCTGCAGCGCTGCTCCGGGAACAACAAGCCCGGCGACGTCGACGTGGACAGGGTCCTCCGGCCGTACAATTCCATCGACAACTCCAAATTGTCCAGGGCGTCGAAGAGATTCTCACCGGCGAGCGCCCGCATCGTCCGGAAGCCCGGCCCGGCCGAGACCGGCGGCGGCATGACGTCGTCGCGGCGGAGCCTGAGCCCGCTGTTCGACCCGGAGCTCCTCGCGTCCATCGAGCGCGAGCTCTCGGAGGAAGGCGCCCACATCAAGCGGATGGTTGGGTCCGAGAAGCCCAAGCACCCGAAGGCGGCGCCGCCGGCGATGGTGGCGGAAGGCAAGTGCCCGCCTGGCGGCGGGGACGCGGTCGTCCTGTACACCACCACCCTCCGCGGCATCCGCAAGACCTTCGAGGAGTGCAACGCGGTGCGCGCGGCCATCGAGGCCCACGACGTGAAGGTCATCGAGCGGGACGTGTCCATGGACTCGGGCTACCGGGAGGAGCTACGGCTGCTGCTGGGAGGGCGGGACGTCCGCGTGCCCGCCGTGTTCGTCCGGGGCCGGCACGTCGGCGGCTCGGCCGAGGTGACGAAGCTGGAGGAGGAGGGCAAGCTGAAGGCGCTGCTCCAGGGGCTGCCGCGGGCGCGGGTCTGGTGCGCGGGCTGCGCCGGAGTGCGGTTCGTCGTGTGCCGGGACTGCAACGGCAGCCGCAAGGTGCGCGTCGACGGCGAGCGGAAGGAGACGGTCCAGTGCGGCGAGTGCAACGAGAACGGCCTCGTCCGGTGCCCCATCTGCTCGTGAGGTTGGTTTTTCGGCAAAATGTGGGGTTGGATCTGGCGATTGTTGGTGTGGAAAGCTGTGGATTGTTGTGTTGCATTTGGGTTGATTTGCCTGTCTACCCGGATGGTGTTGGATTTGCGACGTGCTTGTTGCGCTCGACAACGGGCTTGCCACTGTAATATGTACCGATTCATATTATTTTCGTAAGTAATTCATATTGTTTTCGTAAGTAATTCAATTGATTTTCATTCTTTCGCGTTGAAGCTTTGAGATACATTTCTTGCTATTGCAATTTCGTCGTTTGGTTGTGTAAGAACAATGATGTTTACAGATTTTATCACAGTTCCAAGTTACAACCACTGAAATCTATCTAGACATTTTCCCATCCCAGCGAGCGGCATTGATTTTGTCAGCGTGTAACATATGTACTACCGAAAAAATGGAACTGAAGCACCCGTATTCTCGTGACGTACGTTTGTAATTTTCTAGGATTGGATAAGAACACAGTCCGAAAAAACGAATAATGGAAGGAATGAATAATGGAGGGTTTTTGCAAGGTGAATTTCCCTTTCCTTTGGTTGTATCTGAACAACACAAACAACTCGAGATGCTCCTTTGGTTGTATCTGAACAACACAAACAACTCGAGATGCATGGAGAAGTGACTACACTTACGCGGGTACATATTTAGAAGGGAAAATATGTAGTGGAAACACATATCTACATGGGATAATAATAACTCAAATTTCATTCGGTTAAATCAAACTTGAATACTTGATAAATAAAAGGATCAAAATTGAAAATATCAGCTGTGTGACTAAATTTGAATGCTGCAGATCAGAGTGGGTCAATATTAATAGAAGGAAAAAGTCCGGTTTACTCCCCTGAACTATCAAAAAAGTTTGGTTTACCTCCTGAACTACAAAACCGGTTATTTAACCCCCTGAATTTGTCAAATCCGGTCAAATAACCCCCCGTAGCGGTTTGGAACGGTAGTTTTGGTGACGTGGCCGGTTTTTGTACAAATCAGCATGTACGTGGTGTCCAAATCAGCATGTTGCGTCCAAATCAGCTTCTCTCTCTTCCTTACCTTCTCCCAGCCAAACACTCCCCTGCTTCTTCTTCATTGCTTTTCTTCTCCCCATTCTCCCTTTAGTCCTCGGCGCTGCCATGTTGCGGCCTTTGGCCAGTCACTGCCGAGGCCGCCACCGACGATGCCCTCTGCCGCGGCGGCCTCCTCCAAACTGTATGCCACTGACATGTCGGTTTGCACCGAGTGGGTTCCATCATAGTCAATGCCGAGGCCGCCACCAACATCAATGGCGTGCATGGCGCACCGAGGCGTGGCGAGCTCACGATGAATCTGGCGGCCTCGCCAACGCCATCGGCGAAAGCGAGCGATGGTTGGGACACAGGAGCCAATGTGGAAGTGCAGAGCTGGAGGCGATCGAGCATACCAACGCCATCGGCGAAAGCGAAGCGATGGCTTGGAGCCGGCCTCGGGCCAAAGCGGAAGCGCGGCACGAACTCCACAATGTCCTCCACGACGTACATCTGGTTGCACTTGGATCGGGTACGCATACGGTACCTCTCGCCGTGGCGGTGGAGCACACGGCGTGGTCGAACGCGCGTTGAGGGTCTCCGCAGCGGTGGCCTGAAGACGCCGAGAACCGCACCGGCAAGCGGCAGCAGACCCGCCGCCGCCGCTGCCTTCGCCGCCTTAGCCACCACCTTGGCGGTCGATCTCTGACCGGCGGCGTGGCCCCATTGTGTGGACGCCGCAGCGACGTCGCCGTCTCGTTAACGAAAAAGTAAGGCGCGCCCCGTCCACGTTATGCAGTAGCCGCGAGAGGTCGGCAAACCACGCGGTCACCTCGGGCTCGGCGGCGGGGCGATTGATTAACAAGAACAAAAAGAAATAGAAAGATAAAAAGAATCGAAATCGAGATTTGATTATTGAGATAAAGAGGAAGTTCGGAAGGGAGGTAGAAGAAGTCTAGGCGGGAGCCCGGCTACCCCCGTAAAACAGAGCAAAGGAGGAGCGCCATGGCGGAGAGGTGTCGTCGCCGGTGGTGGAGTCGGGCACCCCACGCCGTGATCAGAGAAGGCCTCGGCGAGAAGCAGACGACCAAGGCAGCCATGAGGAGGAGGTGGCGGCTAGGTCGTCGGAGGTGGTGGTGAGGGTTTGTTAGGAGCCGGCGGCCAAGCCAATCGGAGGAGAGGAAAAGAAATGAAATGAGCGGGCGGCCAACCCAACGAGCAGGAGGAAGAAGGTGATTTGGACGCAACATGCTGATTTGGACGCCACGTATATGCTGATTTGGACAAAAACCGGCCACGTCACCAAAACTACCATTCCAAACCGCTACGGGGGGTTATTTGACCGGATTTGACAAATTCAGGGGGTTAAATAACCGGTTTTGTAGTTCAGGGGGTAAACCAGACTTTTCTGATAGTTCAGGGGAGTAAACCGGACTTTTTCCTTAATAGAATGTGCCTCGCAGAAAAAAATACCGAGGGGTACAAATTTAAGGCAATGGGTCTTTTTTAAAATAAAAAAAAGGCTTTTAGTAACCGATATATCTAGATTTAATCCCACGGTCCATCGCTGATTCTTGTTATCCTATTTTAAGACCAATTCTCATTTTGTATGTTATGTTGGTTAAGTGATTTCATACTCAAGATAGGCGTCCGAAAATTCACTTCAAAATACATATGATTTTTATTTTCCTTTATGAAAACTTTCCAAATTATGAGATCTAATGCTTACTCATAACATAATAATGAAGATGAATATAGGGGAAATTGGCTACAGGGCACTGCACATTGTCACCTTTTGCTATTGGACATTCAAAAATCGTGCCTTCGCTAAAAGACACTGAACATTTGTGTTTTTTTGTCAAAAGACATTGAACCCAATATAATAATATATCTGAGCTAAAGAGGAGAGAGAAAGGCAGTGAAAAAACCTTTTTGCCCTTCCGGCCACCTTCCTCTAGCTTCCTTCTTCCCTTTCACGCGTCGCCTCCTTCTTCCCCGGTCAACCGAAATTGAATCGCTTGCTCCCCTACCCCTCCTCGCCGCCCCCTTTCGCGTCCTTGAAGTGGTTGCACTCACCATGTCCTTGCGCCCACTCACTGTAGTCGCACGTCGCCACGCCGTCCTCGCACCAATTACTATCGCTCGGAGCTCCTGTGCCCACGGCGAGCCAACACCGCCTGTCCCGCCGCCGACCCCCTCCTCGCCTCCCCAGGCCTATGAAAGGTAGCCCCGAAGGCCCCACTGCCTCTCCCCGCCACTCTTTTCCTCCCCTCTCCATCTCACCGTGAGAAACCGCAAGCAAGCTCAAGCTTAGCTCTCGGCCGCCAAACGCACCAACGCTGCCCTCGCCGCGCCGCCATCTTGGGGAGCTCCTCCCGTCTCTGTGCGCGTCA
Source organism: Phyllostachys edulis (assembly GCA_036346405.1). Classification (NCBI taxonomy): domain Eukaryota; kingdom Viridiplantae; phylum Streptophyta; class Magnoliopsida; order Poales; family Poaceae; genus Phyllostachys; species Phyllostachys edulis. Next base: position 42,779,002 of record CM070551.1, on the reverse strand, counting down.
TATCTTGTTCCAGGACACGAGGTTTCAATCCCCTCAATCGATCTCTCCATTCATTCGTAGGTGCTCGCTAGCGACATCGTCTCCCCCATCCTCGGCCAAAACCGCTCACCACACCGTCGCACCCCACTCAGTGAGTCTCTCCACGATTCCCTGCGCCTGGAGCACCTCCTTGGAGCACCTCCTTGCCCTCCCCGTTCTCCCCCACCACCCTCCTGGCTCCTCCTCTCCCAGACGCCGTCGCCACAACGCCCCCGTCACGTCGCCTCATGGCACCGTTGCTAACCCGCCTCGGCTACCCTCCCCTGCTGGCGATTGCTCCGGTGAGCTCCCACCATTTCCCTATCACTAATGCTCGCCCCCATTCATCTCCTCTCCCTCCCTGGCATCGCCGCTCCTTTCACTCTCTACGGCCGGGCACCGCATGTTGTCTCTCGACCGCCACCGACTGCCTCAAGTCACGCCACCACCACCCTTGGACCACCTCCCCTTCCCAGTTCTGTTTTCGCCATCCATGGCCACCGCCGCCCTCTCTGCTGTTGCCGTCCAGCGCCGCCTGAGCCGCCTCTGGCCCTCTGTTCTCTGCTCCCTCTTCCTGTGCTTCTCTGTGTGGGTGTGGTGGCTCTATGATAGTAGGCTCCACCAAAGGGATTGGTTAAGTTCTCCCCTGTCTTCTTTCACTGACCGCGGGCCCCACCAGTCATAGAGGGAAGGGTATAAAGGTCATTTGGTAGTGTTTCTCTCTCCGAAACACCGAATAATAATATAATAATCGACTCAGTGTCCTACGGCCAAAATACATGAAATTTGAGTGTCTTCTGGCGAAGCCACGTTTTTTGGATGTCCATCGGCAAAGGACGCGAATGTGCAGTGCCCTGTAGCCAATTTCCCCATGAATATATATAGGAGAAATATTTCAAGGGTTTTTTTTGTTTGTTTTAGCTATTAAGAAGGAACATAAGCATAGCGCAGATCCAACTTCATACTAGCTAGATTGTTCTGGATTTATGATGTGTTAGGTTTGTGGCCAAGTTTAGGCAAAGCTTGGGTTAATAAAAGGGAGTTGCTAGCACATGCTATACCGTTGGAACGTTGGAATGTGTTTCCAACAATATAGTAGTTTTATGAAGTTTCACGAGGTTTTAGTTGCATAAAAGTTTCATGTTTTCGGGTTTGAAGTTTCAAGCAAGTTTCAACACATTTCATAAAAAAAAGTTTCAGAATGTTTGAAGAAGTTTTAGAAGGTTTCATAAAAGGAAGAAGTTTGGGCTGAGTCCGAAAAACACACTAAACTACAAAACCATTCACTTTCCACCCCAAACTAGCAAAACTAGTGCAAATAACCTCCTTCACCGAAAAACCACCCCGGTTTTGACTGATGTGGCATCTACATGTTAAAGTTTTGATGACATGGCATCCATGTGTGCATGTATAGTTGTGTTACCAATTAACTAAAGTGGATGGGCCCACAGGTCAACCCCTAAAAGGGCTTCTTCCTCATTTCAAAGCATAGAGAAGGAGAAAAAATTTGGGGTCGGCGACGGCCATGGATGGCGGCGGCGGTGCTTGAGCAGCAATGACTCCAGCGAATGGGGCTTGACGGTATGGTGCTGTAGTTGTCGCTGGCCTAGAGGACAAGGGGCGACAGAGTTGGAGAAGCATGGGAACTAGCAGAGCTCAATTTGGACCTTGGCCCGCATCGTCACCGCTTAGACTTGCTCAAACTCGCCGAACTTTGGCAAGGAGAGGAAAGAGAATGAGAGAAGGAAGATGTCGTGTGTGATGCCATATCAACACAAAACCAGGCCACATGGCAAAAACCACCAATGAAACCAGCTCTGGGGTAATATGCATTGGTTTCGCTAGTCGAGGGGGTGGAAAGTGAATAGTTTTGTAGTTAAGGGCGTTTTTTGGACTCAGACCATAAGTTCAGGGGGTGGGGGTAAAGTGGAATTCTTTCTTCATAAAAATTTTCAACGGGTTTGAAGAAGTATCATAAGGTTTCACCAATGTTTTGGCAGGTTTCATATAAAAACTAGATGAAACATAGATGGATGGCAAGTTTCACGACATTGCAAAAACTGAAACCTCGAGTTTCCACATGAGTTTTAGGTTTGAAAAGCTAAAACCTCAAGTTTCAAACATGATATTGAAGCAAGTTTCAAAATTGAAGATTCATTGAGTTTCATATACAAAACTTAATATTTCAAAAAGATTTCAACTGTGAGTATTAGAAGTTAGTTTCACAGAAGTTTCAAAGCAAAATTCAGCCAATTTTCATAGGAGTTTCAACATCCGAATGAATTTTTGACAAGTTTCAGAATACATCTACCAAGTGTCACACAAGTTTCAAAATCTGACGATGTTTCACATAAAAAAGGGCTTACCGACGGCCTCACCCGCCACCCTGACCGACTGCCTGCTCACCGTTCATGGCCATACTCAGCCCATGGCCACTGGACGCCGCCGTGCTTGCCCTTCTGTTGCATCAACTACTCGGCCATCATTTGCTGCCTTGCCCGCTCGCGGCTCGCCACCGCACTTGCTCGCCCATAGCCGCCGCGGCCTCTGAGATCGCTCATGTGGTGCACAAGCCTGTTGGAAACTAATCTAGACTTGCCAAGTAATAGGGCATTAGGATCCTAATACAATCAGCATCGGATCAAATTAGTTTGTTTCCTTTGTTAGGCTTTCCATGTTTAGTTTTGGCTTGGTTAGCAAGTTTCGTAGTCTTTAAAAGGACTTGTAATGAAATGTATTTTGATTAAAGCAATAGAAGGAAAAAAAACCAAAAAAGCTGTCGCACATGCAGCACCAAAATCTTTCTATTCGCTTCCTGAGCGTATACGTTTGTTCTTGAGTCTTCCGGTGCATGTGCGTGTGTTCTCCAATTCACACAAGGATCAAGTCCTATCTCTCGTGTGCGTGTGTATTGATTACTTCTAGTCAAGTATTGCTTCCTGCATGTGTTGTTCCTTCCAGGAGGACAGTGTGTATGTGTGTCTTGCGTACGTGAGTTTCCAGGGAGGAAGCATTGGTTTCTAGCCCTACCGTGAAGTTCCAGCTAGAGTTTTTGCCGAAAGTCCGATCGGCTGAGTCCTTTTGGTTTTTGGGCCAACAAGGTATCAGAGCTTTGGTGATTTTCGTATGTCGGGGAAGATGCCAAGGGAAGGAATGTGTATGCCTCTGTTCGGCGAGCAGCGCCTACTGCGAGGTGATTCGTCCACCTTGCAGGTGGTGAAGAGGGAGAGCGCGGCGACAATGTCATACCCGCAGCTCACCCGCACGAACTACACGATTTAGGCGATGAAGATGTGTGTCGCTCTTCAGGCGCAGAACGTGTGGGAAGCAGTAGAGCCTGGTGCCGCGAAGTACCAGAAGGATCAGATGGCATTGTACGCCATCTACCAGGCCGTGCCGGAGCAAGTCATGTTTTCCCTCGCCGGGAAAGACACGACAAATTTGGCATGGGAGACAATCAAGACGGCACACATGGGGCACGAGCGTGTGTGCGAGGCCAATCTGCAGACTCTCAAGAAGGACTTCGGGGGACTGAAGATGGAGGAAGGGGAGACCGTTGAAGATTTCACTGGTCGGGTGACGTCGGTCGTCATCGGGATCCGCGCGTTAGGCGACACGATAGATGAAATTGCCTTTGTTCGTAGGTTTCTTCATGCGTCGTGCGGCCCCAGCATGCTACATACAACTCGCCACCTCCATCGAGCAGTGCGTGGACTCGAAGATCCTCATAGTCGAAGACCTTGTTGGGCAGTACAAAGCCTATGACGAGCGCATCCGAATTAGTTTCAATGACTCGAAGGAGAGTGAGCATCTATTGCTCACGCGCACGCAATGGGAGACCCACACCAAAAAAAAGAATGGAGAAGGGTCAGGCAACGACGTAAAGAAGAACCGTGATCACTGCGGTGGCTGTGGCAAAGCTAGTGACCGTGGCAGCGACCATGACGACGAGAAGGACAACAGCGACTCTGACATCAGTGAGCACAGGTTCAACAAGAATAACATTAAATGCTACAATTGTGGCATCCGAGTGAATTTTGCCAACAAGTGCCGCTAGCCGAGAAAGGAAGTGGCGCATTTTGCTGTGGCAGATGATGAACCGGCGCTGCTGTGAAGACAACTTGATTAGGGGGTAATTGTCTTAGTATTTGTTTTTGTATGTTAATCGAGTCTAAAATCATCAATTAGGAGAAGACAAGTCTTGATTAGGGGGGGAGATTGTTGGAAACTAATCTAGACTATCCAAGTAATAGGGCATTAGGATCCTGATGCAATCAGCATCGGATCAAATTAGTTTGTTTCCTTTGTTAGACTTTCCATGTTTAGTTTTGGCTTAGTTAGCAAGTTTTATAGTCTTTAAAAGGACGTGTAATCAGATATATTTTGATTGAAGCAATAAAAGGGAAAAAACCAGAAAAGCTGTCGTACATGCAGCACCAAAATCTTTCTATTCGCTTCTTAAGTCTTCCGGTGCGTGTGCGTGTGTTCTCCGGTTCGCACAAGGATCAAGTCCTATCTCTTGTGTGTGTGTATTGATTACTTCTAGTCGAGTATTGCTTCCTGCGTGTGTTGTTCCTTCTTGGAGGACAGTGCAAGTGGGACAAGTTGCGATTGCCTGCACTGGCCGTCTAGTGTTACGCGGGCAAATGCGACAGCCCGCTGAGCATTACGTGGACATAAGTGGCGGCCACTAGCCCGCAACTACATGGAGACAACAAAACAACTCTTGTTGCAAATTATCTGATTCGGAGCTGATACCAACCGGAGAAGGAGAAGTATCGGTTCTCGCTCCATTTGCGTCTATTGATGCGACAATGAACCATGGGCATTTGCGAAGGGCGACGGCTTTAGGTGCTGGTGAATGTTGGAACAAGCACTTGGCAGCCACGCACAAGCTTATGAAGAAAACGAAGTTTTCACTTCTCTGAACTTTCGAAGAACAGTAGAAATGAAAACAAAACGAGCGAAATCACTGGACACCAGAAAAACAATTGAGGATTCAATTTGCGTCACATCTGGTGATACGAATTTTCTATTTTCTCCTTTTTATAGACTTTTGAAACGTATTACAAATGAGTTCCACTTGGTTTTTCGTTACAAGCGAAGTGAGATCGAACTTTTCCGACAAGCTACGATGAATCGAACCCAAAGCTGAAACAAAGAAGAACTCTGAAACCAAATTCCGACTGAATCTCGACAATCCTAATCAAAAGCTAAACTAGGAAAGAAAACTAAAACTTGAATTACAAGATTAAGCTAACAGTGAAGGCAATGAACCTATGGAGGAAGAGAGTGCTCTTTTGTACTATCAATCCACATGGTCAGGATCATGTGCGAGCCCACAAACCAACCTGGATACATCGAGCCAAGACGCGATCCATCCGCCTCTCATCTCAATTAGCTCTGCAATTTGCTGCAGAGATGTGATGCAGCAACCGGTCAGCCGTCAACTTTGCACCACTGCCACTGTCCCGGCTCTACTAAAAGCGAAAAGCTAACTACTACTGATAACCTAGCCAGAAATTCACCGGGCTTGTGAAGCTCATGTGATCTCTTAGTGGCCAAGTGAAGTAGTGAGATATGCGGCCATGTAGTGGGATATATGGATGTCCCGCAAACATCCACTTAATTTTTGAGTTGATCCACTAGCACCCACTTACTGTTTTATGTGGGATGGGTTTAGTGGGTTCACCGAGAGCCCGCATCCACTTACACCTCTACATACGCTGCGTATGTGTGTGTTGCGTACGCGAATTTCCAGGGAGGAAACATTGGTTGGTTTCTAGCGCTGCCGTGAAGTTCCAGCGAGAGTTTTTGCTAAGCGTCCGATCAGGTGAGTCCTTTTGGTTTTTGGGCCAACAAAGCCCTTCTCCTTGGGCGGCATATCAGGTGCACATACCCTATTGTGTGCACATATGGACAAACTCAATCCGGATGCTCCATCACGCAATCGACGGTGCACAGCAGGGAGCGCAAGGCCTCGGGCGAGCGAGCGCAAGCGGCAGCTGATTTTGCAATCCCCCTCCTGCCCGAACATTCGCTAGGGTTCGCCACTACCGAGGGTCGCCGCCAGGTCTTGCTGCTCTTGTTCCCCCGAGACCGCTGGAGTTTCTGCGGCGCCAGACTACTCGCCGGGGCCGAGGCGAAACCTCCCCTGCGCCTCCCGCTTCGCCATGCATCGCGCCTGGCTGCGACGCCGCCGAGCCATCCGCCGCGGGCCTGCGCCCAGGCGCCACAGCCGAGCGGGGACGACGGTGAGCCCCCCGCCCGCCCGCCACGCATCCGCGCCTGGCTGCGATGCCGCCCGAGCCATCCGCTGCGGGCCCTTGCGTCGTCGCCACCGAAGCCGAGCCAGGACCACGGGTGAGCCCCCCTACGCTGCTCCTCTCCAGCTGCTCCTCGCTGCTGCTACGTCAAGCATGATGGAGAAGGCGTCAAGCATATTCAAGAGGGAGCTCAACGGCATTCAGGTGGAACTGTGATACTGATACCAGCTTCAGTTTTGTTAATCATCGTTGTAATAGCCAAGCTCTGAAATGGTGCTGCAATCTCAAGAATTGATTTGAAGCCCTGAATTGGTAAAGGCCAAGGAAGAAACTAGGATAGAAAATTGTTAATAAGATCATTGTAACTGAGAGATATCACTGTGATGGAGAGATAGCTGCAAGTGTTTGATTCATACGACCTGTGTTTTCTTTAGATCACTGCAATCGGCCTTCATTGTTTGAAAATTGTACTTCGTTGTCTGAACTTGATTGTTGAATTGAATGCTGATTTTGTAATGGCACCTATGACAGTAATGGCAGCAGCTTGTTTCCAGTCTTTCTCTTGCAGTTTTCTGAATTAATGTTTTGGATGATATGTGAATGTGCATGAGCTAGCAGCACCTATGGCAGTAATGGCTTGTTGAATTGTGATTGTGATTGTGAGAATTTTCTCAGCATCAGCAACATTTCTGGGTTACTTTATATGTGTTTAGGCTTGTTCAGTTTCTTGAAATGTTGAAACGATGCAATCGGATTTTCAGCATTGTTTGCTATGTGTGATTAAGCTGACAAGATGAGCTTGCACGAATTTGCGTAAAGTTTCCTGAATTCTGATAATCCAGGCTTTCCATACCATTTGCGGCTTCTGAATCTGATGCTCATTTTAGTACACTACTCAGTAAAAATTTAAGTTTGACATATATTGTGCACCAATGAACTATGCTTTGTGTACCAAAACTAAATTCTTCCTACTTGTTATCCATGATAGTAACAATCGGTGAGTCTTTTTTAATTGATTTAGCTGCTAACACATTTTTTACATGGATCTAGGTTTGGTAATGTAGGAACTAGGATGATTGATATATAGGTGGGCATGTACTCACTGTCTAGCATTCTGGAGTAGTACAAGTTATCAAAATCATCACAATGTAATCATATTACTTTGTTATCGAAATTATATTACTTGGTTATCAAAATTATATTACTTGATTTCCAAATGTAGCATTCTAGTGAAGTCAAGTTGCTTGTATGTCAGATAGCTTGCTCTGCATATGCTCCTATGATGGCATCTTCCTACTCAGATTGGTTCAATGGCATAACATTGTGCATGTCTGCCACGACATTGCAATGGCAGAGGATACCAATCCTCCTGCCATGACTTATTGTATTGTCAAGGGGGAAAAATGACAGTAAGAACAAGAAGCAACCCAAATACCGACCACATGAATTCACTTCAAAGTTCAAACCTGTCATACATATACGTAAACTCAGTACAAAAGAACCAACAATGCAATACTAACTCTAGCATTACAGCAACCATAAATTCTATATTGAAACAAGCTGGACATTCTGGACATTCTTGAAACAATCTGGACATTCATAAATTCTTGAATCAATCATTCCAGATTTCGAATACAAAATCAGTACAGAATTTCGAATACAAAATCAGTACAGAATTTCGAATACAAAACCAGTATAGAATTTCGTCAAGCATTTCGAATCCACTCTTCAGTCCAGCATTTGCATACAGAATCAGAACACCATTTGCATAATATTTCGAAGATTCAGTACACTCAGTTCATTGACTGCTAATTGATGGATATGAGGTTCACTCATACAGAACAGGTATCATCCATCAGCCCCAATTCAGACCCAATTCATCCATTTGCCCCCCATCAATTAAATGTTGGAACTTTTTTCTTTCGGTGACACCATTGCTATTCCTAATCAACAGCAGTTGAATCGACCACAGCACACGCATCTGAACCAGAGCCTTGCCACCGGAGTTGAGCTGGATGAAGTACTTCTGCCCGTGGCTAGCCATCTGCGTCGGAGTCTGGCTCGTGACGAAGTTGCACGAGATGTTCCTCCAGTCCCCTCTCCCGTACTTCTTCAGCCCCATCAAGAACAACCTAACCAAGAAACAAATGCACCAATTCAGCTCCCAAGAAGAGATTGCTTCAATTCCATCAAGATTCAAGACTGTGTGGGTTAACTGGGCTTACTTGTGCTCCTTCTCCGTCGAGCACGCCTTTCTTGCGCTCTGGTCCGGCGCGCCAGCGCTGCCGCCGACCATGTAGCAGAGGCGCTTGAAGGCAGTCGGTGGCGTCGATCGAGGTGGCGGAGGGCGAGGCTGCCGCCGCCGTAGTGGGGGAAGGGCACGAGCCCGGCCTCGATGAAGCAGATGTCGTTCTCGAGGTCGCCGTAGTGATCTATCATGCTAGAGACAGAAAAGTTCAGAGCTTCTAAATACATTTTTTAGGGCAGTATAGGCTACAGGTGCCTTAATATTGTTGGGTCACGAGTAGGCTACGTAGCAACAAATCAAAATTTTAACTAGGAAGCCAAGCAAGTAGATGATCACAGATCGTTACCACCAGACGCGCAGAGTAGCGGAAGAAGGGTTGGAGCAGCCTGATCCAACGAAGAGCGCGTCGATGTAGTGGTCGTAGTCGATCGTCCAGCGTCGAGCACGTCGGTGCGGTGGTCGTGGTCAATCGTCTCCTCCAGCAACTTCTATAGTTCCTTATGAAGATCGCGGATCGTCCTCGAGCGCAACAGCAACCGCAGTAGCGCCTCTACGGTATCCACACATCCAGGGAAGGAACAACCATGCGTCGGTGTGCTAGCACCAAGTCGCACGACAGAGCTCTCAGGAGGATGGCGGCTAAGGTTTTGGTGGAACAACTCAACTCACGACTTTCGTGTATCTCGTTTGTTATGTTCACCCCCCACGTCCCAACAGCCTCATGCATCTTCTTATATAGTGCTTGTGACGGATCCTATCCAAACACATTTGATGAATGATATCTGTATTGGTTTTTTCCAACTCGTTAAGTGTGTGACCCTGTAGGTTCATGCGTAATCGGTTGTGACTCGGAAACCCTTTCCGTTCACGAGTCACTAGCGGTTCCTAGCAGAATATAACGATTCTCGAATACACACAAATTATATCAAACGAACCTTAGTGTAATATGATCTACGACTAGGTCCCCATCACTTATGACCAGGTCCTATCTTTATACGACTAGTTCGTAATTGGTCACGACCAGTTCGTAACTCCTTACGACCAGGTTTCGACCACTCTATGATTTCGTTCGACCAGTCTACGACTAGCTCGTATCTCCATACGACCGATCAGAATCGATCGAACTAAGTTTACCTACTCGTGTATTCTCCCTTTGCCTCACGATGTCGGTTGAACTCCAGGTGAGATGTTGTGTCATCTATGGACTGTTCAATACTTTCTTGATCGAGTGTCGGATAACTTCACGTGGTCGAACACTTCGACCACTAGTGGCATGGCCATGCATTTTCTTTATCCAACCACAACGAGGGGCCCAGAGACATCTCTCCTGTTATGTTAGGAGGGGCAAAATCCCATATCCGACCAGTCATATTCCTCCACATGTTTCATAGCATACCCGAAGCTACCTTTATAACTACCCAGTTACGAGTAGCGATTGGCAACCCTTAAGAGTGCTATTACACATGTAGGAAACCATGCTGATCTCAAGTCTAAGGATTATATATCACCATTGCTTGAGACAAACTAACGACACATAGAATCATAACAATCTCAATAGTGTCTCAAGGTGGGTCAATCCAACCCCATGTTCTCTAACATGTGTTCACATTATTGATTCGATATCCCTATATCCATGACTGGTGAAACATGGTCATCAATCAATACATGTGCTGGTCGATAGAGTCACTGGTGTTCTGACCATTGACATCCGACTAGGGATACGTTTAGAACGACATCATATAAGCTAAGAGTTTCACCAACAAGTCACATACTTGTTAATCTTCATAACCAATGATTCATTCAAGGAACAAGATAACATATTATCCAATATTATGAACATAATGAAATATAATCATCTCCATGATTGCCTCTAGGGCATATTTCCAACAAATATTAGTGTAGTATAGCCCAGTTTCATATGAAGGAAGTCGTTCTAGTGCCCTTTTTTCACTTTCTTCACGCTTTGTATTGAGCAGGTATTCCTTACCATACTCTTCTCTAGTCTCTACGTGGAAACCGTTAGTGCGAATATCCTTGAGAGTTCTAGTTGATTCTGGGTACAACAAGGCTTCTTTAATGACCAAAGTTGTGCCCATCGGGAGCATAATTGTGGCCCTTCCTGAGCCTATTATACAAGTATTGCTGCTCGCGATTGTCGTAAGATTACCAGCATTCTTGCTAATTGATTGAAAAAAAATTCATCTCTCTCAAGGTGGTATTCGTTGTGCCGCTATCCGCTAAGCACACTTTTTTTCATAGGGCACCACACGTGTTCTGATATTTCAAATATCAGAACATAACTTGCTATTATAAATATGGAAAAAAATAAGCATCGTAAAACTCATCATAAGAATTTAATGCTTTGCTCTCCTAGAGCTTACAACCGTTATTCAAAGTTCCATCACAATCACAAACTACAAGTGACTGTAAAAAGATCTAAGTGCAATGCGTGCACTAGATCGAATCAGCGAAGTATGTAAAAACTTCTGCCTGAATCTTCTCCATGGCGATCTTCTCCTCTTGGGCAACTACGACTGCGGCCGCTGCGATGTCCAAAGGAGGGGTGATGGGAACTGCTATTTGGCTGTCCACATCCATGAGTGCAACTAATGGGTGTGGATCCTTTGTGCCTGCAATGATGAGGTGTGCCTCATGCTGTCCTTTGCTCTTCCTTTTAGACTGGAAAGCATCAATAACGTGCGACTCACGACCTTACCCTTCTTGACCATCTCCTTTGTGAGAGACTTCCTCACCTTGTAGCTGCTAGCATTAGCTTCATGGCCAACATTGCTACTAGGCAGCTGTGAGATGTAGTTCTTCCTCAGAACATCATCTTGAGCTTCCGCAACTTGCATGATGTCAATCAATTCGGCATACTCCTAGTAGCCATCTTGACGATACTTGCGTGCGGATTGCACCGTATTCGGGCGAAAGGTAGAGAAAGTCTTCACAATCTTTTTCTCATCCGTGATTACCTTACCACAGAGTTGAAGACTGGTACAAATTCTGGTCATGCTGGGCTAGCCCTTCGAACTCCCGGTTCGTGATGCCAGTCATCTACATATTTCATGCAAAGAGTTCATAAGATTACTGCTGGCAATTTGCATAAAAATGGTTGCAAAAATTCTCATAATGCTCTTCAAACTCCCGGTTCGTGATCCCATATTTTTTATACATTTTTCATGATTTACTGCTATTTTCAGTGATTAAAAGCAATATAAATAATCACAGATAATCAAAACAGTAAATACAATATATAAATTGCATAGAAATAATAATAACAGAGTTAAACATGCTTCAAAATGCTCAAAAAATGATTTAAAATCTGAATTCCCGAGGCTCTTTTCAGCTGGAGTATGAACTTTCGGTGAATTCTACAACTTTCAGGGGGGCTAAACTGCTAAATTTCAATTTTGAGAAATTTTCGCGCAATTTTCAATTTCTAAGGGGGTTATTCTACAAGAATTTCTTTTCCGAAATATTTCTTCGTAGTTTTCAGAACTCCGAGGGTCCTTTTTTTTTTGCAAAAGTCCGAAATATTTCTTTTTCTCTCAGCCGACCCCTTTTTTTTTCCCGGCCGTGCCCTATTCTTTCTCTGGCCTGGTTTTTCTATTGGGCTGGGCCCATTCAGCCTTGTTAAAGCGCACACAAAGGGAGGGGAGGGGTGGTTCTAGGGTTCCCCGTTATCATTTGTTCTCTAGTGGCGGAGCGGTCGGCCAGGGCGGCGGGCGTGGCGATCGGCGCGCAGGCGGCCGGCGCGGTGTGGGAGTTAGCGGCGGTTTCAGGCGGCCGGGAGGCGGATGCGGAGTCGCGGCGGCCGAACATCGGCGAAGATAGTCGCTGCCATCTCACACCGTCTGGCGCTCAACGACTCCGGTGGCAACGCGGGCGGCCTTCAAGGCGCTACGGCGTGGCCGACCTTCGAGGCACGGCCAGCCTTCGAGGCGCTATGGTGCGGCCGGCCTTCGAGGCGTGGCGCGTGGCTCTAGGCTGGCAGCGGCGCGGCTCCATGGTCGATGCAGCTATGTGGATGGTGGCCATGCGGGGCCGCTGTAGGCTGGCGACGGCGCAGCCGTACGGGGCGTCATCCTTTTTTTTGTGCTTACTATTCATGCAAATTACTGTTCATCCAATGTACAATCTACAGTGCAATCTTCATCAGCTCTTTCATGCAACTCACCGATCGGCTTGGCCGGCGACTTCACGTCGGCTTGCGGTAGATTAGAGTGGATTTGCACCATAGAAAAATTCTAGAAAGCCAAATTTGGAGAATTGAAAGCGATCTACAAATGCGATTCGATCTACGAGAGTCGTGCTATGACAGTTACCTTTTGATCCGAGTAGAGTAGGCCTAGAGGTAGGCCAGAGTCGATCGTGCTGATAACGTGTTGAGAAACCGTCGCTAGCGAGTCCAGTCCGAACGATCACCTCGTCGACAAGCATAGAATCGCTTAGAACAATGCAAGAACGCAAGTACATAATAGTAGATTGAACACAAAGATATAGGGAAACTTCTTATTTCTTTTTATTGCACTTCTCACGATCAGCCTTTTACAATGACTAGCACCCCCTATTTATAGTCTAGAGTTCCTACTAGGGTTTGGATGGGGCACCCACCCATAGGCCAGCTGCTGGGGCAAGCCCATCGTTTTCCAACACAGTGGTCCTGAACTCCAGATCTGATCTCCAATAATGTGGCGGAGATACCTGTCACTGTCTGGGGACAAGGCTCCACGATGTTGGGAGAAAAGGGGCATACTACTAAATACTAGTTAATCGTGTCCATGTCATTTGTTGGACCCAGAATCAAAATAGCTAGATTTTAGACCCACATATGTAGTCCCACGATCAGTAGCTAGCACACACATCTATATCACATTCATACATGAATAAATAAAATAGAGTAGCATGATATAGATGAACAACCAAAATTAAGTTATACATGATCAAGTTTTACAACATACGGGCCGACCGACCAATAGTTCATATAACATAAAGTGTGCAACGAAAATAACAATAAAAGAGAGCTTTTGGTTAAAATGGCACTGTTGCGCTCTGAATAGCAAAAGTAGTAGGAGCACGGGGTGTGCATGTGCACCCATGCTTGGTGCAGGAGTGTGGGCACCCCTTCTCGTACTTGGTGTTGGATTTGGTGCGGGAGCGCGGCGAGTCGAGGCGACGGATGGAGCAGCTCTCCGCGCTGGTGTGCGTGGCCACGTTGGCGAAGGAGAGGGTGATAGGTGGAAGATGACCACCGAAAGGTGGGGCCTGGACCCACTGGTCAACGATAGTGAAGGAAGGCAATAGAGAGAAAGTGCATTCGACAGAAAGACGCTTTCATATGAAGGAAACTGACGAGGATTAAAACCTCTATGTATTATTTTAAATGCATAATAAAAGACCATACGTCTTCATGGTCGTAACCCTAAGACTAACGACCTCCACGGTCGTTAGTATTGAAGGTTACTTAATGGGTACCACTGGCCGGATGAGGCTTTGTGCCTAATCCCGACCGGATAACCGCTCGTAAAATTCTTGAATCTGGTATTTCTTATCGTATGATGAATGGAACACGTGTTATCGTTCCAAACCATGCGATGGTACAACCACGAGACATTGACTATTAACCGCCCTACGGTTAAGCTTTTCTAAACAACGCAAGGAAGTTAGCACATTGCTAATCGCTCTACCGTTCGACCGATCGTAGCGCTTCACCGAGGGCGTCTTCTCCAGAGTAAGCGCCACCTCTTGGAAGTTATTTAAAGGTGAAGCACGAAGGCTAAAAAAAAGCAGAGACAAGAAAGGAGGCGATAGGCGACACACAAAACAAGGCCAAGGCAAAGATACGCCTGAAGCCTAAGCGGTGGAATTAGAAGCTAGATAATCGACCTTAGACTCATATTCTAAGTCGATTGCGGTTAAACATTCCTCCATTCGATGTAATTCAGGGTAGTACTTAGCCACATCTTGTAAATCCAGTTCATATCAATAAAAGCGGCGCCCATTCCATTCGGGATATTCCACGTCATTTTCCTCGTTTATTTTAAGTAAGATCGGCGATTCGATCGTCGACAATTTGGCGCCGTCCGTGGGGAAGAAGGCGTAAGTTTCTGAAGAATTTTTTTTCGCTCAAGAAAATCCTCGCCCAAAAACTCGCAATCGCTCATGCGACTATGCGGAGTTTGGGATGAGAAAAGCGGTTCGATTTGGCGGACTCGCCAACCTCGACATGGAAGGATGTATCACGCCATGGAAGAAAATGGCGAGTCATCCTCCTCATCCTCCTCCGTGGCTCGCACGTCGCCGGCGTTAGCGAGGTCGTCGGATGGATGAAGATCGCCGCCACTACGGTGGCGCAACCAGAGAACCGCCGTTCCGACCCGATTCGAATGCGGAGGATCTCTCAAGCCCGGCCTTTTCGGCCGGCAAAGCAGTGAAGAAGTTTCACCTCATCACCGGAAAACTATATACCATTGATGAAATCATGGTGAAAGATACTCTCCTTCGCCACGGCAATTCCGAGTCAGCGTCACTGATAGCGGTGTCGATAAAACCTCCAGCGGTCGTAGGCCATGTGGGGATGATCACACTCGAGATCGATCGGCGGTTCATCGGATCGGTGAAGACCTCAGAAGTGCTCATCTCCGACCGATCTCCATCGTGGAAAATTTCGCGAATAATCGACAAGCTCTCCATTAATTACGATGGAAGCTCATCGGAAGATGAATCTTTGAAACACGAGGTCAGCGATCGGAGATGAAGATCAAGATGCCTGCGGTCCTACACTCTCTACCACGCCATCACGTGTTGTTAGAGATGATCCGGGCCGTCAAGCACCAACTTCCGGAGGCAGCGGAACTAATCGGCGTCAATCGGTTAACTCGCTTCGCACCGCCCCACCCAGTGGTGACCGAGGACCGAACAAATCCGAAGGTCGGGGAAGGTTGAGACGGTACACCTCGACCAATATGAACCACGAGACCTTCAGATAGCTACTAAAACTTGCGGCGTATTCAAAACATGTTAAATAATTCGATCCTTCTCTAGCAGAGCGCCTAGTTTTGTACAACTCGTAGGTCGGTATCCGAAATTCTCCAACAGACCATGCGTGAGCAGGCGTATCGAGAACAGAGGGGTTCAGAAGTCGACTAGGACTTCGTCCCAGCGCTCCTCCCTCGAGAGGGGACAAGCATGGTCATACCAGAGAGCGATCGATACCAAGACCTCCTCGGCGATTCCGACCAAGGAGTCACGAGGAGAAGGCTATTTCAAGATGATACTCCCCGCTGCGTCGAGAAGAACCACCACTAGGACCTAACGATCTCCGACATCGTTTGAACCAAGTGGTGATGCGTGGACATCATATCAATGTCCACGACCGGATCGCACTACCGGAGTTCGGCGTTCCAATCTTAGGGATCGGTCTCCGGCCGATTACAATCCGGCACCTTCGGAGAAGCGCCATGAATCAATCACAGGTTGTCGAGCCTTCTCTGCTTTGGGCTCCAAGGCGTGCGTTAGCCTCGCCGGTTCCGGAAGCCAACTTGGACAAATTCAATGGAACTCAAAACCCATTGGAATTTCTCTAAATATATACCACCGCTATCGTGGCTGCTTTGGTGGCGATGAGAATGTAATGGCCAACTATTTACCCACCGTGCTCGAAGGGTCCGCTTGGTCGTGGTTGTTAAACTTACGGTCGGATCCATATATACTTAGGAACAACTCTGTGATCTTCGATTGCCAACTTCGAGTGCGTCTGACCATACAGGAAGGAGGACGATCTCCACGAGAATCGGCGAGGATCGATGAGACTTTTCGTCAATATATCAAGAGGTTCGGCCAGGTTCGTAACTCTATACCGAAGTCGCAGAGTCCTCTGTTATTGAGCTTTTAAAAGCGAGTCTAAGGAATCGGCGGTTTCACGGAGGACATAGCAATGAATCCTCCAAGAACAACCGTTGAGCTTTTTGATATGGCGGACAAATATGCCATTGCTAGTGAAGCAATCGAGTGGTGTGAAGCCATCGATCGGAAAGACAAGATTCCCTGACCAGTGCGGACAAAGCGGGAGAAAAAGAACAAGAAGTCTCTCAAGAAGAAAAAGAACCGCAGACCGACGACAAAGAAGTCCTCATTGTTCGAGACAAGATCGGGAAGGGCAAGAAGGACTATGCCGGTCGAAGCAAAGCAAAAGTTCCGACAGAAGGATTCAGACGAATAAGAAGTGGTGTCCACTTCACGGTGACGAGGCATGATCTGCGCTTTGTCGTGTCTGGCGAAGAAAGCGGAGGATTATTATGCGGGTAAGGACCATTTCGAAAGAATGGGAACATGGAGAAAGCGAGCTCCAAAAGGACAAGGATGGCGGCGAGGAGATGGAGTACGGGATCCCCAACACACGATCAACATGATTTTTGGAGGATCTTCTTCATACGAGTCGAGCGTCATCGAAGGCCATGGGCGGGAGGTCAACCTCGTCGAATCTCCAAGCGTAATCAAGCACTTTCGAAGTGGTCGGACACATAATTTCCTTGAGAAAACGATCGCACCATCCCATCGGCTCGAGGGTAGGTTCCCCATCGTCGTTGAACCAACTATTAATAATTGTCGGGTTAATCGGGTCTTAGTGGATGGGGTAGTTCCTTGAATATATTATTTGTAGGAGCTCTAGAAGAAATCAGTCCCCATGTCAAAGGTGAAACACATGAAATATGCTTTTCATGGCATAGTTAGGGTTCTACCGCTAAACCGATAGGACAAGTTTCCTTACGGTGGCGTTTGGAAAACGACAATTTCGAGCAGAGAAGATCCCGTTTGATGTAGTGAACTTGAATCCGCGATACAGCGGAATCCTCGATCGACCGGATTAGCAAAATTCTTGATAGCCACGCATTACGGTTATCAAAGTTTGAAAATGCCGGGGCCGAAGGGAGTCATCACAATTCGAGGAGATCAGAAAATGGCTTACGTATGCGATCGGAAATCCTTTGCACTGGTTGATGAACTTCCGACCAGAGAGGTTAATCCATCTCCCATGCAGGTCAAGCACTCGAAGCCAAAGATGACGCCCAAACCATCCGACCAGACCAAGGAGGTACTACTCGACAAAAGCGCTTCTCCGGACAGCGTCAAGTCGTCACATGGGTCAGGACAACCAGATCAACCGCGCAAGATTACGGTTGGGGCAAGACTCGACCCTAAATAGGAAGAGTCGCTCGTCTCCTTCCTCCGAGCAAATCAAGGCGTGTTTGCTTGGCAGCGTCCGATATGCTTGAGTCCCCGAGGTGATCGAGCACGTGCTTGCTCTCGGCCTAATAAAAACCGATCAGCGAAACTTCGACGTTTTGCACCCGATCGGAAGGAAGCAATCGATCGGAGATTGACAAGCTTCTCGAGGCGAGGATTTATTCGTGAAGTCGACCACCCCAAGTGGCTTGCTAATCTGTAATGGTTAGGAAAAATAATGGGAAATGGCGAATGTGTATCGACTTTTGAGATCTTAATAAAGCTTGTCCGAAGGATGACTTTTCCCTTCCCCGCATTGATCAACTAGTAGACTCTACTTACGGGTGCGAGTTACTAAGTTTTTAGATCGTATTCGTGGTACCACCAGTTAGTATGTGTAAAGAAGATGAGGAGAAAACTTCCTTCATCACCCCATATGGTACTTCTTGTTATATTAAGATGCCATTTGGTCTCAAAAATCTTGGTGCAACTTTTCAAAGGTTGATGCAAAAACTTTTAGTCCACAAATCGGTTCGGAATCTAGAAGCTTATGTTGTGATCTGGTCGTAAAGACCTGTATTTGGCGACCACATTCTCGACTTACAAGAAACTTTTAATAACTTGAGAAGACATAACCTCAAGTTAAATCCAGGAAAAGTGTGTGTTGGAGTTTCATTTGGAAAAGCGCTCGGTTTCCTAGTTTCGCTAGAGGTATTGAAGCAAATCCGGCCAAAATTGTGGCCATCGACCAGATGCGCCCTCCGACCACGAAGAAGGAAGTCCAAAAACTAACCGGCTGTATGGCAGCGTTAAGTCATTTCATAGCAAGGTTAGGGGAAAAAGGATTACCTTTCTTTAAACTTCTTCGGAAACATGGGAGTTTTGAGTGGACTAAAGAGGCAAACGATGCCTTTGAGGAACTTAAAAGTACCTTACAAGTACCCGGTTTTAGTTTCTCCGAGACCGGAGAAACATTGCTAATTTACGTGGCGGCAACAGAACACAGACGATTAGCGGTGTCTTGGTTGTAGAAAGGATAATATCCAACGACCGGTCTATTACGTGGCGAAGTCTTACATGGACCAAAGGAAAGATACCCACAGTACAAAAGTTGCTCTATGGCCTCCTTATGTCTTCAAGGAAGCTAAGGCACTACTTTCGAGCCCACAAAGTGGTCGTACCTACCGGATATCCCTTGGTCAAGTCCTTGAAACGAGGAATCATCGGGACGAATAGCCAAATGGGCGGTCGAGCTAGGGCGTTCGATCTCCATTTCATTTCACTTAACAAACAATAAAGTCGAGCAATAGCGTAATTCATTGCGAATGGACAAACCCTGAACCCACCCAAGGACCCGAGTACGAACACCACGACAGTGGACAATGTATTCGACGGTTCCTTGATGTTACAAGGATCGAATTTGGAGTGGTCTTGATATCCCTCTTGGCGAACACATCAAGTCGCCATCCGGTTAAATTTTCCCGCCACCAATAATGTGGCGAGAATATGAAGGTTTCTTGGCGGGACTCGAGCGGCTCGTTAAGCTCGGGATTCGCATGATTACTAGTGAAAGGCGATTCTCAACTAGTAGCGAATCAAGTGGGGAAAAAGTATCAATGCTCTAGTACCAAGATGTCATCTTATCTGGCGGAATACGAAAACTCGAAAAGCACTTCTTGGTTTTCGGATCCAACATATTCCTAGAAAGGAAAACTTTCTGGCGAACCGGTTAGCACGGATGGCCTCCACGAGGTCGACCGTCCCGCCAAGAGTTTTTCTCGAGCAACTCAATTCACCCTCGGTAGTTGAGCCTTCCGAGAACATACATGATTCTTTGCAAGTTGAACAAACTAATCAAGGAACATGGATGCTCCACGTGTCGTTGACGGTTGGCGCTATCACGATCAAGGTAGAGGCGGATGACATCGATCTACAATTATCTTGACATGACACAATTCGAGAAGATGATGTAGAGGCTAATCGTATAGCACGAAAAGCCAAATCATACACTCTAATCGAAAGTACCTTGTATAAACGAGGATCTCATGGAGTGTTGATGAGATGCATATATCAAACGGATGGCATTAGATTGCTAACCGAAATCCATGAAGGTGTCGTGGAGCACACCATTCCTCTGAGAACCACGGTTGGTAAAGCCTTAAGGCAAGGCTATTCTTGCCAAGCGCCCTTCATGATGCAAAAGAGCTTGTGATGAAGTGTGTACAATGTCGGTTTCATAGCCGACAAGTACACCGGCCGGACAAGCCTTACAAACAATTCCTCTTTCTTGGCCTTTTGCAACCTAGGGATTTGGATATTCAGGACCTTTCCTAAGAGCACCGGGGCTTCAATTCCTTTTCGTCATGATTGACACGTTTACAAAATGGATTGAAGCCGAGCGATCGTTAAAATAACAACCGAGGCCGCTAAGAGATTTCTCTGAAAAATGTGATCACGCGATTTGGTGTACCCAATCGTATCATCACGAGACAATGGTTGCCGATTCTCCGGCGGTCAATTCCAGAAGTGCGATGAACTTGGTGTCAAAGTTCATTTTTACATTGCACATCCGCAGAAGCAGCGGAGCGATTGAGCGAGCTAATGGTATCCTTATGCGAGGATCAAGCGCCGAGTATTGACCGATTAATCAAGCGGTCGGCGCTTGGGTTATAGAACTTCCCTACGTGTTATGGGCGTTCGAACCCACGACCGATCGTGCGACCGGTGAAACTCCATTCTTTTTGGTTTATGGTCTTTGAAGCTATGCTTCCTCGTAACTCAAAATTGGCTCTGCTTTCGAATCGATCGTTTTGACGAAAATGATCGAGAATGAGCGACGACTTCGGCAGCGTCGATTTCCTTGAAAACAGCGAAACCAAGCCCTTATACGATCGGCGGTCTACCAACAAGCCATGCGAAGGTACCATAGTCGTAAAGGTGCGACCTCGCTGACCTTCTTTGTCAGAGGTGATCTGGTTCTCGAGAAAAATTGAGCCAAACAAATCGCAATAAACTTTCTCCTAAATGGGAAGGTCCTTACACTCGTGGTCAAGTAACCCGATCAGTTCCGTCTGTTGGCTATGTCGATGGGCAAATTTTGTCAAATTCTTGGAACATCGATCAATTGCGTGAGTTCTATGTTTAATTTTCATTCTTTCATTTCTTTCAATTTCAATTTCATTAAATTCATTAATTAATTAAGAAGTGCAACCTTGCTTATATATATACACCTACATTACGGTCATTTATTATTGTTAGTGCAGTGGAGAAGACATTTTTCTCTCCGATATCCTTTTAAGGATCTCTCGATACTCTATGGTCCTAGTCGTGAGCATTTTTTTTCAAATGATTCCCACGCGACTACACTTTTTTTTTTAAGAAAATAAGTAATCGAGCACCACACAACTACCTATCTCATGAATGATATGCTTACGATTTTGAAGATTATGCTTCATTATTTCACGATTCGGTCTATTCTTGTCAGCTCATTGGTGGGACACGGAAAGCCTCCTAGTCGAAGTCTCTCCTTTTTCGCGACGTGGTCACCTTGCTGGAAGGAGCTTCCTAGCGACGATTCTTTTCTTACGATCCTCGCTACCAGTCGGATACAGAATTTGAACACGTTTCAAGAAATGTGTCGTATGCCTTCAGGTCTTAGCATTAGTTCCGACCAGATTATGGGACAATAGATATAAACAAAGTTCACTTATAATTTGTTGCATACATATTTGCATTTCTTTTTATGTCAAGTTTGACAAAGTCTTTTTTCCGACCATATATAGTGTTTTTGATTGGTATTTCCATTATGACAAACAAAGATCTATAACTAGTCGAAATCATCTGTAGTCTGACCACATTTGATTTCCTAATATCGCAACGATCGATTTTGTCTTACATGTCCAAACATACCTTCAAAAACTCACATACATGGTTATGACCTCTTTTATTCTCTTTCTTGGCTCTTTGCCGCTTGTACAAGAACGTTCTTCTACTATCAAGCGATCGGGGCTAGGAAATATCTGAGAATTTTAAAAAGTCAAACAGGATAAACAAAAGCTTTGTCAATGAAATAAAAGGTAAGTTTTCATAGATATTCAAATATTTTTACACTTGCAGGAACCTACTCTAAGAAATATTCCCAAACCTAACTCTTGTTTGTCGGAGATTAGACCTCCATCTCCTCTACAACTATATCTCCGAGTGGCCCGAGTTCTTCCATGAACTTGGTCGCCTCCTCAGTGGGCGATTGAAGTCATCTTTAACAGCTTGGAGATCTATAGAGGTCGGAAGCTTTCAGTTTTGCCAAAGCAAAACTAACTCCACTTGCAACGCTGTTTTTAGGGCACAGGCATAATTCGTCCGAGTAGTTTTGAGCGTAACTTTAAGGTCCTCTAGAAGTTGACCCAAATAGTTCATTTTCTCTATTGGATCTCCTAAGGAAGGCAAAGCTTGATCCTCGATCCCATATCAAAGATCATCTTGTTCAAAGCATGAATCTTTTCATCAATATTTTGAGCAAGAGCCGCCTCCTTATCTGCTCAAATTTGAGTTTTCTTTACTCGTTTCGGCATTTGCGTTTGCTCTGCAAAAACAAATCGCTTAATGAACACAAGCATAAGTGAAGGAAAAATCAAGCTTACGACATATTACCTTCATTTGTTTTGCTAAGTGTTTCATATTTGGTCGTTGCTTGACGATCAAGCGGTCTTTAGTGAACTTGCTTGACAAATGAGTGATCTTTAGCTTTTATTTCTTCTTCAAGAAGAGCTGTCTTGGCTTTCACCACAACCTCCTCTTTTATTTTCTCCGGATCTATCGAATACGATAAGGAGAATAATTGTAGAGGAGCAAAGTATTGAAGAAGAAACAAAAGTTCAAAAGGAAAAGTTCTTACTTTCCAACTCGAGTGCTTTTGCTCTAAGTTCTTAACTCATTTGGGTGGATCCTCCGATCACAAACAAAGTTCTCGACCAAATGCTACACAATTAGCATTCTCTTTCTTAAGTTCCTTATAAACTTTGTAAAAAGAGTTATGTAAGCTGGTCGTAGAATACTTATTCAATTGCCCGGTCATTATAACCGGCAAAAATCAAATCGAGGTGCATCTTGAGTTGAGTATCCGATACTTTCTGCCACGCCTCATCAAGCTCCTTATCCTCGATAAATCGGGGATGAAAAGGGAACTTGTTAGGTTGGGAAGGGTTATCAACAGTGATCGGAACCTGTTGAGACCTCTCAGAGGCATCTACCTCCACGAAGGGGTTTCAATCACCAAAGAATCCAACTCAACCGTTGCCCTTGTCACCGCTCGGGGCTTCTTCGACCACTATTTCCTCGGGAACTTTGTCCCGAGAAGTGCTCTGATGGGGAACTTCCACAGTGCGAGTCCTCGGGAAGAACACAGTCTGAAAGCGACCGGAACACCGAAGACCTATGCAAACCGAAGATGGGAAGTTCAAAGTATCAAATCATCAAGGAATTATTAGAGGTACATACTTATCGACCACTTTCATTTGTACATACCTTGTTAATCTCCGGATTTGACTCAAACGCAGCAAGAGAGAAATCTGTGCGCTAGCCTTCCTTTTCTTCTCCTCCAATTTCTTTGGTTACGGACCCGGCAAGGTTTGTTGGAACCTCACATCCTCCAACAAGATGTCGGAAGCTATGTCCTCGACCGGTTCATCAAGGACCGCATTCGACTATACGGTGGAGGAGTGGTTTCATCAATCTCCGGATCGCTTGTTTCATTAACAACCGTAAGGTCGTGCACGACCACTCTGGAGTCTCTGACCTCAGATTACATTCTGGGCCCTCGAGCTTATCCACCTAAATCAAAGAACAAATTTGATTGGGTGAGAAATCCTTTATCTAAAAAAATTCGTACATATATGATTCGAAATGTTCTATTACCTCGAGGATTCATCTCCTTCAAGTGCCTCGAGGCACGACTCGGCCGAACTAAGGTGGGGCGTTGATCCTCACCAGATTGTATGATTCATAATCCGACCGATTTGCAAAAGTAGAACACGATTGGAAATCTGGTGGAATATATGTATACACATGGTAAAAGGAATTTTTGATTAAATTACCTTAAGCCTTGCAGTCTCCCTTCAATAGGAGTTCTGGCTAAGATCTTGGGGCATTGACCTTTTCTCCGAGCTCCCCTTACAGATCATCTTGACTCGTTCTCTAATTTCCCCGGGAAAGAGCTTTAATGAAGGAAGAATAGACAGATTTTAAGGTAATACATTAATCAAATCAAAATACCGATCGAATTTATCTCAAAGACTTACCACCTTCCGAGGTAGCTTCATCACGATCAAGGCACCAGCGCAGGAATGAGTCAGGAGCTTCAATGGGCTAATCGGCGAAAGGTGAAATCCTTCACCACATGCCACGAAGACGGGCCTCGACAAGCAAGTCATAGATGGCATCCGCCCATCTTTTGACTATCCTGTCTTCTTTACGGTCTCCTTCCATTTGGGGTTTTCACTTGCTCTAGTTCCGCCAAGTAGAGGCCATCGTCTTCGAACCGTCATATAAAACCAATTACTTTTTCCATGAGCGACCACGAAGATTTCGCGTACATGAGGATGTACTCATCGGCCTTCCGTCATGAAGGCGCAATGTGCATTCCCCAGAGCCGCTTCAGATTTTGCATGATTTTCCCATCACCATGCGGTAGAAATAACTAAAGAGCTTCAAGTTCGGTTGTATTCGGTATGCCTCGCACAAATATCGAAAATCTGATATTTGCAATCGAATTTGGGGCCAAATTCACTAATTCCACCCGTAATGTTCAAGAACGCGGAGGAGGAATTTGTGTACCGTAATCTCGGCCCACATTCGATGTAGGCGAGAAAACAGGATTTCCTCATCTTCACGGCTCGGAAAATGCTCTCCGATCGCGGTCTCCAATTAATCGATTTCTATCTGGGAGCATTCCCATCTTCGCCAAAGCCTCAAGCTTTTTCTTGCCCAATTCAAGGCAACCACCGTAATTTACTCAGACATGGCGAAAATCCTCAAGGATGAGTAGTGGAAGTTGAAGACTTTGTGGTCGGAAGAACAGAAAAGGCTCTGGAGGATTTCTTGGCGAAGCTAAAGGGATCGAAGGGATTTTGGAAGCATAAAAATTCTAAGAGCCCAATGAGAGAAGATTTTATAAACTTCCGATACTTTGAAGGATTCCCTAAAAGTCCAACCGACAAAAAGCTTCTTTTTGTTCAAGCGACAGAGGAACTTTTCGTTTCCCAAGGCAAGTTCTCAACTTTAAAGTGAACACAGACCACCGTATACCACGACATTAAATGGGAATTACGCCGATCGATTTCATCGGAAAAAGGTATATGCACGACCAGTTCATTTAAAGTTAGGGGCTAGGTAGCGAGGATTAAAACCTCTATGTATTATTTTAAATGCATAATAAAAGACCATACGTCTTCATGGTCGTAACCCTAAGACTAACGACCTCCACGGTCGTTAGTATTGAAGGTTACTTAATGGGTACCACTGGTGGGATGAGGCTTTGTGCCTAATCCCGACCGGATAACCGCTCGTAAAATTCTTGAATCGGTATTTCTTATCGTATGATGAATGGAACACGTGTTATCGTTCCAAACCATGCGATGGTACAACCCTGAGACATTCACTATTAACCGCCCTACGGTTAAGCTTTTCTAAGCAACGCAAGGAAGTTAGCACATTGCTAATTGCTCTACCGTTCGACCAATCGTGCGCTTCACCGAGGGCGTCTTCTCCAGAGTAATGCGCCACCTCTTGGAAGTTATTTAAAGGTGAAGCACGAAGATCTAAAAAACGAGAGACAAGAAGGGAGGCGATAGGCGACACACAAAAACAAGGCCAAGGCAAAGATCGCCTGAAGCCTAAGCGGTGGAATTAGAAGCTAGATAATCACCTTAGACTCATATTCTAAGTCGATTGCGGTTAACATTCCTCCATTCGGTGTAATTGAGGTAGTACTTAGCCACATCTTGTAAATCCAGTTCATATCAATAAAGAGCGACCCCCATTCCATTCCGGGATATTCCACGTCATTTTCCTCGTTTATTTTCGTAAGATCGGCGATTCGATCGTCGACAGAAACAGAATTCGGAGAGGAGGAAGGCGGCTTCAGCTAGAGTCGGTGCGAGCTTCAGAAACGGGCTGAAAGTGATGATGGACTAGGCTGAGTCTATTGATACAGAAAAAGAAGGAAAACCAAATTTTAATTCTTTTCCCAATTGATTTATTCAGAAAACGAGTTTCAATATTTAAACCTAGCAAACCAAATCCAAAAATTATGAAATATTTGGAGAGGTTCTTGGTACCAACTAGTATTTAGTAAAATTATTTTCAGGATTTTACCAGCTTTTGATTTTTCCCTAAAATTCATTGGTTGCTGCTTTTATTAGAGAAAGGTTTTTAATAATAGCGAAGAAAACAGAGGAAAACTAAAAAAAATACATGATTTAATATTTTAAACATAAATAACAGAGAATGCAATTTTTTGGGCTGTTAAACCACTCTTCGTGTGCGTGCGGTAATTGCCTTTCATCCTAGAATTATTTTAATTTTGTTTCTTTTGTGATTGTTATATATATGTTACTTGCGGGTAATTGATTTGTACTCTATGCAGCATTCTAATGCAAGCAACGCATATCAGATCAAAATGCACACGCAGCGGTCAAACACATCGATCGGAGAGAAGGTTGCTGCAATTTATCGGCCATGGATTGTTTGACGGGAGGCAAGATTATGAACAACGTTACAGGAAGGAAATGAAGAACTCCGGTGCTCAGAATAACTAAGCAGATGCAAATCAATTAGCCCATGCGACTGCAAATCTGGTCAGCTACTCAAGAGCGCCCTATCCTTCCCTTCCTGGTCCTGCGCCGCGGCCGCGCCGGCGCGTGGTCCCGCGCCAACTCCGCCCCGGCCACCGGCCTCCGGGTGGATGAGCAGTTTGAACCTCCCGTCCTCCTTGCACGGCTGCAGCAGCTCCTGCGACGGCAGGCGCATCTCCCGCAACACGAGCCGGCCGGCCTCCCGGTGCGCCCGGAGGATCAGCCACGGCCGCCCGCCCTTGCCAATCACCGATATCGGCGGCGGGAACGCCCGCCCGCTCCTCGTCCGCCTCAGCGTCGTCACGTCTTGGTCGACGTCGCCGTCGTCTCCGAGGAGGTGCTGCCTCTTGCACGGCGGGGCCCGGCAGTCGACCGCGGCGACGTCGTCCATGGCGACGTCGTCGGGGTCGAAGCTCTCGGCCCCGAGCGCCTCGGTGAGGAGGTCGATGCGGCCAGGGGAGGGGAGGAGCGGTGGCGGGGACCTTAATGGTGGTGCGGGTCGCGGCCGGGGGCTGGTCTCGGTGGGGGCTAAGTAGGGCGGGAGGTGGAGCGTTGGGGGCGCCATGGGGAGGAGGGACGGATGGACGGGCGTGCGTCGCTCGCGCGCGCGCGGGTGGTGGCTGTACGTGGTGCGTGGCAGCAGCCGTGCGCACTGGCTATATATATCTGTGTGTGATCACGAGAGTAGTGAGGAGAGTGGCGCCGAGCCGCCGAGAGCGAGTCCGTGGGGGTGTGATGGTGCGCGGCGTTTGCGCTCGAGCGGGCGCATGCATGACATGAAATGAGAACGGCAAGGCCTACTTGACCAAGAAACCAGGTAGTTTAGTTGGCCTCTGGCCATCTTCAGAAAGTCTTTGCTGGATAATCTGATCCACTTACCAACAGCACTACGTACATATCAGGTCCGAACTTCCTTTGATGTGCTCCACGCTACAAAATGATGGATATCCCTCGCGCCCACTCGCTCACAGAACGACCAGCATCAGCGCTGACACCGCCGCGGCACGGCCAAGAACGGCGGCCTGGCAGCTGGTCGCATCAGCCGAGGCCGCGCTCACCGGCGCCGGCGCAGGAGCCGGTTCTTGGCGTAGCAGCAGGCCTATAACCCCATCGCCGGCGTAATGGAGGTAAGAAGAGAGCGCGGGGCGCGGAGTCGCGGACGGTCCAGGTCCGCCGGCTCGGAGACAGAACACGGCGGCCGCGGCAACAACCACGCTCAGAAACAGCAGCGCCTTGGTGCTGGTCGAGGACGCCATTACATACGTGCAGATGTGCAATGCTTGACGAGTTTCGAGGTTGGATACTTGGATAGGATAGTACGCGCACGGTTTTATAGCGGCGCACGGTGATTTATTTTCTTCAGCAACAGACAAGAGGGAAACGAATCGGAACAGCCAAGTTGTCGTGACGCATCATGAGAGGTGGTGATTAACTGGCTCGTTTGAGATGGAAGGTTATCAGTGGGCGCCCCTATGAATCTTTTGAGATGGCAAGGTGAAAGCGTCTCAACTCTCGAGTAACGTGCGTACTGCAGTAGTCACCGCTCACTAGTGAGATCTTCCTCTGATTGGCCGGGCCGGAGTCATGCAGTAGAAACCTACCGAATCGAGTTTAATTTGTTCTATCGCAGAGGTTCTTTTCTCGTCAGTAAAATCTTCCATGATTGGGCCATTTTGTACACGGCATTGCATACGTGCAGTACGTAGGAGTAAGATGGGCCAGGTCATCTAACTCAACGTGTCGTAACAACGAAGTCCTTGGGCTTAGAGTTTGTTAGCTGGGCCGAATTTCCATATTGGGTGCAGGGTGCAGCACAATTCTGCAGTATATTCTATAGTTCTTGTCACCAGTCAGCCCAAGCGGAGACCTCAATTAATCTCGCAAAAGAGAAGCATCAGGATTCAAAAGGCCATTTGCCATTTAAACATCTTCTCCTCTGCATAATTCGTGAATGCCTAGGTGTTTGGCAAAGAAAATCTGGATTCGACAGAATACGACGAGAGCGTGCGTGCGTAGTAGGAGGCAGTCGAAAACGAATGGGCAAGGATCGAAATTTGAAACGTATAATGGAGAGCACGTAGGAGTAAAAGACAGCGAACAATGGGTCATTTTTTTTGGCGAGGGAAACAATGGGTAAGTTGACGCGCGGTGAGCTTCGAAAGCTTCCCTGTTATTGACTCTGTTTTTGGCGGCCTACTTTAGCCCGCTGCCTAATCATTTCGGGCTAGAATCATTGAATTAGGGTATCTCTAATACTGTATTTTTATTATCGTTTCTTAGCTATGTCACATCAACAAAATACTACGTGAAGAAGAGAGAAATGAGAGAGCAAAAGATTGTCTTTTTCTGATGAGATTGTCGTGTACGCGAAAAAAGACATACTACATTAATCTACTCTAGTTGACATATAAACCAGTTTCAAAAGAAAAATATAAAATATAAATATTTTGATGCCCTCAGTAACCTTCTACGAGTAACCGATCAAGACCTTGATGAAGACTCCTCTAAGAAAGGTCTTTACGATGGAACACGCGAAACACAAAGCCTTTGGTATGAGACCATGTTAATTTTGAAAAAAAATGTTTGTCGCGTTGTAAACGTTTCAGCTCTTTCTACCGGTCAGAGTTTTTTTTGTTTGCTTGTTTGATTGATTGATTTGCTTTTGGGATCTTGGGCCTGGCTAATGCACATGGAGACATACTTCACCAACAAAAGAAAGTGAAATTTACGCTTAATAAAAGAATCAATATGAACTAGACTAACTTCCATACTATCGTCTTTCAACGAACTTTTCTTATTATTAATTAACCTTTTTTAATTTTTATTTTAAAGTTAACCTCCGGTAAACTTTATTTCCAATTCTGACCCCTTTGGTCAAGCCACCACCCGTGGCGTGACAAAACAACACTGTCACGTTATAGGATAAGTCCGCTAAATAGCATTTTTAGTCACGCCATTGGTCATGGCATGATCAAATAATGTTGTCACGCCGAGCTTCCCCTACATACGGGTTAGTGTGATAGCGTTGTTTTGTCACGCCATGGGTAGTGACGCCACGGGTGGTGGTGTGACCAAAGGGGTCAAAATTGGAAATAAAGTTTGTCGAGAGTTAACCTTAAAATAAAAATTTTAAAAAGGGTTAATTAAAAAAAATTCTCTTACAGCTATGTAAGAATATGTGCATGGGGTAAACTCCTTTTACGAAGCATAGCAGTCTTGAAGCTGTAGCTGTGTAAACAGAGCAAAGCGACTTGGTAAAGAAAATAGCAAAATGGAAATCCAACAAACACAAGGGAAAGCAAGCGGTAGCTAGAAAATAAGAATGAGGAGAAGCGAGCGCTGCCTACAAAGTAAGCCATGTACCTGCTTTTACAGGATCGAAGGCACGACCCTATGTAATGTCACTAAGGTATTCGTTGAGCTTCATGTTGTAAACTCTAACAACGATATCACCTCTATTAGTATATTTCTATCCTGGTTCAAATAATAGGGCCTCGGCTACTTCAGGCCATTTAGGATTGTATGTGAAAGTTGTAAAGAGATCAAGAGGTCCATGAATCGACAGATCGCTATAGCATCTTGGTAATTTTGCTGCATATATCAACGACCGCCGGTAAAACTTGAGGGTAGCACTTTTTTCCCCAATACTATTGCCATCTAGGCAGCCTGCACTAACATCGTCTGTGATACCTTGGAAATGCTCGGCTCTAAACTGAGCTTGATTCCTGATAAGGAAGTTGAGTCTACACACATCGATACATGCGCGGGCATCGAACTTAATTTGCACGGATAACAGCGCACAACACAAGTATGGATTGTGCTCACCTTTTCTGTAATGGCAGCAACAACAATAGTAATCTTGCATGGTCATTTTTTCTGGCTATTTGAACTAAGTAGACCCACGTTACTATAGGGAATATTGAGTTGGAATCCACGGTCACCATACGGGAACAAAAGAGAGTACTGTAGTGACATGAAAGCAGGGTGCAAAGAAAAAAAATCTGACACAACCCGCATGCCCTATCATGCACAACTATATCACGTGATGGGGCCTATATCGAGAAGTCACCAACCAGCAGATCAGCAAGCTCGTTAACCGATAGTAAACTGAATTGAGGGCTATCACCGTCGCTGGGAGCAATGATGCGTATAGCTATGCGCTCATCTTCATGGCCTATCAGACGATCTCTTGCAATTCTAAACTGTCTAACTAAAGGATTATATTCATCAAGTATATCTATAAGGCCATCAACTATATCAGGGTGTAGTTCCCCATGAGGGCCATCATTTGGATCTAAAGCACATATCCTATTAGCGACCTCATTATCGGTATCATAGATATAGAGCTCGACAAACTTGGGAGGGCTACCTGGGCTCAGCAGCAAAGACCCTATACGATGGTGTATCTGGCCATTAATCTTGAAGATAGGAGGGCCACGGCCTACACTACACGATCGATCTATTGTCGCTCCCATTGAAGTGAGCGCAAAGAAACAATTATACTGACGGATCTTTCGTACAAACGTTTTCGATCGATGATCACCATCAAATCTCAATAATGAAGCTAAAATTCCGACGGCTTTATGAAAGGCGGAATCCTAACTTTACTGGGCTTGCAACAAAGGTTATAAACTATGCACATTTGCGTACCAGATGACTGGGCTCTAATCCTTTCCTGAAACCAAAAGATAGCTTGGCAACTGCTGCACTCATAATCCAACAGACCATAATAAGACCTCTGTGGGTACGAAGTTACAAAGGAGTAACAACAGAAACAAATAGAAGTAAGGACACAACAAATGTTGCAGTTAAGTACAACCTATTAGGCAAAATCCTAGTATGTAACACACCTTTCAGTGCCTCAATATATTCTGGCAGGAAGTTCGAGCAGCTAGTATGCCAAGATATGCCAGTAGCACGGGCTAAAAGAAATGGAAAGAAGCACAGACAGGGAAAGAATGGACAAACATGGAGAATAAATCAACACAGAGCAACAATAAACCAAGGCGGACACAGAAACGTGTAGGAAGAACAACCGGCAATAAGCACGCAAAAGGTGAGATGACAAAGTAAGCAGGAGACAGTCACCTAGCTAGCGAAAACGACAATGGCAAAGTATAACCCTACGTTTCGCATGATTCCTCGCAGCATGAACAGGACTTAGAACAGGGAAGTAACCATCTCCTGCGAATGCTAAGACAAGCACACGATAGGCTCGTATAAAAAAGGAATGAACGAAGAAGATAAGAATGATGATCTAAAACCACATATTCTTTCTCTTGCACGAAAGCATGAAAGTATCTTTCCGCGCAACATCACCTTAATCACCGGCTGCGAACGGGCACATGCTGTACCGGCAAAATCAGAACACAAAATAGCAGTCAAAAAGCAATCTCAACAAAAATTGTAGCACAAAAGGCGCAAGAAAAGTGGAAGGCTGTGACGTGACACGCAAACAAGAAAGGAGAAGGGCAAACGAATCAGAAAAAGGGCACAAAGCAGCAAAAGAAAGGGATCAATTTCGCACGAAGCAAGGATCAATAACCAACATGCCCTACAACGACCAGGAATGCAACGTCCTACAGGACCAAGCTGGTGTGTTTCGACAGCAGGAAGCCAGTGTACATCTCCAACATAGGATACAACAAAAAGAAAGAAGATATTCACATAACTAAGCCCACGTTAATTAGAGCGACACCGAACACACGCTACATTGGGCGGCTCTCATAGGCGCAATAAAATAACGTATATTCAGCGACGGCAAAGGCGCATGGGAATAGAGCAAGCAGAAAGCACACACCTTACGAAGACCTCAAGCAAGGCCAGGCCGGTGAAAGGAAACCAACTGTAGAGCGAGGGGAAAAAAGGATAAACCAAAATGAAGACGACACAACTCAAAGGATAGGAACGACATACTGATGAACGCAACATAAACCGAACCTAAGCAATCTTTAGCAGGAGGCTACACCAACGATTGGACCCGGAGCGAATCAACAAACGGACAGAAGCGAACGGAAGCACCTGCAAAACAAAGCAACAAAGGCAGTGTCGGTGATATAGAACCGATCTTACGTATGATTATTTGATTCGGGGGGTCTTCTAGATAAGAATCACGCAAAGAATGACACGGGAATTTTATACAGGTTCAGGTCTTCTCCGAAGAGAATAACAATCCTACTCCTGTGTGGCTATATTGAGTATGCTGATTATAATCAAGAGAAAGACTAGGGCTTGTACTCCAAATTGCGCTTCTCTCCTTCTGTCTTCTGACTTCAACCTTATATAACGTATGAAGAGGTGGCAGTTCCTCCGACGAAGAGGCGTCCCAACGTTCCAATTGATGAACCGCTTGATGGAAGTTGCTGCCAGGGACGTGGCACCCCCCACGTTACTAGGCAGTTGTTGTCAAAGACAGAAGTAATTTATGCGGTTACTCACATAGAGTAACAGCGTATAGTAAGTACCCCATGTGCTAAACTTGGCGCATAATACTCCCTAACTGATTAGGCCCACAAGTCAGCAAGCCCTATCAATTATAGGGTTGTCGAAGCCAACCAAGTCGTAGAAGATCTTACGACTGCTCGATAGTCGTAGAAAGGCTTACGACTATACCATGGTCATAAGAAGACTCATGACCATAGGGTGGTTTATGACCAGGCAGCTTGACCTCTCCCTTATAAATATTAAGAGGTATACTTAAGACTAATATGGAGATGTTAATATCTATAATAATAATTACAAATAAATAAATAAATGAGGATTATTAGATTCTCATCAGGCGGTAAATATGACCACATAGACAATGTAACTGGTAGAGACCAAGACCGGGGAGAGGAAGAGGGATCGGCAGAGCGCTGACCTCTACAGTGAATACATGTGACATTACATAGCCGACCTACACCTAACGAAAACAGAGGAGTGCGCTGAACGTAGGACGAAGGACCAAAACGTGCAAAGTAAATAGGCAAGGCACCAGATTTCGAAACAGAGTTGCATCAGAAAGGCAAAAGCGCATTACCTCAACCAAAACCCATCACGACGATCGTCATGAGCATGACATAATGAAGCAAAAGCTAACAACAATAGACAGAAGCACACAGGCGCAGTAGGCGGAGAAAGCAAAGATGAAGTAGGAAGACAGATAGCTGGAAGACTAAGTAGCGCAACTCACGAGTACCAATGAAGTCTGTAGCGCACTCCATCGAGGTGAAGCCACTCCGTACCGGAGAGGTGTACATGCGTACCTGGCTGCGAACGATGAAGAGGCACGAAGGCACGACATACATGTTGATCAAGAAGGAGGACAGTAATGCACGGTGACGCACAGAAGGATGGTCCTGATCCAACGCGTGGTCCACCGACAGTGAGACCGATCAGCATGGCCCATCACAACAGAACAGGAGCAAAGTAGCTAAGGGCAAGCACAGCGCCAGCGAAGCAGTCAAGGGCAAGCACAGGAGCGGTAGATCCGATCGAACGGATCAAAAGCAAGGCATCATACACCACTACAAAAAGGCTAATATTGGACGCCTCATCACAGATAGTTGACCAAAACTGTCAATATTAAATACAATCACAGACGATTTTGGTTTAGCGACCGTCTGTGTTACTAGCTGCGCTAAAAACCGTCTGTGAAGAGGTAATATCACAGATGGTTCATGGTGAAAATCGTCTGTGAAGTATCACAGACGGTTCTGAACATGAACCGTCTGTGATATTATGGTCAATATAGACAGTTTTTGTTTGAAACCATCTGTGATACTACTAAATATCACAAACGATTATTGTTAAGAACTGTTTGTGATATTATGATCAACACAGATGTTTTTTGTTTGAAATCGTCTGTGATTCGCAACGCAGGACGGTGAAAATTTTTGGACGCGTGCACAGGAGGCAAAATATTTTGGACGCGTGCGGGTGAGGCGAAATGTTTTGGCGATGTCCTTATATATTATAGCCACCCCTGCCTTGTCTTCCATTAGTCTCTCCCTCTCCCCTCCCCTTTCCACGCCGAGCTCCAACTACCATCGTGAGCTCCGTCGCCTCCGGTTGTGACGCCATAGTTCACTGCACAAGGCACTCTTTTTGTAAGAGTGTCTTGTGCAGTGTCACCGTCGTGACACAATGGTGATGTTGCCGTTGCCTCTTCTTCATTTCTGGTGAAATCTCCCATCTGATCCCCTCCTCTATCCTCCTGGTTGATATCCCCCATCTGATCCTCTTCCCTCTCTTCCTGGCTGATATCCCCCATCTGATCCTCTTCCCTCTCTTCCTGGTTGATATCCCCCATCTGATCCTCTCCCCTCTCTTCCTGGTTGATATCCCCCAAGCTAGTAAGTGATCTGCCTTGTTGCTTTTGGTGGCTCTCAGTGGTGACCATGGTTTTCTTGTGAATGAATAGATCAAGATAAGATTGCAGACATCGACAGCGAGCACCTCGGCATCCCTGACTCCGAGTATCAGACCATCGTCTGCCTCTTCGTATCGGACTCATTTTCGCGCATTGTTCGGTAAAACAGCCATAACTTTTGCATATGAACTCGGATTGCGACATTCTTTGGCTCATTGGAAAGCTCACAAAAAGCTCAACCTAAAAATACATAAGCCAAGGTTAGATTCTATTTATGAGGCCCCGAAAAAGTGAAAACCCCCAAAAAAGGTCGTTTAGGGCCTCAAAACGGCCTCCGAAGTTTCAACACCCGTTTTCACCATTCGTTCACCGTCCAGTTTGAGTTTTCTTTCATTCCAGATAGTGTAATCAACCATATGCAGATACTCGGGTCTAACTGTCCAGTAATTGATTGGTTTGGCTCAGAATTCGAATGTTTTTTGCAACAAAAAAAACTATCACACACGGTTTTTACTAAAAAACCGTCCGTGATAGTCTATTTTCACAGACGGTTCTAAACAAGAACCGTCTGTGATAATCAATTATCACAGACGGTTCTTGTTCAGAACCATATGTGAGTTTTTTTCACAGACGGTTAAAAAACCGTCTGTGATGACCTCATGTCATTACTGACTCATAAAGTCAGACGGTTCAGAAAACCATCTGCGATGACGATTTTGAACCGTCTGTGATTACCTTTTCTGTAGTAGTGATAGGATGCGGAGCAAAGCAGCCGAGGGCACAGCACCGACGTAGCAGCCGAGGGCAACCTCACCGCGTCAGATACAATCGAACAACTCAAAAGTACGCCACCATAGGATGTAGTAGGGCAGAGAGAACCAACAGGTGGTGCCTAGCAACGAAAGGGGGCATAGTAGCGATAGATCGAATCGAACGGCCACAAAGCGCCAACACAGCCCATCACAACAGGACAGGAACAGACCAGTCGACGGCAAGCACAACACCGACGAAGCAACCGAGGGCAAGCATAGATGTAGCAGATCTGATGGAACGGCTCAAAAGCAAGGCACTGTGTTTCGACCACTGGTCTACAGCTTCGATCACTAGTCTACAGCTTTGACCAATGTATTTTGACCATATTATTTCGACCACACTGGTCTATGGATCCGACCATAATTTTTTGATCACTGTGTTTCGACCACTTTATTTCGACCACAGTATTTCGACCACTTTATTTCGACCACTTTATTTTCTGATCACTCTGTTTTGACTACTTTATATCAGCCACACTTGTCTATGGCTTCGACCACTTTGATTGCGTGATTTCTTCACTTTATAAATCCACAAAAATCTAGTAGCAATAATCACATCTTCCAATCCGATAAACTCCTAGATCATGCTAAACTTCACTATATCCCTTTTTGGAACGAAATTTCTCCAACATTACAATCGCGCAATTGCTTTCCCCAAAATTTCTTAACTAAATCCACAACATCTTTCACTTTATTTCTCAAGCATATCTATCAATCGCAATCCTCCAGAATTTCTTTATATAATCCAATGCCTTCATTATAGAGCTTTCCAAACGACTACTTGTAATCCACAAATTCAAATTTAATCCGTCAAATTATTTTATCATCATCTATCCAACAATTATTTTGACCAACTCCAATATCAGTAAGATATCCGCCAATCATATATTCCAATATCCAATAATCATACAACTTTATAATTCGATCGAGACATATCTCTACAATCCCACCAAGATTTCTTTTAAATCCACTTCTCTATTCAATCATATCCAATAAAATCCAATATGACCAACATACCCAATTAATTCCATACTTCTTGATTCAACCTAATCCACCGAAATCAACTTCATGAATTGGTAATCCTATAATCCAATCTTCAACAATCATATTTCTATAATCCAATCAAGATCTACTTCTATAATTCATCCAGGATATATTTCTATGATCCAATCTCCAATAATCCAATATCAACAATAATTTATCTTTATAATACAACCAAGATTTAACCAACTCTACCAAAATTAACATCATGAATCGATATGGAAAAACCAATTCTTTTCGCATTTTACTCTCTACCTTTTCTGCACATGTTTCTCAATTCTAATTTTTCAACCGACATTAAAATCAACTCAAGATTCGATGAAAATCCAATTTCTCCTAATAATCAAATCAGCGCTTCAGATTCCTACATCCTTCATGATCAATCAAAATTTTCCATTACGATCATTTTCTTTCTCCATAATCTATATAATCCACAAATCTCATTTTCTTTAAACCATTCATAATCAAGGCATATCCATCATCATACTCTAGTATTCACAAAAACTTTTTATAACATCGGCAAATCTTAAAATTTTCAATTCCCCAAAATC
This sequence comes from Phyllostachys edulis, assembly GCA_036346405.1. Classification (NCBI taxonomy): domain Eukaryota; kingdom Viridiplantae; phylum Streptophyta; class Magnoliopsida; order Poales; family Poaceae; genus Phyllostachys; species Phyllostachys edulis. The sequence continues at coordinate 42,741,639 of CM070551.1, read as the reverse complement.
AGTCTTATCAATGATTCTCCAAAACTTTCTAGCTTGGCATCCAAACACACCGGTTAATCCCAACAAGAGTAGCTTCCAAGCAACTTGCCTGCTTGAACAATCTTCAACAATTCTTCACAGGTTTCATAGATGAGAGAGAGAAACCAAGATAGGTGAGAGAGAAAAGCACAATAGGCGAGAGAGAAAGCTATAAGGAGAGAAGTCTACCCCCCTTAAGCAAACGTTGCACACAAGATCAGTGGCGAACCTAGGATTATATTTTAGGTATGGCAGAGTCGCAAACGCGAAGATAGCTAAAGGGCATTGTTGATCGATAGCTACTGATTTTGCTTGACTACCTCAGTTTCAGTCAATACAACCTTACAAGGAACTCAGCAAAAGCCACCAATCCCAACAAAAGCAATTTTTACTGTTTCGCTAATTTGCTCCAACAAGAAAACGGATCCATGTCCTTTAGAAGAACTGAGATAATAAACACAGCTCTCATCTCAATAAGGAACTCAACATACACACAAAATCTTTTACCAAATAGTCAAAATCATCAAGTGCACACTAACATAGTAAAAGAACCATGAGCTCTATCACTTCAAAAGCATTCTATTACCCAATCACCATAAAATAATAAAATATAAACACAAGCTACCACACCAATTTGCACCATAATTTCTCTATTAAGCAGCTCCTATCCCCCAACAAAATTCAACTTTGCACCAAACAACCATTACCAAGCAAGGCTCATGATTTCTTGCAAATTTAATCTCTCCTAGGTGTTCAACTACCCATAGACACCAAATTAGTTCACCCTGAACAGCCAGCTCTGAACCCATGTCTCAAGTCAAAAAAGAAAATATGTCATTTTGCATCGTCACACAACAAAGAGGGAAAGAACTGTAGCACCTGCTGCGGCGGCTTGGCGCCCTCGAAGAGCAGCGCGTCGGGGCATCATCAATCGGACAGATATGCTAAGTCTTACCTGTTATGCCCAATTGCCCAATAGGCCCTCCATCTTGGGCAGTTGCCCGGGCTTTGAGCCGCCTCCTCCATGTACATGGGCCATTGGGGATTGGGCCTCGCTCGGACGCTCGGGCTCGGCGCTTCATCGCTCAGCGCCTCAGCACAGTAGGGCACAGGCCAGCAGCAGCAGCCTCTCCAACTCCAGCAGGCAGCAGCCTCCCCAATCCCCATCCCTAAATCCCCACTTCGGCACTTCCCTAATTGAAAAGCATCTAGGCCCCTAAAAATTGTTTTGGTAATTAATGACAATATGTGATTATGGGATTAACAAGTTTATTGAGTATTTACAAGGTTAAGTCCCATTGGTGAATTTGTTAACACAAGGATGCATGCCAAAGGAGAATATGAAGATCCACAAGACTCAAAGACAGTACAAATAGTCTAGGTTCCTCTTCTTCCATTTTGGGTCTTAGGAGTTTAGTTGGAAGATCGGATTATAGGATAAATGCCGTACTATTAAGAGGATCAAAGCTAGTAGTTTGACAAACATGTTCTTGTGGCATATGGATCAATTTAGGAACATGCATGCATTTGAATTTGAAATTTAAATTGATTTGAGTGGTTTTGAACTTGTCCACAAATCGGTCGCATGCTTGTGAAATCGGTTATCTCGGATTGCGGTCGTTCGAAATTTCAGCGGCGGTTCAATAAAACCGATAGCTCTGCAAATATGACTTAAACCCTCTCATAGAAATCGGTCGTATCGTCAGTGCCTCAATGATCGTGCCGTTTTGCGGTCGTTCGATTTTTATGAGCCGTTCAATAAAAAAGAACAAGTGTAAAATCGCTCGAAACTCTTTCGAAATCGGACGTTCGATTTTGGGAGCAGTTGTACCGAACTGCGGTCATTCCGATTCTTGTATGCGGTTCAATATTTCCGAGAACCCTTGCAAATCTTGAGCGATTCGCGAAACCCTACGATCGGTCGTATCGTTCGTTTAATCGACCTGGCGGGAAATCGGACGTCTGCGACCTTGCTCATGATCGTTCATTTGGGAGTTCAACGGCTAGTAAATCTTTTTAGTATCTGCTTTGTAGCCGTTGGCATCGCGTTGACGAGAGGTGATGCGACCGCACCTTTACTCGCTGATCGTTCGATTTTCCCCGAAAGTTGGGGATTCGTCTCCAACGGTCTCTTTTGTTGGTGTGGGCTATAAATACCCCCATTTGCTCTAGACAAGGTTCTTTGGAGTTCTTTGAACATTCATAGAGCCTTGAGAGCTTAGTGCACCCACTCAACACTCAAAACCTCTTGTGCATTCTTTGTGAGTTTGTTGAGATTCACTCAAGTGCATTCATACTCCTAGTTGATCCATTTGCACTTAAGTGCGGTCAAGTGAAGACCGGTGATCTATTACTCTTGGAGTGTTGCCGCACTCCTAGGCGGCTTGGCGGAGAGCACGGTGATCTCTTCAAGAAGATTGTGAAGAGGCCGGTGCAAGCTTGTGAGTGGTTGGTGTTCGCCATCTCCGGAGTGGAGGAAGAACAACCATAGTGATCGAGGAAGGCTTAATTAGTGGAGCCGGCTTGAGGTGTCAAGCTTCCTCAGCGTGGACTAGTGAAGACCGGCAAGTCTTGATACCACGGAAAAACATCTTTGTGTCTTTGTGGTTATTTCTAGTCTTTACATTTCCGCATTTATATTTCTAGCTTGTTTATTGTGATTAAATAGCTTAGCTAGAAGTATAACTTGTTTAGACTAAGATATTAATTGGCTTAAATTGTTAAATTGTTAAAAGTTTAAAACCTCCTATTCACCCCCTCTAGTCGGTTATCCTTGATCCTACAAGTGGTATCGAGCTTGGTCTCTCATTAATCTAGACTTAACCGTCTAAGAGAAAAGGATGGCTAGTGAGGGAATCGCTATAGGAAAGGCTCCTTTCTTTGATGGCTCAAATTATGCTTATTGGAAAATTAAAATGTCAATCTATTTAAAGGCCATGAGTCCGAAAATTTGGAAAATCGTAAATGAGGGTTACGTTATGCCTCTTAATCCACTACTCCCCACGGAGCAAGAGGGCGTAATGGTCATTTAGATGCCCAAGCTATGAATGCTCTATTTGGAGCTTTGAGCGGATGAGTTCAATAGAGTGAGTAACTTGGAGAACGCTCATACTATTTGGACCACTCTCTCGGAAATCCATGAGGGAACATCCACGGTCAAAGAAGCCAAATTGCATAGGCTTCGGATTAAATATGAGACATTCATGATGTTGCCTAATGAAAACATCAATGAGATGTATTCAAGACTCAACAACATTGTGAATGAGCTCAAAGGCCTTGGGACTAACCTTCTTGATGTTGATATTGTGCGCAAGATGCTTAGGGCTCTCCGGATAAATATGAGGCGTTGGTGGCGCTATTTCTCAACTCACCCGAGTTGCCAAGGATGACACCAACGGGCTTTTGGGCAACCTCATCACAAATGAGTTGTTCAAAAGGATAAGGAAGAGCTATTGGAGACATCTTCATCAAAGAAGAAGATCACCGCTTTCAAAGCGAAGCGGAATCAAGTGATGATGAGAAGGAAGAAGATGAATCCGACGAGGAGTATGCACTCCTTGTGAGAAAAATGAAGAGGTTCATGAAGAGACGTCCAAATCGAAGCTACAACTTTGACAAGTACAAGAAGGGGCAATCCTCAAGTGACAAGAACCGTTATAGCAACATTCGATGCTATAATTGCGAAGAAGAAGGGCACATTGCTTCCGTTGCCCCCAAAAGAAGGACGACAAGGACAAGTCATTCAAGAAGAAGGAGTACAATGGCAAGAAGAAGCTTTTCAAGAAGCTTTACAAAGGTGGCAAGCATGAAGCCCACATTGGAGAGTGGGATTCAAATGATGAGTCAAGCGACTCGATTCCGATGAGGAAGAGTTCCCCAAGAAGAAGGGACTAGTCGGCATCTCTATCAAAGAAGCTCCTTCGCTATTCTCTACTCCTACTTGCCTCATGGCAAAAGGAGATAAGGTAAGACCCTTTATTAGTGACGAACCAACTTATGATGAATTAATGGATATGCTTGATGATTTAAATGAATATCTTGGAAAAGAAAAATCAAAATATAAAGTCTTAAATAAAGAATACTTTACTCTAAAAGATTCTTATATGGAGCTTAAGGAAACTCACAACTTGCTTATCCAAGAAAATTCACATAAGTCTTGTTCTAGTATAGGGATTACATGCGATATTATTAATAAAATGCCTAGTATAGAAATTGCTAAGACTAGTGCATCCACTTCATGTGATGACCTACTTGCTATGCCATGTTGCTCTAGTGTTGATTCAAATGTTAACTTAGCAAATGCTTGTGATCCTTTGCTCATTGTTGAAAATCATGAACTAAAAATACAAGTGACCAAGCTAAGCAAGAGCTTGGAAAGATGTTTTAAGGGTAAGGCCACTCTTGACAAGCTCTTAAGCGAGCAAAGATGTTCATTCAACAAGGAAGGTCTTGGGTATGTGCCTAAGAAAGGTAAGAAGTCGATAAATAAGCCTACAAGTTTTGTGAGGCAAAATGGTAGGTATTGCTATAAGTCTTGGAAATAGGACATATGCAACAAAATTGTCCTAAGGGTAAGGTTCCATCTCTTGGTATATATGATTCATGCTATATGCTTAGAAAATCTAAGAATGGTAAAGTAATTGCTCATTTTGTTGGCACTTCAATTATGGGCGCTAAAAAGAATGCTATTTGGGTGCCTAAATCCTTGGTTACTAACCTCCAAGGACCCAAACAAATTTGGGTACCTAAAAGAACTTAACTCTTGTTTTGTAGGTGAACTATAAGACCGGTGGAAAACATTGGGTGCTTGATAGTGGATGCACTCAACACATGACCGGTGATAGAAAAATGTTCACCACATTCGAGAATGGAAAAGGAGTAGACAAGATCACTTTTGGCGATAATAGCAAAGGAAAGGTATTAGGATTGGGTAAAATCGCTATCTCAAATGACCTCTCCATTTCTAATGTTTCTCTAGTAGAATCATTAAACTTTAACTTGCTATCCGTTGCTCAAATCTGTGATCTTGGACTAATTTGTTCTTTCTCAAGTGAAGGTGTAACCATATCTAATGCAAAGGATAGCTCTTTAGCTTTCAAAGGCTTTAGATTTGGAAATCTCTATTTGGTTGATTTTAGTTCAAGTGAATCTTGTTTAAAGACTTGTTTAATGGCAAAAACCTCATTGGGTTGGCTTTGGCATAGAAGGCTAGCTCATGTTGGAATGATTCAACTTAAAAAGCTTTTCAAACATGATTTAGTTGTTGGCTTGAAAGATGTGAAGTTTGAGAAAAATAGACTTTGTAGTGCTTGTCAAGCGGTAAGCAAGTCGCTAATTCTCATCCCTCCAAAAGTATCATGTCAACTTCTAGACCATTGGAACTCTTACATATGGATTTGTTTGGGCCAACAACCTATAAGAGTATCGGGGGTAATAGCTATTGTTTAGTCATTGTGGATGATTACTCTAGATATACATGGGTATTCTTCCTAGATGATAAAAGTGAAACTTAGGGATTTTCAAAAGATTTGCAAAAGGGCTCAAAATGAATTTGATTTCAAAATAAAGAAAATCCGTAGTGATAATGGTACCGAGTTCAAAAATACTAAAGTGGAAGACTTTTGTGATGAACTTGGTATAAAGCACTGAACTTTCCACAACCTACACTCCGGAGCAAAATGGAGTTGTAGAAAGAAAAAATCGTACATTAATTGAAATGGCTAGGACAATGCTTGATGAATTTAATACTTAGATAGTTTTTGGGCGGAAGCTATTAACACCGCTTGTCATGCCATAAATCGTCTTTATTTGCATCGCCTTTTGAAAAAGACTTCCTATGAGCTTATTGTAGGAAGAAAACCGAACATCTCTTATTTAGAGTCTTTGGTTGTAAGTGTTATATTTTAAAGAAGGGTGTTAGTCTTTCAAAATTCGATAGTCGTTGTGATGTTGGTTTCTTGCTTGGTTACTCCTCAAATAGCAAGGCTTATCGTGTCTTTAACAAAAACTCGGTTTAGTTGAAGAAAGGCACGATGTGCAATTTGATGAAACTAACGGCTCTCAAGAAGAGCAAGAGAACTTGGATGATGTGGGTAATGAAGCTTTGAGAAAAGCTATGGAGCATATGCAAATAGGTGACATCAAGCAGAAGATGATCCATCATCTTCTACTCAAGTTGAGGCTCCAACCTCTTCCACTAATCAAATACAAATTGATGAAGAGGAAAATGTGGAAGATGATAAACCATCCAACCTACCACCAAGAATTCACAATGCTATTGCTAAAGATCATCCAATAGATCAAATATTGGGTGATGTAAGTAAAGGTGTTCAAACTCGATCTCGTATTGCTTCTTTTTGTGAACATTACTCTTTTGTCTCTTCTATTGAGCCAAAGCATGTAGAAGAAGCACTTGAAGATCCGGATTGGGTGAATGCTATGCATGAAGAACTCAATAACTTCACCGAAACCAAGTTTGGACTTTGGTGGATCGACCCAAGGAACAAAACATTATTGGTACAAAATGGATCTTTAGAAACAAACAAGATGAAAATGGTTTGGTTGTTCGAAACAAAGCAAGATTGGTCGCTCAAGGATATTCACAAGTTGAAGGTTTGGATTTTGGTGAAACTTTCGCTCCCGTAGCTAGACTTGAGTCAATTCGGATATTACTTGCTTTTGCATCATGCTTTGATATTAAATTATTTCAAATGGATGTTAAAAGTGCTTTCTTAAATGGTGAAATATCCGAACTTGTCTTTGTTGAACAACCTCCCGGTTTTGAAGACCCTAACAATCCTAATCATGTCTATAAACTCTCCAAGGCGCTCTATGGTCTTAAACAAGCTCCTAGAGCATGGTATGAACGCATTTAGAGATTTTTTAATCTCAAAAGGATTCAAAATCGGAAAATTGATTCAACATTATTCACTAAAGTTCTTGATGGTGAATTCTTTGTATGTCAAATTCGTTGATGATATCATATTTGGGTCTACTAATCAAGACTTTTGCAAAGAATTTGGTGATATGATGTCTAGGAATTTGAAATGTCCATGATTGGAGAATTGAGCTACTTCCTTGGACTTCAAATCAAGCAACTCAAAGATGGGACTTTCATAAGTCAAGCCAAGCACGTAAAGGATTTACTTAAAAGGTTTGGAATGGAAGGCATAAAGCCCATCAAGACTCCCATGGCTACAAATGGTCATCTTGATCTAAATGAGGGAGGTAAATCGGTAGATTTAAAGCTTTATAGATCTATGATTGGTAGTTTGCTTTATCTTACCGCATCTAGGCCCGATATCATGTTTAGTGTTTGCATGTGTGCACGTTTTCAAGCAACTCCAAAAGAGTGTCATTTGATGGCCGTTAAAAGAATACTAAGATATTTAAAGCATTCCTCAAGCATTGGCCTTTGGTTCCCGAAAGGTGCTAAATTTGATTTAATTGGATATGCCGATTCTGATTATGCGGGTTGTAAAGTGGATAGAAAAAGCACCTCGGGCGTTGTCAATTCTTAGGAGATCTTTAGTATCATGGTTATCCAAGAAACAAAATTCGTAGCATTATCCACCATGAAGCCGAATATGTCTCATGGGAAGTTGTTGTGCTTTCGGTTGCTATGGATGAGGCAAACATTGATGGACTATGGAATTACATTTGATAAAATGCCTCTCTTGTGTGACAATGATAGTGCGGTAAAATTGCTAATAATCTGTTCAACACTCAAGAACCAAGCATATAGATATCCGCCACCATTTCTTGAGAGATCATGTGAGCAAGGGAGATATTGAAATTAGCCACATAAGGCGAGGACCAATTAGCGGATATTTTCACCAAGCCATTAGATGAAGGTCGCTTCTGCAAATTGAGGAATGAGTTAAATATCATAGACCATTCTAATGTTGTTTGAACTCTTGCCTCTTGTCATTATGCTTCATTTGATGTTATTTGAGTATTTTATGAAAATAATTTTCAAAATCTTTATTAAAAATAGCTATGATCATAAAAATTTATTAATTATGTTCCTATATAGACAATAGTCTATTCTTTGCACTGATGATCCTTAAAGTTATGTTATTGAGTGCAAAACTAGGGATCATTTGCAAAATAATCTCGATTCTAGAAAATTCGAATTCCCGGGATAATCGGAACAACCGGCGTTATACTCATGATACGACCTCTGTCTTGATACGACCGGAGTTGTAACATCGGTGCGTCAAAGTCTTGAACGACCGACGGCTTGTGGCCGAACGACCGCGTCGATTTGGGAGAGGAAAATAACTCCTGCGGTTATTTTTTCTTACCCCTTTAACCCCCAAACGGTGCGTCCGTTCTTCGTCCTCGCTCTCTCTCCGCTACCGTGCGCCTCAAAACTCCTCCTCAAATCCTATCGAAGCTTTTCAATCCTTTGATTCCTCGTGTTGCTGCCTCCCGGGGTTCTTCTCCTCCGAATCTTAAGGTAAAATGTTGATTGATTCACGTTTTATCTCCTTTTGAAACCCTAGGAGTCGGGTTTAGGGTTTGATGAAAATGCTTTGAAATTTCGTAGTTCTAAGGATTAAAAGTTGTTTTTGGTGTACTATGATGTTTGCGCATCGATCCTTGGATTCATTCCTCGAAAAATCACCAAAACGCACAATTTTATCAACCCTAGAAGTCGGTCGGGATAATCGGAACGTCCGGTTCTTGGAGCTGAGCGATCAGTAGTGCGGTCGTCATCGCCAATGAACGACGCAGACGACCGATTGTCTGACGAAAAAACAATTTCAACTCTTTTTCATGAATCAATTTCAATCATCCCTTTGATTATCCTGTAACATATTCTCGGTTACGAAGATGACTAGGATGAGGTGCTCGACAAGGAAATCACATGGACCTCCTCGCGGACAATCTTCGCGCAATCTTCTGCCGCTCCTTCCGAAGTCACCACCTCGGCGCGCAAGGCAGCTCCTTGACCGACTCGGTCGATTAAATCGGAAGGTTGTTCAAGGAAAGGCAAAGCACCACTCCGGACTCGAGATCAAGCAAGTGATGATTATCGTTCAGATGAGGACACTCGGTCCGAGCATGATTCTCCAAAGACGCACAGAGGGCACTTTTGATAACTTGGGAACTCCTCCACCATCTCTGTGGATCTGCGACTCTGTCGGCGGATGACTATGCTATCAAAAGGCATGTCAATCGATATCTTCGCAAGGTGACTCTATCAATCCAAGATTCCACACTACTTTTCAAGAGCAAGTTTATGAGCAATGCTATGGAAGGAGCGAAAATTTCTCGATCATAAGTGGATTAAGTGGTCATACCGAATGACTTGGATAAATATAGTGGAGTATATCGGTTGTTCCGGTTGTAAGTCTTCATGACCTTGTGAGCTTGAGCAAAATTATGATGATGAACTGATTAGCGGTTTTACGCCCAAGTACATGTATCGGTGATCTACAATCTTTGAGATGGATTTACGTGGCTAGAGATTTGCAAAGCACTAAGGAAGAATTTGAGCAAATCTTAAATGTAAGGTCCAACTCTTGGGAGAAGATCTTTGTGATCTGCTTTGCTTGCTCGGCTTGGTGCGAATACTATGACTCAAATGTCAAATGCAAGCTTGGAACCATCAGGACTAAAGCGAAGTGAGTATGATTAATGAATTATCAATCACACCTTTTATCCTAAGAGTGGCAATTTTGATGCTATCGGGGACACGCTGGAACATAATAGACCACATTATGAGAGGTGTCAAGTTTGATGTAGTGGATGTCATTCTCCAAGGCATAGTGTCATCTAAGAATGATAGGGTAAAGAGGATATACTATGCACCCTATATCATGGCCTTGATTTCTCGAAGATTACTTTTCGTGGTGGTCTTGGTTCAGTTCACAAATCTTATAGACCACGAGGCGGTGTTCCTCCTCGACCAATTTCCGAGAATGATCCTATTCTTTGAAGCCGTGCCTCATCACCGATCCGGCTATTCTTTGAAGGTTCCATTGCTCAGATTCTTGAAAACCAGCAACTTATTCTCAGTCAACTGCAAGAAATGAAGCATGCTCAAATAGAATTTCAGACTGAGGTCACTAATAAGTTGGCTGACATGGAGTTAGTGAGAGATGACTTTCACAATGAGGTTCTACAAGGATGGTGCTATGGTGGAGAGTATCGATGACATTGAGAAGTTACTGCAGGCTCCTTATCGATTTGCTTACACTCGTCGCCATCATACTTCTGCTTCAGACTCAGCTCCTGTTACTCCTCCAGCTCCAGCCGCTCAGGATCCTCCTCCAGCTCCAGCCGCTCAGGATCCTCCTCCTGCTCCAGTCTCTCAGATTCATCTTCAGCTCCTCCTCTGGAACAGTCACTACTTCTCAGGATGCCGCTCCTCCGGTCCCAGCTTCTCAGGATTCCTCTCCTATTCCCGCTCAGGATGACGTCCCTCCTCCTCAGGATCCCGTTGTCTGAGTTACTTTTGGTATCTTGATGCCAAAGGGGGAGAGAAGAAGAAGTGAAAAGATATAGAAGACATAGTTTTAGGGGGAGCAAGCGCAAGCTTTTTCTACTATAGTTATATTTGGGCGTATATGTATTATTAGTTCTCATTGAACTTGTGTGCTTGTAATAGTTTTATTATGTTTCTCGGCTTGTTGAACTTGTGGATGATGTCTGTTATTATCTTAAATGCAATTTCAGATTTCGTCATATTTATCTATTGCATCTCCTCAAGCTCATAGTTGTTAAAGAAGCTCGCCAAAATTTCATATTATCACTTCATGTGCTCGCTAAACTCTTTATCTTTATATGCACATATTTAGGGGAGCTATCTTTAAAATGGACTTAACAAGAAAATAATTCTCATTCATTTGTACTCATTATAAAATTATGTTTTTGTGAAGTCGCAAACAGAATATACAATCTTGTTATATTCAAACCAATCTTTTCACAATTGTTTAGTGTTGTCATCAATTACCAAAAAGGGGGAGATTGAAAAGCATCTAGGCCCCTAAAAATTGTTTTGGTAATTAATGACAATATGTGATTATGGGATTAACAAGTTTATTGAGTATTTACAAGGTTAAGTCCCATTGGTGAATTTGTTAACACAAGGATGCATGCCAAAGGAGAATATGAAGATCCACAAGACTCAAAGACAGGTACAAATAGTCTAGGTTCCTCTTCTTCCATTTTACCGGTCTTAGGAGTTTAGTTGGAAGACCGGATTATAGGATAAATGCCGTACTATTAAGAGGGATCAAAGCTAGTAGTTTGACAGCATGTTCTTGTGGCATATGGATCAATTTAGGAACATGCATGCATTTGAATTTGAAATTTAAATTGATTTGAGTGGTTTTTGAACTTGTCCACAAATCGGTCGTACCGCCCGTGAAATCGGTTGTACCGGATTGCGGTCGTTCCGAAATTTGTGCGGCGGTTCAATAAAACCAGTAGCTCTGCAAATATGACTTAAACCCTCTCATAGAAATCGGTCGCATCGTCTGCGCTCCTATGCCGCATTGCGTTTCTTGATCGTTCCGATTTTTATGAGCCGTTCAATAAAAAGCAGAACAAGTGTAAAATCGCTCGAAACTCTTCCGAAATCGGACGTTCGATTTTGGGAGCGGTTGTACCGACTGCGGTCATTCCGATTCTTGTATGCGGTTCAATATTTCCGAACCCTTGCAAATCTTGAGCGATTCGCGAAACCCACGATCGGTCGTACTGTTCGTTTAATCGGACAACCGGGAAATCGGACGTCTGCGACCTTACTATGATCGTTCATTTGGGAGTTCAACGGCTAGTAAATCTTTTTAGTATCTCTGCAGAGCCGTTGGCATCGCGTTGACCGAGGGATGACGACCGCACCTTTACTATGATCGTTCGATTTTCCCGAAAGTTGGGGATTCGTCTCAACGGTCTCTTTTGTTGGTGTGGGCTATAAATACCCCCCCGCTGCTCTAGACAAGGTTCTTTGGAGTTCTTTGAACATTCATAGAGCCTTGAGAGCTTAGTGCACCCACTCAACACTCAAAACCTCTTGTGCATTCTTTGTGAGTTTGTTGAGATTCACTCAAGTGCATTCATACTCCTAGTTGATCCATTTGCACTTAAGTGCGGTCAAGTGAAGACCGGTGATCTATTACTCTTGGAGTGTTGCCGCACTCCTAGACGGCTTGGCGGAGAGCACGGTGATCTCTTCAAGAAGATTGTGAAGAGGCCCGGTGCAAGCTTGTGAGTGGTTGGTGTTCGCCATCTCCGGAGTGGAGGAAGAACAACCATAGTGATCGAGGGAAGGCTTAATTCGTGGAGCCGGCTTGAGGTGTCAAGCTTCCTCAACGTGGACTAGTGAAGACCGGCAAGTCTTCGATACCACGGGAAAAACATCTTTGTGTCTTTGTGGTTATTTCTAGTCTTTACATTTCCGCATTTATATTTCTAGCTTGTTTATTGTGATTAAATAGCTTAGCTAGAAGTATAACTTGTTTAGACTAAGATATTAATTGGCTTAAATTGTTAAATTGTTAAAAAGTTTAAAAACCTCCTATTCACCCCCCTCTAGTCGGTTATCCTTGATCCTACACTAATCCAGCGAGTCGGTGATTCCGGCGGCGGCGGCGGGCAGCTAGGTGAGCTTTTTCTTGCTCCAATCCCACCAGGCACCAATCCACCATGGCGCTCGCTCCTCCTTCCTTGGCTCGGGCTCGGGCTCGGGCGGTCGGGCCTTGATAGAGCCGTGGCAGCGTGGGCGCATGGCAGAGCGTCAGCGGTGCGGAGAGAGCAGCCGGGAGTCGGGACGACGGGACGACAGGAGCCGCCCGATGGCGGCCTGCTTAACGCATTGCCCGCGTAGGTAGGGGGCCCGCCGGCACTGCTGATCGCATGAGAGATAGAGAATGGGGATTAGGGAAACTGGGAAAGCAAAAAGAAAGAAGAAAGAAGAAGAAGAAGAAATGGGTGGGTGCTTTGGGGTTTGGCACTTCGGCCAGAGGACCAGTCGACTAGAATCACCAGAGGAATAAAATCAATAAATAATTCCATGAATGTTCTAGTAGGCCACTGAGGCACTTAGTATTAGTATATAATTGGTTTGGGGCTTAGTATTAGTATATAATTGGGGCTTAATTTATTGCTAAGTTTGTTGCTTATTGGTTGGCACATAACGATAATTGTTAAAATTTCAGAAATGAGGAGGTTTTTGGTTGACTCGAGAAGCTTACCACAGCCGCAACCACAAGATCCACAACCAAATGATGAAGATGAACCAAATATGGCTAATGATGATGAGGAGGATATGTTTAATCCGGATGAAATTGTGTGTGATCCTGCTATTAGGAAACAAATAGATGATTACCATCCGGATGTTCAAGACCAAGTGAGAAGAGCATACATTTTGAAAGGTCCAACCCAACCAGTTGTGAATTTTCCTCGCAAACAATTTGGATGTTTGTCGAGGGCATTTTCAAAAGATTGGTATAAGAAGTATGATTGGATAGAATATAGCGAGTCTCAAGATGTAGCATATTGTTTCTATAGCTTTCTTTTTAAGAAGCCGAAAAATAATCAACGCTTTGGTTCCGAAGTCTTCACTAGAACCGGGTTTAGTGATTAGAAGCATGCCTACAAAGCCTTGCCCCACCATATTGGTGGTGTAAGAAGTGACCACAACAATGCAAGATTGCATTGTGATGATTTTCAAAACCAAAGACAAAGTGTGTCAAGTAAGCTCTCTTATGCAACCAAGGAATCCGAAGAACTATATAAAATCGGTTTGACTTCTTCTCTAGAGTGTACAAGGTTTCTCATTAGTCAAGGCATGGCTTTTCGTGGCCACGATGAATCTTCTACTTCATTGAACAAGGGTAACTTTTGTGAAATGATATATTGGTACAAAGATAAGAATGAAAAAGTGAGGCACGCTTTTGACCGTGGTCCAAAAAATAGCAAGATGCTTGCTCCCGAAATTCAAAAGGATCTTGCAAAATGTTGCGCACAAGAAGTCACCGATGTGATTATGAGAGAGATTGGTAATAGACAATTCTCCGTGCTTATCGATGAGTCGTGCGATATATCTGTGAAAGAGCAAATGGCGGTAATGTTGAGGTTAGTAGTGGTTCATTATTACATTTACCTATTATTCTATTGTTGTTTCATACTTCCATTTAATTTTGTTGCAATTGTTTTGTTATAGGTATGTGAACAATGAAGGGAAGGTTGTGGAACGATTTCTTGCTCTACATCATGTCCATGAGACTACATCAAAGGCACTAAAGGTAGCTCTTGTTGGTATTCTAGATCATTACAAGTTATCCATTCATAGGCTACGGGGGCAAGGATACGATGGGGCTTCAAATATGAGAGATGAATTTAATGGCTTGCGAAGAAAGATTCTAGATGAAAACCCTTATGCTTTATATGTCCATTACTTTGCCCACCGTTTGCAATTGGTTGTTGTCTCTGTTGCTAGTTGTTGCTCATCCATTCATGATTTCTTTGAGTATGTTACCTTGATTGTGACTACAACAAGTGCATCTTGCAAGAGAAGAGATACATTGACAGAAGAACATTATCAAAATATTTTGGATATACTTGAGAAGGGTGAGATATTTAGTGGAAGAGGCTTGAATCAACAAACAAGTTTCGCTAGACCCAGGGATACTAGTGGGGTTCACATCATACAACTTTGCTTCGTTTGGATCAAATGTGGATGTCGGTGTTACATGTGCTTAGTGCGGTAGATGAGGATGGGCGTGGACCGTCTCAAGCGGCGGGTTTGATAGAAAAAATGGAGAGTTTCAAATTTGCTTTCATTTTGAAGCTAATGTTAAAATTGTTTGCCATTACAAATGAGCTCTCACAAGTCTTGCAAAAGAAGGATTTAAATATTGTTCATGCTATGGAATTAGTTCATGATGTCAAAGCTCGGTTGACCTCCATGAGAGAAAGTGGTTGGGAGGACTTGTTTGATGAGATCCAACAATTTTGTGTTGTTAAAGGTATTCTGGTGCCAAATATGGATGAAGAAATACTAGTTAGGGGTCGTTCGAGGCGTGATGGGAAGACTTACACTAACCTTCATTATTACCGAGTTGAGATTTTCTATGTTGCCCTTGACAAGATACATACTGAGATGAATCATCGCTTTAGTGAAGCATCTACAGAGATATTAGTGTGCTTCTCATGCCTTGATCCAAAGAATTCTTTATCTAAGTTTGATGTTGACAAGCTTGCTCGCCTAACTACAATTTATCATGTGGATTTCTCTAGTGGTGATCGTGCAATCATAAGTTACCAACTTGAGACTTACATTCATCATGTGAGAAGGCATGTTTCCTTTTCTACTTGTCAAGATCTTGAAAGTTTGGCTACAAAGATGGTTGAAACCGAGAAATATTTGGTTTTTCCATTGGTCTACAAACTCATTGAGTTGGCTTTGTTATTGTCGGTGTCAACGGCATCGGTTGAAAGGACTTTTTCGGCAATGAAGATTATCAAGTCTAAATTGGGCAACAAGATCAACAATGATTGGTTCAATGACTTGATGATATGCTACACCGAGCGGGACATATTTAAACAACTTGATGATGATGTTATTGTCCGACAGTTTCAAGCCATGAAGAAAAGGAAAGGACATTTGTCTCGTAGGCCTAAGCCTAATTAGCACATTATCGGTATGTTTTATTCTTTCCGATGTGAATATATTTTCAAGTCAAAGTTGTATGATTTACTAATTCATTTTTTTTTTATCTTGTAGAGTCTCTTACTCTCTTTTGATTGTGTGATTGGACATTTGGACTTTTGTTGTTGACTCATCGCAACTTTGGTAGTGTCTAGTGAGTTGTTTGTTATCGTATCTCGTTCTTATTTTCATATATGAACCTTTACATACGTGATTTATCGTATCCGTTCTTTTACTTTAAAACTATTGTAGATTTGCATGATGTGTAATTGTGTATCCAATTATCCGATGCTTACGGTTCTCAATAGACCATAATTACATGCTTAACTTACGGCTTGTCCACCCATTGAAAAATTCCTGGCTCCGCCACTGTACTGCACCGGCGAAAGCTTTGTGCAGGCTAGAGTGGGCCATAGCCCCCTCCAACACTTGGCTAAACCCAAAGAAATTAGAATGTCATTATCTACTTCTTTACAATCATCTTAAGAATAACCCCTCTATAATTTGCTTGAAGCTCCCGCGTTGCTAACCTGAGCATGTCTACAAACGGAGACACGCAGCCTCCTAGTAAGAGAATGTCACATAAAAACCCAAATAATATAGCGAAGTCAGCCCCACAGCACAGATTGCTTGCTTCCATAATTGGAAGAAATGCTAGGCACTTCCCAATTTAGGAATTAGGAGCATTAGTTTATTTCCATCATGAGAAAATTGGGCATCTAGACGATCGCTGTAGTAGCTGAATAAAATCATAGAGAAGAGCCAAAGAGACACAACAGTGAACAGAAACACAACACGCAGGGTAGGACTTGGGATGATCCTTTCGATGTATCATCGAGGGAACAAGATAGAATATCCAGGCTGTATCTTGGGACGAATTGAATAGTCTTATGCTTGAGCTGGTGAAATTTGTAGGTCCCGTGAGTCGTGACAAGGAATTACTAACAATATGCAAAATCAACACGAATTAGCCAAGCGCAAAACATTCCTAAACCTTTCTAAGAAACAACACGAGCTTACCCTCTCGTACAACAACCGACCGATCCTCTCATCGAATTATGGGTGGTTGAGAGCGAGTTCACACGCCGTCGAACGCAGCGGCCAAAAGGCCCAAAACGCCCAGTGACTGTAACGTACTACCACTCTACCAGTATATCACCGTCTCACTCCTGCAAAACCAATCGAATCGAGCTTGTTAGTGACGCGCGCGGCGCCACACTTTTCACGTCAAAGTCGTGGGTGCTCTCTCCGATTTGTGCAGACACGGAGCGCGTAGCGTAGCCTTTTGAGTTTTTTCCCCCTCTTTCCACACTGTTTCACGTAAAAATAGCAAATATAGACTTCTTCCAAGCCAATTTGAAAAAATAGCATCACAGATGTGTCGACAGACGACATGTGTTTACAGATTAAGTTCTTCAAGAAAAGAACAGGTGAATACTACATGACTTGAGAAGGTGTTTACCTGGCACACACCATGCACAAGCAACCTCAGACTGGACGTTCAAAAGTTTCGTTTTGTCAAAAAAAAAAAAAAATCTTTGCCAAAACATGCTTCGCAACGTTGCCACATAGTGACAAATTAGCATCCTGCCTATATCATTTTTATTAATGGTAATTAAATTAAATTTCAATAGAGTAACATAAACGTTGCTTGATCAAGATTTGATTAGTGTTTAGAAAGTTCTTAACATGGTTTCTACTGCTTACTAAAAAATCTTTGGAGTCAAGAGTGTGGAAGAAGAAAAATAAATGGAGCTAACAGTGCAAATAGTGTTATAAACAGTACAAACAGAGCAAAAGTTGGTGTGCGCATATCCAGAATAGTGCAGGGCGCAGCTGGTGACCCCATGTCATCTGCCAGTATATTCGCGGTGTTATTTTTGTAAATTTGTTTTGAAGGAGTCTAGATTTGCTATTTTGATGCGAAACAATGTCAAAAGAACCGAAAACTCGTCATGCATGCACGATCAGTCGATCGATCAATGGATGGAGCGTTTCGGGGAATTAAGTCAGCAGTTAGCCTCACTACAGTCCGCAGCAGGATGAGTCATAGTAAGTAAGCGCGTGTAACATATGGCTGGGCACAGGGGCGGAACTAGCCCGAGGCCAATCATTTGACACTGTTTGACGTCGACATAGCAATTATAGCCCCCTCTAGAAAGAAAAGACAAAAAAAAAATGGCATTGTTGATGTGCTGGTAGGTGACATGTGCCTCCCGTTACGTCCCCACCGCTCGACAACGAAAAAACAACGTCAGCAAACAGCACTGCTACAGCATCGTGAATAATGAAATAGTGCATAGTATCGGTGAATTGTATCAGCTACCCTGCGCAAAAAATCACGGGATTTTTTACGGCTGCCACGTGGTGAAAGCACTTTAAGAGTCACATGTCAATTGTCATTTTAGCGTATCTCCGGCCATTTCCTCGCATCTCGCTCTCACTGATCGTTTTTTGCGGCTATCCCACGGTGAAAACACGGTAGGAATCACATGTCAACTGTCATTTTAGCGTATCTCCCATCTCCAGCCGTTTCCTCGCATCTCACTCTCACTGATCTTTTTTTGCGGCTGTCACACGGTGAAAGTACGATAGGAGTCATATATCAACTGTCATTATAGCGTATCTCCGGCCTTTCCTGGCATCTCGCTGTCACCTGGACGGCTGGACCGACCAGCCATACGCCCATACGCCCGTACGTGCCAACGTGACCCCCACCCACCGCCGACTGCGAACAAGCGCGCACGCGGGATGGCAAGTTGGCACGACTGCCGTGCAAGTGCAACTTGCGGACGTGAATATGCTCTTCTGCAGGTAGGGAAAAATTACGGGAGCGGTTTTTTTTTTTAAAAAAAAAATGACCAGGTCCGTTCTTGATCTGAACTGTGAGAGTCTTGTAGTTAGACGTAACATATTACATAGGATAGTCTCTGAGTTACCGGGCGACCACGTTCCCCACGCGCGGTATGGGGGGAGGATGGTCAAAATCAACTAGTATTTAGAACTTTAATCATTTTAGTCTCAAAATAGAGCATACATCAGGAGAAAAAACGCAGCTGCATGCGTCCATGGCGCATCAACACTTTTTTTGAACAAAAGCGCATCAACACTTTCACACTGGATATCACACTTAAAACCTGATTTATCTGCGTCACAAGCAACCTGATAGAGTCAAAATGCACATAAAAAAATCCAAACTTTCTTATATCTTCCTATCAGATATGAATGATCTCCTCCAATAATCTCCCCAGACAAATCTTTTTCCTGAAATCAAAAAGTGACCTTTTGCCCTTTTCACCACTGCAAAGCTTTGAGCATTCAGCGCTTAAAGAATCAGCCTGCCCTCGCACGCGAAGCGCCTCGGCTGCACAGTATAAATAGGGCCCCTGCACAGTATAAATAGGGCTCCTCTGCTTCTACACACTTGCCACTCAACCGTTGATTATTTCTGTAAATAAAAATAGTATTATTACTGTATTTCAGAATAAAAACTAGATTATTTATAATGAAAACTCCTTACTAAAAATTCTTTGGAGTCGAATGTTGGAAGAAGAAAAATTAGGGGTAGGAGTGGGGCGGGGCGGTTAGAATCGACCATGACCCATTTTGGCATAGGATCGTTGGCAGGAGAAGGTTCAATCCATTTTGGCGCTGCTACAGTGTCCCACATGACCCAATGGATATTAAGGATCAAACCACATATAAAGAAAATGTGCTGTTAAGTGCAAAATAGCCACTGTATTGCAACCGGATATTAAGGAACAAACGACGTGCAAAGAAAATGTGATGTTAAGTGGAAAAGAGAAAATAGCCACTGTATTACAACCATTAATTGCTCTATCATGCAAAATTAGACTATATAAAGCAAAATCTCATCACAGTAGCTTCAACAGAGACAGCCAGAAACGCCTTCGAGGGGCATGGCTTAGCAAGGGGACTTGGACACCAAGCAGCTGCACATGAGCCAAAAGAAGAAACAGTATCAGATTGTGTGCTACTTACATAGAAATATTGTGCATGTAAAATGGACTACTATTAATATGACAAAGGAGCTCTCCCGTCTAAGTAATTTTGTGCATGAACTAAACTATAACTGCAAAATGGATCAGTATTGCTATATGAAGTTGAATCCATCCAATATAACAAAGACAGATTTTCATAAGACAGGGACACAAAGGAGCCACAAATTTATTAAATGTAGTAAATCTCTACTATCAAGATTTCATAAAGTAGAAATAATTCATTTTCACCTTTCTAAGTTTAAGACACCTTCAGAAAATATATAAAGCTTGCTGGGAGTCATGTATCAAATCAAATGCAATCATTAGGATTAAGGGGAAAGGCATAAGCTAAGTGATTGTTGGAAAGAATAAATTTACATCATGGGAATGCATGCAACATTGCTACATGCTAAGTCCGGACAGAAGTATCACAATTAGTGGCAAACACATTGGTCCCCAAATAAAGAAGACTTTTGTATTCAAAGCAACTATAATTGTGTTAGTATAGAGTTCCCATGTGCAAATTGGTTTTGGTTCAAAAAAAACTTCCTTTAGCACGACATTTTTCTATTGCACCGGAAAGAAAACGAATTGCACAGATGACTAGTGTGTTGAGGACATCTTATTTTTGAATCTTTTATTGCAAATAGTGTTTGCTACCAAGTATTAAAAAAGCAGTTAAATATGTCAATGGGAGAGACTACTGACAAGATGGACATTGCACTGTTTCTAGACTAGAAAACACACCACTATTTTTGGACAAATCCAACGAGGCTGATACTTCATAAAATAAACAGGTGCACTATCAGATGAATTCATCAAACATCTGGCAAAGTACAAGTTACAGTTTACACCATATAACAAATCAAGCAAATAAATGGTAAGCAACCAAGCAATGTTCCTTTTCCTCACCACACTCCAATTTGTAAGAAAAAGTAACAGCAGGACAAACCTCTTCCAATGCGAGCAAAATCTAAACCAACTAATCTAACAAGGAAATGAAGGAATCGTTTACCATCCAATTTATAAAGAGAAGGTACCTGATCCAATAGGTTATAGTTGAAGATCATCTTCCTCAATGAAGTCGTATATCGAATCCATCTTAAGTTGACAGGTACCTATGGTTCAAAAGGAAAGAAGAATTATTACATTTAAATTTCACATTGTCTCAGCAGAAACCCATGTTTATAGAACAACCATTGTCTATTTAAAGTTTTACCAGATGCTCTCAGCCAATCTTGTAGGCACACAAGTGCTTCAACTGTCTCGGGAGTCATTCGGCTTCGAAAATCAGAGACAACTCTCTGACCCGTGCTAAAAGCTGACTCGGATGCTACCATTGAAGCATGTATAGCCAAAACATTCTTAGCCATTTGAGCAAGAGTGGGATATTCAATATAATTCATTTTTCCATCAGTTCAAGATATCAAAGTGACCACCTCGAGGGAGTGGGGGCTTCGCCAAATACGTCTCAAGTTCTGAGGACACCAAACTCGCCGAGCGGGCCTTAAGGCTAAGGTGATGATCCCAATCTGCTAGACGGTGGCTACCATCTGCACCTATCTCCACATCACCACTTCCTTGAGGTACGAACTCTGAGTTGTTATTATTCAATTCAGCATATGCACTGAAGAGCCGTCTGAACACCTTCTTCACTTTTACAAGTTTAGATGTAGCATTACTCCCGAAAGCTTGGACAAAACGGAACTCGAGAAAGACAAACTTGAACTGTGGGTCCAAAATGACTGGAATTGATAATGCCATCCATGACCATTTCCAATATTTATTGAATTTTTTCTGCATGTATGTAACCATGTTGTGAATACCAGAATCAACCTTGAAACCTTCTCTCTCTAAGGCAAGCTTGACTTCCCAAATCTCATGAAACCACAAGTTTGAGGTGGGGTACTTCGACCCTAAAATCGCTTCCATAGCAACATAGAAAACTTTCAGTAGTCTACACAACACTTTTCACCTTTTCCCAATCATCAAAAGTTGGTGTGTAGACGTAGTTTGGATCTTGCAGCCCCAAAGAATCAAACGCTCTTCTAAATTCCATAGCTGCAGCAATCATCTGACAGGTTGAGTTCCATCTGGTCGGAACATCAAGGCATGGACGCAAGACTCAAGATATGCCCTGTTGTGTAACTATCTCTTCGAATCTTTCCTTTCGAGATTGGGAACCCCGAATGTATTTCACACTCTCCCGAATCTTGTTGACAATGGGGTTGATAAATGACAAGCCTGCTTGGCTATCAAATTTAGGATATGTGCTGCGCAACGCTGATGCAAAAACATGCCGTCGCCAAGTAACACATGCTTAGCTAACAAGTTATCCTTCAACAACCTAGCCATTGCACCATTGTTTCTTGCATTGTCCAAAGTGATAGCAAATAACTTGTGTTCACAGTTTCACTCCTGGATGGCCTTTTATGATTCTCTTTTGTAACTTCCAATCATCATTGATGTAGTGGACGGTGATGCACATATAGCCCAAGGTCTGATTGGACGTCCACATGTCCATCGTCAAGGAAATCCTTGAGTTTGAATTATTGAGTACCTCCTTAAGAGATTATTTCTGCTCCTCAAATGCTTTGAGGTAATCATTCTTCAATGTTCTTCTTGATACCACCTTGAAGAATGGATTTAGACTAGAGACAAACTTCCGAAAACCATCATACTCCACAATTGAAAATGGTAACTCATGCAATACAACCATTCTCACCAACTCTCTTTGTGTTACCTCAGGATCAAAACTCTAATCCCTCAGAGTCACTCCATCTAGTGACATAACAATGGTATTCAATTGATCCACAACTCTAAGCGCCTCTTTCCTTTCTTTGCATCTCCTTAAATGATTGTGCAAAGCACTTGTTCCCGCCCCACGTTTAGCACAAATCTTTGCATTGCAATACTTGCATTGTCCCTTTATACCTACCCCATCGACACTGATAGACACATATTCTCTCCAAGCCTTAGATCTGAACTTTCTTCCACCTTCAACAAGTGAGATCCCAACATCAACACAATCTTCATCGTCCTCTTCATCACTTTCTTCGTCCTCACGCATTTCGGTATCAATAGCAATGACTACAAAGCAACATTGGGGAAAAAGATTATTTAAAAAGGCTTAGTATTTTACTAAAGAAGAATAGAACTTTGCAAGAAAAATCTAACATTAACATTCATATCAAGATGCTAATTAGGATAAGAGACTCTGTATGAATCCTGAGCTACAATAGGACCAATTATGCAAGCAGGGGAAGTGCATGCTATCTGGTAGTAGTTCACCGAACAAGATCAAAAGAAGAGAGAGCACACATGACAGCATCAAAGTCCTTGCATTGCAATTTCAGATTCAAACATAAGTTCCAGTTTAGCCTTGATAGTCAACTCATCGCCTCACCAAGCGAACAATCATGCTTAGTGCAAGAGTGAGCCGCAAAATTTGCCTCTCTCCTAACAAAAACAAAGGGAAAATCCTCAAAACTAAGAGAAAGCTCCATCTGTCGGTAGAATCTTGCTCCAAATTTATGCTTGTTGTGTACTATTGGCCAGACAAGGGAGATCTTCCCTAAGATCATCTCGGGCAATAGTTGGGCAGCTAGCTTTTATGTGGATGATCTGGGTTGTTCCATGACTGGTTTTGCACTTCATAAGGGAGCTACTCCTACATTTATGCAATGAAAAACACTCATTTGTGTTGTTGGAGAATATAATGTTGCTATGATTTTCTGTCAAAAATAATGTTGCTATAATTTCATCATTACCATTGAGTCAACCCTACATGTTTTCAACAATTCAACCTGCTTGTTACATGGTATTTCTGTATTCTGCAATGACTTTCAAACATTATAAACATAGTTCTAGTTAAACATGATCTACATAATACGATAAATGAGTAAATCAGATCATATACTTGCGAATTTTGTTCTAATAATAATAGGCCAAGATTTATGCATTAGTATCTTACATTAAAGAACAATTAAAAGATGTAGCACTTTGCCCAAACTGCCACTCTGCTTAAGCTATCCTGAATCGAGATTATTACAAGTCTAGTAGTGCTACCACTGCAGTCTGTAGGCATATAAATGACACAAATGGGCACAGAATTGAGGTTGTTTTAACTTTTAATCATGATGTCATTAGCTACTGAATCTAAATGAGCCTTAATCAAGCATTCTACAAAACCAATCTTACGAACAACAAGACAGAAGAACGTCAGAATTTGATACTCGCACAAATCCATCAAAATTTGGGCAAGAACATCAGAATGTCGCCTAGTTTGGGCAAGATTTTTCACTACTTGTAACGCAGAGCATCTGACAAGGGAGATCTCTATGCATATCAAGAATTTGATACTCGCACAAACCCATCAAAAACAAGACAGAAGAATATCAACATGATTACTACTCCTGGCCCCTTTCTTGACAACTCAACAACAACCAGAAGACCTCATCAGTGTAGCAACAACTCACCATTAGGGGTACTGACAAGGGATATTGGTGTAGCTAGAGACCTCATCGCGGTAGAGAGCCTTGCCGCCGGAGACATCACCACCGTAGCCCTTGCTACCGGCGACGACGAACAACAGCCTTGCCACCCTTCTTGAATCTGGATCTCGACCCCGCCGCCACCCTCCTCCTCGCTCCCACCTTCGATCCGCCTTGATCCTCTACCCCCCATAGCCAGATGTCACCCTCTTCCTTTCTCGCTGCTCGTGCTCAACCACCGACCGCTTCATGTTCGCTTCTTCTTCCCCTTCTTGTCTGCACACGGGTGGAGGGATGGAGACGGGAGCGCGATAGAGTGGAGGGATGGAGACGGGGCGCGATAGAGTGGTGGGATGGAGGCGTGGAACTCTAGAGCGGTGGTGGCGGACTGCGGCAGGAGGCTTAGTGCGATAGGGTCGATCCTTGACGTCCAATGGAGCTTTAGGTTCGATCCTCTTTCGCGTTGATTTTCTTTTGGTTTGATCCCCTGGCCCATTTGGCTGAATTTTTTTGGACAGATCGGTGGTCCATTGGGCCGACCTGAACCATCCCCACCCCTAAGAAAAATCTTTGGAGCTAACAGTGCAAATAGTGTTATGAACAGTACAAACAGCGTAGAAGTTGTTGTGTGCAGATCTAGAATAGAGCTTGAAAAGTGCGTGTCGAGCGGGCAAGCCACTGCAAGGCCTTGGGCCGCAACAAGATGGTGCAGGACGCCATGGGGCGCGGTAGACCGGTGCAGCCTGGGGTGCGGCAGACGACATATGTCATCTGCTGGTACGCTCGTGGTTATATTTTTGTAAATTTGTTTCGGATGTGGCTAGATTTGTTATTTTGACGTGAAACAGTGTCAAAAGAGCCGAAAACTCGTCATGCGTGATCAGTCAATTGATCGATGGATGGGGCGTTTCGGGGAATTACTGTTGGAAATATGCCCTAGAGGCAATCATAGAGGTTATTATACTTTATTATGTTCATAGTATTGGATAATATGTTATCTTGTTCCTAGAATAATATCGTTAATATTTATTATCAAGTATATGACTTAGTTGTGAAACTCTATATTTCTACGATGATTATTCTTAAACGTTCCCTAATCGGAAACATATGAGAACACATATAAATAGATTAGCATATGTATTGGTTAATGACTATGTTTCACAGGTTATAGATATGGAGATATCAAACCAATAATATGGACACATGTTAGAGAACATGGTGTTGGATAAGACCCACCTTGAGACACTATTGAGATTGTTATGATTCTATGTGTCGTTAGTTGGTCTCAAGCAATGATGATGTATAATCCTTAGACCTAAGATCAACATGGTTTCCTACATGTGTAATAGCACTCTTAGGGGTTGCCAATCGCTACTCGTAACTGGGTAGTTATAAATTAGCTTTCGGGTATGCTCTGAAACATGCGGAGGAATATGACTGGTCGGATATGGGATTTGCCCCTCCTAACATAACAGGAAAGATGTCTCTGGACCCCTCGTTGTGGTCGGATAAAGTAAGTGCATGGCCATACCACTAGTGGTCAAAGTGTTCGACCACGTGAAGTTATCCGACACTCGATCGAGAAAGTATTGAACAGTCCATGGATAACACAACATTTTACCTGGAGTTCAACCAGATATCGTGAGGCAAAGGGAGAATACGCGAGTAGGTCACTTAGTTCGATCAGTTACAGACTGGTCATATGAAGATACGAGCTGGTCGTAGACTGGTCAAACGTAATCATAAATTGGTCGTAACCTGGTCGTAAGGAGTTACGAACTGGTCGTGACCAAATACGAACTGGTCGTATAGAGATAGAACTTGGTCGTAAGTGATGAGGACCTGATCGTAGATCATATTGCATTAAGATTCGTTCGATATAATTTGTGTATTCGGGAATCACTATGTTCTGTTAGGAACCGCTAACGACTCGTGGTCGGAAAGGGTTTCCGAGTCACAACCGACTACGCATAAACCTAACGGGTCACACACTTAACGGATTGGAACAAAACGTGTTCGGATAGTATCCGTCATGGGCACTATATAAGGAGATGCTTGAGGCTATTAGGAGATAGACGAATTGACGTGAGTTGCTCCACCGAAACCCTAACCGTCATCTTCCTGAGAGCTCTGCCGTGCGACTTGATGCTAGCACACCGGCGTACGGTTGTTCCTTCTCTGGACGTGTGGATACCATAGAGGCGATACTGCGGTTGCTGTTGCGCTTGAAGATGATCCGCGATCTTCATAAGGAACTGCAGAGGTTACTGGAGGAGACGATCGACTCGCAAGGACGCTGGCCGATCGACTACGACCACTACATCGACGCGCTCTACGTTGGACCAGGATGCTCCAACTCTTCTTCCGTTGCTCTGCGCGTCTGGTGGTAATGATCTGTGATCATCTATTTGCTTGGTTTTCTGGTTTACGTGGTAGAATTTTTGATTTATTGCTATCGTAGCCTACCCGTATCCCTTCAATTAAGTCAACAATAAGCCTCACTACAGTCCGTAGCAGCATGAGTTCTAATAAGTAAGCGCATGTTACATTTGGTCAGACACAAGGGCGGAACTAGCCCGAGGCCAAGCATTTAGCACTGTTTGACGTCGATATAGCAGTTATAGCCCCCTCCGGAAAGAAAAAGGCCAAAATGGCACTGTTGACTGGCAAGCAATACGTGCCCTCATCGCCTGGCAGCGAAAAAAATCGTGTCAGCAAACAGTGCTGCAACAGCATCGATGAGTAGTCAATAGTGTCAATGAATAGTGCACGGTATCACTGAATAGTATCGGCTACCGTGTAAAAATCACTGTTTTCACATGGTCCTTTAGGCTGCCGCATCATGAAAGCACGGTAGAAAACACGTGTTGTCTATCATCACGTCCGTGATTATATTTTTGATAATTTCCTAACGGAGAAACTATTTTTCCTATTTTACGACGTAAAAATGTCATTTTAGCGGATAACTCCCGATGCTCCGGCCGTTTGCTCGCATCTCGCTCTCACCTGGGCATCTGGACCGACCGGCCATATGCTCGTACATGCCAACGTGACCCACCGCCAACCGCGAACAGGCGCGCACGCGGGATATGGCGAGTTGGCACGACTGCCGTGCAACTTGCGGACGTGAACCTGCTCTTCTGGAGGTAGGTGAGTTGTGATTAAAATCCGTCGCTCTAGATGGGAAAAATTACGGGAGCGCCTTTTTTTTTCAAAAAAAAAGGGTCAGGTCCGTTCTTGATCTGAACTGAGTCTTGTAGTTACACGTAACATAGGTTAGTCTCTGAGTTACCGGGCGACCACGTTCCCCACGCGCGGTATGGGGGGTGGGGGGGTGTTGAGGATGGTCAAAATCAACTAATATTAAGAACTTTAATCATTTTAGTCTCAAAACAGAGCATAAATCAAGAGAAAAAACGTAGCTGCAGACAACTTCTCCACGCTAAAGCCCCCCCCCCCTCTAAAATCAGTTAGTTTTTTGCATCATCAGATCTCCATCCAACAGCTCATCCATCTCCCCCCACCTCCTATTAAAACAACCAACCAAACTCACCCCTGCCCCTCTTTCTTCCTCCTGTGCTCCCCTGCCACTAGCTGCTCCCTCCTCTGCCCACCTTTGTCGCCGTCCCTGCTCCTCCTGTGCTCCCCTGCCACCATCTTCTTCCCTGTCTCTAGCGGCTAACGCTGCCGGATCCGCCATCGCCACCCCCGCCTCCTAATTTCTCCTCCACGCCGCCTCTGCTCCTCCCGTGCTTCCCGTCGACACCTTCTTCCTTGTCTCTGGCGGCTACTGCCGCCGGATCCGCCATCATCACCCCCGTCTCCTAATTTCTAGCTGATTCCTGTACTCCCCCGCCGACCTCCACCACCCACCGCCCTCCTCCGACCCGTGGTCTACTACGCCACCGCCGCCCCGCCGCCCCTCCGCCACCGCTGCCTACCGCCGTGCCTCCGCCACCCCTCCCTCTCTCTATAGCTAGGCTCCGGTGAATCCAAAACCTAACCTGGTAAACCCTAGCCCTAATCCGGCGAAGCCCTGCTCTAACTCGCTGCCGCCGCCGCCGGAGAAGACGACGTTGCCGGCCGAGCACGAATCTCCACGCAAGACATCAAAGATCAGAAATTCGACTGTTTTACCTCAAAAAAACATTCGACTGTTTTTTTTGCAATTCTGTAGTCATAATGCACATTAAAAAAATCCAAAATTCCTTATATCCCCCTATCAGATATGAATGATCTCCTCCAATAATCTCCCCAGACAAATCTTTTTTCTGAATTCAAAGAAGTGGCCTTTTGCCCTTTTCTCCAACTCTGCCAGCTTTGAACATTCAGCGCTTAAAGAATCAGCCAGCGCTCGCACGCGCAGCGCCTCGGCTGCACAGTATAAATAGGGCCCCCTCGCTCCTCTTCTTCTACACATCCTTGTCTACTTGTTCTTGCCATCACCTCTGTGCCTAAGTGAGTGCAATGGGGGTTCTTGGAAGGGTTGCTTGGGCATGGCTGGTGCTGCTGCTGCTGCAGATCGCCGGGGCGTCGCATGTCGTCCACCGGAGCTTCGAGACGGAGGCGGCCGCTGTGGAGACCGTGCCGCCTTCCATCGTCGATTCCGAGTTGCGGACTGGGTACCACTTCCAGCCCCCAAAGAACTGGATCAATGGTAATGTCAACTAATCCAACTTTCTTGTTCGAGCTAGAATTAATGCAGCTTATAGGCGGACACCGCTATATATGGCCAAAGAAGGGACAGTATTCTGTTCTTGAGACACAGTCTCACAAACCATGCATGTATGATGTCCAGGCAATTTTGAGCATGATACAGAGAAAATCACCTGAAATTAATGGCTAAACTTGTCCACTCCAAGTTATAGGCTTATAGCTAAGCTTGAGTATACTGACATGACTGGCTGCTCAGATATTTGGGTACAGTAGAAACTACGAGCTGTATGTCAACTTTGTGTCCATGCTTTTTTGACCGAGACACCAAACTGTGTTCATGTTAATTACTAGAGTCTACCTCTGTTTTGTATCAAGAAACAAGCATGCTTTAGGAGTAGCCCACAGTTAACTGATGAAGTTTCAGGGCTCTTTTTCTTAAGGGGCTGACTATGCTACAGTCGCTTAAAAAAACAGTCACTTTTTTTTTAGCCATTAGTCACCTTCCAATAACTTCGGTTTTTTTATGTTGAAAAATTCTAAACTAGACAAAAGAAAATCTAAGTGAATCCTACAAATAAAAAAAATATATATAAACTAGACAAAAGTAAATATAGATGAACCCTACAAATACAAAAACAAAACAAAAAATTCTAAACTGGACAAAAGTAAATTTAGGTGAACCCTGCAAATACAAAAACAAAAACAAAACAAAAAAATCTAAACTAGATAAAAGTAAATCTATGTGAACTCTACTAATACAAAAACAAATAGGACTAAAAGTTACAGTAAAGTTATGCTAAAATTGCATGTCACTTAGTAATATAATTTTAGATTTAATACTGTGCAATTGTAGGTGACTAAATTTTAAGAAAAAATTAGCTGACTGAGAGCTAGCAAAAGTGTTTTCTTAAAGCTCGAACTTTCCTGTGTCCAGTGATTCTCGCACAATGGTTCTTGCAAAGGTTTGATTAGTTCTAACTCGTGATTTCCTTATCATTTTGGTGGGCTGCTTGTTCTCTGATTGCTGCGGCGGCGAAATTAACTTTGGAACGCCACGCCAGATCCGAACGGTACGTCGTTTTCCTGCGCTCTTTAATATCCTGTCACGCATCACTGTCCTGTGATGACTTCATCTGCTAGATCCGTGTGTGCTACGACTTGCAAATCCGTTGAACAGCGACGCCTTTTGTGAGGATTAAAGCACATTTAGCATGCGAATAGCGGACACGCATCGGACTCCACATGCACGGGTACCTGTCGACCGTAGGCTGGCTAGCTCTTACCATGGCATCTAGATTAAAAATAATAACTTCCTCTATAAAAGAAACCATTTGTTTTATAGTAGTAGTATCTAAGCATGGTTCGTAATTTCGGCGAAATTTCGGACATTTCGTTGCCCTCCCAAAGAAAATGGTTTCGTTCAGAAATTTTCGTTTTGTTTGAATTTGAAGAGCTGGGTTTGAATACTAGGCTCCACCTTCCTGTTTTTTTTATTATTTGTGCTAATATTCAAATTTGATCAAACCGTTTGAACGAAATTCGTCCGAAATTGCCGAAATTCCCTTCCTTTTGGTGCTCACCGAAAAAAAAAACCAAAATGAAATATTTTTCCCTGCTACATAGTACCATATCGATTTGGTGTTCTAATCATAAGTGGTAGAAATAAGTTGCAACGTGAAACACGCGAGTAATTGAACTGTAAAAGCAATTTGTAATTCAATTGTCAACTCAACTGAGACTGAAATATTTTGATTTGGTGAAACTGAATGCTTGCAGCTCCGATGTACTACAAGGGATGGTACCATCTCTTCTACCAGTACAACCCCAAGGGCGCCGTGTGGGGGAACATCGTGTGGGCGCACTCGGTGTCGCGCGACCTCATCAATTGGGTGGCGCTGGAGCCGGCGATCGAGCCCAGCATCAAGTCCGACAAGTACGGGTGCTGGTCGGGCTCGGCGACGATAATGCTCGACGGCACGCCGGCGATCATGTACACTGGCGTCAACCGCCCTGACGTCAACTACCAGGTCCAGAACGTGGCATTCCCCAGGAACAAGTCCGACCCGCTGCTCCGGGAGTGGGACAAGCCTGGGCACAACCCTGTCATCGTGCCCGAGAGCAGCATCAACGCGACGCAGTTCCGGGACCCGACCACCGCGTGGCACGCCGACGGTCACTGGCGGCTGCTCATCGGTAGCGTCACCGGGGGGTCCCGCGGGGTGGCGTATGTGTACCGGAGTCGCGACTTCAGGAGGTGGACACGGGTGAGGCGGCCGCTGCACTCAGCGCCCACGGGCATGTGGGAGTGCCCGGACTTCTACCCGGTCACGGCGGACGGCCGGCAATACGGGCTCGACACGTCGGTGACAGCCGGCAACAAGCGGGTACTCAAGTACGTGCTCAAGAACAGCCTCGACCTGCGCCGGTACGACTACTACACCGTCGGCACGTACGACCGGAAGGCCGAGCGGTTCATGCCGGACGACCCCGCCGGCGACAAGCACCACCTGCGGTATGACTACGGCAACTTCTACGCGTCCAAGACGTTCTACGACCCGGCGAAGCGGCGCCGGATCCTGTGGGGCTGGGCCAACGAGTCCGACACCGCCGCCGACGACGTGGCCAAGGGGTGGGCTGGAATTCAGGTAGCTAGCTACGTGCGTGCATGCATGCCTAGTTGACTAGCGGTCCATCATGCTGTCATGTTCAGATTGTCCATATCATCGTATATATGCTCATGTTCTTTAATTCAAATCACAAGATTTTGGAAAGCATTTTGTGCGTAATCTTGTACGATGATCTAAATTAACTCGTGTATGTGTGTGATATTGTTAGGCGATTCCGAGGAAGGTCTGGCTCGACCCTAGTGGAAAGCAATTGGTGCAGTGGCCGATCGAGGAGGTGGAGGCGTTGAGAGGGAAGAAGCCGGTCAGTCTCAAGGACAGGGTGATCAAGCCAGGGGAACATGTTGAGGTCACTGGGCTACAAACTGCACAGGCTAGTTTGCTTAACACTAATTTTTCCACCAAATTTGCTATTTTTAAGTTGTCTGAAATTTTCTTAAATTCAAGTTAATTGTTGTGACCATTGAATTTATGTAGAGATTGATGTGTTATATCCAATTAGTCCATCTTCGATCATCTTTATGCAACGACGGTAACATTTTTAATGACCGAAAAGTAAGAGCATTATTGCCATCACCCATCAGTGCCGGCCTGCGCAACAAATTGCTCCCCTGATCTGTGAACGGCAGTATGCATGCTATCCTGGCCCCCTGTCTTATCCGGCAGCTCTGAAGTTGTCATTATCTAAAAAAACTCTGAAGTTGTGTCCGGTGTCCACACTCCACTCCCTACTTCTTGTGCTGTGTCGCTTTCTATTTGCGCTTTCTCCTCCACGGATTTCACTACCATCGATCTCCTGCACTTTAACCTCAACTCGTCGTCATCCGCACTTTGCATGCAACGCATACTTTCCAACTTGATTAATGCTATGCTACCTAGGTCTGCTAATGCAAGATATTTAATCAATAGACTCGCGCTTTTCCTAAGTGTGTGGTGATGAGTTGAGAACCAACTAACCTCGTCACTTCCGCAGGCTGACGTCGAGGTGAGCTTCGAGGTGCCGAGCATGGAGGGGGCGGAGGCGATCGACCCGGCGCTCGCCTACGACGCCGAGAAGCTGTGCGGCGTGCGGGGCGCGGACGTGAAGGGCGGCGTGGGCCCCTTCGGCCTGTGGGTGCTGGCCTCCGCCAAACTGGAGGAGAAAACCGCGGTGTTCTTCAGGGTGTTCAGGGCCGCGCGCAGCAGCAATCCCGTGGTGCTCATGTGCACCGACCCCACCAAGTACGTGCGTGCGACTAATGGCATCTCCCTTGTGATAATCTCACGCATATGTAGTGTAGCCACTGAGGTACACGCATTAGCTACGTACCGTTTGTTTAGGTTTGAGCAAAGCAAAGAAGATCGCACTCGCACGAACGTCAAAGCACATGTGGTCAGCCATGAATCTTTTCATGTATCTATACATGAACTTTGGTTTCTTTTCTGGCACAGGTCGTCTCGCAACCCAAATTTGTACCGGCCGACCTTCGCGGGTTTTGTTGATACGGACATCACAAATGGGAAGATATCGCTGAGAAGCCTGGTATGCTACCATGCATTCAACAAGTTCTCGTACTGTACAAGTTCACAAATTCTAATTTCGTAAATTTATTTTTTGCATATTCTCTTTCTCTCTCTCTCTAGATCGATCGTTCGGTTGTTGAGAGCTTTGGCGCCGGGGGCAAGACCTGTATCCTCTCAAGAGTCTACCCGTCGCTCGCCATAGGCAAGAACGCTCACCTTTACGTGTTCAACAATGGGAAGGAGGACATCAAGGTGTCGCAGCTCACAGCGTGGGAGATGAAGAAGCCACTCATGAACGGCGCCTAAAATATAAGGAGGGGCTTCCTATGTGCTTGCCTTACATTCGGCGCGTTTTTTTTATTTCTTCAAATGCTTCGCGTTTCTGATGTAAAGTTGTTTGTCCCTGGTGAATCTTGCCCTAGCTTGTACAATGGTTTCAGTTGCACGTTGTGTGAGTGTACTAAAAGGGGTCAATTTGAATGCATCTACGAATAATAAATTAAGATTCATACGTGTTCTGGTCTCTGGGTGTGCAATGGTGATAATGTACTTATTGATCTTGATCAGTACTAGTTGCTGATTAGTGATGGGTGCTATCATGCGCACGTAATATTATCCTAACGTCCGATGTACAATGGGAAGCTTCCTATGGTGGGCTCCCACGTAACATCTGTAAATAATATGTGTAACAATTTAATTCATGTGTACAATAAAATACACAAATAACAAATACATTAACAGGAAAAAAGATTGGGAAAATATCATATTCTCAACAAAAAATGCATGAAACCATCAGTGTAGAACCTGGTTGCGCTATTAAAAACTAGTTCAAATATCCCAATCAAACAAATTCCGATGTTACAACATTTCAACATTTAAAAATAATAGTGAAAACACCTAAAAATAATCGTTGGAATATTTTTAGAACAATGGTGCAACAATCAATATAAATCAACAACAAATGGTGAAAGGGCTGCAACAAACCAGGATGAATCATGCAACAACGCAGAAAATGGGCCAAGGGTGGCCAGGAAGTGAGCTTGGGGGAGGAGACGGTTGGCCCCTATGCTTATTCTCTCGCGCGAGCTTGGATATATCCGGGTGTGGCTGGCCCAATGCTTTTCTGGCGAGGTGCTCGCGTTGGAGCTCGAGTGGCGTTTGGAGAGGCTTTTATCGATGACAGAGCTCGTGATGACGTGGCAACTCGTGGTGGTTGTGGTCGGCTGTAGCGCCGGAGCTCAGGTGTGACCACGGGTAGGACAGAGATGGGAACGTTGGGAGGAGGAGCACAAGGAGGAAGGGCGTTGGGAATGGATCGCCGGCGACCTCCCTATCCATGGACCTAGTTGCTGCTGTCCGGGACGGCAGCACGTTGTCCGGGGGACTACTTTGAGAATTTTAACGCTAAAGAGGCTAGATTAGAAATTAAACTACACGACAGAACCAAAACAGTCCAAAATTCCTGATTTGTTTCTCGACGCCCCTGCATGCCTATCAGGATCAGTAGGTAGTAAAATATGAATTCCAATTCGGCGTGCATCTTCAGCAACGACTTTGGCTCCTGTCACCGTACGTTTTTTTGCGTCGGCGGCACAGGGTCCGATGGGTGGGAGGGCGCTAGCGCAGCTGCAGCCGTAGCTACTCCACGCGTCCGCGTTTTAGCTAGCCGCGGTGGTGTTGCGATATTAGCGTCAGCGTGGGAGTGCGATCCGGATGGGCAGCATCGTCAAGGCAGTATTCGAGCGGTTGATGTGGAGTGGTCGGTGAAGGCGATAATGTTCTCGCAGCGGGAGTCACCATGGATGGGGGACGAGTTGGTGCTTGGTGGCGCCTTACCACTTGTTGCTTGGCCTGCCGAGGAACAATCTGCGGTGGGGTTCATGGAATATTCAGGTCAGGTGTCCACATCAAAGGCGAGCCCACGTAGCAGTCGGCGTCAACACCGGCCATGGACGGGGCTGGAAGCACGTGCTTGAAGCGGCGGTGCACTTCTCCCCCGGATCACCATCGTGTTCAGCTTCTTCCACCTGGACAATCCTACCACGTAATTGCTGCATCCTCTTATTATTATATTTATTAGCCAACCTGCTGAAGGGATTCGGGTAAGATACGCTAATAGGCAATTCAAAAATTCTACCTTGTAAACTAGAAGCCATACAAGTAGAAGATCCCAGATCGTTACCACCAAATGCGCAGCGCAACGAAAGTAGAGTTGGAGTAGCCTGATCCAACATATAACACGTCGATGTAGTGGTTGTAGTCGTTCGTCCAACGTAATCGATCGTCCAATGTAGTCGATCGTCCAGTGTAGTTGAACGTCCAACGTAGTCGATCGTCCTCGGTTCCGATTGTCTACTCCAGCAACCAATCGTGTTCCTCGCCAAGGTCGTGGATCGTTCTCAAGCGCAACAGCAACCGCAGTAGCGTCTCTACGGTATCCACACGTCTAGGGATGGAACACCGTACGCCGGTGTGCTAGCACCAAATCGCATGGCAGGGCTCTCTCGAGAAGATAACGGCTAAGCACTACCAGAAACAGGATTTTTCCTGAGTGCCAAAAACACTCGGGAAAGGGGGATACACACTCGGGAAACATATTTCCCAAGTGTCACACTCGGGAAAACGCACTCGGGATAGATTAGTCGGGATAAAAACGGTTTCCCGAGTGTTACACTCGGGAACTGTACATTTCCCGAGTGCATCTGTAGACACTCGTGAAAGTTAGACACTCGGGAAAAAAACCTGCTGAACGGCTTCTCCACCCGTAACGGGAAGTATTACCGAGTGTGAACACTCGGGAATACGCTTAAAAAACACTCGGGAATGTTCCCACCGTTTGACCGACGAACCAGGGAAAATTGACACCTAGCAGTCTTTCCCGAGTGCATGGCGGAAAAGACACTCGGGAAAGCTTCCGACGGATCCGCCAGCAAATTGCCACGGGTCACGTTTTCCCGAGTGTCGACACTCGGGAAAGTTTTTTATCTCTTTCCCGAGTGTCACTTTACCGAGTGTCGACACTTGGTAAAGTTTTGGTCTATTTCCCGAGTGTTGACACTCGGGAAAGTTTTGGTCTATTTCCCGAGTGTTGACACTCGGGAAAGCAAGAAGACACTCGGGAAATGGACAAACCAGCTGAACCCTAATTTTCACAAATTCATTTAAAATCCATTCCACAGTAATCAAATAATCCATCCATCCATTCCACAGCAATCAAATAATCCATCCATATATCCATCCATTCCACAAAGAATCAAATAATCCATCCATCCATCCATTCCACAATATATATATATATATATATATATATATATATATATATATATATATATATATATATATATATATATATATATATATATATATATATATATATAGATCGAACAAAAGACATCATAACAGTTCCCGAGCTCACAACATTCAAGTTCAAGTTCAAAAATGTAAGCATAAGGCATTATTATACATATGACAGTTCCAAATAGCAAGTATCACTACAACCATTTGCATGCATGAATTTCTGCTTCAATCTTTCGTGCATGAGAGCATCATTTTAAAGTTCTGCAGATAGAGCAAAACTTAATATTAGTGCCATGTTACAACAAAAGTTAGGAATTGATGCATGAAAAGATAATTAACCAAACTATTGAGAAAGCAAAAAAATTCCTTTAAATCATGATGAGCAACCTAATAACATGGCAAATCGTTAAGGGCATGCTCAGGGTGTGGGCCACTAGCTTGTGGCCTAATTGATCATTTACTTATGTCATCTACAAAGACATGCAAGAGAAATTTGAGTATAATGATGTACTCTTGTAAAAAGGAATGAGTGAAACTATATATGGACTTAATTAAGAGGTGCGAGGAGTGATATTTTGTTAGATATATAATTACATGCATGGTATCCACTTGTATGATGTACCTTTTAAAAGCTCGCAAATTCATATGTTGACGTGCTTACTAGCACCTAACAATATAGAACATGAAAAGCACAGTGCTAAAAATGTTAAACTCCAACTCTCAATATTTTGTCATTGTGAACTCTTGATCAACATTTATGTCTCAAGCACTTATCATCAAATTCATAGAAAGGAGTGTACATACAAATTATTATATGTTGACACATTTCAAAAGAATTTATGATATAGATATAGAGAATTAGTTATATATGAAGCCATTTTTATCCATTTTTTAGCAATCACCGATTGTGAATGTTTTCTAATATTGGTATCCTTTTAGTAGATCATGAAAATAGCAAGCACTGGTGGTGGCCTCTCGGCGATGGACGTCATGTGAACATTAGGACCAAAGATCTTGACTTCAAAGATTAGCGGTAGAGAAGCAACCGATCCCGCCGCTTCCTACATTTTCATAAGAAATCGCATTATAAGAAATTTGCGAGAGCGACCAATAATTACATTGCATGTCATTTCAATGTCTTCGAATCAAGCGGTCATAAGAGACTAACAATATAATAATCAAGATGCGATTACTAACGGAGAGCAGATAAGTGAGGCAGTGGTTCCCCCGACGGAGAGACATTAAGTCGAGTCCCGGTCCCGAGTGCCTGCATATTTGTTTGCACATTGCCATACATTAGCCAAGTATGAATATATATATATATTGCATATTACTTTGTTATTGTACTACCACGCCCAACTAACTGCGCAGGAGCATTTGCTCCAACCACGCTTAGCCTCAATTTCTCACAATTGCGCCAAGCTCGTAAAACTAAGATTGGGAAACATGTGATGGTTGCTGTCGACTTTGAAGGTGTACTTCATCCGTTGATGCAAAGACTCGTGGATCGGACCTCCGAGAGGGTTGTCGGTGTACTAATGTACGGCACCCATGAAGAAACGACCATGTTTCTTCCCCTTCCAAATTTCATACCTGAAGACTCGCGTCTAGTGGTGAATTCATGACGTCGTAGTCCGGCCATGAATCTCCTTAGCAAGATCAAGATATGCGACTGTTGGACAAAATCATCGGGAGCGAAAATCATCAGGACAAAATGATCGAAATCGTACCAAGTTCTCTGTCATATTTGGCCGCATTAAGGTGCCCTCCGATCACCCTCCTAGTTGCTACATATGCCTCCATATCGGAGACAGCCTCGCTTCGCTTTTCCCGCACCCAAAAAACCACACGGTCAATAAATATATATCGCGCAACATACAATCAATATGAACATGTTGACCTACCGAGTTCTTCTTGTAACGTGCCATGGAGGAGTGCGCTTGACGATGTCTTGTCCGCCCATCAATAATCTCCGCTCCCTAGCAAAGACGAGAGTCCTATAGCCATCGTTCGTTGCACCACCTGTCTTGGGCAATCCGCCGCCATGCATTTTCACACTTAAGGGCCCACCAAGGTATTGCCTAAAATTAACCAAGTGCTAAATATGAATAAACTAGAGTTGATTGTAATCAAAAGGACATCGTTTGTTCGGTTGGTTACCTGCATGTACTCGCCCAAAGTGATATCGTTTGTAGCGTCGGCCCTCTAATTAATTTGCCGAAGGACTTGTGTGTAGTAACAGATGACCGCTTGGATGCGTGCTTCAGAGAACATCTGTGGGATCACTTCTTAACACAATTACACAAAGACTCTCCTAGAATCGACTTCTGTCCCTCAAATTTCATCGAAACCACCACTACAATCCAAGAATAAAGAATTGATAAAGAATAAGATGATTAAGTTAGTTGATGAAAGCGAAAAGGAATTGATAAAGAATAAGATGATTAAGTTACTTGATGAAAGCGAAAAGGAATTGATAAAGAATAAGATGATTAAGTTAGTTGACATTTATTACTTGGCTACTAAACATCCAAAAGAGGTAAATTAAACATGTCGACTACTTGAAGTTTTAGTACCAAACAAGTGAGATTAGCCGAGTTAGGTTTGCATAAAAACACAAAATATCGACTTTGTCCTCAAATGGCTTCTGTGTTCTTCAAAATGTTAGTAGTCCTTGTGCAATTTTATCCTCGGGATGTCTTCCACAGATCTTTACATTGCTTTAGTGATACATCTACCATTACTTTAATATCAACACTTCTATGAGCAAAAGGTTAGTGTGTTGGAAGTCGAATTTAGATAGGTGATTGAACATTGGGGCCATTGTTTTACCCAAACATTTATGCCTCATCTAGTCATCTAGTCACTAAATTGAGACTCGAGAGTTGTGACCTAATCAACCCTAACATGCATAGGAACACATAAAAGCAGATTTGAATATTCAATCACTTACCCAAAACTTTCCTCCACCAGCGCAAGCAATTGTCAAATGGAACCTCTCCTTCAAGAATGGCGGTATCTTCAAGACCTCAGAGTGGCACCATGTCCATGCAGCTCCCGCCTTCCTCAGAGGTGACCAAGCCAGGAAGTGCCATCGAATCAACACGCCAATTATGCCATTCGAAGTCTACATTTGTCACCCCGCCTTCTTCTCGCCATTGCACGCATATTAGTTTTTTGAGGTATGCAATTAAGTGGGCTAAATTAGTGAAAGTGTAAACAGTTTCTTACGTGTCGCCAACAGAACGATGATGATCTTCTCCTCCTCTCGGGTTGGTCGTCAGTGGCGGGTTCGCAGGTCCTCGATCCAAAATTCTTGTGCCTCATGGTGCTCATCCTCCTCACCTCCGCCTCGGGGTGCTCTTCCTCCTCACCTCCGCCTCACGGTGCTCATACTCCACATCATCAAGACGCGAGGCTGCGGGCAGTGAGCCCGATCTACTAGAGGTAGACCCCCGCGCCTCGAGAGGCCACGGCTGCCCTCTGCCTTCTCGAGGGGCCATGGCTGCCCTCCGCCTCGCCGAGTGGCCACGACCGCCTTGTGCCTCTGGAGGGGCCGAGGCTGCCCCTGTGCCTCTGGAGGGGCATGGCTGCCCTGTGCCTCTGGAGGGGCCGAGGCTGCCTCGATCCTCTTGGAGGGGCGCGGCTGCCCTCTGCCTCTGGAGGGCATGGCTGCCCTCTGCCTCCTCGAGTGGCCACGGCGCCCCTGCCTCCTCGAGTGGAAAACAAGTGTCCGCCTCGACTAGAGTATGCCGCCTCGCCACTCATATTTTGGTGTCTGAAATGAAATGAAATAAAATAAATCAATTAATATAGCGTAATCAAGTAAGCTCATAGAAAAATATAATATAACGTAATCAAGTAAGCTCATACAAAAAATTAAAAACATGCAGCAAATAAATGGAAGACATACAAGATCATGCTCAGAAGTAGTCATCTACAATGGGATCCTCATAAATAGGCCCTCCAAAATGTCATCGTCACTATCATGAGGTGTTGACTCAACCTCATCCCCTTGTGCCATCAATGTCTAGCGATTAAGTAGTTCCAAGTCCTCTTGGTTTACAACCTCATCGGCATCGATTTGAATATCATCCATGTGATCGTCCTCTTCCCCAATTATTATTTCAAAAGTCCCTGGTAGCCCATCTTCTTGAAAGAATAGGTCAACACCATTGTTGGTCTCCATGTTGTAATCCTGCTCACTAGGGGTAGGTAGTTTACCATATGGTTGCACTTTATGTACTACCCACCAATCCACTAGACTACTCATAGTTTTGCATGGGTACGGGATGTAGTATACTTGGGTGGCTTGCTGAGCCACAATAAATGGGTCATTGCTCGGTAGGATTGATTGATGTGCAACTTCAACCACCCAAGTGATGTATCGTCGACTCCCTAAACGGATGGAACCAATGACATTTGAATAACATAAGTTTGAGAGGTTTGCTACCATGAAAATATAGTTCAATTATTTCTTCAATTACTCCATAGTATTCAACAGGTGTATCGCTCCCATCTTGTCCTATAGTCACCAATCCACTGTTAATTGTTGTTGCATTAGGCCGTTCCTCTCATGTGTGGATGTTGAAGCGGTACCCATTCACATCAGAGGTACTATAGGACAAAGACACCGAGTGTGGCATCCTTGAGCAACTTGCTTCAATTATTTGCTCATAGACTTGTCCTTCAAACTCTCAAAGATAAATAGAATGGGTTTCATGTATTAGTTCCTCTTTACTTAGTAAATATTACGTGCAAGGGGAGTAGCTAATAGAGAAGTTACTCGATAGAACCAAGTCGGAAATTCGGTTTATAATTCCCAGCACCCTTCCTAAGAAGGGTCTCAACTTGTTTTTCGGATGGGTCTCGACGTTGCTTCCACTCGCTCCTAACAAATTCCCTATAGACAACAAGACAAATAGATTAAAACACTCATGCATCAATTATTGGGAAAAATAATTGTTGCATACCTAATGTAATCATCCGCTTGGAGAGGTTGGTAAAGACATACAACATCGCGATCAACCACTCCTCCGTGATAAAACTTTGGGAGTACCACCGCTTGAAGTGTCACCACTTCGGTGAAGAGGCTAAGTTGGCAATTATTTTGAGGATGCCAATATTGTATCGTGAGGTTTGATTGTGCACCGTCACGAACATTGTCAAGAAAGTATATTGATGTGAAATGGAAAATTTCCTCAATTATATACGCCTCGCTATGGATGCTTCAACACGCGATCGATTTTTTGTTTTGCCTCATAGTTCCTTTTGTTCCCTCTCAATTGGATACATCCACCGGTTTTGCACTGGTCCCCCCATCCTAGCTTCATAGGGTAGATGGAGAATCAAATGTTGCATTGGATTGAAGAAGCCAGGTGGAAAGATCTTTTCCAACTTACAAAGCAACACAGGTACTTCACGCTCCATAGTTGACATTACCATGGGATCTATCTCTTTCGCACATAGTTGTCGATAAAAGAAGCTCAACTCCGCCATCACTTGCCAAACACACTCGGGGGCGTAGCCACGGATCATCACAGTAAAAGCGTTCCATGAATATGTGGTAGTCATGGCTCTTTAGGCCATTGATGCGCATGGTAGCTAAATTCACTCCTCTCCTTAGATTTGCTGCATACCCATCAGGAAACTTTAGGGTCTGAAACCATTCTAAAATCTCCTTCCTCTGAACCCTAGTTAGGCAATAACTAGCTCTTGGCTTCTCCCACTTGCCAAGAGTCGGCTTATGGATCATATTCGGCGAGGGCTGTTGCAAAGCTCCTCTGATCAAGGCGAGCCTTCACATTGTCCTTCGTCTTATGCGGAATGTCAAAGAATGTGCTAAATATGGCCTCTGCAACATTCTTCTCATTATGCATTACATCTATGTTATGGGGAAGAATGAGCTTATGGAAGTATGGCGTACCGCCACAAACTTGAAATGTGAGTCAATTGTGCTCCTCACCATATTTCTCGAACCCATCACCATCATCAAGAGGCTTCAAAGCATCTAGCGGTGCACGAACCTCCTCACCGCCAGACGACATGGTGGTCCATCATGCGGACAGCAATATTGGCCCTAAATCCCGGTTGTGTCACTTCAATTCGTGGTCAATTGGAAGGAATTGACGATGACAATCGAAGAAGGAGTGCTTGCGACCATGCTTTAGCCAACAACCACGCAACGTCTCCCCTCTGATTGAGCATGGCATCTTCCCATGTATGAGACCACCCACGTAATATCCCGTGACGCGGAAGTCATGCATGGATGTGTGGTACGCGACCCGCATGGTGAAGTTCTGTTTCAATGCCCGATCATATGTCACTATGCCTTGTTCCCAAGCATGTAACAATTCATCCACCACCGCTCCATGAATACACTCATATTCTTCCTCGGTACTCAAGACCGTGGATTATCAAGGAAAGGAATATGTATCGCTACGCATGCAAACGCAGGGTGGGAGGTTAAGGGAATGACAAACACAGCTAACAATTTGTATGGCGCACCCCCATACCAAATGGGTTAAACCCATCGATTGCAATTGTAATTGAGCGTTAGAGGCTCATGACAAACTCTACATAGTCTCGGTCAAATTGCTTCCATGCTTCACCATCGATGGGTGGACCATCTTGTCATTATGGTACCAAGCGACCATACTTGTGCCATACTATTTGTTTCGCAGAAACCTCAGACATGTATAACCGTTGGATTCGTGGCACAAATGGTAGATAGCGAAGTATTTTTCTGCCAATAGGAAGCTGCCTCTTCTGACCATCACCGGAGTCAACCTCAACAAACCTAGACTCACCACACTTATCATAGTGATCTTTGTCCACATTCTCATTCCTAAATAGCATGCAATGATTTGGACAAACATATATCTTCTCATATGGTATATTTAGTGCGCTTATCAATTTCTTGGCCTCATACAAGTTAGCGGGCAGTTTGTGACCATCTGGGAGAAGGGTGCTAAACACGCTTAAGAATGCATCAAAGCAAGCAATGCTTGTCTTTGAATCGAGACTTGATGACAAGTAGTCGTGTGATGGCATCTAGTTGGGACACTGTGTGTGCCCATGAAGTGGTTGACTCCTTGCGGACAACATATCAAAGAAAGCCCTTGTTGCAGGCT
This sequence comes from Phyllostachys edulis, assembly GCA_036346405.1. Classification (NCBI taxonomy): domain Eukaryota; kingdom Viridiplantae; phylum Streptophyta; class Magnoliopsida; order Poales; family Poaceae; genus Phyllostachys; species Phyllostachys edulis. The sequence goes on along the minus strand of CM070551.1, from coordinate 42,698,247 downwards.
CCGATTCTTCCTCAGCAGGTGGCCCATATGCATGACGCACATCATCTAGCATGTCTTCTATCCTACTCTCATTGTGGCCGCCATCGTCCGTTTCTTCCCTTAGCACATCTGATCTGCTATCTTGTGACTCGTCGTGATACACCCACACGGTATAGTATGCCCTAAATCCGTACTTGCACAGGTGTGCGATCATTGTTGCCCTCATTTATGGCGTGTGTTGAACAACGCGAACAAGGGCACAACACACCTCGTCCATTACTCCTAGCAAATGCTCGATCCACAAAATCATCGACTTTTCCATCCTTTCTTGGGTACAGTCACCCATCGCTCTCGCCGGTGTACATCCAACTACGATCCTCGGCCATCCTAGTGTGCAAAACATAACGCATATTTTAATCCAACTTTTATTTATGTCAAAAATTACAACTACTGAGCTAGCTAGAAGCTACCCTATGATGCATGCCCTATATATGTACACTAAAAGCAGTTGACATGAAGACAATATACATGATCAACAGAGCATAAAAACACTTTCTTTCAATATATATGAATACCTTTATTTATTAACACGTTAATGTAACATTGTAATGACAAAGATATCAATCCACCATAAATGGACAACACAAAAGAAAATAAGCAAACTTTATTTCTTTTGCACTTATCCATTACCTTACTGATTACTTCTTGGAGCCGAGGAGCCGAGGAGCTGCGGTGGGGAAGATATTTGCGGTGTGTGTGTCGGTGGAGGCGGTCGGCGAGGGAGGCGGCAAAGACTGTATTGAAAACCATGAGCTATATTAGGACAGAATCGGCACTTAAGCATTGAAATTTAGACAAAACAAAAAAATCGCTACACACAAACTAATTAAGTTTGCACGGGAATGTGTACGTTGAAAGTGCTACACAACCAATCGTTGTTTCATGTTTGTCCATATTGATATAGCTCAACAAATTGTGCGGCAATATCATTTTCTAGTACTATTCCCATTAATAACCCGAAAGGGAAGAAAATATCACTCATGAGTACTTAACTTTCTATCTATATTCCAATTCCTACTCAAGTGATCTTTTTCCCTAGAAGAAGATCATGTACAATGCATACTCATTTACTTGGTACACTATCTTGCTACAAGTGCTAGAAAAGGTCTACCTAACATTAGAAACTATCTAAATCATCATTTGATCAAAATGATAAAAATAATAATATCGAAGCTCACACGATGCTAATTTCAATTAACATAGCGGTCTCAAAGGAAACTAGAATGGATAATGACTAATGAGTTAATCAATTGCCGTGCCATTTAAAACATTGAGAGAAAATATCAATCCTAAGTGCCTCGCCTCTCCACGATCATCAAAATCAAGAACTATGACCCAACCAATAACAACAAATTTTGGACCAACCACATTGAGACATTCCTACAAACATAATTTCAGATCGACAAGCCCGACCTCATTTGTTTACAAGCGGCAAGTCAAACAATGCCCTATCTGAGATAACAAAATTCCATCTAAACCACTCAAGAAACCAAAACATAATAGCAATCGGTAGACATAAAACAAAGATCAATCAAAACATTACATTAAGTAATAGAGTACTGAGTCATCTATCATAACAACTCCAAATTCAAAACAAGAACATACATGCATAGCCATGCATAGATACAACTGGATGCTAAGTCCTACCAAGTAAGCTAAAACAAGCGAATCCACTAAAATCTATGGCCATCCAACAAAGCCATCTCATCCATAAAAAACATAAGTAGTCAAGCACCACATTACATGCGTGGCATTAGTTGAAGCAAATAGTAGTTCTAATACGAGAACATCAACAATAAGAGGAATTTTGCTAATACTATGCACTAAACATAATCCACTTCTCAACTGTTGCACATTAGAAACATAATCCAGGTGGGGTGCCGGGTATGCCCCGGCACCCCCAAAATTCTGAAAAGCGATCAGGTCCTGATGCATGATATGTCATTGCAAGCAGGATGAGTGAGGAGCTGAGTAGCTAGCTAGGGCTTGGCACAACAATTGAGCATCTGGGCCTAATACATACATGAGCTTTTTGCTAGTAGCTAGCAAAGACTGAAATGAGCATGAGCTAGTAGCTAGTAGCAATTGAGCATCTGAGGCTGCTATACATACATGAGCTATGAGCTAGTAGCTAGCAGCAATTGAGCATGCAGGCATGCTATAAAGAAAAGAAAAGGTAAAATGTTCGCTCTAAATGGTTGAAAATTACCATGCTAATCAGTGATATACACACACACAATGCAGAGAAGCACGGTGATACAGAAGGCGGCGGCGTCCGATGAGGGGGCGCGCCCGGAGGAGGGAGCTGGGGGCGGCGCCATGGAGGAGGGAGTCAAGGAGGAGGAGGCATGGGAGGCGAGTCGAGGCGGCGGTGTGACGGGCGGAGGAGGGAGCGGGGAGGCGGAGTCGCCATGGAGGAGGTCGGGCGGCAAGGTCTCGAGGAGGTCAAGGCGGCGTTGGAGGAGGTCAAGGCGGCGGGAGGAGGTGGGGAGGAGATGAGGGGAGGCGCGGAGGCGGGTGGTGACGAGGGGTGTGGCAGGTGGTGAGGCGGTGGAGGGCGGAGGACGGGAGGAGAGGCCATGGGAATTGGGAGGAGAAGCTGGGGGATTGGGAGAGGGAGGCGGTGCAGGGGGTTTTGGGGAGCTAACGCAAGAAAACGAAGCAGGCGCGCATGTGGGGAAAAAAATGGCGCGACCGGATGTTTTAGCTCCCGAGTGTCGACACTCGGGACATTGTTGCTCTCGTCAAATTTTCCCGAGTGTCCGATTAGACACTCGGGAAATGTGAATTTCCCGAGTGTTTTATTCTATTACCGAGTGTTTCGTAAGGCATTCGGGAAGTTCCCGAGTGTATTACCCAAAACACTCGGGAAACTTCTGAGCACTCGGGAAATTAGACGATTCTGGTAGTGAAGGTTTTGGTGGAGCAACTCATATCAACTTGTATATGCCCAACAACCTCATGCATCTCCTTATATGGGGGCCCATGACGAATCCTATCCGAACATATTTGTTCCAACCCGTTAAGTGTGTGACCCTGTAGGTTCATGCATAATCAGTTGTAACTCAAAAACTCTTTCCGACCATGAGTCGTTAGTGGTTACTAGTAGGACTTAACGATTTCTGCATATACACAAATTATATCGGATGAACCTTAATGCAATATAATCTATGACCAGGTCCTTATCACTAACGACCAACTCATATCTCTATACGACTAGTTCATATTTAGTCTCGACCAGTTCGTAACTCCTTACGAGCAGGTTTCGATCACTTAGTGATTATGTTCGACCAATCTATGACCAGCTCGTATCTCTATACGACTAGTCTGTATCTGATCGAATTTAACGACCTTCTCGTGTATTCTTCCTTTGCCTCACGATATCTGGTTGAACTCCAGGTGAGACATTATGTCATCCATGGACTGTTCAATTCTTTCTCGATCGAGTGACAGATAACTTTATGTCATCAAACTCTTTGACCACCAGTGGCATGGCCATGCACTTTCTTTATCCGACCACATCGAGGGGCCCAGATATATCTATCCTGTTATGTTAAGAGGGGCAAATCCTATATCCGACCAGTCACATTCCTCCACATGTTTCATAGCATACCCGAAAGCTACATTTATAACTACCCAGTTATGAGTAGCGTTTGGTAACCCCTAAGTGTACTATTACACATGTAGGAAATCATGCTGATCTCAGATATAAGGATTATACATCATCATTGCTTGAGACCAACTGATGACACATAGAATCATAAAAATATCAATAGTGTCTCAAGGTGTGTCAATCCAACACCATGTTCTCTAACATGTGTTCACATTATTGATTCAATATCTCTATATCTATGACCGGTGAAACATGGTCATCAATCAATACATGTGCTGGTCGATAAGTCACTAGTGTTTTGACTAGTGACATTCGACCAGGGATACATTTAGAACGATGTCATATAAGTTAAAGTGCTTCACCAGCAAGTCACATACTTATTGATCTATATAACTGATGATTCATTCAAGGAACAGAATAACATTTATTCAATAACTCATAAACATAGACATGATACAATCATATCTATGATTGCCTCTAGGGCATATCACCAACAGTCTCCCACTTGCACTAGAGTCAATCATACAGATATTTAATACCCATAGCTCTTGTCTGCACCTCATGCTTAGGTTGCGGGAGATGTTTTGTCAACGAATCAGCAATATTCAAATCTGTGTGCACTTTGCATATCTTCACATCACCTCTTTCAACGATCTCACGAATAATGTGATATCATCGAAGTATGTGTTTGGACTTTTGATGCGATCTCGGCTCCTTAGCTTGTGCAATAGCTCCACTATTATCACAATAGATATCCATTGGATTGGAAGCACTCGAAACCACACCCAGTTCATTAATGAACTTCTTAATCCATACGGCTTCCTTTACAGCTTTCGAAGCTGCAATGTACTCAATCTCTGTTGTAGAATCAGCAATTGTTCCTTGCTTGGAACTTTTTCAGCTCACTGCTCGTCCATTAAGACAAAACACAAACCCAGATTACGATCTGAAATCATCCTTGTCGGTTTGGAAGTTAGCATCAGTGTAACCATTTACGACCAGCTCTTCCTCACCATCATAAATAAGGAATGCATCCTTAGTCCTTCTTAAGTGCTTAAGGATATTCTTGACTGCTATCCAGTGACCTTCACCTGGATCTGACTAATATCTGCTCGTAACACTTAGAGCATACGACACATCTGGTCGTGTATAAAGCATGGCATACATGATGGATCCAATAGCCGAAGCATATAGAATTCTACTCATTTTGTCTCGCTCACCAGTGGTCATAGGACACTGAGTCTTACTAAGATTAATAGCATGTGACATGGGCAAGAAACCTTTCTTCGAATCTTGCAAGTTGAACCGTTTCAACACCATGTTGGGGCTTTGAGAGAGGACACGGGGATGACGAGGCAATCGATGAGACGAAGTTGGGGCTTTGAGATAGGACACGGGGAGTATGGTGCTCACCTCGACGGTGGTGGGACATGGACGGTTCGCCAGCGGCACGACGCTCCGACAGCGTTCCGACGATGAGGAGGGGAGTATCACGTAGAACGCACGAAGGCGAAGCCAGTGGTGTGGTCAATGGTGACAGTGCTCCACTGTAGGTGGCACAATCGTTGACGGAGTGGCGTTCGGCCAACGGGACCAAAACTATGATTGTGGCGAGGAGAAAGCAAGAGAGGAGGGGAAACTCGGGGGGTGAGATGAGGGAGAGAAGGGGCTCCCAGGGCTCTCCTTTATAGGGGCAAAGGTGGACCAGATGAAGAGATCGACGTGGCGTGTCTTGCGGTGGCATGACGCGTTCTGGTGAAACGGGCTCACTAAATTGGGGGATAAGGCTAGAAATAGGGGAGGTGAGATGAGGGGGATTGGTTGCCGGCAATTTCATGAGGAAAAGAGAAGGAAATCGGGTGGTTTGAGGAGCTTCATGGGGTGCTCATGGCGGCAGGCCATTCGGTCGGTTCGAGCCAGGGAGCTGCATAGCCAGAGGAAGAAGAAAGAAAGAAAGAAAAAGAAAGAGGGAAAAGAAAAAAGAGAAAAGAGAAAAGGGAAAAAGGAAGAAAGAAAATAAAAGGATTTTCAGCCAAGAATAGAAAATTGCAATGAATTTCTAATATTTTCATTTCGGAGAAAATCCAAATATAAATTTTAATTTTGAAACTCATCTGAGATTTGAATTTGAGATGAATTCAAAACAAGAATTTGAATCCAGAATTGGCCGTAAAAATATCTGATTTCAGAACAAGGATATGAATTGAGACTCGGAATTCGGATTTTGATTTGGTGTTGATTTGAGATTCGGATTTTGATTTTTTTTAAATTTTTTTAAAAAGCAATAAATCAAATAGACTTTTAGAAAATAGCAAATAAAGTCCAAAAATTCTAGAAAAATTCACAAAAAAATATTGAATTATTTTTAACTTAATAAAATTATTTCCAACTTAAAGTTGTCTTTTAATTTTGCACATAAATTATTTTTAACTTCGAAAAATAGGAAAAACCTTTTGAAATACCAAAAAATCAAGAAATTAATTAAAACTTTCTTTTTAACTTTAAATCCAAGAAAATATCCGAAAATTCAGTAAATTTTATTTTTGACTTTTAAAATTTAGGAATTCAAGAAAAGCAATAAAACTCTTTTTAAATTATAGAAAATCAAGAAAATTCTTTGATAGCCAGAAAATCTAACAAATAATAACTTTATTGATTTTATTTTGGTAACATAACTTTGGGATGTTACAATATTGCATTGTTAAATTAATATCCAAACTTAGTTTATTTTGTTTGCCAATTATCCTATCCATGTTTCTGGACTTTTTGTGTCCATTAAGGTTAACAAGATGATGTTCATGTCAGTTTAGTGATGCAACAGCGTGAAGCACAATCTTTTGATTTGCTTGCATCGCTCTTTAGATAAGTGCGACCATATTAGTTTTGTTTGTGTTGCACTGTTGATATCCTATAAGTTTTTTCCCTTATTTGGCTCCCCTGTATGTAGGCCCTCAGCCCTCTAGAGGTTCTAAATAAGGACCGTCTGTGATTGGAGGGATTATCACAGACGGTTCGTGAATAGAACCGTTTGTGATAATTCACAGACGGTTCGTGAATAGAACCGTCTGTGATAATTCACAGACGGTTCTATTTACAAACCGTCTGTGATAGATGACTATCACAGACGGTTCTAAAAAATACCGTCTGTGATAGGCTTCCCGCGCCACCCGTAGGTCCGGCAATACCCAACACAGACGGTTCCAAAGGAACCATCTGTGATGGGGCGTCTACTATAGCTTATTTTGTAGTAGTGTCTGTTGTGCCCTCTTCCGCTTGGTGTTCTGCAGCCCCAACCTTTGCCGGCTCCTCCACAGTTAGTTCATCGAAGAGAGGAGCCCGCCCATCCCCTGCCCTTTTCGGTCACTTGCTACACTCCCGCCTCACTTGCTCTTCCGCTTTTGAACTTTGTTCACATATTGTCAAAAAATATCCAATGAGTAGCAAATACAACTAACTCTGACCGTGGACCAGTCGAAGGTGGGTCCCCATCCCTGACCCCTCGACCTTGCCGGCTTCCACCAGAACTTTGCTAACGGCGCCACCACTTCTCTCCAGACGCATCAAACTTACCTCATGATAGGCTCATGTACTGCTTAATCTATATACACTGAGACACTAATGTCTGCCTAAGTGGTCATACTATACAGTTCCTTTGTGTACTCCCAGCAGAGCGTTCTTAACCATCTAGTAACTGGTAAGAGGGCTAAGACATCGCAACCACTGGCCTGTTGCGTTATTATCCGTCCAGGCCAAGAAACAGTAGTGAGTTCACAAGGTCGTACTTGGCTAAGACATCGCAACAACTGGCCTGTTGCGTTGTTATCCGTCCAGGCCAAGAAACAGTAGTGAGTTCCCTATGCTTGTACGATGGGGCCTGTTGGTTTTGTGACTTATTTGTAAGAGGGCTAAGGGTAAATGACCTTGCAGATATGCAACAATGCAAAGCATGGCTCCACAGGGCACATGCCCAGCCCTGCTGTTCACTCATGCATGGCCAACTACCGATCGATAGCCAAAGAAAAGTACCATTTTCTAAACTGAACTTGGTTGGCCACTCCAGAACAACACCTAACCTAAACCTCTCAACTAAGTCCAAAAGCTACTAAATCTTAAATAATCGTCTCCAAAAAAACTTAGCTCACTACTGTCCTAATCATAATTGCATAAGCTGGCCCGGTTAAGCTAAGGATTTCTAGATTCATTAATTTTCAAAGGAATGTCTGTACTTACTTTGTACCTACATTTCATGTCTATATTCAACTTTTGCCGGGGTCTTACTTTGGATTGTCTAGTAAGAATGATGAGGGCACAAGAATTATCATCAAGGATTGCGTTTCTTTTTCTCAAAAGAAAAAAAAATGAAAATAAAATCACCTTAATGCAACAGTTAGGTCTATGACGAATGCGCAACTGGAAGCATTGCAAAGATCATCAGGGGCAAGATAAGATTAGATCGTACAAATATCCGGTGAAAGCCGCAACAGCATTAAGTAGAAAAAGTGCTATACGCATGGCAGCATACAGTTTGTGCTTGCGAGTACTACTGTACTAGCCTACTGTACTAGGCATTTTTAAAATAAAAAAAAGGGCAAGATAGTAAATGTACTCCCTCCGTTTTTAAATACATGACGTTTGACCAAACGTACAGTCAAACTTATATAACTTTGACCATTACTTTTCATATGATTTTGTTAGTAAAAAGTTACAAAATTATTATATTATGAAAATATTTATCATGACAAATCTAATGATACTATTCACTCATGATCAATCTAAATAGTTTTTCATATATTATTAGTCAAAGTTAGATAAGTTTGACTACACGCTTGGTCAAACGTCATGTATTTAAAAACGGAGGGAGTATATCACAGTCAATTTGAAAAGTCCCATGATGGTTTTGAAGTTGTCTTCCACTATATGAGATTTTTAACGGCTTTACGGTTTTCTTTTCTACATTCCACAAAACTAGGAATAAAAGGGGCTAATCCACAAATGCCCGCTGATCCAACGCATGAAGATGGGACCTGGGAACCTAGACCAATCACAGGATAAATGAAATGCTCCGTACGTTGAAATATACTAGATGGGCACGTGCGCGTTGCTGCGCCCGTCCGATAGGTATAGGATGTTGTAAGGGAAGATTCAACCTGCGTGCATATACTTTCAGTAAATCACATGCATATCACTAACACAAGGTAAAAGAAAAGTGCTTTACGTGGAGGAAGTACCAGCTCCTCACTAAGCGAAGTCTTGCTGGACAAAGTCGAATCTACAAAGCAAGAAGAACAAGTGGCCAGCTTAAGAACTGAATGGTGGTTTGGCAGGTCTTTTAGCTTTTGTAGGGTCCTTGTGTGCTTTGTATGGGACACACATGAAGCTATATATATGATGCATGCTCTGGCTGTGTGGTGTTCTTTGGTGCATGCTCTGGTTTATATGCTGTCCTATCTAGTTGTTTCACGATGAATTGCAAAATTTTGAATTGGAACATAAGGGGGCTCAATGCCGCAGCTCGTAGACAAACCGTTCGAGAGTTGGTGTCGGACACAGCATGCTCCATTCTATGTCTGCAGGAAAATAAACTTGCAGTTATCCCTCCAAACATTACAACTGAGATCGCAGGGGGGAGGTTACAGGGCATGGTCTACAAACCAGCAGATGGAACCAGAGGAGGGATAATGGTTTGTTGGGACACGTCTCGTCTTCATTTGGACAACCCTTGCACCTTAGATAGATCCATCACGTTGAGGGTTAACCCACTGGATGGGGTGCAACCTTGGACACTTACGGTTGTCTATGGCCCACATGAGACTCAACACAAACATGCTTTTATTGAGGAGATTAAGCACATTCATGGTGGGCTGGTCGGGCCATGGCTCTTAATTGGGGATTTTAATCTCATCTGTAGAGCCTCGGACAAGAACAATTTGAACCTAAACCCAAGGCTAAGGAGGCGTTTTCGAACAGCGATAAATCATTGTGAGTTGAAAGAAATTCGTTTGCAAGATCGCAGGTTCACCTGGTCGAATGGTCAACGGAATCCTACACTCGAAAGGATTGATAAAGCTTTCTGTAATTTGCAATGGGATAATTGCTTTCCAGAGTACAGTCTGCGGGCGCTGTCCTCATCCATTTCGGACCACTGCCCCTTGCTAATTACTGGTGAGGACCGGTTCAGGCCACCTACACGATTCACTTTTGAAAATTTTTGGCCAGTTATGTCTGGATACAATGAAGTGGTTCAACAGGCGTGGTCCCTCCCAGTGCAACATGCCGACCCGATAAGAAGACTGCTAGCCCAACTGCAAAACACCTCGAGGGCTCTAAGATCGTGGAGTAAATCACAAATTGGGGATTACAAGGCCCAGATGCACTTTGCTCTCGAAGTGGTTTTGCGGCTTGATAAAGCGCAAGAGCACCGCCAGCTCTCCTTGGCGGAGCATGATCTTCGAGCCGCACTCAAGTTAAGGATCCTGGGTTTAGCAGCCATTCAAAGGATGAAATGGAAGCAGCGTGCCAGGATAAACTGGTTACGACTAGGGGATGCTAACACAAAATTTTTCCATTGCAAAGCAAATTCTAGAAGAAGAAAAAAGTTAATTCACACTGTGGATTTTCAGGGGAACATTCTCACCCTCCATTCTGAAAAAGAGGAAGCTTTGGCAAAACACTTCACCGAGATTCTAGGTGTTGCAAAGTCGGCAACGCATACCTTTCCATGGGATCTCCTTGGGCTGCAAGTGCTACCGCCCAACGCTTTAGACGTTTTGGAGCGCCCTTTCACAGAGCAGGAGATTAAGACAACCATTTTCAAAATGTCTTCTGACGGTGCTCCTGGTCCAGATGGATACACAGGCTATTTTTTTAGAGCGAGTTGGGAAACTATTAAGGGGACGGTGCTAGCTGTTTTCCAAAAAGTGTATGCCATGAATAGTCTACATTTTCATAAGATCAACACTGCAAACATAATTCTCCTGCCTAAGAAGGACCAGGCAATGCAAATTACAGACTATCGGCCGATTAGCCTGATTCACAGTATAGTTAAGATCCTCTCCAAAATGCTTTCCCTGAGACTGTCGACCTTCATGGATGGTCTGATTTCGACAAGTCAGAGCGCGTTCGTCAAGCAGTGGGCCATACATGACAACTTCCTGTTTGTGCAAAACCTCGTCAGGAACTATCACAAGTCTAAGATACCAATGCTTTTGCTAAAGCTCGATATTGCCAAAGCTTTTGACTCGGTTTCGTGGCCTTTTCTGCTCGACATGTTACAACATAGGGGGTTTGGAAGCCGATGGAGAGCTTGGATTGCAATGATGCTTCAGACGTCCTCGTCAAGAATTGTGCTGAATGGGATACAGGGGCCAATCATCAAGCACCAGTGCGGCGTACGCCAAGGGGACTGTCTATCTCCCTACCTGTTTATTCTGGCAATCGATGCACTTCATTGCATTCTCCGCTTAGCAGACCAACAGGCTTGGCTATCGCCGCTTGGTGGGACAGGAAGAAAGGCGCGTCTGTCGATGTACGCTGATGATGCAATGATTTTCCTGTCTCCAGTCAAGGAGGACATTGATAACATTAAAGAGATCCTATGGGCTTTTGGAGAAGTCACAGGGCTTAAAATCAATATCTCCAAAAGTGCGGTCATTCCTATCCAATGCCAAGGGCTAAATCTTGATGATATTCTGCAGAACTTCCCAGCTACGAGAATGCAACTACCATGCAAATTTCTAGGGTTACCGCTTTCGCGTAATAAACCGGGGAAGGCGTTGTTCCAGCCCCTTCTGGACAAGGTGGAAACTAGATTGAGTGGTTATAAAAGAAACTTGTTGTCTCGGGCAGGGAGACTTGTGGTGCTAAATGCGGTCATCTCCGCTCTACCTGCTTATCATCTAACAGCCATAGATATGCCTGCTTGGGTGTTGAAACAAATTGACAAACGGCGAAGAGCGTGGTTCTGGGCAGGAAATGATATCTGTTACGGAGGTAAATGTTGGGTCAACTGGAGCCTGGTTTGTCGCCCGAAAAAGTTTAGCGGATTAGGGGTGTTGAGTTTAGTACCTTTCTGTCGTGCTCTTTGTCTCCGATGGCTTTGGTATCAATGGAAGTCACCGAAAAAGCAATGGAATGGGATGTCATTGCCAATCTCAGATGCGGATCGAGCACTTTTTCGAGCTTCCACAGTGATCTCCATTGGGAGTGGGGACAAAGCTAGCTTCTGGAAAGATGTATGGCTGGGTAAAATGACACTCAAAGAGCTGTTTCCAGGACTTTTTACTATTGCAGCAAGGAAAAATCGAACGGTGAGGGAGGCGATGCATGGAGGCAAATGGATAGCGGACCTAAGGAGAAAAATCTCTATTCTTTCAGTGCCGGATTTTGTAAAACTCTATAGCATGCTTTCCCAAGTCAATCTTCCTCAAAATGGGTCAGACGACATAACTTGGAAGTGGACAACCTCAAGGAACTACTCAACCAAGTCTGCTTATGAGGTGCAGTTCTTGGGAGCGTTGCTGGCTCCTTTCCAAAATTTGTTTTGGAATGTTTGGGCGCCACAAAAATGCAAAATTTTTGCATGGTTGTTAGCTCAACATAGGGTACCAACAGCAGATGTCCTGGCTCGTCGGCATATTCAAAATGATTTCTGGTGCCCCCTATGTACTAATACTCCAGAAACAGCTTTGCACCTCTTTGTGGAATGCGCCTACGCTGCACAGGTTTGGTCCCTAGTTGCCTCCTGGGTCCAAAAGGACAACCTAAAACCGGCGCATTGGCCTCCTCGGCTCAGGATAGTCGACTGGTGGCTCGACATATTCCATTCAGGGGAAGGGACCGACAAAAAAGGTCAAGGATCGCTTATTGTCCTGGTCTTATGGAATATTTGGAAAGAAAGAAATAATAGGATTTTTCAGCACCTCCCGCAGGGACCAACAGGATTGTTGGCCATCATCAAAGACGAAGCCAAGACTTGGATGCTAAGTGGGGCATCCAAGCTGCAAATTTACATCCAGGGGGACGAGGTGGCGATTGTGGGGGGTCAGCTGTAGGACTAGCTTGCAGGATCTCCTCCGTCACTGCCTGGAGAGGAGGAGATCTTTCCTAGTTTTGTTTGGTCTTTGTTTTTGTGCGGCTTTTGTCTTTTCTTTCCTTTCTCTTTGTCTTCTTTTTGGTGTTCTCCAGTTTCTGTTTTGAACCCTGTGCTGTTTTTGGCTTTCGCCTTCTTTCTATCTTAATGCATTAGCGGCTCTCTGCCGTTTTCCAAAAAAAAAAAAGAAGAAGAACAAGTGTGTTCGTCGGTGCTTGGTTTAGGCAAGGTCACAGCATGCTACACCAGATAGCCTAAATAATGGAGAAAGGACTACCCAATCAAAAGAAGAGAGGACAATCATCAAAAACTAAACAGAAGTAAAAGGAAATTTCCAATGGATGAATATACAGATAAAATATGCTTCAACAAATCGAGGAAGGACGAAGAACACCTAAAAACAAAATAATGCGAAGTATAACAATGCTCCCTGACTGAGAAGCTAATGTTAAAAAGCAATATTAAAATTTAAAGAAAAATCGAAGTAGATACAAGGAATCTGATTATATAACTGAAATAGGGCAAATCGATCCATAAGTTTCTAGGAAGCAAACAAAGAGTTCAAATGATAGGCCTGCCAGATGGGCTTGTAGTACATCTATGGCATTTGCATATCATGGAATGGGTGTGCTCGTGAACAGGGCAGTCGGAACTTGGTAGGGTGCTTCCTACAAGTTGTTACAGGTAGATATTTGTAGATGCATAGAGCACTACAATCTTAGAACAAACTGATAAAACATGATTAAGCAGCAATTGGTCAATGGCCAACTCTGTAGAACACTCAAGAATTGTATAAAGTCAATGATGGGAAAATTACCAAGACTCGAGGACCCTTTGATATATCTCGGAAGCAGCAACATAGTTACATGCTTGAGCGAGAAGCCGTCCCTGTTAGCTTGAAGTCAAACAATAATGTAAGTGAATGTTACTTTCAAAAGCAGACATATTTGATAAGGAGGGGGCCGGGAAAACAAAGACGTAGAAGTTAAAGGAGTATTTTATACAAAAACACGAAAAGGGTAGATGTGCTGGAGAAGCAAGAGACATTGCTAAATAGCACTTTTCTGGAAGTCAACAGTATAAACAATAAGGGAGGTAACTATTTCACTAAAAGCACATTTTAATAAACTATTTTAACATCACGTCCGTTATAGCTTTCAGAAAATTTCCAAGCTTTCAATTAATTAGAGAATTTCATAGAAAGTAGGTTGGAAACAGAAAGGAACACATGTATCATGATTCCAATTTCATGCATGCCGCTACATCAAAATTTCAAATAAAATATTATTAATGTTCAAAAACATGTCCTAAACAAGGGCATTCCAGTGATAGAACATGCAGCAAATTGTCAAACCAAAGATGCCCCATCTCCTTTGAACATTCTTGTGATGGCATAAAACTAAAATAAACGACTGCATGAAAAAAATGTTGTTATGTAAAAAAATGTCAATAGCTTGATTTGCGTGTTGTAAACTGTTTGCAATATATTCAGGTTGTATGCTCTAACCACACCAGCACACCTGAATGGCTACCAGCCATGCTCGATGCAAAAGCAGGAATAATTGAATAAGACAGTATGAAAATTATTGATGATTCATAGCATCAAAAGAGAGGAAAAAAGGAGCCATGCAAGAGACGCAAACCTGTACATAGCAAGGAAGGTTTCATGTAAGGTTCCAGCCATTGAAGCAGCTATATGGACCATATTTGACAATTGTAGCCACAGAAGTATAGTTAAAAACTATGTATGGAAACAGAGAAATCATTAGTAAAGCAACTGCCCTAAATTGATGGAACCAATCTCCTTCATTAGCCAATCTGACAAAAGCTGCTTTCTTTGGCCACTTTTGCAAACCATCTCTGCAAGACAACCATCAATCAAAAGCTTAGAAAACAAGGAACTCGCTAATGGGTTTTATTTACTATCTGGAAGAAACATGAGCAGGAAGAGATGGCACTAAAAGAGACTCACGTGTATTCTACAATGAAACACATACCCTATAAAAAATGGCATTAACATGCCTATACTCATCACGAATACGAACTGGAAAGATGGGGTAACTATTAGCGATCCAAAAAAAGGGTACCTTTTATACAGTGGTCTGACAATAGGCATGTTGAAATCACAGAGAGGAGACATGCAATATCGCTGAAGCAGGACCTACTATAAGGTACGAAGAGAAAAGAACATACAATACATAAAGAGATCAGAAATGGAGCGACGAAGACGAACCGAAAAGATGGGATGACTAATAGGAGGTCCAAAAAAGATACCTCTGGCTTCTTCTGAGATCAACAATTTATTCACCATAGATGCTAGATCGATAAAGTCAAGAACTAAAATATGAAATTTCAGCGACTTTTGTAATCCTTCTGAGAATTTTTTTCCATTTTATTGGCTTCTATATCTATATCCTGTGGGGCATCCCGTGCCAACTGGTTAAATTGGTGTAGGTATTCTATCACAATACGTCCCCCTTGCCTGAGAGCAAGAAACTCTCGGCGCTTGGCGGCAATTGTTCCTGAGGGAACATGGGCTTTAAGGAAGTCTTCCTTAAATTCTACCTAGGGTATGTCTCTACCTGGATGGAGTGTTTGGTGGTTCATCCACCAGGCTGCTGCTTATCCTTGCAGTTGATGAGAAGCAAATAAAGTCTTCTCCTTGTCATTACATTGTATGGTATCCAATTTCCTTTCAATATCCCGTATCCAATCATCAACTGCTAGAGGTTCTGGAGATACTGAGAATACCGGGGGTCTTGTCTTCTGGAAATCCGCTCATCTGAATCCTGGGGTTGCTCCCCCATTAATAGTCCCTAGGTAGGGTCCAGCTGGTGATCTGGTGGCAATTTGCTCCAGGAGTCTGGTGTGCTGCCCCATCATCCTTGCTTGGTTCTGCTCAGCTTGATATATGTTCCTTTCCATCATGGCCATTACCTCTACCATGCTTGGCTGATGTTCTACTGAATCTGCCTCATTATTGGTGTTATTTTTGGCTCTCATTCCGGACATTTTGGGAATGTAATTCTGCAGCGTTTTGACCCAAACACAGAAACATAAGTAAGATTCAGACTTAGGTTAAGTGGAGAAGAAACAAATAAGGATTAAGATGAAAAGGGGAAAATGAATTTTGACAAGGATGATATACATGTACTGGTAGGAAAAACAAGTTTATTATATTTCACATAGGTTACACAAATATCTTACAAAAGATGTACATATACTGCCTAGAGTATATTGCACAACCTTTACTACAAGCAAAAGATGTACTTGACTAGGGTGACTCTACAATACACTAACGTACTCTGCTTACTAAAGAGGGTCCTCTCACTCCATCAGATGGAGGGTTGCTAGTGGTATAGATGATTTCTTCCTCTGGATCTTCCTCTTCTTCTTCTTCAGTATTATTCGCCTTGTGGCTAGGCCGTTGCTTTTCAACCTTTTCTTTTCCACTAGTTGATCCTTGGAAAAGACGACGAAAGTTGCGCGCTATACCTGTTGGGTGAGGGCGAGCGCCAGGAGGTGACTCTAGAATGTAGTCTGGAGATTCTGGTGTATAGTCAGGTGACTTTGGTGTATAATTTGTCATAGGTTCAATGGGAAGGTTGGTACTCTCATCACAAACAGATCCGGATCCCAAATCCAGTGTATCACGGCGAAGTAATTCTCTCCGCAGATCATATCTTTTCTGTTTGGCTAGAAAATACTTCTGATGCATCCTCTGATATTCACTCAAAGTTCTGACATACAGAGCTTGTTGAGACACTATGTGAGTGGCGGCTTCATGGAGTTGTGGGTCTCATCATCATTAGGTAAGGGAACAAGGACACTGAATCCATTATGTCCCTCTTGTGGGATGAGCTGGAATTCAGAATCTTCAAATTCTTCATCAAAATGCTGATGGAGGTATAGAACCGCCAGCCTTGCTGCGTCTTGGATTGAGTCCCTTTTCCTGCGGCGATAGCCCACAAACCGACATTCGATGTCTAGTCTCTAAGCTAGTGGGATCAAAGTCACCTATGCTTTCCACTGGTATCTTCTGCTATAAATCAATTGTTCTTCAGTGTGGAAAATGGGTAGCTGCCAGGCTGCTACACCCATGTACTGCATCATTCTCCTTAGTCTTGAGGCCCATCCTCTCAACTCTGCAGGGTCGGAGTAAGAGTTCGGCATCTTCCTAACATACAAAAAGTTGAATATTAGCTAAGAGGAGATAAATCCTTTGAGGAAACAACACAAGTTTTTTAAAATCTACGGTTAAGATGAGGTAGCAAGAGAAGGAGGAGGGATAGCAATTATTACTTATATTTTTGTTTTTAGAGATCCTTTTGTAGTTTTTGAAATTAGCATTTTAAAGGTCTTCAATCCTATAACCAAGCTAAGGTCTCAACTTACGGTCAAGCTGGCTCTGATACCACTTTGTAACAGCCTCAGAAATGGGACCGCTAGAATCTTTAGAACTGTCGAGGATGTACAGTTGTAAAGTCATGGCTTTACAAACAAGCTTATGTTTACAAAAAGCGACAGGCTTTTATTATAATAGTTAAGGCTTAACAGCCAGTTTGAAAGTAGAAGCGGGCATCCAAGCCCAAATATAATATATTACAACACAAAAGTGCGCAGAAACCACAGGCAAGCTAGGGCGCAAAAAGACCCTAATACCAGTAATCATCTCTGTCTAACGGTTCCTGCTGATTGTAGAGATCACCTGATTCCTCCCAAATAACTTCTGTTGTTGTTTAACAAGAATGAGTACAACCGTACCCAGCAAGTTGCATAGGAAGTTCTATTTAACTATATGTTAGGATTATCAAAGGAATGATACAGTTTTACCATTACAGGTGTATGTGGAATGCAAAAGTTGAATTTAAAAGTAGTGTAGTACTTAAAAACAGTAAAATAGTAATATGTATAGCCACAGGGGTTTACAACATCTGAAATTACCGATTAACATATGTAGAAACCTACTAATGCCTTGTATATTGGAGTCACCCATGAACACAGCTTCATTAACCGGAAGCACGGTGTATTCGAATACCATTGATTTATACTCTGTAGAGTTGCCCAACTTTACCCATAAGATATCTCACACTCATACTATCAAGCTATATACACGCAACCAGATAGCGTGTGACTGAGTTGAGATAACAATGTCTTTTCCACTACTTCGAGGTCACCGGCTTCAAGTCTGTACAGGTCAGTGCACAGCGAACAAAATAATATAAGCTAGCTTGCATGAAGAGTATGTTTGCATGGTGCAACGCCCGGCTTGATCGATGCTGTCGTGCATGTGCAGTCAGACATGGAGGTGGTGTTCGCGATCAGGGACCTGGACATGGCAGAGAGGTTCGACCCGGCATGGCGGAACGATGCGCAGGCGCTGTGCAAGAAGCTCAGCTCGCACGCAAGGATTTCAATACCGAAATTTTTTTTATCGGGTGGGGCCGATAGAGCCGATTATCGGATTTTTTTTTGGCAAGTTTCGGCCGAGATTTTCAAACAGAATTTTGAATTTTGAAAAATTTCAGCCGAAAATCGACCGAATTTTTTTTTGAAAAAATCGGCCAGATTTCAGCCGAAAATCTGCGCTCCCATATTTTGCTCAGAACATCCAAAAATCAA
Organism: Phyllostachys edulis; assembly: GCA_036346405.1. NCBI lineage: Eukaryota > Viridiplantae > Streptophyta > Magnoliopsida > Poales > Poaceae > Phyllostachys > Phyllostachys edulis. Next base: position 42,679,885 of record CM070551.1, on the reverse strand, counting down.
ATTTACAGATAATCATGCAAACACTGAATTCATGCATTACAGAAATCATGCAAACACTAAATTCATGCATTACAGAAATCATCCAATCATCCGCAAATAGTCTTCAATCTTCATCATCTGCAAAGGAATCCAGTCCAGAATGCTATGCATTGACATATTGTAGTATTTGTGGAAACAAAAACCTAAAACAAGATTCACATATTGAATCAAGGGTGAAATATCACTTAGAGCAGATATCATCTTCCAAGTAGTAAAACTTCAAAAGAATATTACCAACTGGAACATAAATGGCATTAGTTCAAGGGGATCCCTCCACCAGCATATTCAACCTCCTGCCATGAGAAAAATTAATTTTCAATCAGTTCAAGCAACCAATGTATACAACAAATTATAGCAGTGGACTGTAGGGAAACTAGCCTGTCATTGGACTTATAGAAATGTTGACTGGGCAAGGTATTATGATTAGAGGCAAAGAAGTGAAAGAACTTGTGGAATTGGATTAAATTTGCCTCACCTAGAAAGCAATTTTTACACGTTATAGTAGTAAATAGTGCATTTCATGATTTCAAAAAGTAATGCATATTGTCAGAAAGGAGGACATATACCGGCAGTCTAGTAGAGGTTGGAAAGATCTTTTGTCTTCTTTGTGTATGCCTTTGTGATCTCACCTCCTCCAATGAGATCAACTACGTTGTCATCACCAACATCATCACTCACAGAAGTGCTATCATCCGTGTCTACATAACTAAGGCTTCCAGAAGGAGTCGAAGTGTCCTCACCACTTTCCACATCATCTTCATCTTTGTCCTTCCTCCCTTTCTTCGCCTTTTTCTTCCTTGTGATATCAAGTCGCTTCCTCTTTGATACCCAAACATTGAGAGGCTTGTCGATGAGTGCTTCACCAGACTTTCCAGGCACAACCCTTGAACTTGAAGGCATCGAAGGATCTTCAAGCACAACCCTTGAAGGCACTAGAGGATCCTCAAGCACAATCCGCACCTATTCAAGCACAACCCTTGAAGGAGTAGGATGATCACCAGGTTCATCCATAACAGGCTCGGATTCCCCAATTGATCTTGCCGACCAATCCATAATTGGGTTGTCTTGGTCATGTAGAGCGGTATCCATCATAACTGCACAAGGATCCAACTCCTTCTCAGGGTGGTCTGCTTCTTGCATTTGGAGGCGTAGCTTCAAGTTGTAATGGACATAAACCAACTTATGGAGCTTGTCATAACCTAGTCTATTTCTCACTTTTGTATGAACCAATGCAAAGGTGCTCCAATTGCGCTCACACCCGCTTGAGGACACGCACTGTGATACAATCTTTATTGCATACTTTTGCAAGACCTTCGCATGTCCTCCATACATGTACCACCAGGCGACTGTGATAAATACCACAAAACATTCATACAATGGCATATTATATCTATCATTGTACAAGTAGACAAAGACAAGTATAAGCACTTACATGAGCTCATTTGTGATGAGGCAAGTTGTGCGCCTCGACTGTCAAATTCGCCTCTACAAGAGCGGAAAGCATCAAATTGTGCAAGTGCCTACACCTCACTCCGAGGCGAGTCGGCAATTTTCTCAATAGCCTTCTTCAGTGCTTTCGCAAATATTGGATTTTTTTTCCCATAGCCGTACTTGTAGTGTGCTTCTGGATCGAGTACACCGGCTGCATGAGCAAGGAAAATAACCATAAAGTTCATGACAATAATAATTAATAAATAAATTGCTTTGTCTCCAGACATTACCTGCAACCATGAGAGTGTTCTTGTAGAGGTACTTCACCCTCGTCTTCACAAGGCTCATGAATTTGCTCATCTCTCTTGGCCTACCACTCAAATGAGCTTCCATTTCATGCAAAGCACCCATCATCAAAGGCATAAATCCGGACATTGTGGATTTTTTTTTGTGTATCGGCAAACCGCAATACACGGTAGAGTGGTTGCACTGTATCTAGCACCCACTTGACATCCACCCACCATGCACTACTTGTCAAGCAGGAATCTGTATACTCATAGTCAGGATCACTGCTCCATGCATTATTCCTCCAAGCCTCAGACACCATCCACTGTTGGAATTTATCTTTTCTATCCCAAAAACTCTGCAAGAAGATAAACATTATTCCAAACCTTGTCGCATTGGGTCTAATGAGCTCTCCACCAATGTTCTTCTTCATCTCAGCATGTAGCCTACCATGGTTGTAGAAGAACCTACAGATTCGCTTGGCACTACGAATGACATTCTCAACCTCTGGCTCATTACCTATGTCCTTCAGCATTAGATTGACAGTGTGAGCAGCACATGGTTGCCAAATAATGTGGGAGTATTCTAAGACAAGCTGAGCGCAAGCTTTCTTGAAATTAGATCCATTGTCTGTGACTATTTGAACAACCAACTTGGGGCCAATCTCATCAACAACCACATGTTTGATCTAGTCATACAAGTATTCCGAATTCTGCATATGGCCAATTGCATTAACAGACTTATGAAAGAACATGCGCTCATTGCAATAAATCATAAAGTTAATTATGCTCATCGATGTAGGCCCAGTCCATTAGTCGCACATGACCGTAACACCGTATACATGCCAATCTTCCTTGAATTTCGCCATATACCCTTCCATTTCCGCAAAGTTGGCTTGCAAAAATGGAGGATATATGATGATCACATAATAATGAAGCAGAAGAAATAACACTACAAAAGATGAAAACATATGGAATGTTCAACATTCCATATGTTTTCATCTTTTGTAGTGTTGTTTCTTCTGATATAATTGGATGAACACAAGATCATAAGAACGCATAAATCAGTTCAAAGGAGCTACTACCAAGTGCCAAATGTATGTATGAACTATAAACTGGAAAGCAAAGATGCATGAAGCTATAGCATTGTGTCACAGTGTCAATGGCTCAGTGCAAAATGCAAAATAATTGGAACAGCTTTGATCTAACACATACATCTATAGTAACGAAATGAGCTATGACTATAGAGCTGATTTGCGGCAGCAAGTGATATAACACATACATCTATATGTTTTCTGCCTCATTGAACAACCAAAATTCTACATCCCAAGCTATCAATCAATACTTTTAGGCCTACGTATCCACTGAACTCAACATCGACCTGAAGAAGTACAGAGAATTTGAGCTACTGAACAAAGCAATTACCTGTCGCAGATGCTTCTCGGCCGCATCCACCATCGGTGCCCACCTCTACTTCCCGGCCGGCCTCCGTGCGCCGTTGTGAGGCCGAGCCTTCATGCGCCGTACCACCGCCGGTATCTGCCGCTGCGCGACCACCGCCCTCCATGTGCCGTTGAGGAGGTGAGGAGCTGGAGCCTGGAGCTCGGGAGCTTCGGCCGTGGGGATCGATTCGAGTTGACGGTCGACCGCGCCCACCATCAGAGCCCGCCTCTGCTTCTCGGCCGCGCCCACCATCGGTGCCCGCCTCTACTTCTCGGCCGGCCTCAGTGCGCTGTTGTGAGGCCGAGCCTCCATACGCCTTACCATCGCCGATATCCGCCGCTGCGCGTCCGCCGCCCTCCATGCGCCGTTAAGGACGTGCGGAGCTGGAGCCTGGAGCTCGGGAGTTTCGGCCGTTGAGGACGAAAGGGGAGTTCTTCTTCGCCTACCCCCTTAGTGCGCTTGGAGCAGCAGCAGCTGCCGCAAAGATGCTCCCGAGCGCTGCTAGGGCAACGAAGGGAGCGACGAAGCAAATGGACCGGGCTGATTTGAAAATAGGCCGAAACTTTCGGGCCCGATTTGTAACCTAACGAGGGAGGGGGCGATAGAACCGATAAAACCGGTTTTCGGCCGAAAATCGGCTGAAAGTAAAAACCCTGCTCGCACGTCAAGGGCGGCGTGGGGCCGTTCGGGCTGTGGGTACTGGCCTCCGGCAACTTCAAGGAGAGGACGGCCGTTTTCTTCGGGGTGCTCAAGGCCAACGACACCAAGCACGTCGTCCTCACGTGCAATGACCCTACCAGGTGACTAGCACACTACTGGCGCATCACCATCTGATAGCCCACTTGTACTTGCAGCGTTCAATTGTTTCCATCACAAGTTCAACATGCAATGCACCCCTAGCGTAGGTAGGCAATGCACGCCTGTATATGCAAGTTGCGAACTTGCAATATACTACATTATCTTCTCTGCTGCAAAGTGCCAACGAGTGGGGAAGATATGGGTGCAAGCTTGATGATGACGTGTCGCTGATCTTTGCGATTGGGACGTGTCGATGGACACGCCCTTATCTTTGATCTGGAGCAGAATCTGTCGATGTTTGATCAGATATCACCAATCTATTTGCATTTTTCTCACCCGCAACTGCAAGCATCGATCGCTAAATGTCTAGCTCCCCACTGATCAAATAGGTTGTCATACGAGTCGAAGATCTACAGGCCGACCTTCGCCGGCTTCGTCAATGTCGACATCACCAAGACGAGGAAAATTGCCCTCAGAACATTGGTACGCACATGATCAGTATATGTTCATATATGTCGCTGAAACCAGCATTGTCAGTCGTAAGAACAGTACTGTAACTTCACTTTGCTGCACGTGCAGATCGACCACTCCGTGGTGGAGAGCTTCGGGGCGCGCGGCAAGACATGCATCCTGACGAGGTCGGACATCAAGGTCACAAACCTGGACGCCTGGGAGCTCAAGACCCCGAAGATGAACACGCCGCAGCAGCAGCAGCAGCTCGAGGACTAGTGGTAACCTAGCCGTAGCTAGCTAGCTAGCTTCTTTAGCTGAGATTAGTTAGGAGGCTGCAGGTTTAGTGATCGATGCGTTATTAGGGAGAGAAATGGTCTGGTTTGTTTCTGATCATTTCAGATTGTTCTCCACTGAAGGAATTGCAGCACTCGGTGCGTGAAAAACTCTTGCCTATCAGGATTTAATAAAAGTTCAGTGGATGGACTTTTTTGAGTCTTGAAACAATTCTCAGTTACTGAAGACAAGCAGAGTTATCTTCAAGACCCATTTTGCTCCTATGAACAAGAACCTGAACAAGAATGATTACACAATGTCCCTGTACACAAGTACCATTTTGTTGGTGAGCTGGTGAAGTGCTGCATTATAACTATCTCTGACGAAAGGAACTGTGAAATAGTACCATTTTCTGGCATGAGCGTCGTTCTGTTTGAGTTGAGGTCGTTTTGTCGTCTAGGGGTCGGTTGCCGGTTTTTGTCTCTGAAACCGTGCACTTGTTAAGGTTTTCGGGCCCAGTTTCCCTTATAAACTGGGTCATTTCTCCTCTTCTTTATATATATGCTCAGCTGGAGCTCTATTCAAAAAAAAAAGACATGTTAAAGGACGAACTGCCACTGCTCACTTGCAAAGTACATCCTCACATTGCCTTATGCCGAAGATTATTGTGCATAGGGATTGCTAGTAACAGCAGCTTTAGCAGTATCATAGATGTATGCTAGTTTAGAGGAGCCTGGATTTGTCGCATTACACATTACTGGCACAAACCGAAAAGTGGAAGCAGCACGATGAACTCTGTCTACACTGTGTTACGTAGCTGGCCATCACTGCACTTTCTTTCTTTTTTAAAACGTAATCACTGAACTTTCTCTCTCCATTGTTCAATAATTTGAGGTATAATTGAAGGAAACGGCACATGTTCTCATCACCTAGATCTGGAGATAGTATCTGATCGTGCCACTTTATCTAAGGCCCACTGGAGTGCCAACAAAGCAGTAACAGAGAGAGAAATCATGAGAGCCGATGTTGAACTTATCCTTGATGTCATCTACTCATGTTCAGCAATATCATGCAAGAGACCTTCAGAACTAGACACCTAGACGGTGTTGTAGGCTGGTCCAGCACTTACTCTTGTAGGCATGTTTGGATACACGACATCACGGCCTCATCTCTGATGCGAATGACGACGCCTTTCCAAGAGAGGACTAGCGCGCCTTGTATTGCCTCTGGCAATAACATGCAGTGGACAACCTCAACCGTGCATGTGCACTCCAATCCAATGGAGCAGCCGTGAGGTGTACTTCCATTTGTTCAGATGCCAAGAAACTAAGAAAGGTCCAGCCGGGAGCAATGGAGGATCGCAGGCCGAGAGGACGGACACCCAAATCAAGCAATCGATGGACCATATGTAGACGGTATGAGTGATAAGTCATGGCCTATGAGGCAACCACTGACAGGCTCCGCCTCCGATCGACAGCTCTCACAATCGTCGACCGACCAACGACCGCCTTTCGGAAGGCTGCAGAGACGAGTTGCAACTTGCAGCCTGCAGTGACCTCCAGCTCGAAGGTGACACCATAGGCCATAGGGGGTGAGTAGGTGAAATCAACTGTTGAAATACTAGTTGCTATTGCGGTCTTGTTGCCAATGTGAAGTGGAGGCAATGATTTCCATGGTATGGGGTCAGTAATTGCTCTGCTTGGTGAAGTAGTGGCAATTGTGATGCGAATGCAGAGATGTTGGTGGAGACTGGAGATTGTCATATGGTTGCACTTTTCCTTTGCCAGATTCAGAGAGGCAAATGGCATAGTGGGAGACATTCGAAGCTGCAGGCTGTTCGGCTAGGGTTAGGTGGTGATGCCGTGGCCGTGAGATGCCGTCCATTCCGCAGCTTTCGACGTTCCTGAAACGAAAGAATGATGCCATTTCGGCATTTCTTCCTCCTTTACTCCCTTTGGAGGGTTGCAACAGAACAAACTACTTTCAGAGTTTCGACAGTAAAGCTGGAGAGGCGTGTTCTGTGAGACTGATTTGTCGTGTGTGTGTGTGTATGTCCTATGGATGGATGCAATGCAAAGAGCACTTTTTTTCTCTGCAGTTTAGCTCTGACGTTTGTTCGCCCTTTCTTTAAAAAAAAAGACAAGATCTATTCATCCTAGACTCCTAGTACAAGCAAGCATGTCGCAGGCCGAGCAACGAGCCCACGCACCAAACGAGCTTCTCGCAGGCCGAGCAACGAGCATAACAAAACAAACATTTGACACCAAGCAAGAACATTTTGGGAGCCCAAGAGGCCTAGACAGGTCGAACAAGGTACGTCAGATAATGTGACAAGCACTGATATAGTGATACGCTGACATACAGTTGCCGCCTTTCATTTCATACTTTCAACATCAATTATGAACACAGATTCGAAGGCTGAGCTAGCCTACCAAAACGAGATGAAACACGCATAAATGCAAGATCTGAAAAACTTCAATAATTTCAATAAAACAAGTATGAATTCTGATGCGAAAACTGTCCCCACGTCATTTCAGGACATCTGCAACACGAATATGCCGTCACAAACAGCGCATCCATGGCAAACAGTGATGACAAATAGCAACCACTTGGTTCATTGGGCGAAAAGGCCATTCTTCTAATGACCCGACACGAATTTCTTTAAAAAAATAATATTTTTTAAAAATATAATTACAAAAATATGTAGTCACTCCAAAAAATTACAAAAATGTGTCCCTGTCGCCAGTTGAAATGTATCCCTGTCGCCAGTTGAACTGGCGATAGGGACCAGGTACCTGTCGCCAGTTGAACTGGCGATATCTTCCTGTCGCCAGTTCAAATGGCGACAGGAAGACTGAAACCCTAATCCAATTAATCCACTTTATCTACTTATGATTTTCATAGATTTTGAACGGTACGAAATCTATTAAACTCGCAATAACATTTGTGATCGTCGTATGTTGTTCTAGTGCGATGAATTTCTGAAGAATTTTACGAGGAAGATTGGGGTATTAATGATTCGTAAGTAGGAAGGTAAGTGATATTGCGATGCGTCCGGGAATTTATACACTTGTTCATGTACATGCACTGTATATTATGTAAGGAAACAAATGTGAACTTGCCATTACTATCAAAACTACGATAAATCACATTGATATTACATAACATTCAATAAAACATCACAACACTTAATCAAAATGATAATTCAGAACATTGGCAATAACATATTACTACTGTCCTTGCTTTCTCGTGGTCACAGCCTCAACATCCCCCGTGTGGACTGTCTCGAGTTGGGTGACCGAATGAGGTCCCCGCGGTGACGTCCGGAGTGCCGATATCTCCTTCGTCCTGAGGATTTCTCGTAGGACATTTCTTGAAGGTATGCCCAAACTTCCTGCAAATGGAGCACTTCTTTGTACGACGTCCGGTTTCTGCTTCGTCCATGTCGTTCCTGATGCGCCGTACCTGTCACCAGCCAACCTTTCCCTTGAGCCTATCAATGTCGGCGGCCCGGATTAGTTGCTCCCAGGTTGGATGGCCAGTGAAATGGCCAACCGCAGCGTAACCATACATCTCCCCAATTCAGGTTTGCATCACCGCCTCCTTGGTGAAATAGTCAGAGAGGTACTGACTGGGATGTTGTGCCACCGTCGAACATGCGGCTATGACATGGGAGCAGGGCCTATGCAGAAGAAGGGGTTTGTTGCAAGTGCATGTGCAACTACCGTAGCGCAGCGTGCACTCGTGGGTGATCCTCTCGCGGTTCATCCCGCGGCGTCCTTTATCCCTTCACATTATCTCGAAGCGAAGCTCCCTTGTGCCCATCTTGAATGCTCGGTGCATCTCACCCTTCTTGCTCTTCTCCTCCATGTACTTGGTGATCATGGCGGAGTAGAGTATTCTGTTATTTGCCATAGCGAGCGACGCATTGTTGCTTCTATCAACAAAATAGTCCATCGTACCGCGGAGAATTGCATCCACAATACCCACCAAAGGGAGACACCTTGCGCCGCGCATGACCCAGTTGTACACTTCGGCTAAATTAGTCGTCATGACACTATATCGAGCACCACCCCTGTCATGGAGCAGTGACTACTTCTCCTTAGGCTCGTGCTCAATCCAGTCCGAGAAGCATCTAACCTACGCCCATGTCCTCCTCGTCAATCTGAGAGCATCTGTGGGTAGCTGTGGCAATGCTTCGAGGGCCTGGTCAGCGCTTGAGGCGACCCTTCTCTCTGCCTCCCTTCTGTGCATCTTGGTCCGCTCATCCAGAATCTTTCAGAGTGCTTCGAACTTCCGTTGTTGGTTCTGGTTGCACACCCACTTGAACATGTTCCTCAAGTCTTTGTTGCGGAACTGCTTGTAGAAGTTTGCACCCAAGTGCCTCATGCACCACCTGCTCTGCAGATCTGACCATGCAACTGGTACGTTCTCTCCTTGTTGCAGCTGTCCGTATTCTTGCTTTCATAGAAAATTCTCGATGCCCTTTTCAGCTGGAATATGAATTTTCAGCGAATTCTGCTATTTTCAGGGGCTAAATCGCTAATTTTTTATTTTGAGAAAATTTTCCGCGCAAATTTTCATAAATTCTGAGGGCGTTTTTGCAAATTCGGGATTTCCTTCTTTTCTGCTTTTTTTTTTCTTTCGGCTAACCGGGCCGATTCTCATGGCCCATTTCCTCAGGCCCGATCCGACCTATTGCGCCCCAGCCCACTTGCGTGGTTCAAAGGAGGTGGGGGTAGGGTTTCTACCCTGTTCAATTGCGCGGGCGGCTTGCAGCGGCAGCGGTGGTGGCGTCACGTCGGCAGGCGGCTCGATGGTGCGTCTTGGCGGCGGCCGGCCGGCGGCGCTGGCGGTGCAGTAACACGGACGGGCGGGCGCCATCATGCGGCGATCATCGGAGACGGGTCAGCGGCAAGAGGCACTACTGGCGCGCGGAGCCGATGGTCTGCTGGGATAGGGCGGCGGTGATCTGAAGCGCGGCATGATGGGCGGCTTTGTGCGCGCCTGCAGCGTCTGGCAGAGGCCGTTCGGTCGGGTAACAAGCATGCGTCTTGTGGCCGTGTGAACCCGTTGCGAGAGGCGGCGAGGCGGCAAGAATGCGGCGCGGCGGCTACCCACCCCCTTCCCTTTCATTTTTTTTTTTTCTCTTTGCTTCAGCGATGCCTTGGCCGTGCATGGTTCGGTAGTGCGTGGCAAAACTCGGGCCGACAAAGCGGTGCCACGGTCGGTCGGCTCTGGCGGCGCGAGTGGGGCTACTGTCTTTGGCTTCATAGCTAGCGTGCGGCTCGGGCCGGCGTGGGTGGCACCAACTTCAGGCGATGGTGCGGAGGAGCCCGTGCGGGCGACGCCGTCGGCGATGGGCCGGCCAGTGCGCTGTGCGTCGCCGACCGATATTTCTTTCTTTTTGTATTGTTTATGCTATTACTATTCATGCAATTACTGTTCATACAATCCACCGATCGGTTTGGCCGACGACTTCAAGTCGACTCGCGGTAGATTGGAACTCGTGAACGTATTACGAACGCAACGACTAGCAAAAATTAGCGGTTTAGCCCCTGAAAAATTTTCATTGAAAGCGAGAACACAGACAGCTGGTTGTGGTTCCTGAAGAATGTGAGGATTTCTGTTGTGCAAGGCCGTCCCAACGTATGCCTCATACATGATCGGCATGCAGGGCTGCTGCGTGCAATAACCCAGCTGCAACAAGGAGAGAACGTACAAGTTGCATGGCCGGATCTACAGAGCAGGTAGTGCATGAGGCACTTGGGTGCAAACTTCTACAAGTAGTTTCGCAACAAAGACTTAATGAACATGTTCAAGCAGCTGTGCAACCAGAACCAGCAGCGCAAGTTCAAATCACTCTAGAAGATTCTGGATGAGCGGACTAAGACGCACAGAAGGGAGGCAAAGAGAAATATCGTCCCAAGCGCTGACCAGGCCCCCGAAGCATTGTCACAGCTACCCACAGATACTCCCAGATTGACGAGATAATGTGTATAGATAAAGGACGTCGCGGGACGAACCGCGAGAGGATCACCCACGAGTGCACGCTACGCCGCGGTAGTTGCACATGCACTTGCAACAAGCCCCTTCTTCTGTATAGGCTCTGCTCCCATGTCATAGCCGCATGTTCAATCTGTGGCGCAAAGATCCGGTCGAGACCTCTCGACTATTTCACCAAGGAGACGGTGATGCAAACATGGACTGGGAAGATGTATGGTTACGTTGTGGTTGACCATTTCACTGGTCATCCGACCTGTGAGCAGCTAATCTGGGCCGCAGACATTAATAGGCTCAAGGGAAAGGTTGGCCGACGACAGGTACGACGCATCAGGAACAACATGGACGAAGCAGAAACCGAACGTCGTACAAAGAAGTGCTCCATTTGCAGGGAGTCTGGGCACACCTTTAAAAAATGTTCCACGAGAAATCCTCAAGATGAAAGAGATATCGGCACTCCGAACGTCGCCACGGAGACCTCATCCAGCCACCCAACTCGAGACAGTCCACATGGGAACATTAAGGCTACGACCACGAGAAATCACAGATAATAGTAATATGTTATTGCCAATGTTCTGAATTATCATTTTGATTAAGTGTTGTAATGTTTTGTTGAATGTTATGTAATTCTTCAGAAATTCACCGCACTAGAACAATATACGACGATCACAAAACATTATTACGAGTTTAATAGATTTCGTACCGTTCAAAATCTATGAAAATCACAAGTAAATAAAGTGGATTAATTGGATTATGGTTTCAGTCTTCCTGTCGCCATTTGAACTGCCGACAAGAAGATATCGTCGGTTGAACTAGCGAGAAGGTCCCTGTCGCTAGTTTAACTGGTGATAGGTTCATGTTGCCAGTTGAACTGACGACAGAAACACATTTTTGTAATTTTTGGGGCGACTATATATTTTTGTAATTATCTTTTTTTTAAATATTATTTAAAAAAATTCGACCCGACACAACATAGCTCAAAATTTATAAATCTACGAAATCTGACGTTGACATCACAAATAGAGTACAGAACAAGTTGCAAGACACAGGATCGATAGCTTGGTATTGTTCCATCCTTGAAACAGCATGGAGTTACAGCCTCCTTCCTCTTCTACCACCCTTTCTGCGAGTGCTGTCAGTTGGGACTGGAGTAACATCCTCTGTTCAACAAATAGAGAACCAATAAAGTATTAATCTTTCATGGAAATGGAGAGTTAAAGCTGACAAATAATTGTAAAATAGTCATTCAACTTGCCCGCTGAATGACTGATCAGTTTCAGCGTCAGGCAAACCTCAGTAATACATCAAGTAAACCCCAATCTCAAGGACTGTAACCACAAGCTGCACAAGGAGAACCTATCCTAGTCTAACCGTCAAGCATACTTAAAAGAAGCCAAATGCCTGAGAAACAATAACGTACAAACTTCATACAAAAACAATGTATAGTCGATTAGCCATTTATCATTCAGTCTAATAGTGTAATCAATTTCCACATAAACACAAAGGCAAGCACACCTAAAAGCAAGTGCAGATAAAATGCCATGGTGCACAGAATATAAAAGGGGACCGTATGCTTACCAATGCGTCCAATCTTCATGCCAGATCGTGCAAGAGCTCTGAGCGCAGATTGAGCACCAGGACCTGGAGTTTTTGTCTTGTTTCCACCAGTAGCACGGAGCTTAATGTGCAGAGCAGTGATTCCAAGCTCCTAAAGAGGGCAAGAACACAGTAAGCATCAACTGTCAGCAGACAAATCAATTTTTGAGTAAGTAGCTTAGTACCTTGCATCTTTGTGCAACATCCTGAGCTGCAAGCATGGCTGCATAAGGGGATGACTCATCACGGTCAGCTTTGACCTTCATGCCACCTGTAAAATACAATTTCGTAACTACAACTGTAGAACTACAACGTCAAAGAAACCTGATAGCTGAGCATCAAAGAAGTCCAGAAAGCAAATTGTGTCAAGACACACAATTTGAATTACAAATATCTAAGGACTAGAGAAACAATGATCTAAATCTTAGTGAACTCAAAAGCTAATGTGAAGACAGCAAAGGCAACTGCAAAAATGGTATTGTAAAATGCTTAAAAGTGGCATATCATACATGATCTACCAACCAAAGTGCAATTATATGTATAAAAGCTCAAAGATGTATTGCTAACTGGCTAAAGCCTACTGTGCTGACTAGATCAATTGTTCAGGTTGCTGACCTAGCGAAAGAAACTAATCAGGCAGCTCAAGGAATAATCACTTCATCAATAACCAGCAAGAAAAATGCTCATTACACGGTCCTAACAAAATATAATCAATATAACTGAGATCAAACCTTTTATTGATGAAAAATTCTCCTGCTAAAACTATGTTTTTCCCAGACAGCAGAAATGACCCCTCTATACTACCTTCTAGCTGATCGCATCCATTGACAAATTTGAGTGACTCTTGAGACAATTATAGCAATAAAAGATGGAGAAATTGGACTTCGAACAAAAAGAGAAATTATCAAATAATGTAAACTGTAAAGCATGTTCACTTCCAAAATTTAGACACCTCCATTTAGTTTGGCAAAGAGTTGCAAGGGTGAAAAACTCAACAGAAGCAATGCAGAATGCAGCTGCTCCATAGAAACCATACACTACAAGAAACGCAATGCCAAGGTGGAGACACCTTGAACTAGAACAGGAAGAGAAGAAGTTCCAGAGAAAAACTCTCTGATCCCGCTTGTGTATCTTGCACGGCTATGACTCAACATGCTCCCACAAAAAAGGGAGGCGGTCTTAAGGTCAATGCTTACAAAGAAAACCGATAACCTCAAAACTAAAACAATTGCATGGCTATGATTCTGACATGCTCCCACAAAACAAAAGGAGGCGATCTTAAGGGCCATTCTTACAAAGAAACCCGACAACCTCAAAACTAAAACAATGCATGCAGAGAGCCGGCAAGGTCAATGGACTCTGGAAGCGCTTTGACGGCTCTGTCAACATGGAGGTCAAATCAAAATCAGTCAATAAGATGAAGCGAGGAGGCCTCCAATAGTTGGGTATCAAACAGTGTTGTGTAGTCCTAAACAGGGAGATTGCAGCATCCCCATAGAAAACTGGTGGCAGATTGAACAGGATCCAACAGATATGGGGTTAATTTAAATGTTTTGTGAAAGAATTTGTGGTGAAACAATTCTTTTAGTTAAATGTGTGGTTTTCTGATATAACAATGTGGAAGGTTTTCTGAAAATTACTCTAATACAAAGCATGTTCACTTCCAAAATCTAGATACCTCTAATTAATTTGGCAGAGTTACAAGAGCGAAGAGTTCAGCAGAAGCAATGCAGAAAGCAGCTGCTTCATACTGACCATACACTACAGTAACCTCAATACCAAGATGGAGACACCTGGAACTGAAACAGGAAGAGAAGTTCCAGAGAAAAACTCTCCAGTCCATCATTGTCAATCTTGCACAGCTATGACTCTGACATGCTCCCACGCAATAGAAGGTAGACAATCTTAAGGGCCATGCTTACAAAGGAAATTCACGATCTCACGAACCAAACAACAACCTCAAGCATTTACTATCCCAAATGCAAGAAAATTGGTTTTCTGCATTGACACACTACAACTGAACATATCTCTATGGAACAAGGTACATTAGATGCTCGTAACAAACAAACATTACCCTAGTGTCAAAATAGCACACACCATAACTTAAGCACCATGCTTGGTAAACACATCCGATATACCAAAAAACTGCTTAGGGCCTCTTTGGACTAAACTAAGCTTACAGCCAAACCAGCAACTTAATGATGTTGCTGTACGTAAGGCTAAACCCTGCTCTGCTGAGAAGCGCAAGCGAATGGCTAATAGGATTAACAGGTCTACAAGAACTTCAAGGGCGCTTTACCCAAACAGCCATGCATTACCGAATAAGCTACCATGCTTGACCTATAAGATACCAGTGCAATAAAATATATTGCGTGATAAATCTAAGCTCCCCCCCCCAAAAAAAAATATACATAAGGTAATTATCCCTACATCTAAATGTTGCATACATAATTAGCATCCTATCAACAAGCCACAAAGAGTCTTATCACAAACCACATACGTAGATGATTTAATTGTCTACCGATGATCCTTATAGTAACATATGCATGTATGCACACATCTATCCACAAAAGATCCCACCAACTCAAGAAGTCAAGAAGTGATCCTTATAGTAACATATGCATGTATGCACACATCTATCCACAAAAGATCCCACCAACTCAAGAAGTCAAGAAGTGAGGATGTAGATGGCAAACTCACCACCACCACCACGTGCTTCTTCTCTAATAGTAAAGATGAAGATACCACCATTGCTACACAGTACACACAATAATCCCACCATCCTCAAGCACGCAACCAAGAAAACAGAACCAATGCGACAATACCAGTACCAATTACACCAACTAAGGCGACAAATGCAATGTTCACCTAGGAGCTAGGCGGAAGGCGGGCGGAGGTGGCCGCCTAGCACCTAGGCGCCGCCTGGGCGGCCGAACAGAATTGAAGAGGGAGCGAGGAAGTGGGGAAGAAAAGAAGAAAAGGATAAAAAGAAAGAAAACATAAAAGAAAGCCATAACTGTTGATTCACGATCAGGCCAGCCCATACTGTTGATTCACCACCAGGCCGGCCCATAACCTCTCTACTATCTACTGCATGATGCGTTCGGCCAAGCCGGCCAACGCTTTGCCCTTATCGTCTTCGGCTCTTCGCTCTTCCCCTGCCCTCCTTGCTCTCTATGTGACGCACCGACGCCGACGCTCCCCTGCCCTCCGCACTCCCGCCACATCCCCTCTTCCCGCAGCGCATGGACGCCGTCCTCTTCCCCTTCCCGTCCTCTCCCAGATCCAGTCTCCCACTCCCGTCCTCTTCCCCTTCCTCCCCTTCCTCATGGCGGCAAGGTGGCCCTCTTCCCCTTCCTCCCCTTCCTCATGGCGGCAAGGTGGCGGAGTACGACAGCGGGGAAGGTGGATCCGGCAGCGAGGATGCCAAATCCAGCGGCGGTGGAGGCCGATTTGACCGGTGGCGAGCCGGAATCGGTGTGGTGAGGTAAGTTCTCCTCTCCTCTCTTCTCTGCCCTCTCCCTCTCCCTCTCCCTCTCCCTCTCCCGTCCTCTCCGCCGCCTTGGACGGCCGCGCCTTGCCCGCCTAGCTCCACCTGGGACCGGCTAGGCGCTCGGCCACCTAGGGCGCCGATTGGCACCAAGTCGCGGCGGCGGGGCTTCGCCCAGAGGCCTAGGCGCCCGCCTAGGGGAACACCGGACAAATGTTACTCTATCTGCTACGCATAGCCACCACGATTGGGTAATTAAGATACCAACTTCATGACAATAACAAGCGTTTTCAAAGGGGTTTAATTACCAGTGATGCGGACGAGCGTCTCCCTCCCGGACAGATCCGTCACATGCTGCAAGAACGAAGCCAAGAATGACAGAGACTTAGCACCAAGCACCACACCGCGCCTAGAATAAGCAGGCAGGAAAAGATGGCAGGTCCTTGGGATCTTACGATGAAGGTGTCGTTGAAAGAGGCGAAGATGCGCGCGACGCCGAAAACGTACTCCCCCTCGCGGACGGCGGGGCCGAGCGTCACGTTCTCCTCCTTGGGCTCCCGCGTCTTCTTCCTCCCGGACTGCACACGACACAACAGCACCGAATGACACACAGATGGTTGAGCACAGAAGCTAAGCCGACCCCGAATCACCGGGAAAAAGGCGAGCCGCGTGGCGTTACCATGGTTGCGTCTGCGTGCTCACGGAGGCGGCGGCGGCGGCTAGGGTTCGGAGTGGGAAGCGGAGACGAGGTGCGGGAGTGGCGAAGCGTGTTAAGATAAACCCTCGCGCGGGGTGGGCCCTGCGGGTTTGGTCATATGGGCCGCATATTGAGCTCAACTTTCCAGATGCGCTCGGACCTAGTGAACTTGCCTTGCACGACGCTCTATTGGGCTTTTGTTTTTGAGATTTGCTAAATAATATTTGGTTGTTTTCTTTTTGAATTTTTATTCCTTGTTATTTGTACTTCTTTTCATATGATGAATTGGGTTCGAATTTATTATGATTTTTATTAGCATAACGGGTTCAGCACGTTGCCATATTTTGTTGGTATAGAATTTTATTTTATTTTTGTCTTTATTTTTGCTTAATATCTCAAAATATATGTTAAATTTTGAATCATGTGATGGAAATATAAGTTATTAAAACTTTCAACAATAATTACAGTGACTAAGAACAAAAATTACATAAATAATTTACTGTAATTTATGTATAATTAAGTTGTAAATGATCTAAAATTTTACTGTTTTTTTGCTGAATCTTGTATAGACTGACCCTTTGTTTTTTTCCCTTCAAACCTGAGTTTATCTTGAGTGTATGAGATTAAGCGCGGATCCACCATGTGACCAAATAATTACAGGACGACTAGAAAAAACCTAAGCTCGTATGATTTTTCTTTTCGAGGCTATCGGTAACCATACCTTCAGGTGTGCTGGTTAGTTGGCACAGAACCATGACATCTTTAATGCGAACTATAACTGAGCTAGAGCACCTTGAGAATGGTCCAAACTCATTCTGTTTAGCCGACAGAAAAAAGGTAAATATATCTTTAAAAACTATGTTTCTTTGAACTACTTCACATTTTTTTCCAGGGAAAAAAGTATGAAACCGTTGCGTTGCACACTAAACATAAGCATTATCAGTCACATATTTACACGAGGAGAAACGAAGAAACGAAAGCAAAAATAATTCACACGGCAACATGAGGAGGCAAAAGGCAAAAGAGAAAATGGAGTCAAAAGTTTGACAGCTGTGGGATTTGAACCCACGCCCTTTCGGACCAGAGCCTAAATCTGGCGCCTTAGACCACTCGGCCAAACTGTCGCAGCTGTGGGAATTTCAATACTTATATTATTTATACTCGCACGATCTGCAGTGAGAAGGCCCAGCCTTCAGGCAACAAAATCTAGCTGCATGACTACCTTTTCCCTCATAAATCACACCCAGGATCTGATTCAGTCATGCACCCTGCCCTTCCAATAATTGCCAAAACCAGATATTCTAGTCTGCCATAATTATGAACCGAGTACATCTCAAACCTTGTTGGTTGGAGAGAGGGATCCTCCGTACACTGTTGTCAATACAGCTATTAGAAGGCCGAGATCAGTAGCTAAAGTATTGCTGTAGTGTTTTCGCTACAGTACTTTTCTGTGCTGTTACCAAATTGTTTTGCTATATCACTAGGACAGATAACTGTTCACGTAACACGAAACACTAATCACACATTGTCTTCTCCATTTAATCCTGCTAGTTGGTAGTGGCAGGAGCGGGACTTGCACAAGAACTACACAGCAAATGCATCACATCTAGGGGTGTTAATGGGTTGGGTTGAAATGGGTTGTTGTGGTTAACGGGTTGGGTTGGGTATGCAGTAGAAACAGGTTGGATTGGGTTGGTGTGGGTTCAAAAATTTCAGGTTGAAATGGGTTCAACTCGTGGGTTTGATGGGTGGGTTGGTTTTGGGTGGAGTTTTCGACTACGCCGATCTGATCGGTTGGGTTGGGAATGTTGATATCGATGGTTTTGGGTGGAGTTTTGGACTTTCTGGAGTGAGGAGAGGGAGAGCAACCGCATGGAGAGGCGGAGATGAAGGTGGAGAAGGCAGCGGTCGCGGTAGCCATCGGCGGCGACGAGTGGCGGTCTTGTTTAAGCACCGGCGGCGAGATCTTGGCGGCATGGGTGTGCTCAAGATCGCCTCGCGATCGGCTCCGCCGGTCAGAAAAGGTGATCGCATGTAGCCATCTACAAGAGAAGGCGGTAGCCATCTACAAGAGAAGGCAGAGAAGGCGGTCACAGAGCCATCTACAAGAGAAAGCGGAGAAGGCGTGATCATGCAGAGCTATCGGCGAATGACAGTGGCGGTCTTGGAAGCACCGATGGCGATATCCGTGGCGGGGTGTGCCAAGATCGCCTCATGACAAGCTCTGCCTCCCTCCTCCCTCGCCGCGTCCTCCCTCTGCAAGCCTTGGAGGCGAAGTCTCGGTGGGGGTGGCACTTCCCGAGCCCGTTGAAGGCTTTCTGGCACCGGAGGTCGTCAGCGAGCATGCCGGAGAGGGGTATCGCGTGGAGCGGTGGTGGATTGCGGCGGCGCGCTCCGGGACATCGCCGGGTTGCCTACCACCCTCAAGAGTCAAGACGGACGCGCAGGCGGAGCACAAGGCTGGGGTGGTGTCTTGCTGGAGGAAGGAGAAGAGTGATGGGCTTGTGTACGAGGGAAATGGGTGGAAATGGGTGAAAATTTGGGTTGAAAACGGGTTGAACCTGTATTGAGAGAATTGGGTTGGATTGGGTTGGGTTGAAATTGCATGTGGGTTGGGTTGGGTTGGGTTTTGGAGGTGGAGTAGTGGGCTGGTTTGAGTTGGGTTGACATGCTGCATAAAAGTGGGTTGGGGTGGATTTGGGTGGGGTTTTAGCCCATTAACACCCCTAATCACATCTATCAGCCACAACACATACAATGCAGCAAGTTGGACAACAATTTGATGCCCGGTGTCTCTGGAATCTGCAGCACTCGAACGTAGTTTTTTTCTTCGACTGCAAAAAAGGCCCACACGTGCGCGCACACACTGTAACGTGCTACACCACACGTACACATGCGAGTGTGTTTTTTAGCATACGTTTAGACTGATAGAGATCGGGATAAAACCATGATCTCATAAAATTCCTACTGAAGTGTACTTGTATATGTGTAATAGGTAGGAACTAGAATTTAAACATATTCATAATAGGTGGAGTCGTACACCCACAACTCTACCGCCCCACCCATAGATGGTTTCCTTCTAAAAGTCGTTCAAATGTCGGTAGAGCCGAAGCTTGGGCGGGCTTGAAAAGAAATTTGGCGAACTGAGTTCAGCTTCTACTACCAAAAGGTGAATTTTCTATTAAAATGCATTATTTTAATCTTTTTTAATAAAAAAGTATTTATTTAATTCATTTTCAGGATATTTCTATTATTTTAATTGTTTTTCAGATTTGGTCGGCAAAGCTTCCTTCAGTGAAATTACAGTCCTACCACAAGCCCGGACATGATTAGGCTCGGGCCGGGCTGCCCGTGAACAGGTCTATTTCCTACTAGGCCTCAGCTTTAGAACCCTTCAATTAATCTAAAACGAGCATTGGTTTAATCCAGCACTTAACCGCAGCATCCACAGGATTGAGACAGGTTGAATTGGAGATTAGCGGGAAAGATTACGCGGCTCGAGACCGTATTTGGTAGAGTTAATAGCTTGAACTACATACTAAGGCTACTCTCAATGGGCAGTATCATAGTGCAGTTTCTTAGTGCATGAGGAGTGTTAGGATACTATCTTCTCAATGCATGGTTTCTTATGGTGTAGTATCTTAGGTTGTTTCATTTAATTACATGCATGATCTTTACTAGTATTTGAGCATTGTGGCCTATTTGTAGCATGTACTAAAGCATTGTGGCACCGCACGGGATCTATCACAATAAATTTTATGCGTTGGATTTCAAGACCGAACCGGTGTCCAGATTAGATACTAGAGTACCCTCTTTCTTCATTAACTATGGTGTCACATCATTATTTTGCCTACAAGACAGACATAAGATACCAGCCAGGGTGGAGCATTGGGAGCTGCCTAACTATGGTTTAAATGTTTTGATCGCAAATTCTAGTGCTCTCCATTAATGTTGCCTAGTTGTACGCTGAACAGAAGCTGTTAATTAAAGCTATAAGGGATAGGAGTGTACTGAAGAACGACTATGCGTCAAGAAAAGAAAAGGCAAGAACGTTGTACGGAAATGCATTCTCTATGAACCGATGACGCATGTCTTTGTATCTTTCGATGCAATTTCTTTCACAGCTTTCTATCGTCTCTATCTCTTGAAATTTTTTTTATTATTTAAGTCTTTTTAAAAAATTTATTTTAAAGTTAACTAATCTGAACTTTATTTCCAATTCTGATCTCTTTGGCCATGCCACCACACCATCATCTGTGGCGTGACCAAACCGTTCTGTCACGCCACCACCCGTGACGTGACAGAACATGCCACGCAAGCCCTCGTCCACCCGCCGTGCCAGCATAGAGGCTTGTGTAGCATTAGTCACGCCAGATCCCATGGCATGACAATCCTTTCGTGTTGCGCATTTATATATGGCGTGACAGGACCTAATTCCAATCGTCCTATCGGAGGAAATGTTCGGACCATCCAAACAGACCCTTCGATCGGACGGTCCAAACAGACGGACATATTTGGACGGTCCGAACGTCTCCCTTTGTCACGCCATTTATCACAGCGTGACAGTAGTGCTGTGTCACGCCATACATATTGGCGTGACAGGGCCTAATTCCAGTTGATTTGTAAATTATGCCAATTCTACTTGATTTATGGATTTGGAACCTATGGTAAGATGGTAACAAAGGGACTTTCTTTTGAAAGATAAAAAACAATTGAAGGTGGTGATACATAACACCATGTACACGTAACATTTAACAACCCATAACTTAAAAATAGAGACCTCTCTACGTAACCAAATATAACACCATCCTTTTAGATGAGAGTAAATACATATATAGACCGATAATCTTTTTATGGATTGATAACCTTTGACACTTCAGCGATATATCCATCATAAACACCTGCACAATATTTCTAGACCATGTCCCAGAAGTGATACATACTGCATCCTGAAAAAAATGACTAATATATGGACTGTGTGATACAACATGAGGCACAAGTATGGACATATGCTAGACAGTACCGCTGATGAAAGATGCGTAGACATCCTACTGGAATGATAGGTGGTGCTCTTCATCACTTTATGGTCGTAGACCATTTCGTGCCTACTTCCAGAACTCGTTTTTTTATGTTGTTGGATGACTTGCTACGCGAAGAATTGAATGCGAAAAGACGACGAGATTTGAAGTTGCGAATTAAATAGACTTTATAATAAAGCTTGGAATAACACGACGCACAGGGTTTAGTTACGTGCATAAGAAACAACATCATACACGATGCAATAAACCGAAGTACTCCTACGATGCATATGCGCCTTTTCTGAATGGAAATAAATTCAACCTTCCGGGAGCTAGTACGGAATCGTCCGACCTACTACGCAGACCGAGGCCATTTTTCCTTCCTTACGAGCTTGGCGTTGAACTCCTCGCCGGCCTCTTTGGCCTTGGCCGCCATTTTTCTCTTTTTTTCACGCTTCCTTTTGCGAGCCTCACTCTCCCTATGTCTGCACGCCCCAAGATGAGCTTTCGTCTCTCGATGGATACGCTCATTTTGCTCGTCGTTGCGGTGCTCCTCCTCCCAGATCTCGCGGGCCTTTTTGGCATCCCACTCGTCATAGTCGAGAGTCCACTGGTTATGCAGGTGGATCTCTAGGTCGATCCACTTGCAATAACCACATAGCGGATCCGGGGACTACGGGTAGACGGGAGAGGTTGTTAGTGCGTAGTTTGAAAGAGAAATAGTAGGGGGACACACTTTAACTGGTCCTTGCCGGCTACCGATAGCTACTCGTGTCCCAACAGCGGTCGATATAGTCACAGGAGTAGTTCGTGCAACCCCAGTAACGCATGCCTAGGCTGAGCCGCTACTTGGATTTGAAGAACTTACATGGGTCCCTGCACCAACAGAGGGGTGGCGTCTCCCTCTCTGGCGGGTGTTCCGGCGAACGCTCGGTTGAAATGTTCTGGTAGGGGTTGCTACTACGGGGGGTGCCATTACGGAGAATTGCCATCCTAGCAAGCTCCTCTTGCTGGACCGGGGCCGCAGCAGCCCTTCTTGTTCGCGGATCTCGTCCCATTGCTTTTGAATCTTGTCCATCCCAACGTGGTGAAGCAAGCTCTGGTGTAGTGTTGGGTTTGGTTGTGTAGTGTTCTCTCCCAGATATCTTTCACCTCC
This sequence comes from Phyllostachys edulis, assembly GCA_036346405.1. Classification (NCBI taxonomy): domain Eukaryota; kingdom Viridiplantae; phylum Streptophyta; class Magnoliopsida; order Poales; family Poaceae; genus Phyllostachys; species Phyllostachys edulis. Next base: position 42,657,204 of record CM070551.1, on the reverse strand, counting down.
TTTTATAAACCACAGGGTTGGCATGGTGTGGTTAATTTCATGCAGAGTCCTATCTTTTCGGTTTGAAAAGCTGAGGATGTAGAGTGTTGTCATGTCGATCTGAAAAGCTGGCGAGGCAGAGTGTTGTCACGTTTTTCTTTGCAGAGTCATGTCTTTTCGATCTAAAAGGCTGAGGAGGTAGAGTGTTGTCATGTCAATCTGAAAAGCTGGCAAGACAGAGTGTTGTCACGTTTTTCTTTGCAGAGTTTTGTCTTTTCGGTCTGAAAAGCTGAGGAGATAGAGTGTTGTCATGTCGATCTGAAAAGCTGGCAAGGCAGAGTGTTGTCATGTCTTTCTTTGCAGAGTCATATCTTTTTGGTCTAAAAAGCTGAGGATGTATAGTGTTGTCATGTCGATATTAAAACCTGGTGAGACGGTCAGGGTTATCAAGTCGATCTGAAAAGCCTAAACCCTAAACCTAAACCTAAATCATAAACCCTAAACCCTTAACCTAAACCTAAAGCTTAATAGCCTAAACCCTAACCTAAACATAAACATAAACCTTAACCTAAAACCCTAAACCCTAAAACCTAAGCGCTATTTCATGTGGTTTAATTTCATTACCTTTTTGTACTTGGTTCAATTACTTGAGCAATTATTAAGTGACTTCAATGTTTGTTTCATTAATTTGAGTGATCTCAGTACTTACACGATCTCAGAATTGAAACAATATTATCAGAAGAACAAGCAATGGAAAAGCTGGCGAGGCAGAGTGTTGTCACATCTTAGTTTGCAGAGAGAAGTTGTTGAGTCACGTCCTACTTTGCAGAGAGAAGTCATGTCTTACTTTGCAGAGTGCTGTCTTTTCGGTCTAAAAAGCTGGCGAGGCAGAGTGTTGTCACGTATTTCTTTGCAGAGTCATGTCTTTTCGGTCTGAAAAGCTGAGGAGGTATAGTGTTGTCATGTCGATCAGAAAACCTGGCGGGGCGGTCAGAGTTGTCAAGTCGATCTGAAAAGCCTAAACCCTAAACCTAAACTATAAACCCTAAACCCTAAACTTAAACCCTAAACCGTAAAACCCTTAACCTAAACCCAAACCTAAACCTAAAACCTAATAGCGTAAAGCCTAACCTAAACATAAACCTAAACCTAAACCAACAACCCTTAACCCTAAAATTGTAAACCCTAACCTATTCCAAAACCAACCCTAAAACCTAAAATAAAGCTGTCGGGCTGCCCCACATGACCTATTTACATAGAATGGAGTTATTGATCGAACCTATATATAGGGGGTGGTCATGGTGCTAGGAAAAAAGGAGGAAGGGATAGGAGAAAATTAATAAATTACAATATTAGTGTCTCCTAAATACTCTCCACCTCAGCCTAAACCTAAAACCTAAACGTAAACCTGAACCTAAACCCTAAACCCTAAACCATAAAACCTAAAACCCTAAATCCTAAACCTAAACCCTGAAACCTAAAACCTTAAACCTTAACCAACCCCAAAACCTATTACTGTAAACCCTAAACCCCATAACCTAAAACCCTTAACCCAAAAACCTCAAACAGTAGACCCTAAAGCCTTAGACCGTATGTTACCGCGGACAAATCTTCGGACGGTCCGATCAGCCCAAAATTGATGTTCAGACGGTCCGAACGGAGACACAGTCGGTCAGTCTGCTTTGTCACGCCATATCAAACGGCGTGGCACTACTGCTTTGTCACGCCACTATTCACAGCATGGCACAAACATACTACCACGCCGAATTGCTTGACATTCTAGAGGTGTTGCGAAAAAAGGCCAGCGATCTGATGCTAAGTCCTGTCACGCCACTATTAAAGGCGTGACAAAACCATACTGCCACGCCAAATTGCTAGCCGTTCTAGAGGCGTTGCGAAAAAAGACCAGCGGTCTAGTGCTAAGTCCTATCACGCAATGTATAATGGCGTGACAAGGTTGCCTTGTCACACCGAAATACATGGCGTGGCAAAACAATGCTGCCACGCCAAATTGCTGCCCGTTCCAGAGGTGTTACGAAAAAGGCTAGCACTCTAGGGGAAAGTACTGTCACACCATTTATCCCGGCGTGACTGGGCAACTCTGTCGTGCCACTATACATGGTATGGCACTAGCAACTGATACTCAATACAATTATCCAAATTGAGTTCATTCAATCAACATTTCATGCAATAAGAATCATACATCAGTCATCTAATTTCATTCAACATTCAATATCCATCAACTCAGAAATTTCATTTCATGCAATCATTTCATTCAAACTGAACAAAGTGTTTATGGAATTTTTGGATAAGTTTGTGGTTGTATTTATCGATGACATTCTTTTATGCTCCAAATATGAAGAAGAACATGAACAGCACCTCAGGACTGTATTGGAAAGACTCAGAAGTCACAAACTTTATGCCAAGTTTAGCAAGACTGAATTCTGGCTAAAACAAGTGGCTTTCCTCGGTCACATTGTTTCAGCAGGAGGAGTTGCTATGGATCCAGCCAAAGTTGAAGCCGTAATGGATTGGAAGCAGCCCAAGTCTGTTACAAAAGTGAGAAGTTTTCTTGGTTTAGCAGGATATTACCGCAGATTCATTGAAGGTTTCTCAAAGACAACTAGGCCCATGACTCAGCTACTAAAGAAGGAAAAGGAGTTTGAATGGACAGAAGTATGTGAAAAGAGTTTCCAAGAATTGAAGCAAAGGCTAGTTTCAGCACCAGTGTTAGTTTTGCCTGATATCCACAAAGACTTTGAAGTATTATGTGATGCTTCATGTCAGGGACTCGGATGTGTGTTGATGCAAGAATGCAAGGTTGTAGCTTACACATCTCGCCAGTTATGGCCTCATGAAGGAAACTACCCGACACATGACTTGGAATTGGCAGCAATTGTGCATGCTTTAAAGATATGGCGGCATTATCTCATTGGTAATCGCTGCGAGATCTTTACGGATCATAAGAGTTTGAAGTATATCTTCACCCAATCGGAACTCAACCTGAGGCAAAGAAGGTGGTTAGAACTGATCAAGGATTATGACATTGGCATTCATTACCATCCCGGTAAAGTCAATGTAGTTGCAGACGCATTGAGCAGAAAAGGATATTGTAACATGATGTTGGTTTAGAAAAACCAGCCAAGATTGTTTGAAGAATTAAAACAGTTGAATTTGGAAATAGTAAGTCAAGGTTGCGTGAACACTTTGGAGGTGCAGCCCACAATACAAGAACAAATCCTAGAAAATCAGAAGACGGATGAGAACATCAAGGAAATTCAGAAAAATATGAGGAGAGGAAAAGCTCCAGGATTTTCCGAGGACGAACATGGTACAGTATGGTTTGGAAACCGTATCTGTGTGCCCGATCACAAAGAGATAAAACAGATGATCTTACAAGAAGCCCATGAATCGCCTATTTCTATTCATCCCGGAAGTACTAAGATGTACCAAGATCTAAAAGAAAAATATTGGTGGGTCAGCATGAAACGAGATATTGCTGAGTACGTTGCTCATTGTGATGTATGCCAAAGGGTTAAGGCAGAACATCAAAGACCTGCAAGATTGTTGCAACCATTACCAATTCCAGAATGGAAGTGGGAAGAAATCGGTATGGATTTTATCACCAGACTTCCTAGGACCCAATCAGGATATGATTCCATTTGGGTAATAATTGACTGATTGACTAAAGTGTCACATTTTATTCCAGTCAAGACTACATACAGAAGCAGTCAGTTAGCAGAGTTGTATATAGCAAAGATTGTTTGTCTACATGGTGTCCCAAAGAAGATAGTGTCAGATAGATGTTCACAGTTCACATTAAGGTTTTGGAACAGTCTGCACGAAGCATTGGGAACAAGACTCAATTTTAGTACTGCTTATCATCTCCAAACAGATGGACAGACAGAGCGTGCCAATCAGATTCTTGAAGATATGCTACGAGCCTGTGCTATGGATTACGAAAAAAGTTAGGACAAAAATCTCCCTTATGCAGAAATCTCATATAATAATAGCTATCAAGCCAGCCCTCAGATGTCACCGTTTGAAGCACTTTACGGCAGGAAATGTAGAACACCACTCCTTTGGGATGAAGTGGGAGAACATCAATTCTTTGGCCCTGCATTGATTTCAGAAGCAGAAGGCAAGGTAAAGATGATAAGGGAACGTTTGAGAGTAGCACAGTCCCGACAGAAAAGTTATGCCGATAATCGCCGAAGAGATCTATCATTTGAAACAGGAGATTTTGTTTATCTCAGAGTGACTCCACTTAGAGGTGTAAAAAGATTCCGGACCAAAGGAAAACTTGCACCAAGATTTGTTGGACCATACAAGATTTTGGGAAAAAGTGGTGAAGTTGTTTACCAGCTTGAATTACCAGAATCACTATCAGTAGTTCATAATGTTTTCCACGTGTCTCAGTTGAAGAAATGTCTCCGAGTACCAACAGAGCAAACTTCCCTTGAGAACAACGATCTGCAAGAAGACCTCACCTATGTGGAATACCTAGTCAAGATTCTTGATGTGGCAGAACGTATCACCAAAAGCAAAGTCATCTGTTCTTGTAAGGTGCAGTGGAGCAATCACTCAGAAGAAGAGGCTACTTGGGAACGAGAAGAGGATTTGAAAGCCGAGTATCCCTACCTCTTTGCTAACCGGTCTGAATCTCGAGAACGAGGTTCCCTTTAACGGGGGTAGGTTTGTAACATCCCAAAATTTCCCTTTCGGCAAAATAAAACTTAAATTATTTTCCTTGGTTTTTCTGGTCTTTTTAAAAAGCTTTTCATAATTATTTTAAAGCCAAAACAAATTTATTTGCAAAACTTATTACCAAGTTTAAGTTAGAAATATTTTATTTAAGTCCAGAATGTCTTTGAGAATTTCTGTGAATTTTCTCATAATTTTTTTGGATTTTATTTGCTATTTTCTAAAACCTATTTGAATTATTAGGATTATTTAAATTGTTAAACCTTTAAAAATCCCCGCACAGTGTTTGGGCCGAATCTTCACCGGCCTAATCCTTTTTATGCGCACACATGGCCCACTCGCCTACGCAATCCGTTCCAACCGTCGGATCAAAAAGGAACGATCAGATCTCAGTGATCTTTTCGGATGTCCGAACGTCTCGTTCAATCCTGACCATTCGATCCAGATCAAACGGCCATAAGACCACCCGTCACTTTACTGTTTCCTTTCTCTCGCTGACCAGTGGGGCCACCACTACAGCGCCTTCGTTTCCACTCCTTCTTCTACCTCGCACCGTCGCCATTGACGTTCTTCGCCGAGCTCTTAAATCTCGCCCGTTAGCCCCCCTTCTCGCGCGCATTTGCTGCCATTAAATCCCACAATCTCTGACTCAGTCAAAGCGTCCGTTTCTTCCTCCCTTAAACCTCATAATTCCTTTTTACCTCGCTACCGCGTCGGCATGGAAACGGTCGCGCGCGTCCTCGCCGCCTTAGTGACTCCCGAGCCCTATAAAAGGGGGCAACTCCTTCACGTTCATCCCCACAGCTCATTCCCCCAATCCCTAGCCCTTGTACCCCTCTCTAGCCACCGGAATCGAAGCTCGAAGTCACCAGAGCCCTAGACGCTCCGCCACCAAATTCGCCGCCGTCGCTGACACTCCGCCGCCCCCGACCGCACCATCACGTTCGCCATTGCATGGGCCACTCGGTGCGCGCACTCGTTTGCCTCGAAGACCCCGGAACCCCTTCTTCGTCGATGACCCCGCACCGCCGCCGCAAAACCCTTCGTCGCCGGTGATCCTTTAGCACCCCTCCACCGCAAGGTATACCAGCATGCTCAGTGTGGTCTCCCTATTCTTTTGTGCACCTTCAATCGACTCACTGTGGCGTAACGCCGCCGACGAGGCCGAGCCCTAGCGCCGCCGCTCACTGGAGCCTACGTGGCACAGCCACGTAGATGCCATGTCACCGCCACGCCAGCAGCCCATCCGACGTGGAGCCCACATGGCGCCACATCATCTCGCACACCCTCTTACGCGTCGCTGTAATCGCATTCAGACACCGAGCCCACCATGGACCTTTGACCGGTCATGGACTCAGTCCATTGACCAGCGGACCCACATGTCATAGACCGTTTTAGCCCTATGCAATGCTGATGCAATAATTAGAATTTCCTTTAGAAAAATAATTCAATAATTCTGTAAAATCCAATTTAGGGTTTGATTTAGTTTTAAAACTTCCAGGAGCTCGTATTTCTTCATATGAACTCCGATTTAGGTCATTCAAATTTCTAAATTTATATAAAATCATAATATTGCTATATAAACTAAAATTATTTCATTTGGAGTTCATTTGAAGTTCATTTTGAATTTTATTTGAATTTGGCTTATTTTCACATTTAGATTTCGACGAATCCGAAGAACCAGAATTAATCAATGACCAGACTTTTGAGCAAGGCAAGTTACATCTTTGATCATATTTGAACCCATTATTTCAAATTATTTAAATTCTATTTTAAATTATTATTGCGTGCGTATTTATATTCAGTAATTTAAATCCCTGTTTTAAATTTATAGTTATTCCTAATTCCTTTGTACATCCAAAATTTTGACATTGAACAAACATACCTTGACACCTTAGATGAAAATCTAGTTTATGTGAAAGTATGAACTAGAACATTTTGAGAAAAATTGTGCTTAGCGATGCTTAGACCCAAAATTATTCAATTTAGGAACTTTCAGCCAAAAATCAAATGTTGTTTAAAAGTCTATGGCATTGGTTTGTCATGGAAGATTTTACAAATGTTTTTGAAAAACAAAAAGGAAAAAGTTGGTTTGTACTTGGGCGAAATGGATAGTTGGTGGGTGCAGGTTTATACACGAGCTCAACCTGGTCAGGGTTGAGGCTCAGGGTTTTTATTAGAAGTCGCCCAAGTCAGTTAAGGATCGGCCTGAGAGCCACTTTTGCTAAACTCCACCGTACTACCACATGCCCTGTGTGGGAAGGACTAGGCTTAATAATTTGCAATACTCTACTGTTATTTGTGCCATGTGTTGTGTGGGTGTTGGTTAGACAGTATTCCCACCTAGCGCAAGAGGGGGCTTCCGGAGGATGGATAGTCCAATGGAAGTGAAACCTTAGCGGGCATAAATACCTTAGGGTAGAGCATTGCAACAGCCTTGTGATAATTGCTTAGTTGCACGCCTTCGGAAACGTGTATTGACCGACATCAAAAGCAAATTATCTCTTGTGGGTAAAGTTGTACCACCTCTGCAGATTGTAAACCTATTCGAATAGCCGTGTCCACGGTCATGGACATGTTTAGCATTTGCCACTCAAAGTTAGACTTTGGTTTTGATTTTCAAAATGGATTTGACGCAAGCGGTTTATCAAATTGGAGTTGGGTGGTTGACCATGAGATATGAGGGTTCCTTCACCACATCTTTGTATGGAGGTTATCCAACTATAAAACTTGAGTTTCATAAAATTAATTTTAGTATAAAATAATTGCCTTGGAACTTAGTATAAATATTTGAAAGAAACATGGCTTTACGCAAAATCAACCCTATAAGCCTTCCTTTATAATCCTTGCATGCATTAAATTATGTTATTTGGGTGTAACTTGCGAGCACGTTAGTTGTGCTCATCCTTGCTTATTGCAAATAATCTCAGAGGAGGAATACTTCGTGGACGAGGAGGACTTGGACGACTAGGCTGCGCCCCCAGACGATTACCTGTGGCGTATCGTTTGGCCTACTACTATCTTTTGCTTTCCGGTGTAATTTTCTTTAGGCCAAGTGCCCTTTTATAATAAATACTCTGATATTATGAATAAAGTATGTGATGTGGACCTGTTACCATATTTGTAAACTGTGTACACTAGCTGTTCTTGCACTAGTGTTGTAAACACAAAAAATCTGGGATTCTTCTATCCCGGCTTCGACAAAACCACCTCGGAATATTTTGAAATTTAAGGTTCAAGTTCGTGTCACTTCTGTAATTTCTTTATAATTTAATGTACTAGTGGACAGAAAAATTATATGGTTGCATGTTCAATTATAATTGTATTTAAACATTTCATGGTTAGCTAGTGAATAAAATTTCATGACCAACAAAAATTGATTCATCTCAATTGGAGTTCATATAAATTTTCTATGAAATGTTGAACTTCATTCAATTTCTATTGTAAAAATAATTCTTAACCGAATTTAATTCCAATTTGGAAATTTTTTGTGGTAGTAACAAGTTTCAAACCTATTCTAAGTTAAAATACAATAAAAATGGAAACCAACGAAATTGGTTTCACTAAATTTGGAGTTAATTTCAAATAGTTATGAATTTTTTTAAGTTGTTTGAATTTACAGTGCAAAAATAAATCACTTCAGAAATTCTTAATGCATTTAAAACTTTTTATACCTGAGCTAAACCTAGCCTCTACCACTGACATGTGGGGTCTACTGCATAGTATTCTTTTTCATTTAATTTCCAAATTAAAAGCCTACTAACAGGTGGGGCATGTTTGTCATTCACTCAGTCCATAGCATAGTGCATGGACCGAAGGTCAACATGCCCAGTCAAGAGTCCATGGACCATGCACATGGTGCACACGCTCGGAGGGACCCGACCGTCAGCGACTCTATTTCAATTCTATTTTTATTACATTAAACGACATCATAATATTTTGATATTTTATGGTCAAGTTCCTGATACTATGCGAATCATTGTATAATTTTACGTCCAAGCACATCATATATGTCATGCATGTAATTGCCCACACTGAGTTTTCAATTCTATTTATGTTATGTCTCATGCACATTTGAATTACACATTAAACCACATCGGAATATTTTGAAATCTTAGGTTCAAGTTCGTGACACTAAGTCAAATTTTACGTCAGAACGTTAAGTTGAATTACACCGACTGCACAACCCTAACTACTCAGTTGCTACAATAAAAAGCTACCATTCATCTAATTGTATGCTAATCACATTGCTAAAACTATAGCCGCATACGAATGACAATTACATTTTCTAGGTGCTCACAAGACGTTGCACAACTTCCGCAACTGCACGAGCTTCAACTGCTCTTTGCTTGGCTTCTCCCTTCTCTTCCTCTTTGCCTCTCTTCCCTCTCTTCATCTCTAGCTCTCTTCCTTTCTGCTTCAACGTGAAAACAAGCTGGCGTTCGCGTTCGGCTCATTTTATTAATGCATGAGGGAATCTGTGTGGGGGAGCACCGGGCATCCACCCGTGACTACGCAGGGGCCAGCTAGGGGCGTGCATGGGAACCGGAGCGACGTGTGGTGGGCGTGCGTGGGGCGCAGTGGCTATAGGATCAAGGATAACCGACTAGAGGGGGGTGAATAGGAGGTTTTTAAACTTTTTAACTATTTAACAATTTAAGCCAATTAATAACTTAGTCTAAACAAGTTACACTTCTAGCTAGGCACTTTAATCAAAATAATCAAGCTAGAAATATAAATGCGGAAATGTAAAGACTAGGAGTAACCACAATGAGACAACGATGTTTTTCGTGGTATCAAGACTTCTTGGGCCTTCACTAGTCCACGTTGAGGAAGATTGACGACTCAAGCCGTCTCCACGAATTAAGCCTTCCCTCGATCACTATGGTTGTTCTTCCTTCGCTCTGGAGATGGTGAACACCAAACCACTCACAAACTTGCACCCGGCCTCTTTACAATCTTCTTGAAGAGATCACCGTGCTCCACCCCAAGGCCGTCTAGGAGTTCGACAAAACTCCAAGAGTAACAAACCAAGACCTTCGCTTGACGATGCTCAAGTGCAATAAGGATCAACTAGGATGTCTTGATGTACTTGAATGAACTCAACTACCAAACAATGCACAGACAATTTGGGTGTTGAGTGAATGCACTTGGCTCTCAAGGCTCTAAGGATGTTAATTGTTCACTAGCAACCTGTCCAAAGGCAGTTGGGGGGGTATTTATAGCCCCCACCAACAATTATGACAATTGGGGACCAAATCCCCAACTTTCAGCCAGATTCGGTACAACCGGCGTTAAGAGTCCGGTTGAACCGCACTTGTGTCAGAAGTCCGTAACGGCTAGAACGGCGGCATTAATTACTTTGACATAGCCGTTGAATTTGCCATCCCAGACAACCGCTAAGTAACTTACAGATAATCAAGATCGCCTTGCTGAACCGCATTTAAGCACTGCAGACAACCGATCGTAGGGTTTTCAAATCTGCTGAAACGACAAGCTCTCTGGAAAATATGAACCGCCTTATAAAAATCGGTACAACCGCAGCGCGGTTCAACCGTTCCTCATGTGCGGTTCAGCCGATCATCACAGAGAGGTCTAGGTCGAGATTACACTTGTTCTGTGTAGCGACCAAACCCAGGGCACCCGAGAGGTCCTCTAAGAGCTCCAAGAAGGTCCACCAGGACCTCCCAGGAGGTCCTAAAAGGATCTCCTGCCTGCATCACCAAGACCTCCCAGAGGTCAGCAGACCCTCTGGACGCCCAGAGAACAGCCCGAGGAGGTCTTGAGCCGTGAGCACCCTCAAAGATCTTCCACGGCCAATACCTGGGAAGTCGTGGAGGTCTCGAGGTCGCCTAAGACCACCCACGACCACCAGAGGAGGTCGGGGAGGACTGAGACCACCCCAGAACCACGCACGCCCAACCCCGAGGGTGGTCGTGGAGGACTGGGCATACTCCAAGGTTCCCTGTGCATACTGAGCTAGTCCCAAGGATCATGGCTAGCTCTTTCACAAAGAACAATAGTGATAGCATTGCAACAACACCAACTTTATTAATATCAAGGAGGTTGTTTACAAGAGAGCTTACAATCAAACAAGCAAAATACTGCAGAAGGTAAAACACTTAGGCCACCCGATACACCAGTGCAATCGGTGGAGGGCGATCCTAGTCGGCCAGACCTCTTGGTCCACAACAAGCTCAACCTAAGGCTTCCATACCTGCTAAAGACAAAGAAGAAGCAAGAGTGAGCACAACAACCGTGCTCGCAAGTTACACAGATTAGATAACAAAATGACATGCATAAATGGATATCACAATGGCGGGCTTAATATGGTTAATTTGCGTAAAAGCCAAGTTTCTTTCAAATACAAATACTAAGTTCCAAAGGTGTACTTAATAGATAAAATTCATTTTCCAAACTTGATTTTCAGCTGGATATTCATTCATCACAAGTGGTGAAGGATACCCTCCGTCACAAGGCTCCCCGCCCACAACCCATGGGATAGCAATCCCAAAACAGTTTATTAAACACTTTTGGAATCCCAAAACCAATATCTAACTCGAGTGGTCACGCCAAGACGTCCATAACAGCATGACACGGCTATTCGAATAGATTTAACTCTGCAGAGGTTGTGCACTTTACCCACACGACATGATTCCTCTAGTTTGTTTGGCATGCGCGAGTGCCACCTCTCACTGCCGTAGGTAAGAGGTCTAGAGTTCATGACAAAGCCTTTAAAATGCATTGCCCCACCACAGCCTCTCCTTGCTAAGGTTTCGCCTCCTTTGGATTCAGCTCCGCAGGATCTGGGCCCCCTCTTGCACCAGTGGGAACATAGGTCATAAAAGACCATCTTGGCCATAGAAGACCTCCCACTCCTCCAACTGGATCAACTGCGGTGGAAGTTCTGCAATTTACTTAGCTAGGTCCCACACCCCATACCGAGACATGTGGTTGCACGATTTTGGCATAGCCCATTATAGGCCTAGCATTGGCGACTCAAAGACCGGTCCTCAATCGACTTGGGCGACAAACACATACCCTCGACCTCCACCTTTTCCAGATAGAGTCCGTGCATAAACCTTGCACCAACCAAGCAAACCAATTCGCCCAAGTCTAAATCAATTTCCATTTTCTTTTGCTTCCCCAGCAATAATTCATATTCCCATGACAACCCAATGTCATGGCCAAAACCATTTTAACAGTAGTTGGTCATGAAGGTAAAGATTTTTCCCAAATCAAGTACTTTTGATCTAAGCAAGTCTAAGCATTTGGTTTTACAATTGTTCCTGGTTCACACTATTGTATCAACCAGATTTTGTCTAAGGTGACAACAAATTTGGTTCAATGTCAAAGTGGGCCATATGAAGGAAATAGGCATAACTATGTGTTTAAAGACAGTATTGAAATAACTTGGTAGAAATAAGCATGCAAGATACTTTGAAATTGAACATAAATAATTTGAGAAACTGGGTGCAATATGATCAAGAGTGTAACTTGCCTCTTGCTTGGTAGCTTAAGATTCTATTCCTCACACACTCGGCTCTCGAACGCCAAGAACTACACGGGTACAAAGCAAAGCAAATAAAGATCCAAATGAGATCCGAATGAACAGAGTAAGAGGTAAACAAAGCAGAGGATGATGCTAAAAAGAAAACCAGAGAGAATCCTTGGGAGGAGGTCGATGGTTGAAGGGCTCGGGCTCAAGGGTCCCAACCAGAGAAGCTTGGAGAGCTCCCCGAGACAGAGAGCCGAGAGCAGAGGTCGAAATGAAGAACAGGAGGCAAATGGGTGCCCCGGTGCTCTATTTAAAGGAGGAAAAGAATAGAAGCTTCATAGAAAGAAGGTGTCCGAATTGAGTGTATTGGTACAAAGGCAAACTACCCCAAGGTACTAGAAAGGATAAAGAAAGCAAGGGATGTGACAAAAAGTAGAAAAGAGGACAAGGGTAGGTGGTAATATTTAATGTGACTCCACCCACATCAAATGCACTTATGAGCCAAGGAAACCAACAAAAGGGTGAACAGCTTGGTCAAAGGGGACGGTCCAAGGAGGAGGTCCCAAGACAAACAGGAGGTCTTTGAGGACGAAAGGTCCTAAAGGCCACAAGGAGGTTTAAGGACGTGAGGTGCAAAAGACAAGAGAGGTCTAAACCACAAAGGTCTAAACACAAAGGGAGGTCCGCACCATAAGGGTCTGAACACTCTAGGAATTTGGAACCTAAAGGAGGTCCAAAACTCATCAGGAGGTCGGGACATGGGAGGTCCCGACTGCTGAGATCTCTGCAAGGGAGGTGCGGACGGTTGGGGTCCGCACAAGGGAGGTCCTAGAGAACACGAAGAGGTCTCAAGGACATGGAAAAAATCCAACTAAACAAGGAGAAGGTCCCAAAGGACTCAAGGGGTCCTGAAGGACAAAAGAGGTTCAAAGGATTGAAGTGAAATTGCGGTTAAGATTTGGTCTAGGAGGTCCTTAGCGAGTGAGACCAACTCGAGGGAGGTCTCAACGGGTGGGATGAAATCAAGAGAGCTTTAACGATTAAGATCAAGAAGAGGGGAGGTCCAAAGGACACACAAGGGGGAGGTCTCATGGACTGAAGGTCCGAAAGACACACCCAGGATGGTCCCGAGGATAGGACCCACAAAAGGTCGGGTCGACAAATGATCTCACAAGGAGGAGGCCGACGGTTAAGATCGAAAGTCGAGAGGTCCCGATGATCAAGAAAATAAGCAAAGGAGATCTGAGCGGCTCAGAGTTGATCAAAGGAGGTCGGAGCGGTTTTAGATCATCTCAAAAAGAGGTCTGGATGGCTCAGATACGATCAAAGAGCATCTTAACGGTCTAGACCTGCTAGGAGGAGGTCTGGGCGGTTAGGATGAGGTCAAAAGACAGGGAGGTCTAGCAGACACAACCAGGAGGAGGTCCTCTGGACAGGAAGTCCAACGACCTACTCACGGAAGGTCCCGAAGGTCAAACTTAAATAGAAATGTGGAGATCTGATGGCTAGGACCTCACGGGGGAGATCCTAATGGTCACGATCGACAAGGAAAGGAGGTACGCGTAAGCAAGGATACGCGGGAGGAATTGGAGCCCTCAGATCTATCAAGGACAAGATCAAAACTGTTAGATTTGACAAGCATGAGGTCAGAGCCGTTAGATCTAACAAAGATGAGATCCGAGCCATGCGGAGGCTTTGACGGACGAGAGAGGTCCAAATGGACAAGAAGGAGGTCTTGCCCGGCTAGGATCTCCAAAGGACTAAGAGGTCCTGCAGACCGGGAGGTCTAAAGGATAAGAAGGTCCTGATAAATGAAAAGGAGGTCCTAGAAAAACGGTAATACCGAGAGTTGGGGCGGTAATACCGGATTGCACTAGGAGGACTTTTCCAAAGAGAAGTTTACAAGGATCAGGGTGAGAAGGAGTCCAAGTGATCACCGAGAGGTTCACAAGAGCATAGAAGGAACTCAAATGAACGTGAGGCTTAGGTCTGGAAGGAACATGGGAAGGAGGTCTGGACCAAAGAGATTCAAACCAACAAAGAAATCCAAAGCGGCCCAAACCAAAGGGAAGGTCGGACACGAGAGGATCTAATCTGAGGAGAGTACCCAAATAAAAAGGAAAGTGGTTTAAAGCCAAGAGGATGATCTAGACCTCAGAGGAGGTCTAGCTACAAAGGAAGCCTAAACCTCCAGGGAGGTCTAAACTATAAAAGAGAGATTAAGAAAGAGAGGTCCCGACCCAAAGGTGGTCTGGAAAAAAGAGGTAGACTAGACAAAAGGTCTCAACAGAGAGATTTTTCCAGGGGAGAGGAAGGACCCGAAAAGACAAGGAGGAGATGACCACAAGCAGAGGTCAAACAAGAGGGATGATCGGGCATATAAGAATGTCCAAGTATAGGATAGAGGAAAGGAAAAGAGGAGAGATAGCTCTAGAGAGCTAGAGCAACACCAAAAGAACTAAGCTTTGGATTAGTTGAAGTTTAGTTTAGTCATTTTAAACTCTCCAAATTCCAAAATTCTCAGGTTAAGCTTCGAATTCTCATCAAAACCAAATGGTTCTTTTTATTTTGAAAATTTTCAAAAAGGCTCTAAAAATCAGGGTGTTACATTCTGGTTTTCTTGAACCGCCAACTAATTATCGGTTCAGCCAAAAGTCGGTACAACCGATTCTCAGCATGGTTCAACCGAAAACCAAAGAGAGGTTCTGAGCCAAAATGCACTGGTTCTGTTTTTATTCAACCGCCAACTAATTATCGGAATGACCGCAATGCGGTTGCACTGCTCCAGGAGCCGGTCGTACCGCATTAGCGCTTAGTTGGCTGAAACCTTCGAAATTCGGTACTACCGCCACGTAAACTTCGGTCATACCGCACATAGCGGTACAACCGATGATAATCAAGCAGACTACCGATTTTAGACAAGAGTGCTCAAGGCTTTCTAGTTCAATTTTAAGTATGAATTCAAATGCATGCATGATCCTAAATTGATCCATATGGCATAAGAACATGCTATCAAGCTACTAGTCGTGATCTCTCTTAATAGTACGGTATTTAACCTATAATCCGGTCATCCAACCAAATCTCCTAAGACCGGTAAAACATAAAAGGATCCTAGACTACTTGTATCTTGTCTTCAAGCCATGTAGATCTTCATGTTATCCTTTGGCATGCATCTTTACGTCATTAATTTCACCAATGGGACTTAACCTTGTAAATACTCAATAAATATGTTAATCCCATATTCACATATGTAACATATGATCATTAATTACCAAAACAATTTTTAGGGGCCTAGATGCTTTCAATCTCCCCCTTTTTGGTAATTGATGACAACACACCTAATATGTGAGAGAAAGACTGTTTTGAATATACTATGATTGTATATTCTTTTGATGACTTAACAACAAAATAATTCTTGCAATAAGCTTACATAAGTTTTGAGAATTATTTTCTTGTTAAATCCAATTTAAAGAAAGCTCCCCCTAAACATGTGCATATAAATTAGAAAATTTTGCAAGCACATGTAGAGAATTTTGAAATTTTGGCGGAGTTTCTTTAGCATGATTAAACTTGAGGGAAATGCAACAATGAAATATGACAATAATTGAGATTGCATTCCAAGATAATAACATAGCCACAACCAACATTCAACAGGTTCAACATGAGCGCAACATAGTTATAAACCATTATACGAAAGGTTCAACAATAAAAACATATTACAAAACACATAAGCCTATATATGGTAATAGTAGCAAAAGATTTTGACTTTGCTCCCACCAAAGCTATGTCTTCACATATTGTCTTCTTACTTCTCCCCCTTTGGCATCAAAATACCAAAAACATCTCAAACGACGGGGTCCTGAGGAAAAGGATCCTAAGAAGCGGGATCCAGAGAAGACGGGGCCTAAGCTGGAGTTGAAGACTTTGGAAGTGGAGCTAGAGAAGCTGAGTCCTGAGTGGTTGTGGTGCGAGCCGAGGAGGAGGCGGGGCAGATCCGGAGGTGTCAAACAAGAGGAGCGGGATCCGAGGCCTTGACTCAGAGGTCTTTGGAGGAGCCGATGTCTTTGGAGCTAATGGTGGAGCAACATGGGCTGGAGCCAGAGGCACTGAAGCTGGGGCCACCGGAGGAACAGCAGAAGATATAGAGGTCTTGGATGCTGTAGGAGGACGACGAGTGTAAGTGTATCACTGAGGAGCCTTCACCAAATCCTCTATGTCATTTATGCCCTCCATCATGGCACTCATCCTGTTGAGAACCTCATTTTGAAAGTCATTGCGAACTAACTCCATGTCAGTTAGCTTGTTGAGGGTCTCATTTTGATATTCTATTTGAGCGGTCTTCATCTCTTGCAGTTGGCTAAGAATCAACTGCTGATTTTGAAGAACTTGTGCAAGAGTACTATCAGCGGGAGTAGCAGCAACAGCAGGAGTCTCACCAGTGTCAATTTTAGCACAGCTACAACTAGGGGGAACACTATCTCGAGGCTTATAAGACTTATGGACTGAACTCAATCCACCACGATACTCAATCTTCTTGGTGATCAATGCCATAATGTATGGTGCATAGTAAATTCTCTTAATCCTGTCATTTTTGGAAGATACTATGCCCTGAAGAATCACGTCCACAACATCAAACTTTACCCCTTTCATAATATGATCAATTATATTCCAAGCATGACCCCTGATTGCATCAAAATTTCCACTTTTGGGGTAAAAGGTATGATTTATAATCCTGTTAACCATGCTTGGTTCGGGTCTGAGTCCAGTAACTGTGCCAAGCTTGTTTCTGACGGTGGAATCATAATAGTCAGCCCAAGCGGGAGGCAGTAAGGCGGGGCTTTCAAAAATCTTCTCCCAAGAGCTGGACTGAACTCTCAAAATTCTTTCAAATTCCTCCTTAGTGCTCTCCAGATTCCTGGTAACTGTTATCCATCTAAAAGATTCCAAATCTGTAGCGACATGTACTGTGGCATAAAACTGTCTAATCAACTCATTATTATAATTCTGCTTGATTGCCACAAGGTCGTGAAGACCTACTCGATGAAATAACTGATAAACACCACTGAAACTATCTAAAGAGTTTATGTAAGACCACTTAATCCACCTATGATCTGCAAACTTCCTGTGGTGTCCATAAAGCTACTCATACACTTGTTCTTGGAAAACAGTGTGAAATCTAGGGTTAACACAGTCTGACTTAAAGGTGTATTGATTTATATGCCTTTTCAGCGCATACTCATCTGGTGTAATCAACCTCAAATCAATTGGAGGCTCTGGAGGCTCTCCCAAGTCATCAAAAGTTCTTGTTGTCCCAGCTTGATCTGACTCAGTCTCAGCATCAGAATCAGAAAAGTTTGCTTCTTCCTCACTTTCTTCAGACTCAGAATCAGATGCTGGCCGCTTGCCCTTGCCATGCCCAACCTTTTGCCGAACAGATCTCGTGTAATGACCTCGGCCCTAATAAGCAGATAATAAGGTCTTTGTTTCACAAGATCACTGCTCATTTTGGCAAATTAGGCAACAGTTACAATTCATCTCCTCAAATTTCTAAATTCCAAACTCCAACCGATCAAAATTTCAAAAGGAAATACCATCCTTTGGTTGGTATTATGATGGGAATTATTTTATTTCAAAACTAGATGAAGTATTATGCCCAAAAATAATTTTGTTGAATTTAAGTTAAATTGATTCGAGAAAAATAATTGTCTTTAAATAAACCCTAGTTGATTTAAATGAATTATTTATGTAATTATAAAGAAGAAACAGTGATTTTAAAATTTATTTGGGGAATATATCTTCCCAAAGAAGTGATTCTGCAAAATTTCAAGATTTTACAAATTTAATTGCTATTTTAAAACTCCCGATCAAAGTTTGGAAGTTTTGAATTCAATCTGTCAAACCTCCCTACTAACCCGGTCTAGCATCAGATGGCGGCTCGGCTTGTCTTGGTCGGATCCAACCCGATCGCAACGGCTCGGCCACCTTCCCTTCCCAGCGTCCAAAGCTCCGGCCCATCTCGGCCATCCTTCTCGCGGACGGGCGGATGAAGTGGGCCGTTCGGACCGGCCGTACCTCGCCTCGATCTGGACCATTGATTCAAGCTTTAACGGCGATGGAGTCCCTGGGCCGAAGAGCTCTCGCGAGCGCTTCATCGTGGGCCGTTGATTTGCGATCGCACGGCCCTGGTGGATTGGGCTAATCGGACCAGCTACAGCGCCTACGAAATCGCGTGCGTTGGCTTTGAATCCGACGGCTCGCGTGAGGTGAGACCTTCGGACCACTCTGGACCTCGCGATCGTGGTCGTCCATGTGAGATCCTGTGGCCCACGTTCACCCATACCGGTTCAACGTGTTTTAACACCCCGAATCACAGCCGCAAGTGTGGGATCGAACGGTGGTCAGGCGATGGAAATCCTGCGTCGCGGCTGGCGTGCGCGTGCATGGCGCGTTTGCCCTGGGGCCCGCATGTCAGCATCGATTTTTGGCGCTGCTGCGTGCGATGCGTTGCTGGTTATGACCGGGACCCACACAATGATGACTCAAATTTTGATTTTCTCTGGTTTTCCACCATAAGCCTTTGTTGAGACCGAAATGGTGGTGATGAAGCAGTAATTTTGAGGATATTTATCCCTTAATATCTATCCTTTAGTGCCACCTCTTGGATTCTAGACAATTCTCGGTTGATCTACACCTTTTGTACACTATATAAACTTTAGTCTTGGGACTTCTGACATTGTTGACCACTGAGGAGCATCATCTTTATCTTCCTTCATAGTGAAGCTCCTTGTTCTTCTTCCTTTGGTTCAACTTCAAGAAGGCCTAACTCTCATGTTAATATGATATGGTCATTTCTTGTAGGTTGAACTTGTGTTTCTTCTTTCTATCACCTTGAACCAGTGAAGCTTCATCTTGAGAAATCTCACTTGGTGAGTTGAGTTCCATCTTTTTCCTTAGCAAAGATATATCTAATAATCTTTAGAGATAAATCCATCATCTTCTTTTGGTCAGCACAAGGAAAAAGGCTACTGGATCTTTTCTTGTTTGACCAAGAGCTTGACTCTCTTCTCTAACCCTAGCCGGTGAGTTAGTTTTCCCTTCGTTAGCTTAATTTCTTTTAGGACATCCTCACTCACATGCACTACTCACTTACTCATGTGATGATCTCTGTTCCTTTAAACTAAAAAGTTATTTTTATAACTTTTAGGTCTTTCATATCATTTTCAAGAAATAGAGTTTCTCTTGTTAGGATACTCCTCTAGTTAAGGCTAAGTGAACACTAGTATCATTTTAGACCCCTTTTGACTTATATGATCCTTTGGAACATCATTTAGTGTAAACCTTTTCTTTTTCTTTGGTTTGTCGGTTCAACCGACAAAAAGTCCATTTGGCCTTACCTTCTATAGTTGGTGTGTTAGATCGGCATGAGTGTGTTATGGTAATTATTACTTCCTGTCACTTTAACCTTTAATTAAGTCCTTGGGTTGTGTAGTTCCTAAGTCAACGAGAAAGGAGTAAAAGACTTTTCTTGTTTTCAAAGTTATTGGTCCAACCAGACCACACAGACAACAAAGTCTTAAATCTCAAATTAACATTAATAAGTAGTAAATGACTAGTTAGCTCACAACACTAATTTAATACACTTAGCTATCCTGTAGCATTTTATTTATATAGAGTTAAGCTAAGTAACTAATTAATTGTTTCTTTGTCTGTTCTAGTATATAAAACCTGATACTGTAGCTATATTTCTAAATCTAAAAATCTGGGTAACAACTGTCAGTAAATGATATATATGGGTTATTAACTTAGTAAATTAAATATAGCATAAGCATATTGCTACCCATGCATTATTAATTGATCATGCATTCTTTTATGCCTTTTTGTTCTCTGTTTTCCTGTGTTCATTGGAATTCTTTTATTCTCTTTTAGATACTGGTTCTTCTGAGTTGGTTGAATCTTTTGTTGAACCCCAAGAATCTGAACAAGAGGTTATATACTACTATCAAGGCAAGCTTCCTCTCTGCACCATGTTGAACCTATTCTTTTGAACTGTAGAATTCTAAAATACAGTGACACTGTGCATGCAAATTTCTAAAAATCTATTTATGCCCTGTTCCTAGTTAGTTATACCCTGAAATTGTGGCTTATCCTTAATTCAACCATACACTCAACCTAAGCTAGTTGTGATGTTATAATATTTAGTTTTAATTTTTGCTTAGCCATGCAGTCCATAGAACGTTAGAGTTTGGCAAGCTTAGCTTGTCAGACTTGGGGACAACAAATGATTTATAATTATTTTGATTCTGGTTCAGTTTATTTGATTTGGAAATGCTTCTAAATCCTGTTATCAATCAATTCAAATCTGGACAAGTGGATGCTAGTGATGGTGCCTTTGTGCACGAGAATTGGGAAATGTGGATGTCTTATGCGGGTTGATTAAGGATCGAACTCGACGGCCCAATTCAAGCCCCAACGCATTTCCACATGCGAGTATGGGCGTTGTTTGGTTAAGTAAAGGGTTAATGCTATTGAGTTGGATCTGAGAGTAAGGACATGTGTATTGATTTCATATGGCATAGATGCTTAAGTCTTGGGCCGTGTCGTATGCCATGTGGAGCTTATATTGATATCGATGTTCTTAGATGGGTAAGGGCGTAGATGTGTTACATCGCATGTACGTTCCTTGAGGCCCCGATCATGTGTAAAATGTGTGGCTAACACGAGTTTGCATTTAATTGGTGGGTCGGCATTCCTGTACAACATGTGAGCCCGGTTGAATGTATGCTATCATCTGGTTTAAGCGGGATTAATCTCACATGGGTCATCCAACTCAATAGTGTTAGCTTGTTGAAAAATACCAAATCTTAGTTTACGTAGGCATACCAAAGGAAGTGTGCTATTGTTCTAGATGGCTTACGGGCTAACTAAGTCATGTGGGTAAAGATGTACACCCTCGCAGGTTAAAACTATTCGAATAGCCGTGTCCACGATTCTGGACAACGCTCAATTGATGTCACCAGATAGAAGTTATTCTAATTTTGGGTTTTGGGAATTGGTTGGCATGATGATTGTTCTGCATAATTAATTGTGAGATGTTATTTATTCTTGTTCTTGTTTATGTTTACAATTACACTTATTCACTGTTTTAGTCCAAATCAAATTTATAAAAACCGCTTTATCAAAATATAGCAATTGTAGGTTAAGATGTATCGCTTTATG
Source organism: Phyllostachys edulis (assembly GCA_036346405.1). NCBI lineage: Eukaryota > Viridiplantae > Streptophyta > Magnoliopsida > Poales > Poaceae > Phyllostachys > Phyllostachys edulis. The sequence goes on along the minus strand of CM070551.1, from coordinate 42,635,807 downwards.
CAAACTGAACCATTTAAACCTTCTGTTGTCAACCTTATGCATATATACTTTCTATTCCATTGTATAGGTTCTAACAACCACTTTCTTTTATTAGTTTGTGTAAGACTTGCTGAGTACCTTTCGTACTCAGGGTTTTATGACCCCTTGTTGCAGGTGACGATGGTTTTCTTTATGAGATGCCCGTTAGCGCCGATCTGGGTGACGCTAACGAGTAATGCTAATTCTAGTCTCCACGCAATAGCCTGCGGGATAATGGGGCCATTGATGGTGTTTATCTTTTGCTTCCGCTTTTGCTCTTTTGTAATGACCCAAGGTCATTTGTACCTATAAATTTCAGTTAGATTCATTGTAGCACCACGACATTGTAGCAACCGAAATACAATGTAATATTTGATGTATAATTATGTGAGTAATGTATGCCTTGTGTATGTGTATGATGCAATGTTGTTTTAAGGATATATGCTAATAGTAGTCAATCACAGGAACTATTGCATGACATATATCCGGGAACCTAATTGTTGGATTGTTACTTGTTATGATTATGCTTCTAGTATGATCTTTATTAAGGACGTTACACTGTTCCTTAATTAAGAATTATGCTACCAGTATAATTATAATTCGGCACAATCCCAATAATTAAGGGTCTCACATCTCGCTTGAGTTGGAACTGCTGCGCGCTTTCGCTGAGGAGGTTGAGATGGAGCCGCCGATGATTGAGGCGAAGATTGCCCTCTTGGAGGTCCATGCGACTTCCGG